>CM054063.1:166153696-166778696 GCA_028641055.1 Alopecurus myosuroides
AGGGACACTCTTTGACGAAGTGGTTTGCACTTCCACAATTATAACATGTCCTTGGCCGTTCCCCTTTCTTCCTAAAGATCTTGTTCCTTGAAGGTCTTGGGGCACCGGCTTTGTGAGCCTCCCATCTCTTCCAATACCCTTGCATGGCAAGAGCAATACATTTATGGGCACCCTTGTATGTATCCTCATAGTCCTCATCATCATCATCATCATCATCATCAACTTCTTCAATCTTGGCCATTGCTCTAGACTTCAAGGCAAGGTTGGGAGACTTTCCATGTCCTCTAGAGCGAGCAAGAGCATCATCCGCACTTTTGTGAGATAAGGATATGGCAATGAACTCACTTAGCACTCCAATGGAGTTAAGGGAGTTGTAGTCGGATCTTGTTCGAATGCTAGTGGAGAGTTTCTTCTCAAATGGAGTTATGGCCTTGACAAACTTCCTCTTGATCCATTCATCCGAGATTTCCTCTTTCCCAAAATCTCTTAGTTGATTGCCAAGAGTGACTACTCTTCTATATAGCTCCTCGGGACTCTCGTCTTCAAGCATGACGAAGTTCTCGGACTTGTCGAGAGCAACATCATATTTTGATGATTGAATGCTAGCATTTCCTTGGAACAAGGAGTCAAGTTTATCCCATGCTTCCTTGGCGGTCTTCAAGCCGCGAATGTGCTCAAGATGTTCTCTTGGGAGAGCCTTTTGGATAGTCACAATAGCGGTCTTGTTGAGTTGGAACTCCACGTCCTCTCTTGGGGTCAAATTGTTTGGATCATGAGGGTGGAATCCATGAACAACGCTTCTCCATAGAGCGGTGCAACAACCTGAAATATGAGACTCCATATCGAACTTCCATGATGAGAATTCGTTAGTGTTAAGCATGGGAGGATTTCCAACATTAACCATGTGTGGTATTGTAGCAATAGGGTGGATAGAATCGTAATTGGGAGGCGGTGGAACATTAGAGTTAGACCCCGAACCGTTAGCCGATTGAGACTTGGAGCCCTCGGAGTTCCCACTACTCTTAGCCTTTTATCGGCTTTTGCTTTGGCTTTCGCCTTAGCTAAAGCGATGTTAGCTTCCATTTCATCAATGTCCGGAATGGATTCTTCATCCGAGCTAACATCGTTGGTAGTGAGAGGTGCTTCCTCGGACTCCTTGGTTCTCCCCATCAATACCTCCATCATTTTCTTGATGCTAGAAACCTCCGTACTGACAGTAGAGCTAACCTTAGACATTTCGGCTTGGAGGATTCCAACCGAGTCTTGTAGGTTAGATATACTGTCGGACATCTTGGAGATTTCCGCACTAGAACTACCGGGGGTATTTTCATCGACCATTGTACTCTTAGGCGGTTAAGCCCTTAGTAAGAGCCGAGGCTCTGATACCAATTGAAAGTGCACTATGGTCAACTAGAGGGGGGGGGTGAATAGGTTGACTACCAATTTTTCTTTTCTTTTCCTTTTAAGGGGCTTAGTAAGATAAGATACGATTCTCTAGATGTGCAACTAAGTGAACAACCTATGTGAAGAGAGTAGTATGCGCAACGGAAGTAAAGCGTAAGGTAGTAAAGCAAACAACAAGTGTAAACAAGGAGACAAGGATATGTTTCACCGTAGTTCCTTCTCAAAGAGAAGTACGTCTACGTTGGAGAGGTGGGGAGCCACCTAGGCGCTCCTCAATAGAACGGTTGTGCACACCTTGTTCTCCTTGAGCTTCTCCGGTGAGGGAGATGCTCGTTTCCACTATGAGGTCGACTTGAAGGCGTTGACCAAACCTTTACAAGGGCTTGAGGTCACTCCACAAGGATGGAGGCTCTCAAGCAATCCGTAGCTTCTTGCAACAAGGTGGAAACTACAAGCACGAGATCTACTAAGGTTTCTAGGCCTCAAGTAGGATTCTAGATCTACTAGGTTGTGGTGGATGGATTTGAGATTCCTTTGGTGGAAGTGTGGATCTAGGTCTCCTCTAGCTCTCCACCAAGTTTGGGAGTGATTGGGTGGACGGAGAGGGAGATCTAAGAGGTTGAAGCTTTCATTAATGGCTAGGAGAGAGAGTGGGAAAAGCTTGGCATTTATGAGGTAGGTGAAGGGGTATTTATACTCTTGGCCACGAAGTAGCCGTTTGCAGTCCAGGGCACCGGAGGCTCCGGTGGTTTCACCGGAGGCTCCGGTGGGTCTTCTTTGCACTGCGCAGTTGCGCAGTGCTTTATCCTTTGCGCGCTGCTGAGGAGGCCGGAGGCTCCGGTGGATCGAGCGGAGGTTCCGCCCACCGGACCCACACCGGAGGCTCCGGTGGAACCTCCGCCACTTTCCAACAGAAGGGGTAGCTAGCGGAGCTACCACCGGATCCTCCACCGGAGCCCATTTGCACTTGGACCAGGGGGCCACCGGATGTCCACCGGAGCTTCCGGTGGAACCTCCGCCACTTTCCAACAGAAGGGTATTTCGGCGGAGGAACCACCGGATGTGCACCGGTATTTATTTGCGCACAGGTTGAGGGCTGAGCCTCCGGTGGATTTCCCGGAGCCTCCGGTGGGTTCACCGGAGCTTCCGCCCCTGCACATTTTGGTTCCCTGGCTTCCTTTCTCTTAGCACTTTTCGAATATCTCAAGCATTAGCCCCATAGATATAGTGAACCTAATAACCTGGGCATTTTCATCATTTGAACAAACATTAGATCAAACAATTATGTTGTCATATAATTACCAAAACGGACGATGATCTTTCAGTATCACCCACCTCTACAACGGTTTGAGAAAGAAACTGGGACTAGAGGTCTGCGTCAGGCTGCAGCCTGGCCCACGGCCCTTTAGCCCCGGTTCCTGTCTCCAACCGGGGCTAAAGGCCTGAAAACAACCGGTACTGGTTCTCGGCAGGCCGAGTTCGCCCCCCTGGTTGGAACCGGAACTAGAGCCCAACTAGTCCTGGACCAGAACAGAACCGGCACTAAAGGGGGCAGACCAAAGGCTTGTTTTCCGCTAGTGACCATGACAATGCTGAATCTAAGGTGCGTTCTCTATCCGATCTATGTGCTACGCCCGTTTCTGTCAAGGGGAGGGATGTGTCGCCGCCAGTTGCGGGAAGAATCACAAAGAGGATTGCGAAGGCCAAGGCGCAGAGGGAAGCGGCAAGGACGATGGCTAGTCCTCCCTCTTCTCCATCGTCGTCTGGGAGTGCTTTGCGTGCCCATCTCCCTTGTCCCTTTTTCTTGTGCTTTGACGGGTTTCCGTTCTCCGATCGTGGAGCCAACCACCTTTATCGATGATGATCCTTTGGTCGATGCTTTGACCTTGGTGCGGCGGAAGACGCAATCACCAGTTTGCTCGCGCGTATCTCGACATTTCTCATCATCAACTTCGAAGGTATGGTCTCATTCAAGCCCTGGCAAACGTGTGGCTTTCGAATCATGCGATTCAAATTAAAATGCATGTAATCAAGTCTATCGGGTCCAAAATTACGGTGCGATGGGTTCGTGGTTTCCTCTATTGGCTTGGCCACGTCAAGGCCCGGATCACGCGTCTGCTAAACCCTATCCCGGGCGGACGGGGGCTGAGGCGTATCCTTAGCTTCACCTGGAGGCGATCTTCCACCGCGATGAACATAGCGTGTGTTCATCACGGGGATCATATGGCAGGAAGAGGATCTGGCCGTGGCGGTCCTGATCAGCAGGGGACCAACTTCGGCAGAGGCGGGGCTCCAAACCTAGGTTTTCGGTGGCACCTTTGAGGTGGGTGGACCGACCAATGCCATGGAAGGCGGGAATAGGGTGCCACGGGAGCTGGCCGTGGAGGCCGTAATCAGCGAAGTAATGGAGCTCATGGCGGGCATTTTTTCAACAACCAGATCGAGTTGAATGGAGATCCCAACGGCGGCCAGGATTCGGTGCAGCAGTAGATAAACTTTATGTTCAACACTGCCTTTGTAGCTCCTAATCAGTTCCAGGCTGGTGGTCATCAAAATTTTAATCATGGAGGTAATTTTGGTGCTCGGGGTCGTCAGAGGTATGAGAATCAAGGGAGAGGCTCTGGACGAGGAAGAGGCGGTGGTAGAGGATTTGGGGCTTCCAGGTTTCAGTGTGGAGGTGGACACCATGGTGTCATCCCGGTGATGCCGCCGCCGACTGCTCCGGTTTTGACACCAACTATGCCTCAACCGGTGGTTAACGAGAACATTGCGCCTCCTATGGTTGCAAGAGAGGCATCTTAGCCAAATCAGTTTTTCATTGCTACTAAGAATTCTGTCAACATGGTGGTAGCAACCACACCGACGTTAGTTGTTGTGGCTGATGCGGAGGGAGTTCTCTCGCCGGGGGCGGGTTGCTCTTTCCGGGACAGATCATGGGCCTAATGTAGTATGTGCGGATCAATTGTTTGATGCACTGAAAAAAGTGAAGAATACAGAAAAACAGCGGTGCTTTTGATGTGGCCTTACTGGACATCATTTAGGGTAATGTGACTGACGAAGGCATGGATCCTGGGCCCTACGAATAAGGGCACCCCCTCTCACACCTTCTAACCAAGGCCCGACAGGAAGCGCCCTTGGAGTACTCTAGAAGGCCCATGAAAAGCCCACCCGCATCGACTTGCGGGCTAAGTTAGGAATTGTAACCGACTCAAGCTAGGGTTTGTATCCTCTCCGGGTTGGACTCGAGACCTGGCTATCTATATAAAGCCAGGAGAGCCCCAAAGGAAGAAAGAGGGTAGTATTACCGCACGACCACAAAAGCCTTGAAACTCGAGATCTACTCTCGATTCGAGCACCTGTAATCGATCTAATCGTCTAATACAGATCAGCAGAAGGCAGGAGTAAGGGTTTTACCTCTTCGAGGGCCCCGAACCTGGGTAAATATCGCCTCCCTGTCTAGCCGACGATTCCACCAGTGCCTATGACATCTCCTAGTCGAAACCCGATAGGGTCACCTGAGGGATTTGCGGAGCCAGAGCTTCGACAATTGGCGCCGACCGTGGGGACCGCGGGCGCTGGATCACCGGCATCTTCGGCTTCATCGACATCCAACTCCCGTTGGAAACCATCGACTACGGCTCCGAACAATCCTGTACGGATCGGATCCGTCATAGTCACGCCTCACTCGCCGGAATCACGCCCGGTATTCGAGGATCTGGAGAAGAGCGTCACCTTGACGTTCGGAAGTTTTAACTTCATGGCAAACCGAGACGGGATCCTCCACTTCTCGGATGAATCTGAACCCGAATCTGGAGCCGTCAACTCGCGCTTCCATGTGGAGAAAAGCGGCGAGTCCATCCGCTTCAACACGATCGACTACCACGCACTTTCGACAGAGGAACCCTCTCGGGTGCGAAGAACCTCCCGATCTACGCCTAGGGCGCACGGGCCACAACTGGCCCAAGTCTGCATGGCAGGATCGGAACAGCCCTCGGAAACTGAATATAGCGCAACTGAGCGCGATCTCATCGGCGTCTCGCGGGAAGCCTGGAAAAGAGCAAAAGAATCCATGCGAAAGAGTCAGCCACCCGCAGCAGGTGCTACGCAGGAAGACCTAACCGCCTACCACTATCACCTAGTGAGAGCGGCCTCAAACATCAAGGACGCCCGAGCAGATCTAGCCCGTCGCAGGAGAGCGGCGGATGAGTCAAGCCTACGTCGAGCCGAGCTGTCCCTTGCCCCTTCGGTCGGTACCCGACCCGTGGGAAAAGGACCCGCAGCATCAACAAGGGACCACGAATCCATGGCTGGGACCCACAGGTCTACCACATCTTCTTTTATGAGGGTTGACGACGACGGGAACGTCTACCCGCAAACTCCAGCCGCCGCAATTCTAGCCGCGGCCACCTACATGCAGATGAACCAACCAACGGACAGCGATCCTCGGGTGGAACAATACAAGCACATCCGCAAAGGTCTAGGGCTGGCTGCCGCGAGGCTCGCCTCCCACGATCGCAAGGAACAACTGGAGAAGGCGCGACAAGAGAAGGACAAAGACAAAGACGCGCCCCGCAGACATAGGAGCTCCTCTCCAAGAAAGGATAAGTCGCCACGTCGTGGCCGAGGAAAAGAAGCCCGGCGCCGCGGCGACAGCCGAAGCAGCAGCGACGACAGCCCGAGAGACAAAGATTCGCGGCATCACAGCAGCCGCTCGAGAAAAAGAAGCAAAGAACCAAGAAAAGATAGCGACCGCGACCGGTCCGGATACGACGCGCGATCCGATCTCGCCCAGAAGAAAGTGGATAAAGCGAGGGCTTCACGGTATCGCGAACGCTCCTCATCCGGGTCTTCGGACGACGAAACCTGCGGAGCACTCTGCTTTGCTCGCAGTATTCGCGAAGCGCCTCTACCCAAGAGATTCAAGCTCAGCTCGGAGGTGACAAAATACGATGGCTCACTTGAGCCCTCCCAGTGGTTAAGCGACTACCTCACGGCAGTAAAATGCCAACGTGGTAACAAGAACACGGCCATGCAATACCTCAATTTGCACCTGGCCGGAGCGGCCCGCAGCTGGCTGGAAAGAAGACCACGATCTTGCTATGCATCATGGGACGACCTGCATCGCGATTTCTGTAAAAACTTCCAGTCGACCTATAAAAGGCCAGCTACAATCGAAGAACTACGGGCTTGCAAACAGAAAAGTGGCGAATCCACGCGAGAATACATCCAACGGTGGAACACACTCAGGAACACCGCAGGGACAATCTCTGAAGAAGTGGCGATCGAGGCCTTCGCCAAAGGAGCAAGAAGAACCGCGTTTCGGGAAGAACTCGGCAGAGCTGCGCCCAAAACCATAGGGGAGCTCATGGTTATAGCCGAAAAATGGGCCAACGGAGAAGACGCGGTACGCAACGAAAGAACATCATCGCCCACACATGACGAAGACCGTCATGGGCGAAGAAAAAGAAGAAAATACTACGACCACGACGATAGAGAAGAACTAGTGGCGGCAGAGTTCACGCGAAGTCGCGACTCCGGTCGTCGTGGAAGTCGCGAATGGAGGCCAAAGGAAGAAGAAAAATCACCCGAGGAAGACCTCGATGGATACTGCTCGCTACATCTGTTCACAGACAAGCGCACGGGCAAGACTAAGGCAACACACCTTCTCAAGGATTGCCGAAAGTTCATCGGAATCTCGGACGCGCTAGCCAAGAAAAGATTCGCTTCCACCCAAAACTATCCACCGCTACCAGGAGGCGGACAACAATTCCAGCTTCCGCCACCACCACCCCTACCAGCCAACCCAAACATGGCACTTGCCGCATTGCCAGCACCGCAACAGCAAAACACGGGAGCAAATACATACCCGACTCCGCACGGACAACTCCTCGGGATGATACAGAAGGTATGCCCCTCTCGCAGAGCTCAAAAAACTAACTCGAGACAAATATGCATGGCAGTGCAGACGCCACCAACGAAGCCCGAGTACCTGAAGATGGCCGAACAGCCAATCACGTTCTCGAAGGAAGACCACCCGCCACGAGTCTATCGACCAGGACACGCCGCCCTTGTCATTCAAGCTCAAATTGGCAATTATGACCTGGCCCGCGTATTCATGGACGGCGGCAGCGGCATCAACATCATCTACGCGGATACACTCCGTCGAATGAACAAAAACCTGGACGGCCTAACGGAATCAGAAACATCCTTCCACGGGATAGTTCCGGGCAAGGCAGTACGTCCACTCGGAACAATCAACCTCGAAGTTGTGCTGGGCTCCCCACGCAACTACAGAAGGGAATTTCTGGACTTTGAAGTCGTCGACTGGCCCTCGCAGTACCACGCCATTCTTGGTCGAACAGCGTTCGCCAGATTCATGGCCGTACCACACTACGCATACTTGAAGCTCAAGTTACCCGGCGAATACGGTGTGATCACCATTGACGGAGACTTCCAGAAATCAGACAAGTGCGACATAGAATTTAACGAGATCGCGAAATCTTTCGGGATGCAAGAAGAACTACAAGAGCTGGCAAAAACCACGGATCACTCCGTCATGCCACTCACAAAGAAAAACGCGCCTGAACTGGAATTCAGCGCCAACAGCGATACTCGCAAGCATCAAGTACACCCGACGGATTCCGCCAAAACCGCGATGGTTTCCACAACCCTCTCGCCAGCATAGGAAAGCGCGCTCGTCAAACTCCTCCGTGAGTACTGGGAAATTTTCGCCTGGCAACCCTCAGATATGCCAGGTATACCCAGGGAGTTTGCCGAGCACTCACTCGAAGTCCTTCCTAATGCGAAGCCCATCAAACAGACGACTCGACGATTTTCAGAACCCAAGCAAAAAGCGCTAGGAGAAGAAGTAAATAGGCTGCTAGCCGCAAATTTCATTAGGGAGATCAAAATATCCACCTGGTTAGCAAATCCGGTGCTGGTCCCCAAGAAGAACACGGATATCCTTCGGGTGTGCATCGATTACACATCACTGAACAAACACTGCCCCAAGGACAACTTTCCTCTGCCACGAATCGACCAGATCGTGGACTCCACAGCAGGTTGCCAACGTCTCTCTTTCCTGGACGCCTACTCGGGATACAACCAGATCCGAATGAAAAAGGAAGACGAAGAGAAGACGGCATTCATCACACCACACGGTGTATACTGCTATACGACAATGCCCTTCGGGCTGAAGAACGCAGGCGCAACATATCAACGTTGCATGCAGAGATGCCTTGCCAATCTCATCGGCAAGAACGTACAAGTATATGTCGACGACATCGTCATCAAAACGCGAGTAGAAGACACACTCCTCGAAGATATTAAAGAAACATTCGACGCCCTAAATGCATATCGGATCAAGCTCAATCCAACAAAATGCGTTTTCGGCGTCCCCGCAGGAAAACTCCTAGGATACCTGGTATCCGCCAGAGGCATTGAAGCCAATCCGGAGAAAATACAAGCCATCCTCACCATGAAGGAGCCCACCAATCTACGCGGAGTCCAGCAGCTCGCAGGGCGATTGGCCGCCCTAAGCAGGTTCATCGCGCGATTGGGAGAGCAAGCGTTGCCATTCTACAAACTATTAAAGAAGACGGACAAATTCGAGTGGACCCCCGAAGCTAAGCAAGCATTCGCAGACTTGAAGCGGTCATTGCAAAGCAGGCGCATCCTCGCAACACCACAAGAAAGGGAGCCACTTTTTCTCTATTTAGCCGCTACAAACCAGGTCATCAGCACTGCAATCGTAGTCGAACGACCTGAAGATGGCAAGGCATACGGAGTCCAGCGCCCAATATATTACATCAGCGAAGTGCTCTCGCCGTGCAAACAGCGATATCCTCATTACCAGAAGCTTGCGTATGGAGTTGTTCTCACAGCCCGAAAACTCAAACACTACTTCCAGGAACACGCCATTACAGTGGTTAACGACGCGTCACTCGGGACAATCATGAACAACCCTATGGCATCCGGAAGAATAGCGAAGTGGAGCATCGAGTTGGGTGCCTGGGATATCACCTACGCAGGGCGTAATGCAGTCAAATCTCAGGTTCTCGTGGAATTCATCAGTGAATGGACAGAGCTACAAACACCCGGACCACCCGAGTACACAAGCAATTGGATCATGTATTTTGACGGGTCCAAAAGAAACGAAGGGGCAGGAGCTGGAATCGTTCTTATCTCGCCTCGTGGAGACAAGCTGCAATATGTCCTGCGACTAGACTTTCCACCTGACGACCCAGCATCGAACAACGACGCGGAATATGAAGCACTGTTGCACGGAATGAAGATGGCGATTGCTTGTGGAGCTACCCGGTTGATGATTTATGGCGATTCCAACCTCATAGTGCAACAAACAATGAAAGAATGCGACGCCGTTGCTGAAAACATGATCGCATACCGCGACATGTATAATATACTCGAAGGAAGCTTCAAAGGGTGCGAGTTAAAGCATATCGCAAGATCCAGCAACGAAGAGGCGGATAGACTGGCAAACATGGGTTCCACGAATACACCCATACCGCCAGGAATATACTTCGAACGGATGGTCAAGCGATCGGTCAAATTGAAGAAAGCTGCAGAAACACCGGCAGCACCAGAAACGGAGGTCAGCCCGCAGGTCGCGCTTATCGAGCTTATTCATAATATATCACGACAGGTTTTTCTGGTCGAGCCAGTCTGGACGCAGAAATATCTCGACTACCTGCTCAATAAACAGCTCCCAGCCGATCCGCGCGAGGCTCGACAGTTAATCAGGCGTAGCAAATCCTTTCGGGTAATCAACGGAGAATTGTACAAGCAAAGCATCTCGGGAATCCTTCAGCGGTGCATCGCACCCGAAGACGGCAAAGAGCTACTCCGGGATATACACCAGGGTGACTGCGGACATCATGCTAGTTGGAGAGCAATACTGGGCAAAGCCTTTCGAGCAGGGTTCTACTGGCTAACGGCAGCCAACGATGCAAAAAACCTGGTCGACAGATGTGGCGCTTGCCAGCGATTTTCACCCAAGCCGCACGCGCCAGCTACAGAGTTGCACATGATACCCATCGCCTGGCCCTTTGCCCAATGGGGGCTTGACATGGTTGGCCCACTGCGCAAATCTACTCCAGGAGGGTACACACATTTGCTGGTCGCGGTCGACAAATTTACCAAATGGATCGAGGCTATGCCAGTGACCTCGGGTAGCGCCCAATGCGCAATTAAGTTCCTCGATTCCTTAATATGCAGATTCGGGGTGCCACATGACATCATTACAGACAATGGTACGAACTTCACTGCAAAGGAAACTCAACAGTTCTGCGAAGAGAAAGGAATTAATCTGAAGTTTGCTTCGGTCGCCCATCCGCAAACAAACGGTCAAGTTGAAAGATCCAACGGCTTAGTTTCAGCTGGGATCAAAAAGAGATTGCTCGATCGGCTGCATCCCGCTGCAGGTCATTGGGCAGAGGAGTTGCCCTCCGTACTTTGGAGCCTCCGCACAACCCCCAATCGATCAACGCAATACACACCATTTTTCATGGTATATGGGGCAGAAGCCGTCCTCCCCGAAGAGGTTCGATTCAGCGCCCCACGAGTGGTAGCCTACAGTGAAGAAACATCCAACAAAGCACTTGCAGAGGATATGGACGCGCTCGACGAAATTCGGGACATTGCACTCGCAAGATCTGCAGTCTACCAACAATCACTGCGCAATTATCACAGTCGCCGCATACGCCACAGATCATTCGTGGTAGGCGATTTGGTGTTGCGGTTGAAACAAAAAGAAGGGCACAAGCTCGAGCCACCTTGGGAAGGACCCTTCATCGTACACGAAGTAATCCCAGGAGGAGCCTATCGACTGAAGAATCCAGACACTGGAGGCATCTATTCCAATCCATGGAATATCGCGCAACTGCGCAAGTTCTACCCCTAGGTTTATTTTATTTTACAACAATAAGGCTATACTAGCCAATTTTGTAGCTCGAACACATGACTTCTCAGTCATAGCAATAAATACATGATTATCTCATCATATTTACTCGACAGCTTCCAAGGTTACAGGTTCACACCCCATAAAATACACGGGGGCTACACCTAAAACTAAGCATCACAGAAAATAATTATCAAGTACAAGGTTGCACACCTTACTACAGTTTTTACAAACTACAGACAAGCTTACAGGATATTCACATCCGATAAAGTCAGTCGAAACGCTGAGCATTCCTAGCCGCTAAGATCCTATCTACCTCTTCGGATGTCATTCGGATAATCTTCTCGGCCGCAGGACGAACAGCATCATAGTACGGCGCAATATCTTCGATTGCATAATCCGGAAGCCGGGCTACGGAGTTCAAGTCTATCTCGGGATGCCATATCCGGACAAACGAGAGAGCCACAACCGCGCCGCATACCATCTGATTGTGAACACAAGCGCGAACCTCTCCTTCCCGTCCGAATAACCTGAGAAGATAGCTCCAGTCTTCGGGGCCCCTCTCAAGTGGATAAAAAGCAGCATTCACCGCAACCAGGACCTCATGGAAAGAACTCATGAGAACTTTCGCCTGGCGGACTCGAAACTTCAAGATAGCCATCACAAACCCTCGACTGCGATCGGACCAGAAATTACTCGCATGAGGCTTTGTGCTGTTAGCTTCTTGATGAATGTGGTTTTCTACCCACTGCTTTTCTTCCCTGTCATCTGGTTTCACAACTAAGAAGCAAACGCACTTAGTAAGCTAAGAAACACAGAGGAGGAAAATAGCATGGGGGCTACACTACTCACATAGTAACTCCTTTGCAATCGAAGACAGTTCGTCAATCAGAAATTGCTCGCGCTCAGCCGCCAATTTCTGCTTGGATATCGCCACGTCAGCTACCCCGCGCAGCACTTTCAGCCTACGCTCACCCTCCTGAACCTTATCACGGAGGCCAGCGAGAGTGCCCACAGCAGCTACAAGTGGATTTGCTGGACTACCACGTCCACTTGAAGATTCAGCAGCAGACGCAATTGCCTGGAAGAAGTACAAGGAAAGAAGTGAGAAGCCCTACTCGAGTTGTTTCCAGTCGCACATCTGACTAATCGCTCGGGAGCTACTCCCATCGGGAGGCAAAGTATAGACGACAAGGATAAATTTTAAATGCAAAGCGCTTCGATTAAAAGACCAGCAAAGGTACGGGAATATATCCCAAAATTCATTACATCCAAGCAGCAGAAACAAAAGGAAAACAAAAGTCTACGAAGCCGCGTTGGTACTGCCACTAGCAGCGGTCGACCCTCCCTTCTTCCGAGCAAACATCTCAGATAATTTCCGAGCAAGAACAGTGGCTTGCTCAGAAAAACGAGATAGCCGTACCTTCTTGCCCGTGGAAGGGTCGACCGGCATGGACGAATAGGCCTCCTCCAGACCTTCGACTCCGTTCGCCAGAGCGAATTGAATCGCAGTCTTTGCGCCAGCTTCTGATTGAGCAACCGCAAAGGCCTCCAGGAGATCGCCTTCCGAGAAGACCTTCGACAGCTCGCTCAGCGCAGGCGCAGGAGTACCGCTGGCGACAAGACGGCCATGCACTCGTGCCAACGCTTTGGAAGCATTATCAATCAGGGAAAATATTCCCTCAGAATGCCTCCTGAGCTGCGCAAGAGTGTCGGTCAGCACGTCCACCCGCTGAATCCCAGGAATCTCCAGAGGAACATTCAGAAGATCTACAGACAGAGAAAATAATGCTTAGCAAAAATCAGCAGAATGAAAAGTTCAAAAACCCAAGATACTTACCCGCAAAGCGCTTGGCGAGAGGACGAAGGAACGCGACAGTGTCGTTGTCAGCCTTACTGCCGGCCTCCTGCAACTCCTTCACGGCCTTCCGCGAATCCGCAAGCTTCGTATGGAGTTCCTCCGATTGCTTGCGGGAAGCTTCCAGCTCTTGCCGGGTAGTCGCCAGTTCAGCTTCCCGGGCAGTTACCCGCTCTGAAAGTTTGGTCTTTTCAGACTCTGCGAATTCGGCTCGAGCTGCACAGGGGATATTAATCAGAAATCAAGAATGGATGATACACGAAAGCCAAGAAGATAACGAAATTTACCTTTAAGGAGGTCGCCTTCAGATTTGAGTCGGTTAACTTCTGATCGAAGTGACTCGCAATCTGTTTCGGCCAGAACGACGCGGCGACCGATCGCCGTAAGGGAATCGACGAGCGACTGCGAAAGCATGAAGATAAAGAGTTAGAAGAAAAGAGGTTTGAGCCTGTACCCGATTATTTACAATCGACTACAGCCTCGGGGGCTACTCCCATCGGGAGCACTGCCGTGCACCCGAAGAAGACAAAATAGAGAAGGAGAACAGAAAGAAGTTTTGAGCCTGTACCCGATTATTTACAATCGACTACAGCCTCGGGGGCTACTCCCATCGGGAGCACTGTCGTGCACCCGATAAAATTTGTTTGAAAAAGCCAAAGAGATAGAGGTTTACCTGTCCGGAGGCGCGGGAGAGGGGATCCGCCGAGCTGTCCGTCGCCTCCTTCGAGATCGAGGTTCTAGCAGCGAAGCTGGGGATATCCCGCTCCGCAGTCGCAGCATCAGGCGCTGCCCTGGGAGAGTTCTGGACAGTACCCGCAGTAGGAGTCTCACCCGCGTCCTTCGCTTTGTTCCTCTTTTCGGGAGGAACAGTCGCGGCGAATCTACGCGGGCTGATTGCCTGCAAACTGCAGTAAAGAACAAAGAAACGTCAGCACTGATAAACAGAGTTCAATCGAATTAAAATATGGGAAAAAACTTACTCGTCATCCTCGTCGTCTTCATCCAAGTCATCCGCATTCCAGGCGTTTGTGAATGGAGTCTGAGGAGGAAGAGATTGAAGCGGAGTCGCAGAAATTGGAGTTGGGCCAGGTGACGCCTCCAAAGACTTGTCCTTGGAGGTAACTTCGTCTTCGTTCACCCGACGGCGCTTTCGCGGGACGCCACTCGAGTCTTCGACATCATCTGAGGAGTCATGCTCAGAACTCGAGGAAGCGTTGGCCACGCTGGTGTCAACCGCGCCGTCCTGGTGGCTTGATTGAAGACACGAGGCATCTTCGCCAACAACGGGCGGGTAGCAATTTGCTACAGCTAGGCTCTACAAGGATAAGAAGACGATAAAGATCTTATCGACTACAAAAATTCTAAAAATAAAAGCAAGTTGAAGACAGAAGACTAACCGCAGCAGGAGGAGGGTTTGAAGCAGAATAAGCCTCGACTGAGCAATCAGGGAATTGCTCCCCGGCCTTCAGTCGAGTGATGGCCGCGATCTTTTTCTCGAATTCCACATTCGAAAGCTCTTCGCGGCTCACTCGGCTGGGATCTTCTACGCCTTGGTACTCCCACATAGTGGAAGGCCTCTGCTGCAAAGGCTGAATCCTGCGCTTCAAGAAGAGGCTTGCCAGATGAAGTCCATTGAGCACTACTCCCGAGGCTTGATCTCGAAGAGCCCCTACCCTTTCGAGTAGAGGTTTAACTGTCTCGACTTCTTCGGCTGACATCTTATGGCTCCAAGATTTGCGCCTCGCCAGAACTGCGAATGGGTGGAATTCTACAAGCCCACTCGAGTTGTTGTCGGCGACGTAGAACCACTTCTTCCGCCAGCCTTGGGCGGAGTCGATGAAGTGCATATGGAAGTAGGCATTCTCCTGGCGCGCTTGGATCCCGAAGCCACCCGTGCGAAGTGGCTCACCGGGCTCGGACTCCACCCGCGATCTCTCGCGGAAGATCCGGATCTTGAACAGCGCCTTCCAGAGCGCCCAGTGCGGGCGAATGCCAAGATAGCATTCGCACAGCGCGATGAAGCACGAGATGTGCTGCACCGCGTTCGGGGGAAGATCATGGAGCTGTATGCCGTATGCACACAGCAGCCCAATGAAGAAAGGGTGAAGAGGGAAGGAGAGACCTCGAGTCACGTGGTCCACGAAGACCACGCGCTCGTTCGAGTGGGGGTTTGGTACCTCTTCCCTCTTCCCCAGACGGACGCGCTTCTCCGCCTCCGCCGGTAGCAGACCCTCCCTATGCATCTCCTTGATGCTCTTGGCAGTGGTGTTGGGGGTGCGCCAGTCGCCGGCGCGAGAGGCGAGTGGCGCAGAAGGCTCGCCAGACGCGGAGGTTCCAACGCCGCGTTTCTTTCCACCGGCCATTTTTCGCAGCGAGAGCTTGAGCACAGAGAAGGCAAAGACGAGCGCAAGGTGGAAGACGAAGATTGAGAGCGGGGAAAATTTCACTGCGGCGCTAACACCCTTATTTATATACGGGGTAAAGCAATCTCAGCCGTACGATACGCAACGTGGCACCTATCGCAGCTGCCACGCGTAAGGATGAAACGAAGCGGCGGCGTACGCTGTTTCGTGCCACGATCTTAACAAAAGATCGTGCGCATTTACTGCGCATTTCGCGTAAAAACGGGAGTGACGTCTCGTTTCCCGATCAAAAAGCTGACAAGGTGGGCCAATTTCTGCTGCCACTCCGTCACGTCCCATCGGGAGAAGAGGAGCACGCCTTGACGTCATGGCGTTCGTCATTCCGAAAGGAACATTTTTGCGAATGGAATTCCAAACGCGAAATTATCTTCGCACGAATATCAATTCCTTCGGATAGAACACATTCTTCCATGAAAAAATTCATGAATCAAAGCCTCTTCGGACAAGAGAAACATGCCTTATACACGAAAACTCTTTCGTACAGGCACAATTTTCCAAAACATGAAAACTCTTTCATACGGAACTAACATTTCCAACACGAAACTTTTTTCGTACGGAACTCATACCAATCTAATCGGGTAGAAAGAACCCACCTTATGCGTGATATTTACACATCACAAAAACCTGGATTGTACAGCCGACTAGGCACATCCGGATGCCATATTCTTCGAATATGAAGGTAAGACCCAAAAAGATCTTTCTTTTGGGCCTGGAATCGCACTCGAAAGCTGCGTCCTCCGGCATAGTTCCGTGTCAACAACACGAAGAAAAATCCTAGCGGACGCGCCGGGTACCCCCTTAGGTTAAGTTCGACTCGATAAGTCCACAACGGCCCAGTCGTAACGATCACCTCATCGGATTCGAGTCGGAGGTCTCGAATCTGTGTAGGCCAGGAGTGTTTTTGCCCTAGTCGCAATTAATTGGCCCTGATCTCTCGGGAGAGCCAAGCCACTGCGCCACATCCTTCTGCTAATATAGCCGCGAAAACTGGCACTAATGCTGCTCGATACTCGAGTATTTTTATTCAAGAAACAGGGAACACACCCTCCATAGGCAACAACTGTCGAGCTGAACTTCTAGGAGGAGATCAAAGAAAAGGTCTGACCGTCTACCCGACTGAAAATAAATCCCAGTCGAGCATACGCTCGGGGGCTACTGACGAAGGCATGGATCCTGGGCCCTACGAATAAGGGCACCCCCTCTCACACCTTCTAACCAAGGCCCGACAGGAAGCGCCCTTGGAGTACTCTAGAAGGCCCATGAAAAGCCCACCCGCATCGACTTGCGGGCTAAGTTAGGAATTGTAACCGACTCAAGCTAGGGTTTGTATCCTCTCCGGGTTGGACTCGAGACCTGGCTATCTATATAAAGCCAGGAGAGCCCCAAAGGAAGAAAGAGGGTAGTATTACCGCACGACCACAAAAGCCTTGAAACTCGAGATCTACTCTCGATTCGAGCACCTATAATCGATCTAATCGTCTAATACAGATCAGCAGAAGGCAGGAGTAAGGGTTTTACCTCTTCGAGGGCCCCGAACCTGGGTAAATATCGCCTCCCTGTCTAGCCGACGATTCCACCAGTGCCTATGACATCTCCTAGTCGAAACCCGATAGGGTCACCTGAGGGATTTGCGGAGCCAGAGCTTCGACAGTGACATTGATATTTTTATCATTTGTGAAGGTCATGCTCATACTAATGGATCGTGTCCATTGCTTGGAGTCTCTATTCCTCAATTGATTCGGTATGGTTATGCCCATGAGGAGATCTTTTTTTAGGTATGCCATTTTCAGATTCTTACCATCCTTAACTTCTTAATCATCGGCTAGCATCGTTAGTTGTTTCCGGTGGAGAGATGTCAATACCTCAGATCATCACTCAACTGTAGAGGCTCGTGCCTAGAGATCAGTTTCAGTGGGATGTTCGTAGGGTGGGACAGAATATTTTCAAAGTACCATTTCTCTCCAACAAGGATCTTGAGCGGCTCAAGGTGTTTGACAATTGTTGTATTCCAAATAGTTCTTGTCGTATAACGGTGGATACATGGACCAAGAAAATTGAGCCAATGGATACATTGCCAGAATTTTGGGTTAGAGTTTCAGGTTTGCCGGAAGATCACATCGGGGACTATCTTGCTCAATGGTATGTAGGTTTTTTGTTGGTGAAACCATTGAAGCTGGATATGGAGTATACAAGAGAACACAAAGAGCTTCTTATACTCGTTGGATGTCTTGGTGGCTACGTAAAAATACCCTTGCCTTTTCCTATGTTTATCAAGGATGGCCTCTATGAACTACGTTTTGAGGGGGGGTCCTTAAGGATGATGACGACGTGATCATGGCTGAATCAAAGAGAGACAATGAGGATGATGATGGGCTTGGAGATGATTTCCAGGATGCTTTGGCCAAGGAGGCTAGTCAGAAAAAGGCCAGGGAGAATGGAAGAGAAGCTTGTTTGGGGGTAGACCGTATGATAGAACAAGGTAGCGGCTCTAGACGTAATGTTGGGCATCAAGAAAAAACAGCTATTAGAGGTGGGGTGGTTTATTCACCAATTGTGCATCATCAGTTTGAAAAGCACGGGAGGAGATTGCTCTTTCTGTGAAGAAAATAGATTGTATGGCTGTGTCAGCTGCTGTGCGACAGAAGGATGATGATACACAAGCACACTTGGTTGCGTGTGTGGAGGCTGGCCGGGTTACATCGAGGGATGATAAGGAGGGATGACAGGGATGAGATCAAGCTCACGGATTAGGGCGCAACTGGATGCAGATGTGCCTATCCAGTAGAGGCTTCGCTTCGTGCAAAGAGGCGTGACGACATGTGTTCAGGTAAAAATGTTAATCGCCACTTATCTTTTGCAGCTTTATCAAATGATTTAACAATTAGTGGATTTGCTAAGTTGAGGGTCTGTTTTGGGGAATCGCCTACTAAAATTGATATCGTTGTTAATAACCTTAAGTCCATAGAGGCATCTCATAATTTGGTGGTTCTTGCTAATACTCTTGGTTCGGATGAGTTAGGGGACACAACTAGTTTAGTGATGCACCAATAATCTAATATTTGTGGAGACTATGAGAAAAATATTGACATGGGCTTAGAGAATCAATTGGATTCTATGAAGTATAAGAATACTAATAAGTCATGTAAGATGAAAACAAGTACCAATTGGGTATCATGTAGAAGTGCTAGAATTGAAAATCTAAGAATCGAGTCATAATGAAAGGTTTCTTTTAAAACTCTGACGGACTAGGGGATCCTATGAAACATTTTTCTATTAGTGAGGTTGTTCGTCAGCATAAATTGGACTTTATTATTTTATTGGAAACATGTAGGTCCAATTTTACCGCTCATTTTCTGTCCCATTGATACGTTGCAAACGTATCTATAATTTTTGATTCTCCATTCTTGTTTTCTATCAATTTCTACATGTTTTATTCACACTTCATAGCATTTTTATACATTTTCTAGGACTAACCTATTAATAAGATGCCACAGTGTCAGTTCATATTTTCTGATGTTTTTCTATTCCAGATAATTACTTAAGAAAATATTCTTGGAAACGAACGAAACAAGGACTCAACCTCTTATTTTTCTCGACACGTTAACGGAATCCAAAGCAGAGACGGAGGAGGGCACCGAGGTGGCCACACCATGCCAAGGCGCGGGCCCACCTCTGGCCGCGCCACCACGTGGTGTGGGCCCCTCGGGAGCCCACCGACATCACCCTTTCGCCTATATATTGGCCCCGACACAAAAATCCTAAATCAACCAGCTTCCATCCACAAAAATTTCTGTAGCTCCGCCTCCATCGAAGACAAGTTCTAGGGGACAGAAATCTCTGTGTCGGCACCCTTCTGGGATGGGGAATTGCCCCCGGAGCCATCTCCATCGACTCCACCGCCATCTTCATCGTTGTTGCTGATTCCCATGATGAGAAGGGAGTAGTTCTCCCTCGAGGCTGAGGGCAACACCAGTAGCTATGTGGTTTATTTCTCTCTCCCATGGTGTGATATTTATGTGATCATGAGCTTTGTAATCTAGTTGAATAAGTAGATGTTACTCTTCATCTATTATGCTACTCAAGTGTTTTCATTAATGTGAACTCCGGAGTCAGCTTGTCCCACGGTGTGAAGGTGACAGTGTGTGCACCGTGTGTGATTCTTAGGCTAAAGTTTATAGGAATACTTATCATGATTTATTATTTGAGTTGGATGTCTCTATGAAATTGTGGTGTTTGTCTGGAACCATCTAGGGCGCTCAAGGTGACAGTGTGGGGTTACCTAGATGGGGAATGAGACTTTAAGGTGTGCTTTTGCAGCCCTACACGGTGAATTCGTGTTCGTTATCCAACCGGAGAGTATTTCAGTGTAGCATAGTGAAGAGAAGATATTTATGTATTTAATTACATTATCATTGTTGAGAGTGTCCACTAGTGAAAGTATGATACCTAGGCCTTGTTTCTAAGCATTAAAACACCATTTACAACTAGTTCTGCTACATGTTTGCTTGCTTCCATTTTATTTCAGATTGCAATTACCACTTATAATCATCCATATTACTTGTATTTCACTATATGTTCACCAAACTAGTGCACATATAAAACTGACAATTGTATTAGGTGCATTGGGGACACAAGAGACTTCTTATATCTTAATTGCAGGGTTTCTTGAGAGGGAATCTTTGACCTCTACCTCTCTGAGTTTGATAAACTTTGGGCTATCCACTTAAGGGAAACTTGCTGCTTTTCTACAAACCTCTACACTTGGAGGCCCAACACTGTCTACAAGAATAGAAGCGTGCGTAGACATAAAGCTCTTTTCTAGCGCCGTTACCACGGAGGTAAGGTAAATGGTACTCACATCCTCTGGTCAGTAAGCTATTTTCTTGTACTTTTGCTGGTGTGTGAGTGCTTGAATGGAAAAAACTATGTAGGCTTAATGGAAAAAAAAACTAAAATATGAGAGAGCTTCTGCAATTATATCTTTTTGTTTCTTGTTTTTCTTTTTACTATGTAGGCTTAATGGAAAAAACTAAAATATGAGAGAGCTTTATAATCTTTATATTGAATTAGGACATGATTCTTTTGAAGAGAAAATTAAAAAACCTATGAAAGTTTGTTTGCATAATAGTGATAGCAATGTTATTAGCATGAATTCTTTGAACACCATTATTGCTAATGCTATGGAAAATTCTAAGATTGGGGAAGCTAGTTTTTATGAAAATGATCTTTTTAGTTCCCAGCTTTAGAGGATAAAATTTTCTCTAATGATACTTTATCTCCCATATGTGATAATTCTAATGATGCTTGTGATATTTTAAATCCTCCTACTGAAAGTATTCCTTTTAAAATACCTATGAAAATTGTTGACCGTATTATGAATAACTGCTATTTTGTAGATGGAACTGTCCATCCTGGTGATCAATTACTCTTTATACATGAATTATGCGAGTTGTTAAAGTGTGAAGATATTTCATTGGACCAAGTTAAGAGGAAGTTATTCTCTTTATCACTGAAGGGCAGAGCTGCGGAATGGTATAAGATGCCGAAGAATGGCCGATCTATTGGCTGGGAGGAAAATGTACCTCTCTTTTATTCTAAATTCTATCCTCCTAGTGAGATTCATAAGGATCGGAATCAAATATATAATTTTTTGCCTCGTGATGGATAAAGCATTTCCCAAGCTTGGGGAAGATTGAAAATATTAATACTCAAATGTCCTAACCATGAGCTTCCTGAGGAAATAATTGTTACTAATTTTTATGCAAGGCTTTCAGGACACTACAAGGATTATCTAGATGCATGTCCAGAGGGTTTTTTCACAAGTAAGAAGGTTGAAGCTAAGTGGGATCTTCTTGAAACAATTCAAATCAATAATGAAGATTGGGATAACGACAAAGGTAAAGAATCAGGTATAAACAATGAGTATGATTGCATTAAGTCTTTCGCTGAAACTCCTGATTTTCAAGAGCTTAGTGCTAAATATGGTATTCATCCTCAAATTAATATTGATTACTGTAGAGCCTTTGCTTCTCATATTAATATTCCTAAAGAAAATTGGGACATGTATCATGAACCTTTTAAAGACACTTGCATGAAAAATGAAATTGTTATTAATGATTGCAGTAAACATGCTCAAACTTCTGGAAGTACTATTCCTTATAAGCACGTTAAATTTTGTGGAGCACTTAGACCTTGTGAGAAGAATCAAATCAAAGAAGAATATTGTATCCATCACATGAATTAAAAAAACTAGAACGTGGGACAGGGCTCTAAATGATCTTGGTGAAAAAGTTTGTGCCTGATACGTCGAAAACGTATCTCCTTTTCCGAACACTTTTCTTATTGTTTCCTCTAAAATTGTGTGTTTTGAATGAAACTAACACGGACTAACACTATTTTCAGTAGAATTACCTTGGTGTCTCGTTTTTGTGTAGAAATCAACTTTCGGGAAATTGCCGAGAAAAGACCCCATTGGTCTTAAAACACCGGAAGACCCCGGGAGCCAGAAGGGAGCCAGGAGAGGGGCCAGAGGGGCGCCACACCACCCCCTGGCGCGCCCCACTAGGCCGCGCCACCAGGTGGTGTGGGCCACCCAGAAACCCCCTCGGTCTCCCATTTCGACTATATATTTCCTTCAACCCTAAAACCCGAAGGGGGTTCGATCATTTTCCAAAAAGAAGTCTGTAGCTCCGCCGCCATCGCGAATCCTTTTTCGGGGTTCAGAAACTCCGTTCTGGCACCCTGCAGGGATGGGGAATTGGAGGATATCATCGCCATCGTCATCACCAATGCCTCTCCATCGACCATCCATGTTTCCCCCATCCATGTGTGAGTAATTCCCCTGTTGTAGGCTGAAGGGGATGGTAGGGATTGGATGATATTGTTCATGTAATAATGTCGTGATTGTTAGGGCATAGTGCCTAGTATCCTCTATTAGTGCTATTGACATTGTTGCAACTTGTTATGCTTAATGCTTGTCACTTTGGGCCCGAGTGCCATGATCTCATATCTGAACATGTTATTGAATGATGATGATAATTATTGTTTCTTGATCATAACTGCAAGTTGTTTACACATATCGTTGTCCGGAACCCGAGGCCCCGAAGTGACAGAAATTGGGACAACCGGAGGGGATGGCTGTGATGTGAGGATCACATGTGTTCATGGAGTGTTAATGCTTTGCTCCGATGTTCTATTAAAAGGAACACCTTAATTACTAGTAGTTCCCTTGAGGCCCCGCTAAAAACGGGCTGGTAGGACAAAAGATGTTGTGCAAGTTCTCATTGTGAGCACGTACGACTATTTACGGAACACATGCCCATGGTTACTTAGTGCTTGGGTGCTTTATCTTATTTATCTGCAATGCCCATGTCTTAATTGTTATATGAACTATCTTATTCATGCAACACCCGTTCATCTATCCCTATGCCTACAGTATTTAATCACGTTGTTTACTTCAAACACTACTGTTGTTGTTTTCATTTCACTGCTGTTATTATTTCACTACTGTTGCTACTATAAAACTATTACTACTGATAAACCACTGCAAACAAGTCCACTTTCAGGTGCAGGTGAATTGACAACTCACTTTTTAAGGCTCACAAATATTCTTTGGCTCCCCTTTTGTCGAAATAATAAATTTGGGTTTTACTTCCTTCGAAGACTGTTGCAAACCCCTATACTTGTGGGTCATCAAGACTATTTTCTGGCGTCGTTGCCGGGGGAGCATAGCTTTATTTGCGACCTCACCGGAGAGTACTATTATCTACTGCCAATCATTCATCATGGGTAAGACTCGTGATGGAAAGTTTCCTATATTAACATCCACTACAAGAAGAGGTACAACTCTGAACACCTATGTTGCTCTTGATTCACCGTCTGTTATGAGTAAGCTGCTTACACCAACACATACACATGCTACACATGCTACTTCTACTGAATCTAAAAATACTTCTGATACTTTTGATGATGCTTCTACTGTTGCTTGATGAGAGTGTTTCTCTTGGTCCTTTCTTAGATGCTACTATTGCTAAAGTTAAAAATATTGCAAACACTGAAACTCCTGATAAAAACCCAGTTACACCTGCTGTTTCACCTGGGCTTAGAGAGAATCCTGGTGATGATTTTGATGATTCCTATATTGAACTTAATGATGATCTTATTGATGAAATACATGTTATGAAGGATAAAGATGTTGTTATAAGTCTTATTGAAAGTCGTGTTGTTAAATATAAATTATCTCCTCATGCTAAGTTTGCCACTTCTCCCATTAATATTAGGGATAAGGATTATGATTTCTCTCTTGATTAATCTTATATATCTACTGTTGAGAAAGAACCTTTTTGTGGTACGGAAAATGAAAGTGCTACGAAACATATGAATGAGCTCTCCTCTTTGTGTAGTTTATTTTGTGATGATCTTAAGAAACGTAGATACTATGTTGCTAAAATATTCCCTTTCTAATTAAAAGATGAAGCTAAAACTTGGTTTAATAATTTGTCTCTGGGATCTATTGATAGTCCTATTGGTTTGGTTAATGCTTTCCTTCAGAAATATTTTCATGCTAGTGCTCAACATGTTGCTTTACAAAATATATTTAATTTCAAGCAATTGGAAGGAGAGAAATTGCCTCTATCTTGGGCAAGGTTATGTTCTTTAGTTAGGGATACACCTGGGCATAAGCTAGAAAATAATGAACTTCTTGATATATTCTATAATGGACTAACTGTTGAATCTAGGACATAGCTGGATAGTTGTGCTGGTTGTGTTTTCAGGCAAAGAACTCCAGATGAAGCTGAGGAATTAATGGCTAAAATAAGCCAAAATCAAGATGATTGGACTATGGTTGAGCCTGAGCCGACCCCTACTCCAGTATCAACACCAACACCCAAGAAGAGGGGACTGATTGAATTAAATGATGAAGTGATCAGAGAAGCCAAGAAATCTCTTAAAGAGAGGGGTATTAGATCTGAAGATGTGAAGAATCTTCCACCTATAAAAGAATTATGTAAGCCAATCCCTCACTCATCCACCATTGAGGTACACTCTCTCCAACATTTTGATAGTAGAGATATTCCCTATAATAAACGTGTGATACGTGGAAAATGTATCTCCTTTTCCGAACACTTTTCCTATTGTTTTCCTCTAAACTTGTGTGTTTTGAAGGCAACTAACACAGACAGAATTACCTTGGTGTCTCGTTTTTGTGCAGAAAAATCAACTTTCAGGAAATTTCCCAGAAAAGACCCCATTTGTCTTAAACCACCGGAAGACCCCGGGAGCCAGAAGGGGGCCAGGAGAGGGACCAGAGGGGGGCGACACCACCCCCTGGCGCCCCTCTAGGACGCGCCACCTGGTGGTGTGGACCACCCAGAGCCCCCCTCGGTCTCCCCTTTCGATTACAAATAGCCTTCAACCCTAAAACACGAGGGGGTTCGATAGTTTTCCAGAAAGAAGTCCGTAACTCCGCCGCCATTTTGAATCCTTTTTCGGGGTTCAGAAACTCCGTTCTGGCACCCTGCCGGGACGGGGAATTGGAGGAGATCATCGCCATCATCATCACCAACACCTCTCCATCGACAATCCATGTTTTCCCCATCCATGTGTGAGTAATTCCCCCGCTGTAGGCTGAAGGGGATGGTAGGGATTGTATGAGATCGTTCATGTAATAATGTCGTGATTGTTAGGGCATAGTGCCTAGTATCTTCTATTAGTGCTATTGGCATTGTTGCAACTTGTTATGCTTAATGCTTGCCACTTTGGTCCCGAGTGCCATAATCTCAGATCTGAACATGTTATTGAATCATGATGATAATTATTTTTTTCTTGATCATACCTGCAAGTTGTTTACACATATCGTTGTCCAGAACCCTAGGCACTGAAGTGACAGCAATTGGGACAACCAGAGGGGATGGCTGTGATGTGAGGATCACATGTGTTCACGGAGTGTTAATGCTATGCTCCGGTGTTCTATTAAAAGGAACACCTTAATTACCAGTAGTTTCCTTGAGGCCCCGCTGAAAACTCCTGATAAAAATATTGCAAACACTAAAACTCCTGATAAAAATCCTGTTACTCCTGCTGTTTCACATGAGCTTAGAGAAAATCCTAGTGATGATTTTGATGATTCCTATATTGAACTTAATGATGATATTATTGATGAAATACATGCTATGAAGGATAAAGATGTTGTTATAAGTTTTATTGAAAGTCGTGCTGTTAAATATAAATTATCTCGTGATGCTAAGTTTTCCACCTCTCCTATTAATATGAGGGATAAGGATTATGATTTCTCTCTTGATTTATCTTATATATCTATTGTTGAGAAAGAACGTTTTGTGGTACTCAAAATGAAATTGCTACGAAACATATGAATTAGCTCTCCTCTTTGAGTAGTTTATTCTCTGATGATCTTAAGAAACGTAGCTACTTTGTTGCTAAAATATTCCCTTTCTCATTAAAAGATGGAGCGAAAACTTGGTTGAATAATTTGTCTCCCGGATCTATTAGTAGTCCTATTGGTTTGGTTACTGCTTTCTTTCAGAAATATTTTCCTGCTAGTGCTCAACATGCTGCTTTAGAAAATATATTTAATTTCAAGCAATTGGAAGGAGAGAAATTGCCTGTATCTTGGGCAAGGTTCTGTTCTTTAGTTAGGACTACACTTGGGCATAAGCTAGAAAATAATAAACTTCTTGATATATTTTATAATGGACTAACTGTTTAATCTAGGACAAACCTGGATAGTTGTGCTGGTTGTGTTTTTAGGCAAAGAACTCCAGAAAGAAGCTAAGGAATTAATGGCTAAAATAAGCCAAAATCATGATGATTGGACTATGGTTTAGCCTGAGCCGACCCCTACTCCAGTATCAACACCAAAACCAACAACCAAGAAGAGGGGAATTATTGAATTAAATGATGAAGTGATGAGAGAAGCCAAGAAATCTCTTGAAGAGAGTGGTATTAAATCTGAAGATGTGAAGAATCTTCCACCTATAGAAGAATTATGTCGAGACATCGTAGTAGTTTTCATAGACGGGGGTGCCATGAGACTACGGGTAGAGACGTGGGGAAACGTGATTGCGCTAAAGATGAAAACACAGGTTTTACCCAGGTTCGGTACGTCGTAATAATACGGCGTTCCTACTCCTGCAAACTCACTATTCAGGTGTAAAGCCTGTGTATACAAGTACAATGCGAGGTTCTGTTTTGCTATTCGCTGAGGATCAACTTCCCGGCGAGTTAGCCTCTAGCTTGTCTTCTATCTATCATATCTCCCGTCCGGCTTTATATAACAGCCGGGTTAGGGCATACAGAGTAGGAAACCTAGAAGACTACGGCGACTATTAACTTGGAAAGTAAGGAATCCGCCTTCTACTCCAAGCCAGATCACGTGGGCCGTGATCCGGGTTCTTCTAGAATCCGGCTTCTGTGCGTCAGCTTACTGGGCCGCCCAATGGACCGTAGCCCACTACCATTCGGGCCACCCGGGCAATCCGGCACTTTAGACTACCATCCGATATACCCCTATTTGGTATATATCCGACAGTAGCCCCCAAGAAGGATCGAGACTCCGTTTTCGCCGTCTTTCGTCAAATGCATTCTTCCGAGAAATACCGGCCTGTAGTCTTGATTCTTCTTTTCTTCCTTTAATGGAGATGGTAACGTAAAACTCGGAATCCAGAAAATCCGTCTTTTCTCACAAGATCCTTCACGGAGAAGGAACTTCCTACGTCAGCGCTTAAAACTTGCTGACGCAAGGGACGTTTGGGTTACAGGCGAGAAAACCCAGAAACATCTTTCTGACAGATTCTCGCGGGAAACGAGGAGATAACCATAATCATCCTGTCGATTCATTTCCCGGATTTTCCGGCGAGTGACACGCGTTGGACATCCAACGGTCAAAAGTGCCGTTAGCACGCATCCTGACGGATTTCCAGCTATAAATAGCCTTCTTCGTCCTCTGGAAAAACCTTCCGCTCCTCACTTCGCACGCCATTCCAGCGCCCAAGCTCACAGCAGAGAAGCTCTCGAACGTGAATCGCGCCCAAGACCTCACTGGAGACGCCCTAGCGCCTCCCCTCGATGGCTTCACCGCCGTCTTCCCCAGCCCACGCCGTCGCCAAAGAAATCGACGACATCATCGACACAATGGACCCGCAACTAGATTCTCCAGTGCGGGTCTCCGGCGACGAGCCGGCGAAGGCAACGGGCGGCGCGGAGGGCGAGGAAAGTTCTCTCGCCTCCGCGAACCTTGCGGAATCCTCGTCCGCGCTCACCCCACCGTTCGCTCCAGAGACGGTGGAGGAGAAGATCGAACTCGTCGGCGACGAGCTCGCGGCCGCGGAGGCCGCGGCATCCGCCGCCGCCGGAGCCGAAGAAGAAACGGAGAATGCCGGCAATTGGAGTGCTTGCAGTATCCCGTCATCCCTCCTTCCGACAATGGAGAAGGAGGGATTGGTACTGAAAGGGAAGTGGCGGCTTCCAGAGGACGAGACTGAACCCACGCCGAATGACGGTGAACGGGTTCTTCTCTCCTCCCACCTTCTTAGAGGTATGGGTATTCCACCTTCTGCCTTCTTCCTCCAGATCCTCTCCCACTACAACATCCAGCCACACAACCTCCCACCTAATTCCATCCTGTACTTAGCCGGATTCCAGGCCCTTTTTGAGGGTTATCTAGGTATAGCGCCTAGGCTGGATTTCTGGCTGTACTGTTTCGGGGTTAAGCGGAACTCTTCGGAGGGCACACTCCCAACTTGCGGAACCATCTCTTTCACTCTTTGGAGATTCCAAGAAGATTGGTTCCCCAAGATTAAAACATCGGAATCCATCAAGTTTTGGATGGGTTCCTTCTTTTATCATCCCGACATTTCCTTTCCCGGGAAAACGTTCGGGGTTCCAACTTTTTCGAACACCGCCGCTGTTCCCCAAGAGAATTGGGGAACTGAGGCAGTTCAAACCCTGCCGCCAGATCTTTTAAGGATCAAGCGGCGCATCGCCAAACTCGTCACTTCCGATCCACCTCTAACCGGCATGGACACAGTCCTTTGCTGGTTAAATAGGCGGATCCAGCCCTTGGCCAACCATGGCGCTCGCCTTCTCTGCGAGTACAAGGGAGCCAATGACGAAATGCGGACATCCGACAAGGACTGGTCCGCAAAAGATTTGCGGCGGCGCGTGAATCAATTGGTTGCATCTCGCGACCAATATGAAGAAAGCCGGCCAATGTACACGGCCGAAAATCCGGCTCCCAAGGTAAAGTTCTTCGCCTTTTGGGGTTTGAATTCTTTCTCGTTTACTCGGGTTTTGTATCTTTGACTTAGCTTTTTCTTTTTAACAGATCGCTGATCTTCCCGAGTCGGATCTTGCTTCCGATGCTGAGCTGGAAACGCTGCATGCCACCTTTGCCGGTGGGCAAAAGCGCAAGAAGATCTCCTCATCCCAGGAGATCATCGATCTTGATGGAGTTCCCGTCGCCACCTCCAGGTTTGAACATCTGGGTTATTTTCCTTTGGCGGAATTTTTCTTTCATCTTCGGAGTTTTAACTTTTCCGGCATTTTGCTTTGTTTTTAGCCTGCCTCCCTCCACTCTAAAGCCAAAAAAGTTGAAGAGGCATAAAGCTGTGGCCAGCAGAGGCCCTCATCCTTCCCCTGCCACCGCTCCGACCACGCCGATCACAGTAACAGAGGAGCATGCCGCAGCCCCCACCACCGAGTCTCTGGAGCCCAGCCAGCCCATTGTGCCGGAAACGGACACGAGGGAAAGGGCAGCTCCCGAGGTGAGAGGTCCTTCTCGGATAACTGAGGAGGAGATCCCCACCTTTGACAAGGATTTCAAGAATATCAGCGATGGCCTTAGCGCGGTCGGAACTCTTTTTGTTGAGTATGCAAAAGAGTTCACTGAGAACTTAACAGGGTTACAGCGGATGAGCCATGTATTATCCTCAGCCCCCAAGCATTAAGTAAAATGTCTACTTTTCCCTTGATGCTTTTCAATGTCGTGATTTTTTCATTTGCGTGTTCCAGCAAACCGCTGAAACTATTAACATGGAAGTTTTCAATAAACTTTCCGTCAAGAATAAGGAGGTTAGAAACCTTCTTTCTATTCTTGACGCGAAAGACGCAGAGCTGGCATCATCTCAGCTACAGCTGTCGGAAACAACAGGTATATTTCTCTGAAGTTCCTTATCCCATTTTTTGTCTAAGTACTTTCCCGAATTTTTCTAAACTCGGAGTTTTGTTCCTTGCTTTCCAGCTGCTTTGGCTAAGGCCAAGGAAATAGCTGAAGATGCCGGCAATGCCGCGATTCTCCGACAGGAGAATTTGGACCTTCATAAGGATCTTATGAAGGCTCAAAAGGATCTCGAGGCCAGCAACATGGCCCTTGGGATTGCTCAATCCAAGGCCTCCCAGCAGGCGGACAAGGACAAGGCTACTATCCAAGACTTGGAGAATGCCTTAACCCTGCGCCTTGAGGAAGGCTCCGAGATGGACAAGATTCTCGGTAAGTTGCTATCATTTACCGGTTTTTCCATGTCTTGATTTTCTTCTCTGTTTTTTCGCTAACCTTTTGGTTGTTTGTTTGAAAAAAAAGGAGATAACCCAGAACTTTCTCGGATTGAGAAAATCCGAGCTTTTGGGAAGGTGTGGACTGCGATCAGGGCTGCAAGCATGCAGCTGGTCAACAAGTTCCTTCCCTCAAGAACTGGGGAATTCTCGGAAGTTGAAAAACTTCCGGAAGCTATCCTGGAGGTGGCGGAATCCAAGGAGTCCACCTTGTGCTCCGCAGCACGGGGTGGTGCACGCATGGCCTTAGGCCTTATGCGTATGCATTACCCTAGTGCCAAATCTTGGCGCGTGGCGTCCGGTATCCCCCTTAGATACTCGGAAACCGAGCGGACCACCATCTTCGACGAGATCAAGGGTCACGCCACCAAGATCGCCTCCATGGTGAACATCTCCATCACCTATCCAGAAGAAGCGATTCCCGAAGCCCCCAAGAACGACAGCAACGATGAAGACTCGGATGCCTGAAGGATTCTTCTTAACCTGGATGGTGGAAGTAGAAAATAGGAGCAGTACTGCACTTTACAATGTAAACTTATATTGTAATGCTTCTATCCTTTTGTATAAACAAGTACTCCGCCTTTTGCAGTTTAATTATGAAATCCTTTGCAAGTTTTCCGGGTATTTATATTCCTTTATCTTCTAAGTTCTCTGGCTTATGTGTTTTAACTGTCCTTAGTGTTTGAAATGTCTCAATAGTATTATGAATCGTCATGCCGAGTTACTGGGTGAAACCAATCAGTTCAAACTCGGAAACATGGATCATACTAAGGGCATTTTTACTAACTAGCTCCAGTGACCCAACACACAAACAATCAGATAATGCTTAGAGAATAGTACGGAATTTTTTGAATGAAACTTGGGCACGCAGGCACAATCCGAGTTTTCTTTAGCCTTTGGTAGGCTGAAAATCATTCAGTTTTTTAAACACCGAGCACGCAGGAACAATTCGGGTTAACATTGAGTATTTTGTAAGATCATTGGGAAATAGATAAGGTGGAATCATGTTTTAAACTATAATAAACTTGTAAAAAACATGGATATAAGAATTCCGACAACTTTATTTCATGATCTCAAAGATGTTTACATAGAATTGAACTAAGTATAGAAGGGACGTAACTGCTGGATACTCCAGGGCCTTTTTGTCTCTCCTAGCTCATCATCTATCTTTCTCTTTCTTTTGCGATTCGGCTTCTCGGGATCATCTTCCGTATCACGAATGTCGACAAGATAATATGATCCATTCTTCATGGCTTTACTGATGACAAATGGTCCTTCCCATACTGGGGCCAGTTTGTGCTTTCTTTGCTGCACCAATCTTAGCACTAGGTCACCTTCTTTAAAAGAACGATGCCTGATTTTCCGACTATGATAGCGTCGTAAACCTTGCTGATAAATGGCGGATCTTTGAAGCACAAGTTCTCGTTCCTCTTCTAAGAGGTCGACGGCATCCTATCGTGCTTTTTCGGCATCCGAGTCATCGAAATCTTGCACTCTTGGGCTATCATCGATCATGTCCGTTGGAAGGATTGCCTCCGCACCATAAACTAAGAAAAACGGGGTTTGCCCTGTTGACCTGTTCAGTGTTGTTCGAATACTCCAAAGCACGGAAGGTAGCTCTTCTAACCATGCTCCAGCTGCTCTATGAAGAGGATATTCGAGTCTTCGACGTATTCCTTGCAGGATTGAGCTATTCATTCTTTCAACCTGTCCGTTGGATTGCGGGTGTGCCACAGATGCGGGTTCTAGGCGAATTCCCGTTTGTCGGCAATATTTTGCCAACTCTCCAATGGAGAAATTTGTCCCGTTGTCGGTTATTATGTTGTGTGGAACGCCGTATCTCATGACTATGTCAATGATGAAATTTCTAGCAGTTACACCGTCAAGTTTTTTGATGGGTTTAGCCTCCACCCACTTGGTATATTTGTCCACAGCTACAAGTAGATGTGTAAGTCCGCCTCGTGCAGTTTTGAATGGTCCCATCATATCTAGCCCCCAGACCGCAAAGGGCCATGTAATGGGGATAGTATTGAGTGCTTGGGCTGGCATATTGGTCTGCTTGGCGTAATACTAACATCCTTCACATGTATTTACTATGTACTCAGCATCTGTCTTGGCTGTTAGCCAGAAAAACCCGGCACGGAATGCTTTTTTGACTATACTTTTTGATTGAGCATGATGTCCGCAATCTCCGGCATGGATTTCTTACAGGATTTCTCGTCCTTCTTCTTGCGAAATACATCGCAGAAAAATTCCGGAAGTATTGCGTTTATACAGGCAATTGTTAACCACCATGTATCCTTTGGATCGACGCTGGATTTGTCTTTGCAAGACTTCATCTGCTCCTTCCGGTACTTCTGATTAACTAAGAAGTTTATATATGGGCTTGTCCAATCCGGGTTAACGAGCATGACTTTAGTTGACTCGGAAGCCAAAGGATAATCAACATCTCCACCTTTTATCGATGGTTCGTACAAATGTTGGACGAAAACACCTGGTGGTAGGATTTTTACCCTTTCTGATCCCATGCGGGCTAACGCATCCGTGTTCCAATTCTCCTCCCGTTTAACATGGAGTACTTCGAATCCGAAGAAACAAATGGCGAACTCGCCCACCGTTCTCCGATATTCGGCCATTATAGGGCTTTTTGCGTCCCAAGTTTGGTTGAGCTGATGCTGTACCAAATCTGAATCGCCATAGCACAAAATGCGCTTGACCCCAATTTCTTTTGCAATATGCAAGCCATGAAGCAAAGCTTCGTATTCTGCCACGTTGTTGCTGGCGTTGAAGTGTATTTGTAATACATACTCCATTGTGTCTCCTTTAGGGGATTTTAAAACTACACCAGCTCCAGCGCCCTTCTTCATCGTGGATCCATCAAAGTGCATGATCCATTACTCGGACTCGGGCATTGGTGTTTTCTCCATTGCTTCCATCTAGTCGGCGACAAAAACTGCCAAAACCTGGGATTTTATTGCCGTCCTGGGCTGATACTTAATGTCGAAGGCTGCTAACTCGATGCCCCATTTGGCTACTCGGCCAGTCGCCTCCGCATTATTTATTATATCCCCTAATGGTGCTTTACATACCACTGTTATGGAATGTCCTTGGAAGTAATGGAGAAGTTTTCTGGATGCGAAAAAATACGCCATATGCCAGTTTTTGATAGTGTGGATACCTTTGTTTGGATTCGGAGAAAACTTCGCTTATATAATATACCGGATGCTGGTCTGGTATGCTCTGTTCGTCTTTCTTCCGTTCCACGATGATTACTGCACTGATAACCCGGTTTGTAGCCGTAAGGTACAACAACATAGGTTCTTCGTCTTTTGGCGATGCCAAAATCGGAGCTTTCATCAAAGTTTCCTTTAACTGGGTTAACGCTGCATCTGCCTCTTCTGTCCACTCGAATTTGTCGGATTTTTTCAGCAACTTGTAGAGTGGTAAAGCTTTGTCCCCCAGCCGACTAATAAATCTGCTGACGGCTACCGCGGAACCCGTCAATCTTTGGACATCTTTTACACACGTAGGCTTGGAGATGTTTAAGATTGATTTGATCTTTTCTGGGTTAACTTCTATTCCTCTATGAGAAACGATGAAACCCAGAAGTTTTCCTGAGGGAACCCCGAATACGCACTTTAATGGATTTAACTTCATCTTGTAAGTGCGCAAATTTTCGAAGGTTTCTCGTAAATCCTCAAGGAGTGTATCTCTTTCCTTGGTTACGACAGCAATGTCGTCCACGTAAACATGGACATTTTTGCCAATCTGACTATGCAAACAACGTTGCATGCAACGCTGGTAGGTGGCACCAGCGTTCTTCAGGCCGAATGGCATGGTTATGTAATAGTACGTCTCATAGGGTGTTATAAAAGAAGTCTTAATTTGATCTTCCTTTTTCATGCGTATTTGATGGTACCCGGAATATGCATCCAAAAAGCATGAGCTCAGAGCCTGCAGTGGCATCTATTATTTGATCGATTCGCGGTAACGCAAACCTATCTTTTGGACACAGTTTGTTTAAACCGGTGTAATCTATACACATTCTAAGGGCAGTGGTATCTTTCTTCGGTACTAACACCGGATTTGCGGACCAATCGGTGTGTATAACTTCCTCGATAAAGTCTGCTGCTAAAAGCCGGATAATTTCCTTGCCGATAGCCTTCCGTCTTCTTCCGTCAAATCGACGGAGACCTTGTTTGACGGGTTTGGAGCCTGGAATCACCTTAAGTTGATGCTCAGCAAGTTCCCTGGGTACGCCTGGCATGTCAGCTGGACACCAGGCGAAAATATCCCAGTTCTCACGGAGGAACTTGACGAGCTCACCTTCCTATTTGTCGGTCATCCCAGTTCCCACTACGACAAATTTTGTCGGATCGCTGGGATCTAGGATTACCTGTCTTGTGTTCTCGGAGGCCTTGAAGCTGTCTGCTGGCTTCCGAGTTTCTTTTCCTGCCGGCATTTATGTCGGCGATACCTCTTTGGCCAGCTCCTTCAACTCTTCCTTTGCTATGCTTTTTTCGGCGCAAAGGGCGTTTTCTTTTTCCAGCTTGTTTGCCAACTTGAAGTCTCCCGATATGGTGATTACTCCTCCTTTTGGCCCCGGCATCTTCAGCTTGTTATAGATATAACATGATCTTGCCATAAATTTGGCGAAAGCTGGACGTCCGAGTATCGCGTGATACACGCTTTCGAACGGCACCACTTCAAAGGATACTTTTTCCTGACGGAAGTGATCTTTTTCTCCGAAAGTGACATCTAGGGAAATTTCTCCTAGGGATCTTGCTTGCATGCCAGGAACAATGCCGTGAAACTGTATGTTGCTATGGTTGAGCTGGGTCTCGGAGATTTTCAGATGCCTCAGTGTATCCAGGTACATTATATTAATGCTGGATCCTCCATCCATCAGCACTCTTCTTAGCCTAGTGTTCTGGACAATAGGGCTTACAACAAGGGCTTGCGTGCCGGGTTCAGGGATATTTCCGGGATGATCAGACTGATCCCAGGTAATTGGTGTATTTGAATACTTCAAGAATTTCGGGGTTGCCGGAACAACCGCGTTTATTTCCCGAAGCGTTCTTTTTGCCACCTTTTATGACGGAGTTGCCAGGAAAGTTAGGGCACATTCTCCATCAACTCTCGGAAATTTGGGCTCGCCTTTTCGCTGCTGTTCCTGGATTTTTTTCATCAGTGTCCGATTCACTGTCTTCTTTCTCAGCTTCTGGCTTTTGTTTGGAAAACTTCCTTTTGGAATTCTTCCCCTTATTTCCGGATCCTGCACTGCCTTTCATATGCTTGTTCAGCCGGCATTGTGCGTTGGTATGGGTGGGTTTCCCAAATTGCGAATGGTGGACGCAGGGTTCCGACTTAATCTTTTCCCATTCTTCCTTGGTGTAATTGATTGGTTCTGAACTGCGTCCTTTCCACCTATTCCCTTTTTCACTTCCAAAGGCTATGTTAACTTCTTTGGGTTTTTGTGTTGCGTCTGGAGCTCCTTTTTTCTCAGAGCGAGGATTCTTTTTTGCCTGTATCAGTGTGTCGATACTGGCTCCTCTAGTTCTGATGTCGTCTTAGGCTGCAGCATGTTTGTTGGCGGTTGTAAGCATAGATCCGAGATCTTTGTGCTGTTTGGAACCAACCATGAACGGTACAAGTCCGGGTTTTAGGCCATTGACGAAAGCATGCATTGCTTGTACGTCAGTTGCTCCAGAGCAGCTATTCTTCATTGTAGTCCATCTTGAGATAAAATCCACGTATGGTTTGTCTTCAAATTGGGTGCAACGGTTTAGCTGGTTGATGCTATTCAGGCGTTTGTAGGTTCCCCGGAAGTGCTGAGTAAATACTCGAGCCATATCATCCCAGCTGTCGACAGTTCTGGAAGGTAATCCGTTAATCCAATCTCTGGCTCCGTCCAGTAACATCAGGGGAAGAAACTTTACAGCTTCCAGGTTCGTCCCATTGTTAATCTGGACGGCTGTATAGTAATCTGAGAGCCAGGTATCCGGGTTTGTACTGCCGGTGTATTTTTGGTATGTTGGACCAACTTTGGCGAAGCCAGAATGCAGAGTTATCCTTCGGATCCTATCTGTGAAGCACTTAGGTCCAAAGTATAAGTCGTCTCTTTCCGCCCTATCCATGTGTGCGGAGTACCTGCCGGCTGAATGGACAGAAGGGGATCTACTCTTTCTTTTCCATTGTTGCGCGGATGCGCTTTTCCGGGATCGTCTCTATTTCTTCCGGTATCACGTCCCTTTGGATGAGGTGGAGTTCTACTCCTGTATCTTTCCTTGTCCTTGGGGGGTGTCCGAGATCTCTCACGCCTGTGAGGTATACCCTGTCTTCCGGCTTTTTCAGCTGGGTTTCTCGGAGGTGGCATTGCTTTGCCGTCATTCCTGTGTTTTTCTTCCCGATCGTGGGTGTTAAGTCCACCTTTTGGGAGATGGGATCCGGTTCTAGACACTTCATCCCTGTTATCGGGATTTTTCTTGTCTTTTCTCGGATCCGTTTTCCTCTCGTTTGGATCTCTCGGTTCCTCCGGTCCGGGTGCTCCAGCGGCGCAAGTAGCTGTTTTGCATAGGGCGGAGTCATCATGCAGCCTCCCTGATCGCTCTTGCCCCCGGTGTTGTTGCTGCAAAGCCTTTCCGAGGAAAGCATACACCCCTTGAATTTTTTCACCGTTTGAGGACATATCGTTGTTGAGGATGGCGAACGCTGCTTCTGCGTTTTCTGCTGCGGTTTTGTATATTGGTTCGCCTCTGGCATCTTTGCCATTTACCTGCTTTTGCCAAGATGGGTTGTCAAACCTTTCTTTTGGCGGCAGTACTTCCGGTCTTACGATTCCGGGTAACCTTGTACGTTTTAAGGCAGATCTATTCTTTTTCTCGTACTCCTCGATTTCTTCCTTCATGAGCTTGATGTCATCCTGGGTTTTTTGGAGGTGCTCACGAGTTCTGAATAGATGTTGTTGTTGCCTTTGGAGAGCTTGTCTCCTGGCTTCTAGCACTTCAGGGGGTTCGTGCAATCCCACTGGTGTTTGTAGCAACTCTTGTTCTTCTTGTTCTGTCATTGGCGGAACAAGGATTTCTTTTGTTTTCTTCTCCGCAAGTTTTGTTCCGCTTGCATCTCCTACTTCCGGGCTTTCATCAGCTGGATCAGCTAATTTCTTCTTCCGGAGTTTGTATTGGAGTTTTTTAGCGGCCTTGTGCTTTTTCTTGGAATAGGGAGGCTTTTTGGCAGGTTCATCCTCTGTCAATTCTTTGACATTGGGGAATATTGGAGAAGTTTCTCCGTCTTCTCTCTCTTCCTCTGGCGGAGGAGTTCTAGGGGTTTCCTGACTGCCGGCGTCCGTGTTTTCAGCCGGTTTCTCCATTAGTACTTCATGGAATCCCTCCTGAAAAGATTTAACTTTTCTTTCGAAGGCGTCAACGTCTTCGTCTTCGGAGTCAAAGTCATCTGATCCGGTTTCTGACTCTAATCTTGCCTCAATGGCGGCTAGCACAGAGTCAGCTTCCGAGTTCATCGCTGGATTGGCGGATGTCGGATCTTCCACCTCAGTAGTGGGTTTGCTGTTTTCTGCCTCTTGCACGGGATTGTTTCATCCGTGTTTTCGGCGACCTCGGATTACACCATACCGATAAAGTGTGAATTACTTTTTTGTCGGCGATCTGAGCAAAATCCGGTATCGTAGTCATCTTTGACTGGGTATAGGGCGGGTGGGAAAAATTTGCTTCCACCGCAAAACCCCATGGCCTCTTCAGTTAGTCCGATAAAGATATTGGTAGATCCAATCGGTAACACGCAGGCACTTACCAGATGATTTTGCACCGGTATGTAAGATCCATTGTCGAGGAAGCGTCCGATATTGCCGTCGAACTCCAGGCTTCCGACGGTTATGGAACTGCCGATTCCGCCCAGTATCCCAGATCGGAATTTTACGCCTGACGCCGTTTGCCCCACGGTGGGCGCCAACTGTCGAGACATCATAGTAGTTTTCATAGACGGGGGTGCCATGAGACTACGGGTAGAGACGTGGGGAAACGTGGTTGCGCTAAAGATGAAAACACAGGTTTTACCCAGGTTCGGTACGTCGTAATAATACGGCGTTCCTACTCCTGCAAACTCACTATTCGGGTGTAAAGCCTGTGTATACAAGTACAATGTGAGGTTCTGTTTAGCTATTCGCTGAGGATCAACTTCCCGGCGAGTTAGCCTCTAGCTTGTCTTCTATCTATCATATCTCCCGTCCGGCTTTATATAACAGTCGGGTTAGGGCATACAGAGCAGGAAACCTAGAAGACTACGGCGACTATTAACTTGGAAAGTAAGGAATCCGCCTTCTACTCCAAGCCAGATCATGTGGGTCGTGATCCGGGTTCTTCTAGAATCCGGCTTTTGTGCGTCAGCTTACTGGGCCGCCCAATGGACCGTAGCCCACTACCATTCGGGCCACCCGGGCAATCCGGCACTTTAGACTACCATCCAATATACCCCTATTTGGTATATATCCGACAAATTATGTAAGCCAATCCCTCACTCATCCACTATTGAGGTACACTCTCTCCAATGTTTAGATAGTAGAGATATTCCCTATAATAAACCTCCTGATCAATGTTTAGATGAATTTGATAATTATGTTATTAAACAAGATAATTTTAATATGAGAGTGCAAAATCATCTAATGGAAAACTCTAGAGCTATTGATAATTTGCATGGTACTATAGAAAGAACCTCTAATGATGTTAAAATGCTTGTTAAACATTTTCAAATGGTTCAAACTCAAATTGATCAACTTGCTAAAGTGCAAAAAGATTTGCTAGTTAATGCTTCTAAAGAAAAACATGCTTATGAAATAAGAACTAGAAGTGGTATTGCTACACAAGATCCTTTATATCCTGAGGGACATCCTAAAAGAATTGAAAAAGATTCTCAGCAAACTAATAATAACGAAATTCATACTAAGAAGAAAAAGAAGAAGAAACATAAAACTGCTGTAGAATCCTCTGAACTTGCTAAAGATCCTAATAGTATATCTATCTCTGATGCTGAAAGTGAAAGTGGTAATGAAAAGAATGATGCTTCTGATAAAGAAGAACCTGTAGCTGAACCTGAAAAGCAAACTAGAAATACAAAGTACACTAAGGAAGATTTTATTGCTAAGAAACATGGTAATGAGAGAGAACCTTGGGTACAAAAACCAATGCCTTTTCCTAATAAGAAACATAATTCAAAAGAAGAAGAACCCTATAACAAGTTTTGTGAATGGATGAAACCTTTGTTCTTGCAAATTCCTTTAACTGATGCTATTAAATTGCCTCCTTATGCAAAATATATGAAAGGTATTGTCTCTAACAAAAGGAAGATTCCTAATGAGGAAATTTCCACTATGCTTGATAATTACTCTTTTAATGGAAAGGTTCCTGAGATGCTTGGAGATCCTCGTATACCAACTATTCCATGTTCTATTAAAAATAATTATCTTAGAACTGCTTTGTTTGATTTGGGAACTAGAGTTAGTGTCATGCCTTTTACTCTCTATAAAAGACTCCTCCTAGAAAAATTGATACCAAATGATATATCTTTGCAAATGGCTGATAAATCCACTGCTATTCCTGTGGGTATATGTGAGGATGTTCCTGTTCAAGTTGCTAATAATTGTCTGATATTAACTGACTTTGTTGTGTTGGAAATGCCTAAAGATCATAATATGTCTATTATTCTTGGAAGACATTTTCTTAATACTGCAGGGGCTGTTATTGATTGTAATCAAGGAAAAGTTACATTTAATGTTAATGATAAAGAGCACACTGTTTATTTTCCCAAGAAGATTGATAAGAAATATGGTCTAAATTCAGTTGAAAATATTGAGACCATCAAGATTGGAGAATTTTATTGTCCCATTCCAGTACCACCAAAATAATATGAAATTATTATGATTGGGACTATGTCTATCAAGGTTGAGGTAACATGAGTGTTTAGTGAGAAACAAAGTTTTGTTTCATAAAAAATTATTTTGGTAGCAAGACTTGATCACCCTTGTTAACAAAATGATTTTAAGTGAAGTGGGCAATGTTTTCACTGTGTTTTCACCTTCCCCGTTATGTTTTCACTATGTTTAGTTCTATTATCACATTGCTACTTAAGTACAATCATGTTTTCCACCATCCTTATGCATGTTTTCCTGATATTTTCACCATGATTACTGAGGTTATGCATGTTTTCACCATCCATACTTTTGTTTTCACCACTACCACCTTTGTTTTCTTTGGAAATTATTCCATTAGAGTGTCATAGAACCTTTGTAGTGCTGGTTTTGGTTTTGTTTTCCACCTTTTCACTTTCGTTTTCTTGGTTTTTATTAAATATTAAAATTCCAGAAATACCTCAAAAATAAAGTTTCTCGAAAAATTCCAGAAAAAAATATAATAAATTTTTACGTCAAAAATGAGGCAGAGAGCCACCTGGGAGACCCCAGGGGGACCCACCAGTCAGGTACACCATAGGGTGGCGCGGCCAGCCCCATAGTGGCGCCAGCACATGGTGTGGGCCCTCTGGCCCTCCACTAACTCTCTCCACTGCCAAAGTCTTCTATCTTACCTCCCAAACTGAAAACATTTCCTGGAACCCGTGTTCTTGCTGTTCTTCCTCTGGATTTTCGATCTGGTTCTTCAGCCCATCATTTGTTTTTGAAACATTTTCTACTGCAGGAGAGTCCCCCACAGCCCTTTATTGCCATCAAAAAAAGTTTACAAATATTTACAAATGTACAAAGAAGGATAGACTAAGACAGTCTATCACAACCTAAGGAAGTGTTTTAGTCCATGATGATAAATCCGCAGCCAGAGAAGCACTCAACCTAAGCTTAAGCATAAGGAGATCTAAAATGAAGCCAACTTTCCAACCCCTAAAGGAGTGCCTTTCAGACTTGAAAATAACTCCATTCCTCTGTTTCCAAATGTTCCAACAGGCAATGATCACTATTTCATTGAAACAAGGACCTTTGAAACCTTTTCTGGCAATTGAAAGATTAAGCAGATCTGTGTTATCACTCCAAATAATTTGTAAATGATTCCAAATCCTTGAGCTGAAAACACACTGGAAGAACAAATGAATCCAGTCCTCATGACAAAGATTATTGCAAAGGACACAATAATCACTCCCCTCAATCTTCCAGTTCGTTCTCTTAATCATGTCCTTGGTATTAATTCTATCTTTTAGGATCATCCATGCAAAAAATTTGTGCTTTGACATGCATTTGGATTTCCAAATCCACTTGGCAGGCATATCATCAGGCAGCTGAGCAAACTGTAGCTGATAGAATTTATCGGATGTATAAACCCCTTTATTGAAATTACAAGACCAAACATCTTTATTATTATTCACCTGAACATTTCCCAAGATGTCTTGCAGATCAGCAAATTCAAGGAAACCTTCATTTGAAAGAGGCAAATGAAAATCTTCCGAAAGGTCAGTCATAAGTTTCAAATCTTTCACTGAGGCCAGCGGATCCTTAGCGAAAGAGAACAATCTTGGAAATCTCAATGACAAAGCATGTCCCATCCAAGAATCTTTCGAAAACAGAACAGAATAACCATTCCCCACTGTGCAGGAACAGAATGAACACCATGTATCAGCTAATTGCATAATACCTTTCCACCAGAATGATCCACAAGAGGTCACTGCATGAGGAACCGACAGAAAGTAGTATGCATTCTTGACCAGATGGACCCAAGGAATATCCACAGAATTATAGAATTTTTCTAGGAATTTGAGAAACAAAGCCCTGTTTTGGATCTGTAGATTAATGATCCCAAGGCCACCTTTACCTTTTGGCTTACACACCATATCTCAAGCAGCCAAAGAATTTACTCTTTTCTTGTTTTTGTCTTTTCTCCATAAACATCTTCTCCTTGCTTTATTAATAATGTCAATGACACCCTTAGGTATCACAAGTGTGCACATATAATATGTGGGCAGAGAGGACAGAACTGAATTCACAAGCACCAAGCTGTCCCCATATGAGAGAAATGAAACTGTAGCAGAAAGTCTCCTCTCAACTCAGTCAATGAGTGGGGCAAAATCTCTAATAGAAGGTTTAGTGGTACCCATAGGCAAGCCTAGATAGGTAAAAGGCATAGAAGCCACTTTACAGTCCAAAACAGTAGCCAAATTAATAGTTTCATGCTGATATAAATTTATTGGTATCATTGATGACTTGCTGAAATTCACCTTTAAACCCGTGATCTGAGCATAAAGGTTGAGTAAATTTTTAAATACCAATAATTGATCTGGATCAGCAGGTAAGATCACTAAGGTATCATCAGCATACTGAACAATAGGATAATCTCCTCCAATAGGGATTGGTAAACGAAGACTTCCTTCCCTAAGAGCCAAATTAACAATACTTTGCAGCAAATCTCCACCCAGAACATAAAGGATAGGTGGCAAAGGGTCACCCTGCCTGACTCCTCTTTTGCAAACAAAAGGTTTACCAGGAACTCCATTTAGAAGAACCGAAGATGACCCTGAAGATAGAATTTCCTTCACCCATTTGATGACTAACGGAGGAAACCCTTTGGAACTCAAAATTTGGAGTATGGCACTGTGCTCAATGGTATCAAAAGCTTTCTCAAAATCTATCTTGAAAACCACCACTTTCTGCTTAGAATGTTTACACTGGAAAATGTATTCAAAACACCATGCCAGGCAATCTTGAATAGTTCTGTATTTAATGAAACCATATTGATTATCATGGATGCATCCAAAAAAGTTATCTTGAAATCTATTAGCCAAAATCTTAGTGATAAATTTCAGACAAGTGTTGGTAAGAGAAATAGGTCGAAAGTCATTCACAGTCTCAGGAGAATGTGTCTTTGGAATGAGAGTAATGAAAGAACCATTAATACTTTCCAAAGAGATCCGAGCACTATGAAATTCATTGCAAAGTTTGATAAAATCCTCTTTTAAGATACTCCAACAATGCTTAATGAAAAGACCAGTGAAACCATCAGGTCCAGGAGCACGAGCAAGTTTGAGATGTTTTACCACACCCTCTATTTCCTCAACAGAGAAAGGTTTAGCAAGATCCTCTAAGCCATCAACCACGGGCAGGAACTGAGATAAATCAGTATTAACAGTAGGTGGGCAAGATACACCCATTCTTTTTTTGAAGCAAGACCAAAAGGCAGCATCTTTCTCCTGGTGATCCACCAGTAAATTCCCTGAAGCATCCGTGATGGAAGGAATTGCATTTTGACGAAAACTCTCAGTGGCTCTGGTATGGAAATATTTAGTGTTCTCACCAGAGAGCTTAGCCCATCGAATGGTACACCTTTGCTTCCAATAATCAGACTGCAGGGATAACAATTTCTTTAAGTGCTCCTTAACAATGAGTCTGAAATTAAACTCTGGAACACTCAGAGATCTCTCATCTTCAAGTTGATCGAAAAATAGAATCACTTTACTACTCGTCTCAATAAGTAATTTCAATTGAGAGAGATTCCTTCCCCAATCCTTAAGTGCATATCTAAGATTTTTCAGTTTTGCTGTGATTCTAGAGGTAATCGATTTGGCCATGAAAGGTGTGTTCCAAATTTTGGCCACTAGGTCCAAAAACCCAGGCTGGTTAATCCAGTGATTCTCAAATCTAAAAATCTTTGCCTTTGGAATGTTTGTTCCAATTTTGATAGTGCATGGAAAATGATCAGAGGTGATTTTGGACATGGGCAAAACCAGGGTATTGGGAAAGTCCAAAGTCCATTGGCAAGATGTAAAAAACCAATCCAGCTGGACAAGAAGAGGATCCTTCTGCATATTAGACCACGTATAACTTCTACCTTTAATAGGCAATTCCAATAAACCCAAATGGCTAATGACATCATTAAAAATAAAAATATCATTAAGGTCAGCCCCTGGTTTATTTCTATTATCCAATGATCTAATAAAATTGAAATCTTCAAGAATCAACCAGTTCTGATGTAATGGGATGGAAAGATTATATATCCAGTTGACAAACTCATCTCTTTCCACACCTTTGCAAGGGCCATAAACATTCACTAGAAACCAAGAAACAGAGTTATGAACTGAAGTGAATTTTAAGTGAATAGCCGAACAATGCACTTCCAATAATTCACCATTGAAAATAGAGCCATTCCATAGCACAATTAAGCCCCCAGAAGCTCCAACAGAAGGAGAAAAAACAAATTGATCAAACCTGTCGGATATATATTGAATAGGGGTATATCAGATGGTAGTCAAAAGTGCCGGATTACCAGGGTGGCCCAACTGGTAGTGGGCTATGGTCCATTGGGCGGCCCAGTAAGCTAACGCGCAGAAGCCGGATTCTAGAAGGACCCGGATCACGGCCCACGTGATCTGGCTTGGAGGAGAAGATGGATTCCTTACTTTCCAAGTTACTAGCTATCGTAGTCTTCTAGGTTTCCTATTCTGTATGCCCTAATCCGGCTATTATATAAAGCCGGACGGGAGATGAGATAACAAGAGACACGAAGCCATAGGCCAACTCGCCGAGAAGTTGATCCTCCGTGAGTAGCTAAACCTAACCTCACATTGTAATTGTTTACACAGGCTTTAGCCCTGATTAGTGAGATTGCAGGAGTAGGAACGCCGTATTATTACGACGTACCGAACCTGGGTAAATCCTGTGTCTTTGTCACCAACGCGATCCCGTTTCCCCACGTCTCTACCCGTAGTCTCATGGCACCCCCGTCTATGAAAACTACTACGATGTCTCGACAGTTGGCGCCCACCGTGGGGCAAACGACGTCAGGCGTTAAGTTCCGATCTGGGATACTCGGCGGAATCGGCAGTTCCATAACTGTCGGAAGCCTGGAGTTCGACAATGACGTCGGACGCTTCCTCGACAACGGATCCTACATACCGGCGCAAAATCATCTGGTAAGTGCCTGCGTGTTACCGATTGGATCTGCTAATATCTTTATCGGATTAACTGCAGAGGCCATGGGGTTTTGCGGTGGAAGCAAATTTATCCCACCCACCCTGTACCCAGTCGAAGATGACTACGATCCCGGATTTTTCTCAGATCGCCGACATAAAAGTGATACACACTTTATCGGTATGGTGCAATCCGAAGTCGCCGAGAACACGGATGACGAAAATCCCGTGCAGGAGGCAGAAAGCAATACACCCACTACAGAGGTAGACGATCCAGCTTTCGCCAAAAACACGGATGAAAGTAATCCCGTGCAAGAGGCAGAAAATAGCAAACCCACTACAGAGGTGGAAGATCCGACACCCGCCAATCCAGCGATGAACTCGGAAGCTGATTCTGTGCTAGCCGCCATTGAGGCGAGATTAGAGTCAGAAACCGGATCAGATGATTTTGATTCCGAAGACGAAGACGTGGACGCCTTCGAAAGAAAATTTAAATCTTTTCAAGAGGGATTCCATGAAGTACTAATGGCGAAACCGGCTGAAACCACGGACGCCGGCAGTCAGGAAAGCCCTAAAACCCCTCCGCCAGAGGAAGAGAGAGAAGATGGAGAAACCTCTCCGATATTTCCCAACGTCAAGGAATTGACAGAGGATGAACCTGTTAAAAAACCTCCCTCTTCCAAGAAAAAGAAAAAGGCCGCTAAAAAACTCCAATACAAACTCTAGAAGAAGAAATTGGCTGATCCAGCTGATGAAAGCCCGGAAGTAGGAGATGCAAGCGGAACAAAACCTGCGGAGAAGAAAACAAAAGAAATCCTTGTTCCGCCAATGAAAGAGCAAGAAGAACAGGTATTGTTACAAACGCCAGTGGGATTACATGAACCCCCTGAAGTGCTAGAAGCCAGGAGACAAGCTCTCCAAAGGCAACAACAACATCTATTCAGAACTCGTGAACACCTCCAAAAAACCCAGGATGACATCAAGCTCATGAAGGTAGAAATCGAGGAATACGAGAGAAAGAATAGATCTGGCATTAAACCTACAAGGTTACCCGGAATCGTAAGACCGGAAGTACTACCGCCAAAAGAAAGGTTTCACAACCCATCTTGGCAAATCCAGGGAAACGACAAAGATGCCAGAGGCGAACCAATATACAAAACCGCAGCAGAAAATGCGGAAGCAGCATTTGCCATCCTCAACAATGACTTGTACTCCAATGGTGAAAAACTCCAAGGGGTGTATGCTTTCCTAGGAAAAGCATTGCAACAACAACAGCGAGCCCAAGAACGATCAGGGAAGTTGCACGATAACTCCGCCCTATGCAAAACAGCTACTTGCGCCGCTGGAGCACCTGGACCGGAAGAACCTGGAGATTCAGGTAATTCTAAGGATAAGAAAGCGGATCCGAGAAAAGTCAAGAAAAATCCCGACAATAGGATGAAGCGTCTAGAACCGGATCTCATCTACCGAAAGGTGGAAGCAAACCCCATGATCGGGAAGAAAAATATCGGAAAGATGGCAAAGCAATGCCACCACCAAGACACCCTGCTGAAAAAGCCGGAAGACATGATGTACCTCACAGACGTGAGAGATCTCGGACACCCCCTAAGGATAAAGAAAGGCATAGGAGTAGAACTCCGCCTCATCCAAAAGGGCGTGATCTTGAAAGACATAGAAACGATCCCAGAAAAGCGCGTACGCGCAACAATGGAAAAGAAAGGAGTAGATCCCCTTCTGTCCATTCAGCCGGCAGGTATTCCGCACACATGGATAGAGCGGAAAAGGATGATCTATACTTTGGACCTAAGTGTTTCACTGATAGGATCCGAAGGACAACCCTGCATTCTGGCTTCGCCAAGGTCGGTCCAACATACCAGAAATATACCGGCAGTACAAACCCGGATACCTGGCTCTCAGACTATCATACAGCCGTCCAGATAAACAATGGGACAGACCTGGAAGATGTAAAGTTTCTTCCCCTAATGTTGCTGGATGGAGCCAGAGATTGGATCAATAGATTGCCATCAAGAATTGTCGACAGCTGGGATGATATGGCTCGAGTATTCACTCAGCATTTCCGGGGAACGTACAAGCGCCCGAACAGCATCAACCAGCTGAACCGTTGCACCCAATTCGAGGATGAACCATACGTGGATTTCATCTCCAGATGGACTGCAATGAAGAATAGTTGTTCTGGAGTAACTGACGTACAAGCAATGCATGCTTTCGTCAATGGCCTAAAATCCGGATTAGTACCGTTCATGGTTAGTTCCAAACAGTACAAAGATCTCGGATCTATGCTTACAACCGCCAATGAGCATGCTGCAGCCGAAGACGATATCAGAGCAAGAGGTGGTAATATCGACACACTGATACTGGCCAAGAAAAACCCTCGCTCTGAGAAAAAAGGAACTTCAGACGCAACACCAAAACCCAAAGAAGTTAATATAGCCTTTGGAAATGAAAAAGGGAGCAGATGGAAAGGACGCAGTTCAGAACCAATCAACAACACTAAAGAAGAGTGGGAGAAGATTAAGTCGGAACCCTGCGTCCACCATTCGCAATTTGGGAAACCCACCCATACGAACGCACAATGCCGGCTGAATAAGCACATGAAAGGCAGTGCAGGATCCGGAAACAAGGGGAAGAGTTCCAAAAGGAAATTCTCCAAGCAAAAGCCAGAAGCTGATAAAGAAGACAGTGAATCGGACACTGACGAAAAAATCCAGGAACAACAGCGGAAAGGCGAACCCAAGTTTCCGAGAGTTGATGGAGAATGCGCCCTAACTTTCCTAGCAACTCCATCAGCAAAGGTGGCGAAAAGAACACTTCGAGAAATAAACGCGGTTGTTCCGGCAGCCCCGAAATTCTTGAAATATTCGAACACACCAATAACCTGGGATCAGTTTGATCATCCCGGAAATATCCCTGAACCTGGCACACAAGCTCTTATTGTAAGCCCTATTGTCCAGAATACTAGGCTAAAAAGAGTGCTGATGGACGGAAGATCCAGCATCAACATAATGTACCTGGATACGTTGAGACATCTGAAAATCTCCGAGACCCAGCTCAATCACAGCAACATACGCTTCCATGGCATTGTTCCCGGCAGGCAAGCACGATCCCTAGGAGAAATTTCCCTAGATGTCACTTTCGGAGAAAAAGATCACTTCCGTCAGGAAAAAGTATCCTTCGAGGTGGTGCCGTTCGAAAGCGTGTATCACGCGATACTCGGACATCCAGCTTTCGCCAAATTTATGGCAAGATTATGTTAACAAGCTGAAGATGCCAGGGCCAAAAGGAGGGGTAATCACCATAACTGGAGACTTCAAGCTGGCGAACAAGTTGGAAAAAGAAAACGCCCTTTGTGCTGAGAAAATCATAGCAAAGGAAGAGCTGAAAGAGCTGGCTAAGGAGGTATCGCTGACAGAAATGCCGGCAGGAAAAGAAACTCGGAAGCCAGCAGATAGCTTCAAGGCATCCGAGAACACAAGACAGGTAATCCTAGATCCTAAAGATCCGACAAAATTTGTCGTAGTAGGAACTGGGATGACCGACAAATAGGAAGGCGAGATCATCAAGTTCCTCCGTGAGAACTGGGATATTTTCGTCTGGTGTCCAGCTGACATGCCAGGCGTACCCAGGGAACTTGCTGAGCATCAACTCAAGGTGATTCCAGGCTCCAAACCCGTCAAACAAGGTCTCCGTCGATTCGACGGAAGAAGACGGAAGGCTATTGGCAAGGAAATTATCCGGCTTTTAGCATCAGATTTCATTCAGGAAGTAATCCACACTGATTGGTCTGCAAACCCGGTATTAGTACCGAAGAAAGACACTACTGCTCTTAGAATGTGTATAGATTACACCGGCTTGAACCAGTTGTGTCCCAAAGATAGGTTCGCGTTACCGCGAATCGACCAAATAATAGATGCCACTGCAGGCTCTGAGCTTTTATGCTTTTTGTATGCTTATTCCGGGTATCACCAAATACGCATGAAAAAGGAAGACCAAATTAAGACTTATTTCATAACCCCGTACGGGACGTATTATTATGTCACCATGCCATTTGGCCTGAAGAACGCAGGCGCAACTTACCAGCGTTGCATGCAACGTTGTTTGCATAGTCAGATTGGCAAAAACGTCCACGTTTACGTGGACGATATTGCTGTTGTAACCAAGGAAAAAGACACACTCCTTGAGGATTTGCGAGAAACCTTCGAAAACTTGCGCAATTACAAGATGAAGTTAAATCCATCAAAGTGCGTATTCGGGGTTCCCTCAGGAAAACTTCTGGGTTTCATCATTTCTCATAGAGGAATAGAAGTTAACCCGGAAAAGATCAAAGCCATCTTGAACATCTCCAAACCCACGTGTGTGAAAGATGTCCAAAGATTGACGGGTTCCGCTGCTGCCGTCAGCAGATTTATTAGTCGGCTGGGGGATAAAGCCTTACCACTCTTCAAGTTGCTGAAAAAATCCGACAAATTCGAGTGGACAGAAGAGGCGGACGCAGCGCTAACCCAGTTAAAGGAAACTTTGATGAACGCTCCGATTTTGGCATCCCCAAAAGACGAAGAACCTATGTTATTGTACCTCACGGCTACAAACAGGGTTATTAGTGCAGTAATTGTTGTGGAACGGAAGAAAGACGAACAAACTATACCAGACCAGCATCCGGTATATTACATAAGCGAAGTTTTCTCCGAGTCCAAGCAAAGGTACCCACACTACCAAAAACTGGCATATGGTGTATTTTTCGCATCTAGAAAGTTACGTCATTACTTCCAAGGACATTCCATAACAGTGGTATGTAAAGCACCACTAGGGGATATAATAAACAATGCGGAGGCAACTGGCCGAGTAGCCAAATGGGGTATCGAGCTAGCAGCCTTCGACATTAAGTATCAGCCAAGGACGGCAATAAAATCCCAGGTTCTGGCAGATTTTGTCGCCGACTGGACGGAAGCAATGGAGAAAACACCAATGCCGGAGTCCGAGTACTGGATCATGCATTTTGACGGATCCAAGATGAAGGAGGGCGCCGGAGCTGGTGTAGTCTTAAAATCCCCTAAAGGAGATACAATGGAGTATGTATTACAAATACACTTCAACGCCAGCAATAATGTGGAAGAATACGAAGCTCTGCTTCATGGATTGCACATTGCAAAAGAAATAGGGGTCAAACGCATCTTGTGCTACGGCGACTCGGATTTGGTACAGCATCAGCTCAACCAAACATGGGATGCAAAGAGCCCTATAATGGCCGAATATCGGAGAACGGTGGACGAGTTCGCCATTTGTTTCTTCGGATTCACAGTGCTCCACGTTAAAAGGGAGGAGAATTGGAACGCGGATGCGTTAGCCCGCATGGGGTCAGAAAGAGTAAAAATCCTACCACCAGGTGTGTTTGTCCAGCATTTGTACGAGCCATCCATAAAAGGTGGAGATATCGATTACCCCCTGGCTTCCGAATCAATTGAAGTTATGCTCGTTAACCCGGAGTGGACAATCCCATATTTAAACTTCTTAGTCAATCAGAAGTACCCGGAAGGAGCAGACGAAGTCTTGCAGAGACAAATTCAGCGTCGATGCAAAGGATACACGGTAATTGATAATTGCCTGTATAAACGCAGTACTTCCGGAATTTTTCTGCGGTGTATTTCACCAGAAGAAGGACGAGAAATTCTGCAAGAAATCCATGCTGGAGATTGCGGACACCATGCTCAATCAAAAAGCATAGTTAAAAAAGCATTCCGTGCCGGGTTTTTCTGGCTAACAGCCAAGACAGATGTTGAACACATAGTTAACACATGTGAAGGGTGTCAATATTACGCCAAGCAGACCAATATGCCGGCCCAAGTACTCAAAACTATCCCAATTACATGGCCGTTTGCGGTCTGGGGGCTAGATATGATGGGACCGTTCAAAACTGCGCGAGGCGGACTTACACATCTACTTGTAGCTGTGGACAAATATACCAAGTGGGTGGAGGCTAAACCCATCAAAAAGCTTGACGGTGTAACTGCCAGAAATTTCATCATTGACATAGTCATGAGATATGGCGTTCCACACAGCATAATAACCGACAACGGGACAAATTTCTCCATTGGAGAGTTGGCAAAATATTGCCGACAAACGGGAATTCGCCTAGATCTCGCATCTGTGGCACACCCGCAATCCAATGGACAGGTTGAGAGAATGAATAGCTCAATCCTGCAAGGAATACGCCCAAGACTCGAATCTCCTCTTCATAGAGCAGCTGGAGCATGGGTAGAGGAGCTACCTTCCGTGCTTTGGAGCATTCGAACGACGCCAAACAGGTCAACTAGGCAAACCCCGTTTTTCCTAGTTTATGGTGCGGAAGCTATTCTTCCAACGGACATGATCCATGATAGCCCAAGAGTGCGGGATTTCGATGACTCGGATGCCGAAGAAGCAAGACAGGATGCCGGCGATCTCTTAGAAGAAGAACGAGAGCTTGTGCTTCAAAGATCCGCCATTTACCAGCAAGGTTTACGACGTTATCATAGTCGGAAAATCAGGCATTGTTCTTTTAAAGAAGGTGACTTAGTGCTGAGATTGGTGCAGCAAAGAAAGCACAAATTGGCCCCAGTGTGGGAAGGACCATTTGTAATCAGCAAAGCTATGAAAAATGGGTCATATTATCTTGTAGATATTCGGGACACGGAAGATGATCTCGAGAAGACGAATCACAAAAGAAAGAGAAAGATAGATGATGAACTAGGAGAGACAACGAGGCCTTGGAGCATCCAGCAGTTACGTCCCTTCTATACTTAGTTCAATTTCTATGTAAACATCTTTGAGATCATGAAATAAAGTTGTCGGAATTTTGATATCCATGTTTTTACAAGTTCATTATAGTACAAAGCATGATTCCACCTTATCTATTTCCCAATGATCTTACAAAATACTCAATGTTAACCCGAATTGTGCCTGCGTGCTCGGTGTTTAAAAACTGAATGATTTTCAGCCTGCTAACGGCTAAAGGAAACTCAGATTGTGCCTGCGTGCCCAAGTTTCAAAAAATTCCTTACTTTTCTCTAAGTATTATCTGATTGTTTATGTGTTGGGTCACTGGAGCTAGTTAGTAAAAATGCCTTTAGTATGATCCATGCTTCCGAGTTTAAACTGATCGGTTATACCCAGTTACTCGGCATGATGATTCATAATACTATCGAGCCATTTCAAACACTAAGGACAGTTAAAACATATAAACCAGAGAACTTAGAAGGCAAAGGAATATTAAAACCCGGAAACCTTGCAAATAATTTCATAATTAAAACTGCAAAAGGCGGAGTTCTTGTTTATACAAAAGGAATAGAAGCATTACAATATGAATTACATTGTAAAAGTGCAGTAATGCTCCTATTGTCTAGTTCCGCCATCCAGGATCAGGACAACCCTTCAAGCATCCGAGTCTTCGTCGCTGCTGTCATTCTCGGGGGCTTCAGGGATCTCCTCTTCCGGATAGGTGATAGAGATGTTTACCATAGAGGCAATCTTGGTAGCATGGCCTTTGATTTCATCAAAGATGCTGGCTCGCTGGTTCTCTGTGTATCCTTGAGGGATACCGGATGCCACACGCCAAGATTTGGCACCAGGGTAATGCATACGCATAAGGCCGAGGGCCATGCGTGCACCACCCCGTGCAGCGGAGCGTAAGGAGGACTCCCTGGATTCCGCCACCTCCAGGATAACACCCGGAAGTTTATAAATCTCCGAGAATTCTATGGTACTTGCAGGGAAGAACTTACTGATCAGTTGCATTCCAGCATTTCTGATCGCATTCCATACCTTCCCAAAGGCTCGGATTTTGTCAATACGAGAAAGACCTGGATAATTTCCTGTTTGTCGAAACAAGCCTCCAAAAAGGTTAGGCGACAAAACAGAGAAAGAAAGAAAGACATGGATGAATCGGTAAATGAAATAAAACTCACCGAGAACCTTGTCAATTTCGGAACATTCCTTTAGGCGAAGGATTAAGATACTTTCCAAATCCTGGATAGTGGATTTATCTTTTTCCGCCTGATCGGAAGCCTTGGATTGAGCAATTCCAAGGGCTAGATTACTGGCTTCCAGTTCTTCTCGAACCTTCATAAGCTCCTTATGAAGGTCCAAATTCTCCTTGCGAAGACGTTCGGCATTGCCGGCATCTTCAGCTACTTCCTTGGCCTTAGCCAAAGCAGCTGAAAAGCAAGTAAAAAATTCCGAGTTTAGAAATATCTCGAGAAAATACTTATTGATAATCCGGATAAAACAAAGTAAAAGCATACCTGTTGTTTCCGATAACTGTAGCTGAGATGATGCCAGCTCATTATCCTTAGACTTAATAATAGATTGAAGGGTTTTCACCTCTTCATTCTTGACGTTAAGTTTATTAAAAAGTTCCAAGTTTATCACATCAGCAGTGTGCTGAAACGCAGAAATAAAAGCCAAACGCTTAAGTTAGATCAAGCGTAATAAAAAAGCATTAAGGGGAAACTGTGTTTCCAACTTATTGCTTGGGGGCTAGAGATATTACCTGGCTCATTTCCCGCAAGTTTGACAAAGTCTCGTTGAATTCTCTGGCATATTCAGAAAAAAGAATCCCAACGTGATGAAGGCCATCTTGTATGACCTGACGAGGTGAAAATACGAAGTCGTTTCGGATAATCAGCCCGCCCTGTGGCCAAGGACGAATTAGAGGCGCAGGAGCGAAGAACTTCTTAGCTTCTAGACGGATATATCCGAGTTCATCAAAGGGTTCTTCCTTTATCCGGATATTCCTGTCCAAAGTAGGGATAGGTTCGTCCACCCCAGACGCAGCAGAACGAGGTTCTTTTTTCGTAGCAGCAGCTTTATGTTTCTTCAATTTCTTTGTTTTCAACGGAGTTGGAGCAAGGCTGAAAAGGGAACATCCGAGAAATAAATATCTCGAAGAACTGGAGGGGAATAACGATAAAAAAGTTCCAGCAGAATACCTGGATGTGGCGACAGGAATTCCGTCAACAGTTATCGTTTCCTCAAAAGTCACCTACCTTTTACGTTTCCGGTCGCTGTAGAAGCTGGCATGTATTTCGTTAAGCTTGGCGTCGGAAGCAAGATCATCTCCTTCAAGTTCGTTGAACTAGGAAAGTAGAAATGATGCGTTAAAAGTCAGACAAGGAGGATAAATCCGAGAAAAACCCAAAGGTAAAGAAAATATAAATACCTTGGGGGCTGGATTCTCCACGTGGTATATTGCGAGACTTTCGGCGTATTGTTCGCTCGCGGCGACCAGGTGGTTGAGTCGCTTTATGAAATCCTTTTTGGTATAGGACTTGTCCGTTCCCCTCATGCTATCTTCTGGCCCTTCGTATTCGCAAAGGAGCCGGGAACGAAAGGAAAGAGGTTGAACACGGCGTCCAAACCAACATAAAACAGTATCCTTCCCGGTTAAGGGAGGCTGGGAAGAAGTAAGCTTGGCGATGCGCCGTTTTATCTTCATCAAGTTTTCCGGCAGTGTTTGCACTGCTTCAACTTCCCAACTTTCTTGGGGAGAGGCGGCGGAATTAACAAATGGAGGAATCCCGTTTTCTTTACCGGGGAATGAGAGGTCCTGATGGTAGAAGAAGGAACCCATCCAAGATTTGACGGGTTCCGATGTTTTTTTCTTTGGATACCAATCTTCCCTAAGCCTCCGAAGAGTGAAATAAATAGTTCCGCAGATGGGAGAAACACCTTCTGTGAGGTTATGCTTCACTTCAAAGCAATATTGCCAAAATTCTAGACTAGGAGTTATTCCTAAATACCCTTCAAAAAGGGCTTGGAAACTAGCTAGATAGAGGATGGAGTTTGGAGAAATATTGTGTGGTTGGACGCCGTAATAGTTAAGGACCTCTGAGAAAAAGGCGGAAGGCGGTAAACCCATACCTCTCGTGATGTGAGAAGTAAGGAGGACGCGTTCTCCGTCTTTGGGTGCAAGCTCGAGATCACCTTCCGAGTTCCGCCATTTGCCTTTGACTATTAGCCCTTCCTTTTCCATTTATGGAAGAAGGAAAGGAGGAATATTACTCGGACTCCAATTGCCGACAAATTCCGTCTTCTCGTTCGCTCTGGCGGCGGCGGACGCGGCGGCCTCCACAGCGGCGAGCTCGTCGCCAAGGAGCGTAATCTTCTCCTCCGCCGTTTCGGGAGCGAACGGCGGAGAGGGCGCGGCGCTTGAGCCCGCAAGATCCGCGGTGGCGGAAGGATTCCCTCCGCCCACCGCGGAATCCGTCGTCTTCACTGGTTCGCCGCCGGCGCACGTCGGGGAGTCCAACTGTGGATCCATCTGGTTGATGATGTCTTCGATGTCGTGCGCGACAGTGTGTGCGGGCGAAGGCGGCGAGGATGCCATTGGGTGGTGGCGCGGCTCGTCTCCGGTGACGTTCTGGGCGCAGTTTGCGTTTCGGTGCTCTCTCTGCTCGGGAGCTTGGGCGCTGTAATGGCGTTCGAATGGTTGCGGAAGGTTTTCCGGGAGGACGACGAAGGCTATTTATAGCCGGAAATCCGTCACGATACGTGCTAACGGCTCTTTTGACCGTTGGATGATCAACGCGTGTCACTCGCCGGAAAATCCGGGAAATGAATCGACAGGATGATTATGGTTATATCCTCGTTTCCCGCGAGAATCTGTCAGAGATATGTTTCTGGGTTTCCCACTCAGAACCCAAACGTCCCTTACGTCAGCAGGATTAAAGTGCTGACGTAGGAGGTTCCTTCTCCGCGAAGGATCGAGTGGGAAAAGCCGGATTTCCCGAATTCCGAGTTTTATGTTACCATCTCTTTTTAAAAGAAGAATAAGAAGAATCAAGACTGCTGGCCAATATTTCTCGGACAATATACATTTGGCGAAAGACGGCAAATCAGAGTTTTAATCCTTCTTGGGGGCTACTGTCGGATATATACTGAATAGGGGTATAACAGATGGTAGTCAAAAGTGCCGGATTACCAGGGTGCCCCAACTGGTAGTGGGCTATGGTCCATTGGGCGGTCCAGTAAGCTGACGCGCAGAAGCCGGATTCTAGAAGGACCCGGATCACGGCCCACGTGATCTGGCTTGGAGGAGAAGACGGATTCCTTACTTTCCAAGTTACTAGCTATCGTAGTCTTCTAGGTTTCCTATTCTGTATGCCCTAATCCGGCTATTATATAAAGCCGAACGAGAGATGAGATAACAAGAGACACGAAGCCATAGGCCAACTCGCCGAGAAGTTGATCCTCCGCGAGTAGCTAAACCTAACCTCACATTGTAATTGTTTACACAGGCTTTAGCCCTGATTAGTGAGATTGCAGGAGTAGGAACGCCGTATTATTACGACGTACCGAACCTGGGTAAATCCTGTGTCTTTGTCACCAACGCGATCCTGTTTCCCCACGTCCCTACCCGTAGTCTCATGGCACCCCCTTCTATGAAAACTACTACGATGTCTCGACAAAACCTTTTAGGACAGAATGACCTAATAAAAGAGTGATCAAAATCCTAGCATTTAGTTTCCTGGAGGCAAATAACAGAAGCATGGCTTTCCTCAATTTAATTATAAACATCCTCTCTTTTAGATTTATCATTTAAACCTCTGACATTCCAATCAAAAACAATCCAATCCAAATTCATTGTGGTTGTACTATCCATTGAAGACTGATAATAATAATAAACCATGTTGGCCAACATAAATGACCAACCAAAAGATAACCAAACAGTAACAACCTTGTCCATATATCAATACAAATAAACCAGGATAGAAAGCAAAATGAAACAGCAAGGTCCAAAATACACCCCAGGATCCAACAAGGCCCAATAGAAGATGAAGGCCCACTAATCATCAGAACTAGATGGGCTGGTGGGCTTCTTTGGAGCAGCTTCAAGCTTCTCCACAGTTAATTCACAGTCTTCGATCTGGAGCAATTTTCCCGCCCTCCTCAACACAGCAACAGGTGTCATCGGAGGCACCCCATCAGAAGAAGCCTGAGGACGTCAAGATTTAGCTTTCTTCCTTGGTTCAGGCTTGTCACATCCAGGCAGAACCCGGAATCCAGCATTTTTAGCTAAACTCCTCGTCACACGACGCTCCTCGGTGACTAAAGGAGTAGCAGCCTTCCTTGCCCTCTTCTTGGAAGCAGCAGGCATAGGAGTAACTGGATTAAACTCCAGCAGCAGAGGAGCAGAAGCAACAGAAGCCTCCAATGGCAGCAGAGAGGACAGGAACTCAAATCTCCTGTCAAAAATGAGCCTGGCTTTGTGTTCCAGAAAGTATCTGGACCACTCCACAACAGGATCAGGCAGGAGCACTTGCATGATCTGGACCTCATCCTCCTGCATTGCAGCATCCACCGGAGCTGGTGGAACAAAAGGAACAATGGCCAACTGGTTTTGTTCCACCTGCTGCTGCAGCTCAACAAATTTCTCAGGACCTTCTGCCCTGACAGCATTCATCGAGTCAACTTTCGCACCAGAAAATTGGATAGAAACAGAAGACTGAACTTGTTCAGGTTCCGGCGGCTGTTCGACTGGGTCATCCTGCCCATCATTCTCTCCTTGCACCTCATTGTTCCAATTGCCCCACCCTTCGTGATGCGGTTGAGGAACAACTGGTGGCACCCAAGCATCCTCAACAAGAGCTTCAGGTGCCCATCATTTGTGCTGAGATTTTGTGCATTTGGTCTCTGGTATGTGACTCCTCTGATGATCCAAGTAGAATTTTGTTTAGTGGAGTATTTCTTGAGTATTTTGGTACTGTAGGTGAAGCTTATGTGAGTTTGCATGCTTGATTTGAGTAGAAAATTTTTATTTTTGATGTATGTTTAGCTCTCATATAAGTCCCTATGATAGTTTCCACCTTATAGTTGCTTGAAATTCATTTTTGTGATGATTGTTGAAAAATTTCAGAGATGGATAGTTATAATTTTGGAGAGATATTTAGGAGTGATTCTCCTAGAAGGACAAGGCCCTCATGTTCATCCACTTCAGCGAGGCCATCGTACAATGAAGACGTTATTGCACCAACTATTGACGATGCAGGAGATGATGGTATCGTTAACCCATCTAGCTTTCCTTGCAGTACATTTTTAAGAAGTGCAGGTTTATTAGATGACTTTCATATGCTTATTGAAAGAGTTGGTCTAACCAACTTTATGGAGGATGAAAGCCCTCAGCATGCCACTCTCACAAAAACTTTTGTTAAGAGCTTTAAATTTCAGAACACACAATTTGGTCCAACTGTTGCATTCAAGTTATATAGTGGTCCTGTTTCTTTGTCCTTGGTAGATTTTTGTACTATTATAGGTATCAACGCCGGCGGGACAGCGAGCAGGATTCAAGATAGACCATAAGAATCCAGGGGCTCTACCGAGAGATCACCAACGATGACGGTCGCTCATCGCAGCGTGGGAAGATAAGGAACATTCAACTTCCTGCTCTTAGATACTTTACTTACTATCTTGCTACTAGTATCCTTGGAAGGGAGAACACTAGCAACATTTCTAGTTACCACCTTGATTTTATTGATGCTGCAGTGAACCATAGCACGAAGTATAACCTTGGTGCACTTGTTGCACGCCGCCTTGCTACTTCTGGGTCTATTTTTGGGGGCATTATCGCTACACGTGTAGCAGCTGCTTTGAATGTTTCCATTACCCCTAATGATGAAATAATTGCTCCATGTAGGCTTAACCTTGCTGCCATGAAGTCCCATCAATTTGTCACTGCTAACTCTACTTCTGAACGTTTAGTATATGGAGTTTTATATATAGATGGAGAGGAGCGAAAAGTTATTTTGTCGTAGCCTGTTTTGTTTAAGATTGACATGTCACCATGGTCGCTCTCTAAGGAACAAGTAGACGAGTATCTGAGTACCATGGAGTTTCACAGGCAGCAGGAGAGGCGAGACGCGCCTCCCGAGGACCACAACACGCAGTACACCGGCTCATCCTCGAGCAATATCAGGAGGAGGGTTCCTCCTCAGCATACTACGGGGGCGCCACCTCATGGTCCCCTTGGTGATTGATCTCCACTTAGGCCAAAAGCCTAAGCTTGGGGGGAGGTATACCGACATCACGCTCATTTATATATCATGTTTTTGTCGGTTCTATCCATGTTTTCTTTTCTCTCGCTTCTTTTTGTTTCTTTCGTTTCTTTTTGTTTCTTTTGTTTGTTTTTGTTTTCTTTTGTTGCTTTCATTTCTTTTGGTTTTATTGTTTTGTTTTCGCTTTCCAAAACACAAAACGACCAAAAATAATCCTGTTGTTTCTTTAGTTGGTTTTCTTTATCCTTTAAGTTGCAGTTTAATATTCAAAAATCCAAAAAATATTTTGTTTTGTTTGCTTGTTCTCTTTCTTTTCTTGTTTTAATTGAAAACACCAAAAATATTTGTTGTTCTTCTTTGGTTTTATAAAGTTTGCTCCAGAGTTCAACATTCGTCCGTGACTCCATTGGAGCTTGGTTTTCATTATATATTATTCGAGCCACAAGTGAAAAGCGATAATGACGATCTATGACAATTCAAGTTGTGGTGAGAGGTCATACGTCCACTTTGCATAACTATTGTATATCATAATTTTCTGTTATTCATTGATATATTTCTTGTTATAATGCATCCCTTATGTTATTTTATCTTATTTTATTTACTCGTACTTTATTTACTATTGCATTTTATTTACTACTGCGATAATAAAGAAAGGATTGGGCCACTTGCAGCAATTATTACTACTGCATTTTATTTACCCGCACTTTATTTATCTCCAATATCAAAAACCCTTACAAATCTATCTTTCAGTATTTACAGTTATTCCTTCATCGAAACTGCTTGTAAACACCTTCTGCTCCTCGTTGGGTTCGACACTCTTATTTATCGAAAGTACTACGATACACCCCCTATACTTGTGGGTCATCAATACTGTTTTCTAGCGCCGTTGCCGGGCAGTGAAGCGCTATTGGTAAGTGGAATTGATAAAGGAAGCTTATGTTGTAAGTGTTGTTTTTATTACTGTCTACTGCTTTATTACTCTATGTTTGGATCTCCTTTTGAGTCCTTATTTGCGGGCACTGCTGCCACTGCTAGGGTAGTAAGTGACACACCGCCTGATGATTTGGATCCTTATAAAATACCTATAAAGATTGTTAAACATGTTAGGAATAACTGCTATTCAGGTGATGGAACTGTCCATCCTGGTGATCATTTGCTCTTTTTACATGAATTATGCGAGTTGTTCAAGTGTGCAGGTATTACAATGGGTCAAGTGAAGAGGAAATTATTCTTTATATCATTGACAGGACGAGCCGCTGAATGGTTCAAACTGCTGAAAATAGCCAGACTATTGGATGGGAGGAAATTGTGCCTCTCTTTTATTCTAAATTCTATCCTCCCAGTGAAATTCATAGAGATCGGAATTATATATATAATTTTTGGCCTCAATACGGAGAGAGTATTGCCCAAGCATGGGGGAGACTGAAGTTACTAATGCTCAAATGCCCCATTCATGAGCTCCCCAGTAATATTGTTATTAATAATTTCTATGCAAGGCTTTCTCTTCATGACAAGGATTTATTGGATGCTTCTTGTTCTGGATCATTTACACGTATGAAGGATGAAGCTAAATGGGATCTTCTTGACCGTATTCAAGAAAACAATGAAGGATGGGAGAATGAAAAAGGTAGAAAGTCAGGTATAAACTATGATTATGAATGCATTAAAACTTTTATGTCATCCGATGATTTTCATAATGTTAGTATTGTTTATGGTCTTGATTTTCAAGTTGTTGCAAACTTATATAAGGCTTTTGCTTCTTATTTTGATATTCCTAAAAAGGAATGGGACAAGTACCATGCACCTTATAAAGATACTATTAATTGTGTTCCTGCTAGAGATATAGAAGTTCATATTGTTGATTCTATTGTGCCTAAACCATATATAGTAAATGTCTTTCCCTGCTAAGGTAAAAGAACATTCTATGTTAGCTACTGTGGTTAATAAAAGTTCAAGGAAACCTGTAGACCCTGAGGTACAAATAACTGTAAAACCTACAGTAGCAATAGTAAAGGACATTGTTTCCGAAAATGTAGAAGAGGGACACATTATATTTTGTGAAGATGCTTCTAATATTGTCTATCATCCTAGTAAATCTAGGAAAGCTAGTGTTCCTGTGATATCTGTTAGGATAGGTGATCATTGCTATTATGGTTTGTGTGATATTGGTGCTAGTTCTAGTGCTATTCCTTATTTTCTTTATAGAGAAATCATGCATGAAATTGGTTCTTGTGAACTTGAAGACATTCATGTGATTATTCAACTTGCTAATAGGGAAACTATTTCTCCAATTGGTATTGTTAGAGATGTGGAGGTCTTATGTGGTAAAACTAAATATCCTGCTGATTTTCTAGTACTAGGCACTTCTGCTAGTGAGACTTGTCCTATTATATTTGGTAGACCTTTCTTAAACACTTGTGGTGCTGTTATTGATTGTAAAAAGGAGAAAATTCTTACAAAGTTCGATGGAGAGTCTTATGAATTGAATTTCTCCAAATTTGCTAAAGGACCTTATGAAGCTGAATTGCCTAATGAGAATTATAGAGTTGAACAATTGGCTGCTATTGCTCTTGCTCCTAACAATCCTTTGCAGCAATACATGGAAGACCACGAAAATGATGTCTTTATGGAAGAAAGAAATGAAATTGACGAGATTTTCCTACATCAGCCAGCGATGTTGAAACATAATTTACAGGTGGAAGACTTGGGTACCACATTACCACCCAAGGAGGATCCAGTTTTTGATTTAAAGCCTTTGCCTGGCAATCTTAAATATGCTCATATTGATGATAAGAAATTATATCCCGTTATTATTAGTTCTAAACTTTCTGGTAAAGAAGAAGAGAGGTTATTGGGAATACTGAAGAAGCACAGAGGTGCTATTGGTTATACTCTTGATGATTTGAAGGGGATTTCTCCTGCTATATGTCAGCATGCTATTAATATTGAACCTGATGCAAAGCCAGTTGTTGAGCATCAACACCGTTTAAATCCTAAGATGAAGGATGTGGTAAGAAACGAGGTATTGAAACTCCTTGACGCTGGTATTATTTATCCTATTGCTGATAGTAGATGGGTTAGTCCTGTGCATAGTGTCCCTAAGAAAGGAGGGATGACTGTTGTGCCAAATGAAAATAATGAACTTATTCCTCAAAGAGTAGTGGTTGGTTATAGGATGTGTATTGATTTTAGGAAAGTTAATAAGGTTACTAAGAAAGATCATTATCATTTAACTTTTATTGTTCAAATGTTAGAAAGGTTGTCTAAGAAAACTCATTTTTGCTTTCTTGATTGTTATTCGGGGTTCTCTCAAATTGTTGTTAGAAAACCTGATCAAGAGAAAACAACTTTCACTTGTCCTTTTGGAACATATGCTTATAGACGTATGCCTTTTGGTTTATGTAATGCTCCTGCTACTTTTCAAAGATGCATGTCTGCTATCTTTCATGGTTTTTGTGAAGAAATTGTGGAAATCTTCATGGACGATTTCTCCGTCTATGGAACTTCTTTTGATAATTGTTTGCATAATCTTATAAAGTTTTGCAGAGATGTGAGGAGACTAATCTTGTTCTTAATTGGGAGAAATGCCATTTTATGGTTAATGAAGGAATTGTTCTTGGACATAAAATTTCTGAAAGAGGTATTGAAGTTGATAGAGCTAAAGTTGAAGCAAATGCCATGTCCTAGGGATGTCAAAGGTATTCGTAGTATTCTTGGTCATGTTGGTTTCTATAGAAGGTTTAAAAGATCTCTCTAAAATATCAAAACCTCTTACTAATCTTCTTCAAAAAGATGTACCTTTTGTTTTTGATGAAGATTGTAAAGAAGCTTTTGAAATTTTAAAGAAGTCTTTAATATCTGCCCCTATTGTTTAACCCCCTGATTGGAATTTACCATTTGAAATTATGTGTGATGCTAGTGATTATGCTGTAGGTGTTGTTCTTGGACAGCGGATAGATAAGAAGTTAAATGTTATTCATTATGCTAGTAAAACTATTGATGTTGCTCAAAAGAATTATGGTACCACTAAGAAAGAGTTCCTAGCTGTAGTTTTTGCTAGTGATAAATTTAGGCAGTATATTGTTGATTCTGAAGTTACTATTCATACTGATCATGCTTCTATTAAGTACCTTATGGAAAATAAAGATGCCAAGCCTAGGCTTATTAGATGGGTGCTTCTTTTACAAGAGTTTGATTTACATATTGTGGATAGGAAGGGTGCCCAAAATCCTGTTGCTGATAATTTGTCTAGATTAGAAAATATCTCTCATGACCCTATTCCTGTTAATAATAGTTTTCCTAATGAACAGTTAGTTGCAATAAAAGTGAGCTATCAAGAGATTCCTTGGTATGCTGATTATGCTAACTTTATTGTTTCCAAGTATTTGCCTCCTACCTTTACATCTCAGCAAAGAAGAAGAAAAATTCTATGATTTGAGGCATTATTTTTGGGATGAACCACACTTATATAAAAAAGGTGTTGATGGTATTATGCGAAGATGTGTTCTTGAAAATGAACAACAAGAGATATTCAGAAAATGTCATAGTAGTGCTTATGGAGGACATCACGCTGGAGATAGAACTGCACATAAGGTTCTACAATCAGGTTTTTATTGGCCTACTCTCTTTAAAGATGCTAGAAAGTTTGTTTTATCTTGTGATCAATTTCAAAGGGTTGGAAATATTTCTAGATGTAATGAAATGCCTATGAATTATTCTCTTGTTATTGAACCGTTTGATTGTTGGGGTTTTGACTTTATGGGTCCTTTCCATCCTTCAAAAGGCTACACTCATATTCTTGTTGCTGTTGATTATGTTACTAAATGGGTAGAAGCTATACCTACTAAAAGTGTTTATGGTGAAACCTCATTAAAAATGCTTAAAGATATTATTTTCCCTAGGTTTGGTGTGCCTAGATATCTTATGACTGATGGGGGTTCTCATTTTATTCATGGTGGTTTCAGAAAGACTCTTGATAAATATGATGTTAATCATAGAATTGCCTCACCCTATCATCCTCAAACTAGTGGGAAAGTAGAATTATCAAATAGAGAAATCAAATCTATCTTGCAAAAGACTGTTAACAAATCTAGAAAAAATTGGGCTAAGAAATTAAATGATGCTCTGTGGGCTTATAAAATTGCTTATAAAAATCCCATGGGCATGTTTCCTTGTAAGATGGTTTATGGAAAAGCTTGTAAATTTCCCCTAGAATTAGAACACAGAGCTTATTGGGCAGTGAGAGACCTAAATAGAGATTTTAAACTTGCTGGTGAAAAAAGGTTGCTTGACTTAAGTTCTTTAGATGAATGGAGGAGTGAAGCATATGAAAATGCTAAGATTTTCAAAGAGAAAGTTAAAAGGTGGCATGATAAGATAATTATTAAAAGAGAATTTCATGTTGGTGAGAAAGTTCTATTGTATAGGTTTCGTCTTAGATTTTTTGCACGAAAATTACTCCCGAGATGGGAAGGACCTTTTGTTATCGAAGAAGTATATTGTTCGGGAGCAATTAAAAAAAAATTCCTTGAAGACAACTCTTCACAAGTGGTGAATGGTCAAAGACTCAAGCATTATATTTCTGGAGATCCTTATAATGAAAATGTTGATTGTATTCGAGCCATGATCCCAGAGGAATTTATTAAGAAGCCTATTTCAGAAACTGCAGAGTCGGTTTTCAAATAGGTATCAGTTTTGGTAAGAAAACGTTCGCAAAACATCTTCCAACTTTTATTTTTACTGTTTTTGGAAAATATGAAAAATTATGAACGAAAAACGAGAGGGAGACGGAGCCCGGAGGCTCCACACCATGGGGTGGCGCGGGCCCACCCCTTGCCGCGCTAGCCCATGGTGTGGGTGAAGGGGAACGTAGCATAGAAAACAAAAATTTTCCTACGCGAGAGATACCCGAAAGGCCAAGATCTAATCTAGGAGACGAAGTGCAACGGGCAACAAGAGGGTTAAGGAGAACACATACCCTTGAAGACTCAAAGTGGTACGAGATCAAATCTCGTTGTTGGCGTAGTCGTACTCACACCGATCCCGATAGCGAGAAGATGGCACCGCAATCCGGCGGTGCATCCGTGATCGGTCACACGTACGGTTGATGACGACCTTCGTTCCCTCGTTCCAGCGGGGCGCGGAAGTAGAGGATCCCTCGGAACTCCAGCAGCACGACGGCGTGGTGTGGTGGAGAAAAACATTGCTCAGGGCTTCGCCAAGCGCACGAACAAGTGGTGGAGCAGCGGCAGGAGGGAGGAAGAGATGACACAAGTGTGTGTGTGGGGAGAGGGAGCTCTCACCCCTCCTTTTATAGGAGGGGATGGCAGCCACGAATTTTTGGCTGCCTCCACCTCTCCCTCATCATGTGAGTGGAGTCTCCACTCAACCCACTCATTCTTCCATTAATTCCCACTCAAAATCCCAAGGGTTTTCTTTAATAAATAAATAAAACAATTTTATTTCTTTATTTTAATATTTGTTAATTCCATTAACAAACATTAACATATAACTCCTTGAGTTAGTTGTTAAATCTATTAACAATCATTTGATAAGAATCCCCTTGAACTATTTCAAAATTACTCGAAACAATTTCGGTGACTATTTCAATATTCCCCGAAACAATTTCGGTGCTGTCCAAACTTTTCTCCGATATTCCGTACCCTCTCAAATGCGTCATCGAACCTTAAGTGTGTCACCCTACGGTTCGCGAATAAGATAGACATGATCGAGACTCCTCTCCGATCAATAATCAACAGCGGGATCTGGAGATCCGTGATGACTCCTATATATTCAACGATGACTCTCGTGATCGTGTGAACCAACAACGCCGTGAACTATTCCCTTTGTCTCGCGATATTTTACTTGTCCGAGATTCGATCATTGGTATCAACCATACCGTGTTCAATCTCGTTACCGACAAGTACTCTTTTCTCGTTCCCGTGATATAACATCCTTTGTGATCATATCACGTGCTTGCAAGCGGTTTCGATGTGATATCACCGAGAGGGCCCACAGTATATCTCTCCGTCATTTGGATGGACAAATCCCACTCTTGATCCATGATCCTCAACTAATACTTTCCTAATACTTAACGATACCTTTATAGTCACCCTGTTACAGTGTGACGTTTGATGCCATCAAAGCACTCTTCCGGTATCAGTGATTGACATGATCTCATGGTCTAAGGAATAAGTTACTTCGTGTGTTTGATATACCAATGTAAACTAAATGACTTGATCGCATTGCTATATTCTCTTTGGGTATATGTTCATCACATCATTCTTATAATGACATGACCCCGTTATTAATAACATCCAATGTTCATGATCAGGAAACCTTGATCACCTATTAATCAACGAGCTAGTTAAAAGAGAGGCTTTACTAGGAACCATTGTTTGTTTATTAAGCACACATGTATCAACGTTTCCGGTTAATACAATTCTAGCATGAGAAATAAACATTCATCATAAACAAGGAATAAGATAATAACCATTTTATTATTGCCTCTCGGGCATATTCCCTTCAGTCTCCCACTTGCACTAGAGTCAATAATCTAGTCTGTAAGCACTTAACACATATGGCGTACCAGTGTTATTACCATGCTTCGCATGTGGTAAACATTATCAAAAAGATCTGAACTGTTCAGGTCCTATTGTATTTGCATGTTCTTTGCGTCTACACGCATCACTCATTCTCTAATGAGATGGCTTTGTATATATATGGTCAATTGGTGAAAACTTAATTCCTCAGCTTAAACTGATGTCACTAACATTGTGAAAATGTAGCTTCATAGTGTTAGCATTCTTGGAAACTCACCAAGTTCCGGTGATACCTTAATTCCTCAGCTTAAACTGATGTTACTAACATTGTGAAAATATAGCTTCATAGTTTCAGCATTCTTGGAAATTCACCAAGTTCAATAAAGAACTCCTTGACACAAAATACGCTTATAATCAGTTGTCAACACAACGATATACTTTAGCCTTTGTTGTAGTATCTGTCACAATATTTTAATTTTGAAACTCTTTCAAATCCAGCATGGAACTTTCTTCCATCCTATTGTGCTACCGTTCATCACATATTTAATTGAGATAAAATTACTTGATTAAATGACAAGATTATTAGTGTAACATATTACAACTAATATTTTGTCATTACTATATAGGAAAACATATCCTTAGCATTTCTAAAATGACACGAGGATCTCTCCCACTGTTGTCTAATCATCATATGAATTATCCTGCTATAACATTTTATAGCATAGGACTCATCTGGTCGTGTACATAGCATGGAAACATGACTTAGAAATCTCAATTTCAATGATGCTCATCATGTGTCAAAACACATGAATCTTGCTCAATTATTTTCCATGTGACAAGAACTCCTTCTTGTCATTTTCATATTGACTTACTTCAATATTTCATCTATGTAATTTGGCTTCAATCATATCAGGTGCGTCAATCCATCTTTTATAGATATCGATGCCCAATATCTTCTAAGCCTTTCATCAATATGAAAATCTTAACCGTGTTAATTTAAAATACATATTTTCCAATCAACCATATGTCATCTACATAAAGTATTGGAAATATGTCATAGCGCTCCCACTTAATTTCTTGTAACTTTACAAGCATCTTTATCGTTCATGATGGAATCAAACTCTTTTGATAACTTCATTAAGGTAAAGATTTCAACTTCGTTATGCTCACTTCAACCATTGATGTGTGCATGCCTTTATAGCAACCTTTTGAATTTTACAAAACTCTGAGACTGTGTCAAGTACACATCCTTGATCAAACTGCCTCGAGAGGAGAGTTGGTTTTGTTATTCAACTACCATATCATAATATGTAACCTTTTGCTAGAACTATCCGCAAAGACTAAAGCATCACTACGGAAGATCGAAATCTTGTAGTAGTCAACTCTTTGAACTTCGTCGAAAACAACTTTTGAATAAGTATCCATGTCTTTCTCGCTATATAGACCCTTTTTGCTATCGTTAGGCATCATGCCTGTCGAAAAGACTACCAAGTCACATACTTGATATTCATACAAGGATACTATGGCGGATATAATGACTCATAGTCAATTTTACGAAGTCAGGGCCCATCATTTGCTTCCTTTATAAGGTCCAGGTCCTTTTGTTGTCAAAACAACACTTTACACTTAAACCACAAGTTGTTCTAAGTACAAAGTTTTTGGACTTTTCTGGTACAGTTCGCAAACTCATTTGAAGTATCTACAACATTTGTAGTGTCTTCTACTTAGTCAAAATAGTAAACCCCGGAACAACTTCCAGTGCTGCGCTACTCTTGACATGATGACGAAGATTCTCTAATCTCGTTGAGTTAGTACTGTGCTCCCACTCACTTTTTTCGCAAGAACTACTTTCTCGAGAAATTAACCCTTTTTGACAAACAACATTTGTCTTTTGGTTCGGTGATAGGAGAAATACCCAATGTTTTCTTTGGGATAACCTTATAAACATATATTTATCCTATTTTGGTTGTAAACATTTTACACATGCTATGCATACCAAAACTTAAGAAAAATGACAATTCGGGTCATTACCCAAACCATATCTTATATGTTGTCAATTTCAAATGGATCATGATGGTGCTCTTTTCAGTGTAAAAGCGGTTGTCACTAATGTATAAACTACAAAATTATAATGGCATTTTTATTAATCTTACCATGTCAAACAAGGTTTGATTTTGTCTTTTGAATACTCCAATCTAATGTGGGGTATACGAGAAGTATAAGTTGTAGAACAATTCTGCAACTTCTCAGATGTTTTGCTAAACTTGTAACTCAAACTTTATCCTTTATGATCCAATCATAAATACTTGGTTATCTTGTTACATTGATTTTAACTTCATATTAACAACCTTTTGAACCAATTCAAAATGTCAAACTCTGTTCCCTTTAAATAGATATACTCACATATCTACTTGAATCATCGACATAAATTTATGAAGGAAAAATTAATCCACCATACATGACTACACATAATGGACTATATACATCAATATGTATAATCTCCACTAAATTAGTCGTACATTCTACTTTGGCCTAAGAACGGAATTCTAGTCATCTTTTGGAAGAGGTCTCACAAGCGTCAATAAAATGACTCCGGAAGTCCATCAATATGGAGTTCCTTCATGTTTTCCTTTCCGATATGAACTAAAATGGTGGTGTCACAATTTAAGTGAAATTCTTTTACGTCTTGCAACGTTTAGCATTCAGTCTTATAGATGTTTACTTTACCAACATGATTTATATTAACATATCCATCAATTATGGAATATGGTCATCGTTTGAACAATCTCATTTGTTCTCACAAAAGACTAGAACAAAATAACAAATTATTAAGTTCTTCAAATAAATCTTGACTGGTTGGTTCGATACGACAATGAACACAATAACACTTTATTTATGTTCTTGTCATAATCGATTCCACATCTATTACTAGTTCCTTTTAGGCCCTTGTATTTCTTTCATTGCGTTGCTTTGTATGACAACTCATACCAACCAATGTGGTATCAAAATACCCAAAAATACTTTGTTAACTAGTAATACATCTATAACTTGTATATCAAGCATATACTCCTGAGCTGGACTTTTCCAGTTATCTTCTTTTCTGCCATATATCTATTTGTAATTCTATTTTCAATATTCCCTTTCCTTTATAGAAGAATCATTCAACATCAAACAATGCTAGTCTTACTAGCTCATTTTCTTTGGTGTGTTAGTCATATACTATCACCCATTGAGTCATACTTTGAGTTTGATTGTTCTACTAATATCACCATATTAATAGCATTCTTCTAGATTCCACTCTTAGCAATTTCCAAGTAAGGTAAACGACTTTACACATACTTTTAAGCCATCCCATCATAACAATTTTATGATTAAGCTACTATAGCTCGAAGGAAGGAATTTAGAGGATAATTTTTAGCATCCAATTTCTTGGAATATTCAAACGCCTAGCGTCTTCAATCATTGCATATATTCAGATAATATAAGCAAACATTGTCACGCTAAATTTGCATATATTCAGATAATATAAGCAAACATTGTCACGCTAAATTATACTCAGTCATGTTGCCACAAATAAGTTTCTAGATATCAATATATCTTTCACTTGATAGTTTCTGAAAACAACTCTTTTCAGTTCCTAAATCACCTTGATCAACAAAACATTCTTTTGAAGATAAAGTAATACGGAAGCAACCATGACTCTGGATTCTAAGTAGGAATTATTTGCTCTCTAGATCAATTAATCATTAATCACATGGAGCTAGGTAGGAAATACCAAAAATCTACAATAGGACTCAATTTTAAATTTCACTAATACAGTACCAATCTTAAATGGTATTTACCAGATCATAACAGTTATATCTCAATTAACAATCTAAGTGTAAGGTAGTTATGTGGATGCCAATGAATACTACAATTTGTGCAAATTCACTTTGATTTGTTGTTCATGATAAATAAGTTCAAGTTAATTCAAATATTAAACCATGAACTCCCACTCAAAAACAACATCCCTCTTAGTCGTCTTTAGTGATTACACGAACCAAATTCACTACACCAAAACCGATCATCACGTGAGATGATGTAGCTTCAAAGGCGAACATTGACATGTTCATCATATCATCCATATGACTCATGCTTTACCTTTCGGTTACGTGTTCCAAGGCCATGTCTGTACATGCTAGGCTCGCCAAGTAGAACCGTAGTATTGCGTGTGTTTCAAGGCCATGTCTGTACATGCTAGGCTTGAAAACACCCGTTGTATGCGAACGTTGAGTCTATCACACCCGATCATCACGTGGTGTCTCGAAACGACAAACTTTCTTAACGGTGCATACTTAAGGAAGAACACATTATTATCTTGATATTAAGTGAGAGGGATCATCTTATAATGCTACCATCGTTATCTAAGCAACACAAGATGTATAAAAAGGATTAACATCACAGACATCACATGAAAGGATAACGTGATATGATATGGTCCTTCTTGCACTTGATCTCCATCATGTGCATTATGGTATGATCTCAATCATTCCACCTGCGTGGTACCAAGTACCACGGTACCCCAAACTTGATTGTCCATCAATAAGAAGACAACCATATGGATACCTTCCGGTATATCAATAATTTACAAAATAGATCATCTCATAATCAAATTTGTAATATTGACCATATCAATTCACATGCCCAGCAAAAACTAGTTAGGCGCTTCTAATTTATTTTTGCATATTTTACGTGGCTTAGGGCTTTCGAGGATAGAACCGTTCATACCTACGAACATCAGCCACAACGTTGATAAACACATTTTTAACAACCCTTCATAGATTAGATCTTAACTATAGTAGGAGAAACAGACACCCGCAAGCCACTTATGCAATACAAGTTGCATGTCAGTTGTGGAACAAGTCTCATGTACGTGGACATGTAAGGTTAGTCCGGGCCGCTTCATCCCACTATGCCACTAAGATCATAAAATAGTCAAGGAGGTAATAACATGATCATCAACGCCCACATACACCTATGTGTTCTACCCGTACAAAACATCTACGCATAGATCCGGCTCTGATACCACTGAAGGGGAACGTAGCATAGAAAACAAAAAATTTCCTACGCGAGAGATACCCGAAAGGCCAAGATCTAATCTAGGAGACGAAGTGCAACGGGCAACAAGAGGGTTAAGGAGAACACATACCCTTGAAGACTCAAAGTGGTACGAGATCAAATCTCGTTGTTGGCGTAGTCGTACTCACACCGATCCCGATAGCGAGAAGATGGCACCGCAATCCGGCGGTGCATCCGTGATCGGTCACACGTACGGTTGATGACGACCTTCGTTCCCTCGTTCCAGCGGGGCGCGGAAGTAGAGGATCCCTCGGAACTCCAGCAGCACGACGGCGTGGTGTGGTGGAGAAAAACATTGCTCAGGGCTTCGCCAAGCGCACGAACAAGTGGTGGAGCAGCGGCAGGAGGGAGGAAGAGATGACACAAGTGTGTGTGTGGGGAGAGGGAGCTCTCACCCCTCCTTTTATAGGAGGGGATGGCAGCCACGAATTTTTGGCTGCCTCCACCTCTCCCTCATCATGTGAGTGGAGTCTCCACTCAACCCACTCATTCTTCCATTAATTCCCACTCAAAATCCCAAGGGTTTTCTTTAATAAATAAATAAAACAATTTTATTTCTTTATTTTAATATTTGTTAATTCCATTAACAAACATTAACATATAACTCCTTGAGTTAGTTGTTAAATCTATTAACAATCATTTGATAAGAATCCCCTTGAACTATTTCAAAATTACTCGAAACAATTTCGGTGACTATTTCAATATTCCCCGAAACAATTTCGGTGCTGTCCAAACTTTTCTCCGATATTCCGTACCCTCTCAAATGCGTCATCGAACCTTAAGTGTGTCACCCTACGGTTCGCGAATAAGATAGACATGATCGAGACTCCTCTCCGATCAATAATCAACAGCGGGATCTGGAGATCCGTGATGACTCCTATATATTCAACGATGACTCTCGTGATCGTGTGAACCAACAACGCCGTGAACTATTCCCTTTGTCTCGCGATATTTTACTTGTCCGAGATTCGATCATTGGTATCAACCATACCGTGTTCAATCTCGTTACCGACAAGTACTCTTTTCTCGTTCCCGTGATATAACATCCTTTGTGATCATATCACGTGCTTGCAAGCGGTTTCGATGTGATATCACCGAGAGGGCCCACAGTATATCTCTCCGTCATTTGGATGGACAAATCCCACTCTTGATCCATGATCCTCAACTAATACTTTCCTAATACTTAACGACACCTTTATAGTCACCCTGTTACAGTGTGACGTTTGATGCCATCAAAGCACTCTTCCGGTATCAGTGATTGACATGATCTCATGGTCTAAGGAATAAGTTACTTCGTGTGTTTGATATACCAATGTAAACTAAATGACTTGATCGCATTGCTATATTCTCTTTGGGTATATGTTCATCACATCATTCTTCTAATGACATGACCCCGTTATTAATAACATCCAATGTTCATGATCAGGAAACCTTGATCATCTATTAATCAACGAGCTAGTTAAAAGAGAGGCTTTACTAGGAACCATTGTTTGTTTATTAAGCACACATGTATCAACGTTTCCGGTTAATACAATTCTAGCATGAGAAATAAACATTCATCATAAACAAGGAATAAGATAATAACCATTTTATTATTGCCTCTCGGGCATATTCCCTTCAGTGGGCGCCCCAGAGCCCCTCTCCGACTCGTTTTTTACCTGGACTTTCCTTTCGTTATGAAATTTTTTGCTATATAATCCCCTGGACCCCCCAAGGTCTGTATATTGTTTTCACCTTGCGTTTCTGTTTCGAGTTGTTTCTGCCAGATTACATCTTTAGATCTAGAGCAACAATGGCCTCTCCTGGATCTCCCAAAGATAGTTTCTTTGAGAGGGATTGCATGATTGGTTTCATCATATACATATGTATATTTGTTTGTTTTCCCTCAACTCTTATGGAAATGAACAATGGCATCTTTACATCTATACATATGTATATTTGTTTGTTTTCATCATATGATGAAACTTAGTATTCATGTATGGGTTGACGATGTATATTTGTTTGTTTTCCCTCAACTCTTATGCTTGCTACCTAGCCTTGCTAGCCAAAAACCCTGTACTGAGAGGGAATGCTTCTCGTGTATCCAAACCTTGAACACCAATACCTTGCCATTTGTGTCCACCATACCTTCCTACATGTGGTATTTCACTTCCACTCCAAGTAAATTGCTGATGTGCTACCTTTAAAACTTTCAAATTACTCCTGTTTTGTGTTCCTGTTTTAGCTCATGAGAACGCAAATAGAGAATCTTTATCTCACTTGTTGATTGGACTCACACACCTGGACTAGTGGCTTCATCCTCTTATACGAATGCTAGAAGAGCTGGCAGCAAGGTTCCCAGCCCCAAATAACAATACAAATTCTCTTCACTCTTTTTGCCCCTGATTTATCACTCAAAACAGAATTGTGTAAAAAAAGAGAAAGAGGGATGACCTTTTATACCAGTTGCGTCCTTCAATGGGAGCCGCTCTTTTGAGTCTAGTTGGCTTGTGACGTACTGTATTTTTTGTTTGTCATTCGTTGACATAAGCATACATCTCTCAAAATTTAGGCACTCCTCCACTGTTTGTGATTATTGGCAGGCACCCGAGGATTCGGTTAGCCATGGTTTGTGTAAGATGGATGGGAGGAGTGTCATGCATTTTATACCTCTGTTTATTAAAATAAAATCTCTAGCACATGAGTGGTCAATGGTTCCCTCTGCGAAGGGCCTATCTTTTACTTTTATGTTGAGTCAATAAACCTACTTCCTTCTGTCTCCAGCAAGCATTTGAGTTGTTGTGATCTCACCATCTATATGTTGATTTATTCAATCATGTTTTCTATCCTTCTTTGCTTAGCACATGCTTTATTATCTGAATGAATATTACTTTGGAAGCTATGAATCACTGTAAAAGAATTGTTATAATTAAACATGTTAAGCTCTACAATAAAATCCTTGTTATAAATACTTCACCTAAGATAAGTATGATATCATTAAATGTTCTCTAACCAAGAACAAAGTTAGTCATCACCAATTTTGATTCTCTCTTTTGCATCTTTGTTTGTGACTCCCATTACTCGTTTTGTCGCACCCGGACTTTTAGAGGATACTCACAGCCCGCTAAACAGTAGATAAATGGCTTACGGGGCCTACCTGCACCCGCATCTCAATATGAGTAGGCCAACACGTAAACGTGTGACAACCATCCTCTACTATTCATCGTCTGTGAAACCATCCAATAGAAATCCGAATACTTCCATTGACGTACTTCATAACATACACACAGGGTACGTCAACGGCGTTTGAACAAGTGATATCACAACAAATCTCTAAGACACAAATAAATAGAAATAAGTGGCAAAAGCTCTCACTAGAGCAGAGATAGCAAATACAGTCATGCAGAGGACACATGTCCCAACAAGTCATCATTACATCACAGCGGAAGCAACAAAGTGTCTGAGTACAGACAAGATCCAAATAGGCCTAAGAGGCCGGAAACGAAAAGAACGGAGCCCATCCACGAAGTCTCGGATCCTGCCCGGGTCCGCTATCTACTCGTCAACAGCTTCGTCATACTCCACGTAGTAGCCACCATGGGGATCCTCGAAACATAGTCTGCAGAACACGCAGCCCCAAAGGGGTCAGTACAGACGAGTACTGGCAAGCAAGACGCACAAGATACCAAAGTGTACCCGACAACACCAAGTACAGATGCTTTGGGTTCAACGGAAGATAGGTGATACAAAGGTGCGGCAGCGGGCTGCACTAACCAACTACAGAAACACGCTACAACATCCGGCCAAAAGAAAGGGATAAGATAGCGTAACGGAGCCAACTACCACTAACCTCAAACAAACCCATCCTGGACCTCGCCCCTTATCCAAAGAAGCAATCCGAGGATAACTCACACAGTTGGATTAATGAAGGTTCAGGTTATTGTGTCAATATGCCTATTACTAGTCAAATTATTATTAATTAGGTGTAAGTTGTCTGAGTACTTGTTAGCCAGCACTTTCACCAAGTCGTCACATAACCGCGGACAACACGGCTTCTCGAGAAGATTCATCCCTGCAGGGTGTGCTCCAGTACCCGTACACACTCGAGCCACCAACTAAAACTCAGGTGGAGTCAACACGACTCGAACCATCTCTGCAACCCGTCCTAGGAGCCACGGAGCTATAAGGTCCCGGCCAGTCCGACCTAACCTAAGCGCAAGGGTGAAAACCACACCCCCCGGCACCACAGGCCTCGCCCTATATGCATCATCATCATCATCATCATCATAATCATCAACCATGGGCGCGACCCATTCATGCGTATGCGCAAATGGAACACCCGAACTAAGTGTGGCTCTTCGGACAAACTGCGGATCAGGTCAAAGTCGAGGGGGGTTCCATACGACCACCCGGATGCGGTGAGCACGCTCATCATGGATCAGAGGACAAGACCCTTTTCCTAATTAGGGTCGACACTAGCAGGCTTCAAAACCCTAACCTGGGCATCCTGCCGGTGCCTTATCATCAAATTATTATTACCCCAAGCATTAACATGATATTGATTATAACAAGCCCATCTATCAAACTAAACAGGTGATAAGATAAATGACAACAAGACTCGAGCACAACAAACCTAAGCATGATACTACGACACCGGCTAACAAACAACAGGGTTGTAGGTGTGGGGGTGAGGCTATATTCATGGCTGCAGGATGACATGTGATAGGATCGGAACACAAGCAACGATTCATAAGGCTAGCAGATTAGACAATGGAAAGTATCGGTATCAAGTGTGGAAAGGACACAATGGTTCATGTGAGTGAATACTTGCCTGCAAACTCAGTAGCCTGGTACTGGGCTAACTCCTCTGAAGTTGTATCGTAAACCTCGTATGCCTCAACGTCGTCGTCTATTCGAGAAGAAGCAAACAAACAACGGAGATAGACAACAATCAATAACATGGCATAATGCACAAACATGGGATGATGCATGACAATTTAATTGATGCATCAAAGATAAGCTAGTTGACATGGTAAACATATTTAAATGGGCCCATATGCAATTTGGGTTGCATATAGAAAGGCCCAAGAATTAAAGTTGAATTAAGTGATCTACAAATAGCCATCATGTGAAAGTTGATTAGAATGATGCATGGATGATGAAAACAATAAGAAAACAACATTAGCTTCAATTTGAAATGTTGTTTACCAAGTTTGGAATTTCATTTATTAACTTATGAAATTTGGCTTCTTAAATGAGTTACACAAACATTTATTGTTTTCACCCATTTTAATTGTTCAAAATAGATAACAAAATTCATATTTGGAAATAACACAAAATTTTAGATGGAATACATATTTCATTTGTTGACAAAGGATTTAAAATGAATTAATTATTAATTTGACAATTTTAAATGCCTTAATTAAGAAACAGTTGTTTTCAGCAATTTAATTTGTTTAAAACAGAACACAAAGTTGATATTTGCAAAGTTCATGAAAAATGGAATGGAAAACATATTTGGTTTGTTGAATTTGGAAATTCTATGCCCAAGTTATGAATTTTGCAATTTAAAAGGTGTAATTAAAGTATTGAATTATTACTCCAATTTTAATTAGGAAAAACAGTGAACAAATTGTATTGAAAAGGTTGAAAACATGTATAAAATGTTTCAATGAACATTTTGAGCTATTGAACATAATTTTTGGAGCATTATTGAATTTATTATGCATTTTTCCATAACCATTTTTATTATGCCCTTTTTAGTAAACAGAAGGAAACATGTTCAAATTTAATTCAATTGTGACCAAATAAAATACCACTGTGTAGAGTTTGTTAAGACAAATTTTTAGAGCCCAAGTTTGCTCAATTTGGGTGAACCAAACTCAAGTTATGAATTCCCAAAGTTTCCAATTTTTATTGCATTTTCTGTATTTAATTATTTAGTGCAAAATTTATTACAGAAACATGTTGCAACTTTGTGACTAATAGAAAGAGCACAAGATTCTGAATCCACAGAAACTTGAATCATTGAAATTGGAGCAATATTCAATTTGTTATGGATTTTACAAATAAAGCCTCAGATCTGTTTTTCTGGATTTCGGGCAAAAAAGAAAAAAAGGCCGAAAAGGGGGTGGTTTTTGCTACTCGGGGGACTCGAACTCGGGTCTCGGGTGCGCGCTGGGAGGGCCCAAGCCATTGGGCTGTTGCTGCGATTGGTGATGGATACAGATCGCGATGGGTTTTGAGGTGAAGGCTTGCGGATGGACGAAACTGAATCACGTTCAGTCGATCGGGACAGATCGACGACGACGACCCGGCGAGGCTGCTGCCGTCGGCGAGGGCCCCGTGCGGCGCGGCACTGGGGTCTAGGGTGGTCCTGCTCGCGGAGGGGAAAAGAGAAGGGGCAGAGGGGTGCTCACCGAGGCTAGGCGAGCGGGAGCAGCGACCAGGAGGGAGGTGGTCGTGGCGGAGCAGACGGCGGCGACGGCGGCGGAAAACGTGGACGGCGCGGTCGCCTGGAGCCGTCTTCGGCCGCGCCTCCTTCAGCAAAAACGGAGGTGGAACCCTCCCGGTTCCATTCCCGCCGGGAAGAGCCCGTGTCCACGACCAACACAGCCGCGGCTCTACCTCCAATTCCCGGCCATGGATGGCATGCTCTGGTTCAGGTACAGAGAGGGAAAAGAAAAGGAGGGAGGAAGAGGGGAATGGCGGCGGCGGCTTGAGGAAGGAGGAAGAAGGGAGAGAGAGGGCTAGGGTTTCAGTGGGGAGAGGGGGATTAAGAAGGAGGAGGGGGAGCAGGTGGAGCTCTGCTCGGTGGGGGCTCCCTCCCCTCCTCTGTCTCCGTACAGAGGAGGAAGATGACCGCATCATGGGGCGCTTGGGCCTTGGGGTTGAGGTGGGCTCAGCCCAATTGGGCTGGCCTGCCTCCCCCCACTGGTTTCCTTTTTATTTTTTATTTCCTGTGTTTTTTTTTGTAGAGAAAGCAAAGGAAAGACTTTGAACAAGTTTTTGGAGTTTCAAAATTCATGAAATTAATTTCTATTGATTAAGCATTGTAAATGCCCAGTTGCATGATGTTTTGTTTTCAAAAAAATTAAATATTTTTGGATGTTTGAATTTTAATTGAATTTGAGTGAATTTTGCAATAATTGAAAATATTGAAAAATTAGCAAGTTAATTATTTGGAAATTCAAGTTTATTGGAAACAAATAATGGTTTGATTTGAATGTTTTATTTGAAAAAGTTGTAACAGACCAAGTGTGAAACATATTGATTTGTCATTTGATTTGAAATTCAAATTCAACACATGAATGCATTATGATGACATGATGCATTGAAACAAAAACAAGAAACAACATTCTAAGTTGGGAGTTTTTTCATACTTGGGATGTTACAAAACGCCCCCCCTTGAAGGAATCGCGCCCCGAGATTCCTACTGAGAAGAGAAAAGGTCCGGATACTTTTTGCGAAGATCCTCTTCGGTCTCCCACGTTCCTCTTTATCGGAATGATGAGACCACTGCACTTTTAAGAACTTGGTGCTCTTGTTGCGAGTTTTGCGCTCGGCCTCATCGAGAATGCAAATAGGGTGCTCCTCATAAGAGAGGTCTTCTTGCAGTTCAATGGAATCATGATCAACTGCACGACCTGGGTCTTTGAAGCACTTCTTGAGCTGTGACACGTGAAAGACATCGTGCACGTTGGATAACTTTTCTGGAAGTTCAAGACGATAGGCATTTTCTGCACGCCTTGAGAGAATGTTGAAGGGACCAATATAACGTGGAGCAAGCTTTCCCTTGACACCAAAACGATGAGTGCCTCTGAGAGGAGTGACACGGAGGTAGGCCTTATCACCAGCTGCATAGACCATATCTCTGTGTTTGCTGTCATAGTAGCTTTTCTGACGAGACTGAGCAATCTTCAGATTGTCCCGAATGATGCGGACTTTCTCTTCGGCCTCCTTAACAATGTCAGGGCCTAAGAGTGAACGTTCACCAGCTCCAGACCAATTAATAGGACTCCTGCATCTGCGACCATAGAGAGCCTCGAAAGGTGCCATGCCTAGGCTTGCCTGGAAGCTGCTGTTGTAGGAGAATTCAGCATATGGAAGACATTCCTCCCATTTCATGCCAAAAGAGAGACCACATGCTCTGAGCATATCCTCGAGAATCTGATTGACTCTTTCGACTTGCCCTTGAGACTGAGGGTGATAAGTTGTGCTGAACAGAAGCTTGGTGCCCAAGGCTTCTTGAAAGCTTTTCCAGAAATGAGAAGTGAAGATCCTTCCACGGTTTGAGCTGATTTCCAACGGAACACCATGAAGAGGAAGAATCTTTGTTGTGTAGAGCTCTGTTAACTGACTAGCTGAGATTGTCTCTTTAACAGGGAAGAAATGAGCGACTTTAGTGAGTTGATCAATGACAACGAAGATTGCATCGTTGCCCCTCTTGGACTTTGGAAAACCAGTGAAGAAGTCCATTTCAATCATGTCCCACTTCCATTCAGGAATTTTCAGAGGTTGGAGAAGACCCGCTGATTTCTGATGAACTGCTTTGACACGTTGACAAACATCGCATTCAGAGACATATTTAGCAATTTGATGCTTCATGCCAGACCACCAATACATTGTTTTGAGATCCTGGTACATCTTTGTACTTCCAGGGTGTATGGAAAGAGGAGTATCATGAGCCTCCTTGAGAATCACATCTTTCAGGCTTTGGATTTCAGGAACTGCAATGCGTCCTTGGAAAAACATTGTTCCCTTGTCATCAATTGAGAAGCACTCATACTTCACATTGCCTGCTTTGATGTTCTTTGCGATCTTCTTGATCTCAGCATCACGAAGTTGTTCAGAACGAATCTTGTCCTCAAGCGTTGGACTGGCTGTCAAGTTTGCAAGATAGCCTTGAGGAACAAGTCCAAGATTCAGCTTTTGGAATTCTTCATGAAGAGGAGGTTGGCTTTTCATGATCATGAGATTGTTGCAATAGGACTTGCGACTGAGATCATCGGCCATTACATTAGCCTTGCCTGGAGTGTCGGAAATGGTGAGATCGAAGTCTTTGATCTTCTCAATCCATCTCCTTTGTCTGAGTTTTAGATCTGGTTGACTGAAGATGTACTTTAGACTGTTGTGGTCAGAAAAGATCTCAGTGCGATTACCCAACAAGTATTGTTTCCATTTCTTGAGGGCAAAGACAACTGCTGCAAGCTCAAGATCATGAATAGGATAGTTGAGCTCATGTGTGTTCAACTGGCGAGAAGCATAAGCCACAACTTGACGTTCTTGCATGAGAACTGCACCTAGACCTTGGAGAGAAACATCACAGAATATTTGGAAAGGTTTGGAAGGATCTGGGCCAACCAGAACTGGTGTAGAAGTGAGTTTAGTCTTCAGGAGATTGAAGCTTTCATCACATTGTGGAGACCAGACGAACTTCTTGTCCTTCTTTGTGAGGTCAGTGAGAGGTTTGGCAATCTTGGAGAAGTTTTGGACGAAGCGACGACAATAGCTAGCCAAACCAAGAAAACTTCTAACTTGCTTCACCGTTTTAGGCGGTTTACATTCAATAATGGCCTTAACCTTTTCTGGGTCAATAGCTATGCCCTTGGCAGATATGACATGACCAAGATAAGTGACTTCAGAAATCCAGAACTCACATTTGGAAAACTTGGCATAGAGGTGATGCTCGCGAAGCTTCATGAGAGTGAGACGAAGATGTTCTTCATGCTCTTTCTTGGATTTTGAGTAGACAAGAATGTCATCAAGATATACCACAACGAACTTGTCGAGGTATTCATGGAAGACAGAGTTCATGAGTCGAGAGAAGGTCGCCGGTGCATTGGTGAGACCAAAGGACATGACGGTGTATTCATAGCGACCGAAGAGAGTGACAAAGGCTGTCTTTGGAACATCCTCTTTTCTGATCTTTATTTGATGGTAACCCATTCTCAAGTCCAACTGGGAGAATATAGAGGCTCCAGCAAGTTGATGAAAGAGATCATCGATGCGAGGAATTGGATATTTGTTCTTGATGGTTTTCTCGTTAAGAGGACGATAGTCAACAACGAGTCTCTTTGTTTGATCCTTCTTTGCCACAAAGAGAGTTGGGCATCCCCAAGCCGAGGAACTAGGTTGAATGTAACCTTTTTCCATGTACATATCGATTTGCTCCTTTAACAATTTCAGTTCAGGAGGAGCTATCTTGTATGTATACTTGGAGATTGGAGCAGTGCCTGGTTCAAGTTCGATGACGAACTCAACAGCTCTGTCAGGAGGCATTCCTGGCAATTCTTCTGGAAAGACATCGGGAAAGTCACAAACCACCGGAACAGTTTCAATAGATGGTAGAGGATTTGCATTGAGAGTGTAGAGTTGAACAACTGGATTTTCAGCATGGAAGTAGACTATCTGGCCAGAAGGGTGTGTGATTTTGACAGACTTAGCAGGACAATCAATGACTGCTTTGTTGGCTACCAGCCAATCCATCCAAGAATGACATCAATATCTGAAGAGTGGAGAGCTATCAGAGATGCCTGGAATGGAAGGTTTCCAATTGTGATCTCGATGTTCTGGCTAACTTTATTGCTTTGCCAGCTAGATCCCGGTGATTTCACTAGGAGAGGGATAGACAATTGTTCCAAGTTGATTTTACTGGTGTTTGCAAAGTTTTGAGAGATGAAAGAGTGTGAAGCACCAGAATCGAACAAGACTTTAGCACGAAACGAGTTCACAAGAAGTGTGCCCATTACAACCTCTGGAGATTCTTCTGCTCCCTGGGCCTTGACATGGTTCACCTTGACGGTTCTCACGCCAAGGTCGTTGCTGTTGTAGCAACCCAACGGAGGACCACGTATTCTTGTCGGGGTCGACCTGTGGCGAGGTGGAGGTGGAAAGAGGTGCCTTTGCGGACACTTATCGGAATAGTGGCCCGGCTGTCCACACTTGTAGCATGTAACAACAGAACGAGGAGTTGTTGGACCTGGCTGAGATGGAGCACCTCCTAAAGATACCACTGGGGTGGGAGGGCGGGCAAGAAATCCTGCCGGGCTTGGCAAGCAGATGGGCGGTGTTGGAGTGGTATATGGAACCCAAACTCTTCGTTTTTGTGGAGGCATGATAGCTTTTGAGGGATTAGCCTGTTCACGAGAGTGCTTACGAGATTCCTCAACCAACTTGCGCCCATGCTCTTCATTTAGAGCGATGTTGATGAGGTCCTCAAAATTCTTGGCCTTGACGTTGGCGAGAGCATACTTGAGTTCCGGGTTGAGACCCCTGCAGAACTTTGCCATCTTTTTCGCTTCCGTGGAGACTTCATCTCCGGCGTAGCGAGCCAGGCGATTGAACTCTCTTTGGTATTCGAGAACGTCCAAATTGCCTTGTGTGAAAGAATAGAATTCCTCACGCATTCTCTCCATGAGCCCATCTGGAATGTGATGGCGCACGAAGGCTTGCTTGAAATCCTCCCATGTGATTGCCACACTAGGACCTCTCATTTCTTGGAAGTTCTCCCACCAAGACATGGATTGTCCACGGAGAAGGTAGGTCACGTAAGGAACACGGTCCTCGTCAGCCACATGAGCTACCATAAGAGTACGGTTCATTTCACGGAGCCAGTCATCAGCATCCAATGGCTCGGATGTCACGACCCCGGACCCAGAGATATACATACTGTTATGTGCTCCTAGCCATGGACTCACAAGGGCTTCAGGGTTACCAGCCCCGGCCGCAACAAACAACGGCAGGCAGACTGGATTCATCGGCACGTAGTCCGGATCCCCAGTCTACTACTCCTTGTACCCATGCTAGTCATAACCAACTATGCATATCGAAGTGTCCACGAATCGTATGAAACTGAAGGAAACGGGACCAAAGCTATACAGAGCTGTTATGTGTCCAGAAAGTGCAACAACAATCGAGGGTTACTGGGGTTACCTCGCCCCAGGCCGATCACATCGACAGGCGGGCTCGGACATGGATCATCGGCTCCACAACCCCTCGACTGCGACAACTATGCAGGCATAGCCAAAACTGTATAACAATGAGCTCGAAACCAACAACCGATCAAAGCAACACTCTAGACATTGAAATTGTATTAAACAGGTGATACTAGAGTATAGCTTACAAGCAGAGGTCACACGACCCAACATTACATCAGACAACGGAAGGCAAATTATGTTGCTAATCAACAAGACCCAAAAAGGCCTAAGAGGCCGCAACATAAGGCGACGTCCCAGCCCATAGATTCCAGGCTGCTACCTGGGAACCCCGAACTACTCGTCGATGTCCACGTTGACTCATCACCGATGTGAGATCTTCACCTGAACCAAATTAAGCAAACCTGAGTATGGGATGTACTCAACAAGACTTAATTAACCTATTATATATCTGCTAGCTTTATAAAGGGTTTTATGAAGGCTGATTTGCGTAAAGCAATATTTGTTTTGCAAGCTGAGGGAGGAATAGCACGTCTTGTAGAGGGTTTTCAAAACAGATGAGAAAGGACTCAACTCTTGTAGATCATCATCTTTTGAATCCACCAACATCATTACCAGCACCTCACACGCTACAAGGATCACCCCTCCCGGCATCTCCGGGGAGGCACCCTTCATCTATTGCCTCCATGCCTTGTCAACATCTTTTACGTCACGTTCAAGTTATCTATGACCTCGTGGATTTCACCAAGTCGTCCTTAACCGTGGACACGGCTTTCCGAAAGATTTATCCCTGCAGGGTGGTACACTTTACCCACACGTACCATCCGACTCTTAACGCCACATGTACGCTCGTCCATGGAGCGCGGCAGAGGGTGGTTGGCCACGACCTTTACCTTGTCGAGCCCTATCCATGAGTCAACCCAAACAGGGCCACCCCGTCAATAGGGAGTTGGCCACCTCCTGACGGCACCTGTTCTGTGAGTCGGGAACAAGATCCGTGTACGTCCATCACTTGTCCCGGTCACGCCCTAAACACCTCCAAAAGGTTTTTGACTCACACGCAGATGGAAATCCCAAACTACGTGACTCACGGATAGAACCAAACAAGTTAGTTAGTCGAGCGCGGTCTGTTAGGCCTCGCGTGTGGTTGCACGCTCAGTCTTGGTTTCCACGGCGAGACCTTACTCCTAGGGTTGGCAAGTACGGGACCAAGAACCACTTCCCAAGTGGCCTCCCGTCCTCGCCTTAGTCAAGTTAACCACACATCACTCATCTCACCTCGTCATCATATCATACTAGGTTATCGTAGCTCTGATTCATCAACCGGATGGAGAAGAGGTATCAAACATGTAAAGCTAAGCGAAGCAGATATGAGGCTCTGGCGATGCGCACAAGCAAATCTATGGCGGCTAGGAGCAGTGGATCAGGATATTGAGGCAATGCAGTATATAGGTGAACTATGTCTACTAGCATCAAATAGTTTGGAATCGAATGCAACGTACGAGATCAAATGTTGTTCGAAAGCATATATGAGCAGATAAGAGGTTATGCTTGCCTTGGTTATAAGAAAACCAGATAAAGATCTTCTGGAATAAGTGCTTGACTTGTCGGTTAGGATCAAGTATTCGTCGTTGGATTGCTGGACTTCTCTTCGGAGTCACGTTCTACCGAGGGGGAAACAAACACCGAAAGAGAAATAACAATCAAACATGGCATCGATGCAATGTGCAATATGTATGCATGAGCAGATTAATGCACTGAAATAAAGCCCTAAGCATGATCGTTGGTTTGCTAGGGTTCATATGTCCGAAATGCAGTTTTAGTGAAAAGGTCCCGAAATAGACCCCGGAGGGGGTTTCGGGTGATTATGGAAGTGAGTACAATTTTAGTTGCCCAAATGGGTTTGAAAACATCATAACTAGATTCTATTTGTCATTTTGAGCATTTTGGTATATAACTTTTAATTTTCTAATTTTAGTGAATAAAAACTTATTTTTCTATTTTAAATGAATTAAACCACATTAAATAATGTTCATTTTTAGACTTTCTCAAACATGTGTGAAAAATGGTATTTTTGGAAAGAGTACATTTTTCTGATCAATTTGGTACCTCATTTTTATTTTTCTGAACTATAAAACAAAAGTTATTAATTAAACAAAATAATACATTTTCTGGAATTTAATGGAAATACTAAATACAGGGAGTTATGACGTCATTATGACGCAGTGATGACATCATCATCCTCTGTTCTTCAGAGATGAAACCGAATTCCATCGATTTGGCGCGCGATTTAGGAATCAAACTTCACTACAGGCTAGAGGAGCTCACGAGGATCAAAATGGTGGCAGCGCCGCTGTGATTGCGTCGCCGGGGAAGCGCCGGCGAGGAGCTGCAGCGGCGGCCGGCGGTGGCTCATGTCGGGGAGGGGGTTTACGAGGGGGAGGATTCGAGCCAAAGGCATGGGGAGGTAGAGGGGCTCACCGTGAGCGCGTAGGAGGGGACGGGGAGTCTCGGCGAAGTCGGAATCGATGGCGGCGAGTGGCGGAGGCCGACGGCCATGGCGGAGGTGGCCGGCGCAATTCCGACGTTCCGCGGCGTCCCGGCAAGCGAGACCTGGTGTGGAGGGGCAGGAGAACATGGCGGATCTCGTGGTGTGGTCGGAGGAGCGAGGCGGCGACGGGGTTCGCCGGAATCGCCAAACGCGGCGGCGGCCGGAGAGCACACCGGCGGGGAAATTCGTGCTCCTCGGTCCGTATCCTTCTGTGCGAGTGCTCGAGGAGGACGAGTGAGATACGACGGGGTCGATGAGATTCTCGGAGGGTCGCGGGAGCGGTCGGAGCGACGACGGTGCGCGACGACGGCCGGCGACTAGGGTTTCGGTTCTTCTGCGCGCAGAGACAGGGAGAGAGAGGAGGGCGCTCGAGGAGGGGCTTATGCGAGGAGGGAGAGAGATCGGGACGCCTCCCTGCGTCCTCATCCTCCCAGAAAGGGTAGCAGGAGGTGGCAATCCACCTCGCCGCCCTCGGAATCCTTCTGGCGGGAGCTTGAAGAAAGGGAAAAGAAAAACGGATTTTCCGAAAACCCCCTGTAAGCTTTAAAAATTTCCAGGAGGTCCTTCTGTGGTTGAAAACAGAACAAAACTGAACTTTTGAGGGCCTTTTTGTAAGGATAAAAATTAGCAAAAATCATTTTCGGAAAGCTCACAAAATTTCCAACAAAACTATGTCTTTGCTTTCCAAATTTGAAAATATTTTTATAACAAATTTTGGATGATGACTTTAAGTGGTTTTTGGCAAGTTTCATTTAAATTCAAATTTCAAAATTCTTTCATGCATGAATGAAATGAGCACAAAACAACAAACCTTATTGTAGCAAAACAGGAATGTTACAAATCTACCCCCCTTACAAGAATCTCGTCCCGAGATTCCCGAAGGAGAAGAAAGAAGGAACACCGGTTTTGAACGATCTTCTCGAACCATACGGTTCTCTTCTGAAGAGGTTGATCCGTAGCATCTTGAAGTATTGAACGGATACACCTAGGTAAGAGGGAAACTCTTAGGAAATGATCTTCACGCAGATCGAGTATCCCATGGGTAACTCATGACAAAATGTTCATAAAGAACTTTTGAGTTAACATGCATGGAACACATCAAGATAACGGAGGGAATAGAAGAAGGTTTCAAGTTTACGGACGATGGTTCTTGAAAGGATTTAGAATATGAGCTTTGCACAAGACTTTAAATCCTTTTGGAAAAGAAAGGTTGGACAACTTATGATATCGAGGTTTCTTCAAACAGAAAACCAAGATGAAAAGGATGGTCTTGGATACCACAACGTAATATCCGTAGACGAGGGAAACACGAGAGAACACTGTAATTCGTGTGTCAGAGAAAATTTGATACAAGATCATGTTCACTCTTCGGAGTGGACACGAAAGATAACGGAACTTTCACTCCGTCAAAACTTTGTCGAAAACTTTGTTGAGGATCGGGATGTTACTTCATAAAAGAAGATGAGTAACCAAAGGATGTTGTAGCACCGTAGTTAGGGAGGAATCCTTGGTCACACCATAAAGATGAGCAACCAACGGGGATTGAAACACCTGAAGTAATAAGGAATCTCTTTCGTATCGTCGTTTGGGACATAACCATACATCCACCACCTGGTTGAGATCCCACGGCTGAAGTGACTGACAAATTCACACAATGTGTGAGATGAACAGAACTTCAAGTACAAACAACTTGAGGAAGGAAACTGATGAATGGCGGTTACGAAACACCACGAGATGTTACCATGATGGACTTGTTTCCACCGGAACAAACGTTTCGAGGATTGACAAAGAGACATTGCAAAAATCAAGTTCCAGGTTATCCTTGATGTTCTAGATACAGACAACAGGCTCACGACAAGCCTTCTGTAGGTCATCAAGTGAAAGTGAAACTCCGGTTTAAAAAGAACGGTGAAGAAAACTTGTTAGAATTAAGACACACGAGAATTCTCACGGAGAGTGGTTGTTCTTACGGATTCAAAGAGATATGACATTAGGCCTTACGGCTAATTGTGTCAACCACAACATCAACCATGCCGTATTTTGAACGGACCTAATTCAATACCTTTGAGAAAACACCAACCATCGTTGCTGCTTAAGATTCAGCTCTCGTTAGTGGATTGATAACCGAAACTCTGTAGGTTTGATTCGCGGGATTGCACCGGTTACAATTGAGATACATTTACTGGATTCTCAAGGTATGGACTACGATGTCACGCTCAAGAAGGTAAGCGAGATTACAAAACTCATGTATTAGCAACTTGTGAAAGGCGGTTGCACCTACATGGATTACTTGTAAAATAACACATCAGAGTCCTTGTTGGGGAGACGGTTACAAAGATAACGAAGATCTTGGACTTCTTATCTTTCGAGGGAAAGGAGTCAGTGGCTTGGTGTGGATGCAAACTTCTTCAAGGAATGGAGGTAACAACCAACCATCTCAAGAATACTCCACACATGCTTGACCGACTTGGAGTTATTCCCGAAGGAACAAGAAAACTATACTCGGGCCCATGGCGACAACTTTCACCATAAACACACGAACCCGAGAAAGTCACTTCGAACATCCAGAACACAATCTTCGTAATGAAACAAGGATGGTTCTCGAAAGTTTCCAACATTATTGCCATTTTGTTCAGCATGAGCCTCTTGCAACTCGGAGAAAATAGGAATGACATCGATGGGCTCGAAAACACCCTTATCAAAACACTCCAAGAAGAGGGATTCATATGATATATGAACAAGGCAGAATATTGGTCAGACCAAAGGACATGAGTATACTCGGGCCAAACACCATGAGTGGAAAACACCATCAAGATGAGCCTTGAATCTGGACTTGATCTGACGATAGCCCAAACCAAATCAAGGGTGGAAAGATAGCATGTCCATTAAGGAGATACTATCATACTTCAACGCAAAGGAAAGTGGACATCCCATAACGAAGGATCAAGTTAGGCGGAGCTTTTGTCTTTCAACTCTCCAAGTTAGTGATTAAGCTCAACCAACTAGTCCAGGATATCCAGCAGGGTTCCTTGGAGAAAGGAGTGGTTCAAACTACACCTTGCTTAGACATTACGGTCAGGTAACAACCTGGTGATACTTCTAGAAAGACAACCAGAATACCACAACCCACCGGTATGTCTTAGAAATCGAAAGGAGGCATGCTTTTCAAAGCAACCGATATGGTCTGGAGAGCTTTGGCATGAACCTAACTCTTTGACCAAGGATGTGCACCGGGATGGACGGGTTTGGTAACACAGTCATCTTTAAGTTGAGATCGGGTAACCAATAGTGCTAAGAAGAATACAGATGTTTCTTAGACTTTTCAAAGCAATAAGAATTGCTAGAAACATCTGATACACACATCAATGCACTGACCCATCATACTCAAGCATTCAAACTTGGAGGAAGGGGGAGTGAATACGGTAAGAGCATCACTTCATCAATAAGGCCATGAAACTTAACACAACCTCTTGATATATAAGAGTGTGATACTCGAAGGTAGAACAGAACAGAAACTAATAAAACTTCTTTATTCTGTGAATTACAAAACTTTGACCTGGTCCTAGAGATGAACGAGGTTCTGGAGTTTATTTCTCCTGACATTCCAAGGTGGAACGTTCTAACGGAACAAAAGGGCAGATGCATTGGAAGAATCCAACACACACATGCCACTTGGTTTCAAAACAACAGATGGAGATTTGAGAGCAACTTGAGAGTAGGAACATGCTTCGGGGAATCCAGAGATCATGGGGAATGCACAGGGTGATACTCGTTTGTAAAACCCATGCTAAAAGATCGATATAGCTGAATTAGGAACGAAGATGCGGATTTCATGATGACCACTCTGGTGGTGATCCCTTTTGGTTCCAAAAGAAAACCTATGGCTATTAGAGCTGAGATTACCTAGCCACCCTGAGGTAAAACATATTTCCTCAGGATCCAAAAGAACAGAACTTGGGTTAAAGGTCAGCATCATGTACTGATAGCGTGAGCATCACATGGTTATGAAACCACATGGTTCAACCCACCACAATTCAGCACATTCCGGGACCTTCGGTTCAAGTCCAAGGTTGAAAACCAAAACAAAGGAGTAACTACTCTCTTAGTGTCTTGAGGAACACTAGGAATAGCAATCACGGAGTATCTTTCCAAGAGGACAAACTTAGCTCCGGAAGAACTTGAGCAGAGAATAACAGATACATTTGAGATGAAAAGGAAATCTCGAGGTTCAGGATTTTGAGACTTCAACATATAAGAATGTGGAATCCACACAACTTCGAGAGATTATGAATGGAAGGAAATCTCCCATTTGAAACGAGAGATAACGGAACATGGAACACACACGACTCTAGAAACTGAACACTAGGTCAACTTGGGTGAAAGAAACGTCTTGCCAAAGAAGGCACCTAAGTTTTGAATGAATAGAAGGGATAGCAAAACCTTTTCAAATCAAAACAGGTAAGATGACCCAGAGTTTAGAGCGATACCAGATACGGAGTAAAAAGAATCCTAAGAAGGTTTTTCACAATCCATTTGGAGTTTACAAATAGTTTTCCAAAACACTAGACTCAACATCGACCAAGCAGTAAGGTTTTCCTACAGGCAGTCCTGCTCTGATACCATGACTTGTCACGACCCCGGACCCAGAGATATACATACTGTTATGTGCTCCTAGCCATGGACTCACAAGGGCTTCAGGGTTACCAGCCCCGGCCGCAACAAACAACGGCAGGCAGACTGGATTCATCGGCACGTAGTCCGGATCCCCAGTCTACTACTCCTTGTACCCATGCTAGTCATAACCAACTATGCATATCGAAGCGTCCACGAATCGTATGAAACTGAAGGAAACGGGACCAAAGCTATACAGAGCTGCTATGTGTCCAGAAAGTGCAACAACAATCGAGGGTTACTGGGGTTACCTCGCCCCAGGCCGATCACATCGACAGGCGGGCTCGGACATGGATCATCGGCTCCACAACCCCTCGACTGCGACAACTATGCAGGCATAGCCAAAACTGTATAACAATGAGCTCGAAACCAACAACCGATCAAAGCAACACTCTAGACATTGAAATTGTATTAAACAGGTGATACTAGAGTATAGCTTACAAGCAGAGGTCACACGACCCAACATTACATCAGACAACGGAAGGCAAATTATGTTGCTAATCAACAAGACCCAAAAAGGCCTAAGAGGCCGCAACATAAGGCGACGTCCCAGCCCATAGATTCCAGGCTGCTACCTGGGAACCCCGAACTACTCGTCGATGTCCACGTTGACTCATCACCGATGTGAGATCTTCACCTGAACCAAATTAAGCAAACCTGAGTACGGGATGTACTCAACAAGACTTAATTAACCTATTATATATCTGCTAGCTTTATAAAGGGTTTTATGAAGGCTGATTTGCGTAAAGCAATATTTGTTTTGCAAGCTGAGGGAGGAATATCACGTCTTGTAGAGGGTTTTCAAAACAGATGAGAAAGGACTCAACTCTTTTAGATCATCATCTTTTGAATCCACCAACATCATTACCAGCACCTCACACGCTACAAGGATCACCCCTCCCGGCATCTCCGGGGAGGCACCCTTCATCTATTGCCTCCATGCCTTGTCAACATCTTTTACGTCACGTTCAAGTTATCTATGACCTCGTGGCTTTCACCAAGTCGTCCTTAACCGTGGACACGGCTTTCCGAAAGATTTATCCCTGCAGGGTGGTACACTTTACCCACACGTACCATCCGACTCTTAACGCCACATGTACGCTCGTCCATGGAGCGCGGCAGAGGGTGGTTGGCCACGACCTTTACCTTGTCGAGCCCTATCCATGAGTCAACCCAAACAGGGCCACCCCGTCAACAGGGAGTTGGCCACCTCCTGACGGCACCTGTTCTGTGAGTCGGGAACAAGATCCGTGTACGTCCATCACTTGTCCCGGTCACGCCCTAAACACCTCCAAAAGGTTTTTGACTCACACGCAGATGGAAATCCCAAACTACGTGACTCACGGATAGAACCAAACAAGTTAGTTAGTCGAGCGCGGTCTGTTAGGCCTCGCGTGTGGTTGCACGCTCAGTCTTGGTTTCCACGGCGAGACCTTACTCCTAGGATTGGCAAGTACGGGACCAAGAACCACTTCCCAAGTGGCCTCCCGTCCTCGCCTTAGTCAAGTTAACCACACATCACTCATCTCACCTCGTCATCATATCATACTAGGTTATCGTAGCTCTGATTCATCAACCGGATGGAGCAGAGGTATCAAACATGTAAAGCTAAGCGAAGCAGATATGAGGCTCTGGCGATGCGCACAAGCAAATCTATGGCGGCTAGGAGCAGTGGATCAGGATATTGAGGCAATGAAGTATATAGGTGAACTATGTCTACTAGCATCAAATAGTTTGGAATCGAATGCAACGTACGAGATCAAATGTTGTTCGAAAGCATATATGAGCAGATAAGAGGTTATGCTTGCCTTGGTTATAAGAAAACCAGATAAAGATCTTCTGGAATAAGTGCTTGACTTGTCGGTTAGGATCAAGTATTCGTCGTTGGATTGCTGGACTTCTCTTCGGAGTCACGTTCTACCGAGGGGGAAACAAACACCGAAAGAGAAATAACAATCAAACATGGCATCGATGCAATGCGCAATATGTATGCATGAGCAGATTAATGCACTGAAATAAAGCCCTAAGCATGATCGTTGGTTTGCTAGGGTTCATATGTCAGAAATGCAGTTTTAGTGAAAAGGTCCCGAAATAGACCCCGGAGGGGGTTTCGGGTGATTATGGAAGTGAGTACAATTTTAGTTGCCCAAATGGGTTTCAAAACATCATAACTAGATTCTATTTGTCATTTTGAGCATTTTGGTATATAACTTTTAATTTTCTAATTTTAGTGAATAAAAACTTATTTTTCTATTTTAAATGAATTAAACCACATTAAATAATGTTCATTTTTAGACTTTCTCAAACATGTGTGAAAATGGTATTTTTGGAAAGAGTACATTTTTCTGATCAATTTGGTACCTCATTTTTATTTTTCTGAACTATAAAACAAAAGTTATTAATTAAACAAAATAGTACATTTTCTGGAATTTAATGGAAATACTAAATACAGGGAGTTATGACGTCATTATGACGCAGTGATGACATCATCATCCTCTGTTCTTCAGAGATGAAACCGAATTCCATCGATTTGGCGCGCGATTTAGGAATCAAACTTCACTACAGGCTAGAGGAGCTCACGAGGATCAAAATGGTGGCAGCGCCGCTGTGATTGCGTCGCCGGGGAAGCGCCGGCGAGGAGCTGCAGCAGCGGCCGGCGGTGGCTCCTGTCGGGGAGGGGGTTTACGAGGGGGAGGACTCGATCCAAAGGCATGGGGAGGTAGAGCGGCTCACCGTGAGCGCATAGGAGGGGACGGGGAGTCTCGGCGAAGTCGGAATCAATGGCGGCGAGTGGCGGAGGCCAACGGCCATGGCGGAGGTGGCCGGCGCAATTCCGACGTTCCGCGGCGTCCCGACAAGCAAGACCTGGTGTGGAGGGGCAGGAGAACATGGCGGATCTCGTGGTGTGGTCGGAGGAGCGAGGCGGCGACGGGGTTCGCCGGAATCGCCAAACGCGGCGGCGGCCGGAGAGCACACCGGCGGGGAAATTCGTGCTCCTCGGTCCGTATCCTTCTGTGCGAGTGCTCGAGGAGGACGAGTGAGATACGACGGGGTCGATGAGATTCTCGGAGGGTCGCGGGAGCGGTCGGAGCGACGACGGTGCGCGACAACGGCCGGCGACTAGGGTTTCGGTTCTTCTGCGCGCAGAGACAGGGAGAGAGAGGAGGGCGCTCGAGGAGGGGCTTATGCGAGGAGGGAGAGAGATCGGGACGCCTCCCTGCGTCCTCATCCTCCCAGAAAGGGTAGCAGGAGGTGGCAATCCACCTCGCCGCCCTCGGAATCCTTCTGGCGGGAGCTTGAAGAAAGGGAAAAGAAAAACGGATTTTCCGAAAACCCCCTGTAAGCTTTAAAAATTTCCAGGAGGTCCTTCTGTGGTTGAAAACAGAACAAAACTGAACTTTTGAGGGCCTTTTTGTAAGGATAAAAATTAGCAAAATTCATTTTCGGAAAGCTCACAAAATTTCCAACAAAACTATGTCTTTGCTTTCCAAATTTGAAAATATTTTTATAACAAATTTTGGATGATGACTTTAAGTGGTTTTTGGGCAAGTTTCATTTAAATTCAAATTTCAAAATTCTTTCATGCATGAATGAAATGAGCACAAAACAACAAACCTTATTGTAGCAAAACAGGGATGTTACATCGGAGGAGGTATCAAACGTGCGCGGGTTGAGCTCAAGAAACTCCCGAATAGACACACGGGCGTTGCCATTACTCCCAAGGTCTTGGTTCTGCTGCATCTGCCTTATAACTTGTGTCATCTGAGACAGCACTTTCCCCATCTCGGGTGGCAGTGTGGGTTCTTCGTCACCACTTTCCATCCTGAAGAGGATACCAAGATTAACACACTAACCGGATAACAAAATCCAATATAAGTGCTTACAAGGCTTACTTCAGACGGTAAGAAGGTAGCATGGAGCAAACATATACTACCCTCAACATTCACCATAAATGGTTCGCGTACCACACGGATAGCCGTGTTGAAGAAGAAATTCTCCGGAATAAAACGGATGGAGGTTAACAACGAAACAACAGACAAGTTGTTACAACGAAAGAGACGATTTGTGAAGGATGATATCGAAGCAACAACTGGGAAACAGGAGACCACAAACACCTGAGGTACTACGGAAAAACCCATCCGGGCTTCTAGAGGATCAATATCTACTGCTTAAGGAATAGAGGATCTGCTTCCGGGGCTTATTTGCCACCGTTCTCAATCGTGAGTAGGCAACATGATAAATCATGTCACAACCACCTCCATTCCTATGGTCTAGTAGATATAACCATCCTAGAGAAACCAGGATACGTGAAATCCTAACTTGAAAGTTTAGGTGAGAAGAGAAAAACAACGTTGCACTTCCTTACCAGAAAAAGGGAGGGTGGGTGGGGAAAGAAATAAAAGAACAGAATTCCTACTCTCACGTTTCATTTTTCCTATATAGCTACAAAATAGTTTCTAGACTCAACAGCGACCAGTAAAAGGGATCCTACAGGCAGACAGGCTCTGATACCATTTGTCGCACCCGGACTTTTAGAGGATACTCACAGCCCGCTAAACAGTAGATAAATGGCTTACGGGGCCTACCTGCACCCGCATCTCAATATGAGTAGGCCAACACGTAAACGTGTGACAACCATCCTCTACTATTCATCGTCTGTGAAACCATCCAATAGAAATCCGAATACTTCCATTGACGTACTTCATAACATACACACAGGGTACGTCAACGGCGTTTGAACAAGTGATATCACAACAAATCTCTAAGACACAAAGAAATAGAAATAAGTGGCAAAAGCTCTCACTAGAGCAGAGATAACAAATACAGTCATGCAGAGGACACATGTCCCAACAAGTCATCATTACATCACAGCGGAAGCAACAAAGTGTCTGAGTACAGACAAGATCCAAATAGGCCTAAGAGGCCGGAAACGAAAAGAACGGAGCCCATCCACGAAGTCTCGGATCCTGCCCGGGTCCGCTATCTACTCGTCAACAGCTTCGTCATACTCCACGTAGTAGCCACCATGGGGATCCTCGAAACGTAGTCTGCAGAACACGCAGCTCCAAAGGGGTCAGTACAGACGAGTACTGGCAAGCAAGACGCACAAGATACCAAAGTGTACCCGACAACACCAAGTACATATGCTTTGGGTTCAACGGAAGATAGGTGATACAAAGGTGCGGCAGCGGGCTGCACTAACCAACTACAGAAACACGCTACAACATCCGGCCAAAAGAAAGGGATAAGATAGCGTAACGGAGCCAACTACCACTAACCTCAAACAAACCCATCCTGGACCTCGCCCCTTATCCAAAGAAGCAATCCGAGGATAACTCACACAGTTGGATTAATGAAGGTTCAGGTTATTGTGTCAATATGCCTATTACTAGTCAAATTATTATTAATTAGGTGTAAGTTGTCTGAGTACTTGTTAGCCAGCACTTTCACCAAGTCGTCACATAACCGCGGACAACACGGCTTCTCGAGAAGATTCATCCCTGCAGGGTGTGCTCCAGTACCCGTACACACTCGAGCCACCAACTAAAACTCAGGTGGACTCAACACGACTCGAACCATCTCTGCAACCCGTCCTAGGAGCCACGGAGCTATAAGGTCCCGGCCAGTCCGACCTAACCTAAGCGCAAGATTGAAAACCACACCCCCCGGCACCACAGGCATCGCCCTATATGCATCATCATCATCATCATAATCATCAACCATGGGCGCGACCCATTCATGCGTATGCGCAAATGGAACACCCGAACTAAGTGTGGCTCTTCGGACAAACTGCGGATCAGGTCAAAATCGAGGGGGGTTCCATACGACCACCCGGATGCGGTGAGCACGCTCATCATGGATCAGAGGACAAAACCCTTTTCCTAATTAGGGTCGACACTAGCAGGCTTCAAAACCCTAACCCGGGCCTCCTGCCGGTGCCTTATCACCAAATTATTATTACCCCAAGCATTAACATGATATTGATTATAACAATCCCATCTATCAAACTAAACAGGTGATAAGATAAATGACAACAAGACTCGAGCACAACAAACCTAAGCATGATACTACGACACCGGCTAACAAACAACAGGGTTGTAGGTGTGGGGGTGAGGCTATATTCATGGCTGCAGGATGACATGTGATAGGATCGGAACACAAGCAACGATTCATAAGGCTAGAAGATTAGACAATGGAAAGTATCGGTATCAAGTGTGGAAAGGACACAATGGTTCATGTGAGTGAATACTTGCCTGCAAACTCAGTAGCCTGGTACTGGGCTAACTCCTCTGAAGTTGTATCGTAAACCTCGTATGCCTCAACGTCGTCGTCTATTCGAGAAGAAGCAAACAAACAGCGGAGATAGACAACAATCAATAACATGGCATAATGCACAAACATGGGATGATGCATGACAATTTAATTGATGCATCAAAGATAAGCTAGTTGACATGGTAAACATATTTAAATGGGCCCATATGCAATTTGGGTTGCATATAGAAAGGCCCAAGAATTAAAGTTGAATTAAGTGATCTACAAATAGCCATTATGTGAAAGTTGATTAGAATGATGCATGGATGATGAAAACAATAAGAAAACAACATTAGCTTCAATTTGAAATGTTGTTTACCAAGTTTGGAATTTCATTTATTAAGTTATGAAATTTGGCTTCTTAAATGAGTTACACAAACATTTATTGTTTTCACCCATTTTAATTGTTCAAAATAGATAACAAAATTCATATTTGGAAATAACACAATTTTTTTAGATGGAATACATATTTCATTTGTTGACAAAGGATTTAAAATGAATTAATTATTAATTTGACAATTTTAAATGCCTTAATTAAGAAACAGTTGTTTTCAGCAATTTAATTTGTTTAAAACAGAACACAAAGTTGATATTTGCAAAGTTCATGAAAAATGGAATGGAAAACATATTTGGTTTGTTGAATTTGGAAATTCTATGCCCAAGTTATGAATTTTGCAATTTAAAAGGTGTAATTAAAGTATTGAATTATTACTCCAATTTTAATTAGGAAAAACAGTGAACAAATTGTATTGAAAAGGTTGAAAACATGTATAAAATGTTTCAATGAACATTTTGAGCTATTGAACATAATTTTTGGAGCATTATTGAATTTATTATGCATTTTTCCATAACCATTTTTATTATGCCCTTTTTAGTAAACAGAAGGAAACATGTTCAAATTTAATTCAATTGTGACCAAATAAAATACCACTGTGTAGAGTTTGTTAAGACAAATTTTTAGAGCCCAAGTTTGCTCAATTTGGGTGAACCAAACTCAAGTTATGAATTCCCAAAGTTTCCAATTTTTATTGCATTTTCTGTATTTAATTATTTAGTGCAAAATTTATTACAGAAACATGTTGCAACTTTGTGACTAATAGAAAGAGCACAAGATTCTGAATCCACAGAAACTTGAATCATTGAAATTGGAGCAATATTCAATTTGTTATGGATTTTACAAATAAAGCCTCAGATCTGTTTTTCTGGATTTCGGGCAAAAAAGAAAAAAAGGCCGAAAAAGGGGTGGTTTTTGCTACTCGGGGGACTCGAACTCGGGTCTCGGGTGCGCGCTGGGAGGGCCCAAGCCATTGGGCTGTTGCTGCGATTGGTGATGGATACAGATCGCGATGGGTTTTGAGGTGAAGGCTTGCGGATGGACGAAACTAAATCACGTTCAGTCGATCGGGACAGATCGACGACGACGACCCGGCGAGGCTGCTGCCGTCGGCGAGGGCCCCGTGCGGCGCGGCGCTGGGGTGTGGGGTGGTCCTGCTCGCGGAGGGGAAAAGAGAAGGGGCAGAGGGGTGCTCATCGAGGCTAGGCGAGCGGGAGCAGCGACCAGGAGGGAGGTGGTCGTGGCGGAGCAGACGGCGGCGACGGCGGCGGAAAACGTGGACGGCGCGGTCGCCTGGAGCCGTCTCCGGCCGCGCCTCCTTCAGCAAAAACGGAGGTGGAACCCTCCCGGTTCCATTCCAACCGGGAAGAGCCCGTGTCCACGACCACCGCAGCCGCGGCTCTACCTCCAATTCCCGGCCATGGATGGCATGCTCTGGTTCAGGTACAGAGAGGGAAAAGAAAAGGAGGGAGGAAGAGGGGAATGGCGGCGGCTTGAGGAAGGAGGAAGAAGGGAGAGAGAGGGCTAGGGTTTCGGTGGGGAGAGGGGGATTAAGAAGGAGGACGGGGAGCAGGTGGAGCTCTGCTCGGTGGGGGCTCCCTCCCCTCCTATGTCTCCGTACAGAGGAGGAAGATGACCGCATCGTGGGGCGCTTGGGCCTTGGGGTTGAGGTGGGCTCAGCCCAATTGGGCTGGCCTGCCTCCCCCCACTGGTTTCCTTTTTATTTATTTTTCCTGTGTTTTTTTTTGTAGAGAAAGCAAAGGAAAGACTTTGAACAAGTTTTTGGAGTTTCAAAATTCATGAAATTAATTTCTATTGATTAAGCATTGTAAATGCCCAGTTGCATGATGTTTTGTTTTCAAAAAATTTAAATATTTTTGGATGTTTGAATTTTAATTGAATTTGAGTGAATTTTGCAATAATTGAAAATATTGAAAAATTAGCAAGTTAATTATTTGGAAATTCAAGTTTATTGGAAACAAATAATGGTTTGATTTGAATGTTTTATTTGAAAAAGTTGTAACAGACCAAGTGTGAAACATATTGATTTGTCATTTGATTTGAAATTCAAATTAAACACATGAATGCATTATGATGACATGATGCATTGAAACAAAAACAAGAAACAACATTCTAAGTTGGGAGTTTTTTCATACTTGGGATGTTACACGTTTCAAGTTAAGTTATATGAGAGGAAGTTGTTGTCTATAATGATTGGTGCATAGATAAATATGATTCTTCTTGTTCGTATTTTATTTATCGACTCTTCACTCCATAAACCTGTGGTCATGTTTACTGAGTTCAGTTTCGCTTGGGGACAAGCAAGGTCTAAGCTTGGGGGAGTTGATACGTCCAGTTTGCATCACTATTTTATATCATATTTTTCTGTTATTCATCGATATATTATTTTATCTTATTTTGCATGTTTCATAATTTTTGGATAATAAACACCGGGACCAGAAATCTGATGGAAAAAGCACCGTCGAGATACCATATTTCAAAAGATCAGAAGAAGAAGAAGAAGGGGGACATCCGGGGTGTCTTAAAAGTCCAAAGGAGGAGTCCATCCAGAAGGAGAGCCAGAGGGAGGCCGCCCACACCATAAGGTGGCGCGCCCCCTGGCCGCGCCACTAGGTGGTGTGGCCACCTTGGCCCACCCCTGGTGGATATTTTTGGCGTACTTGGCCCCCAGGGAACCCTAAGCCTCATACCATCATCGAAGAATTATTACACTACCGCCTCGGGGCAGAAAACACCCGAGAGAGAAAAGCTCTTTGGCAGGGAGAAATCTGTCGGGGAAATTCCTCTCCGGAGAGGGTAAATCACTGCCATCGTCACCGTCATCACTCCGGGAATCATCAAGATCGTCATCATCATCACCATCATCATAATCACCATCACCCTCATCATCCAACGTCATCCCTCTGTAACAATTAGGGGCCTCTATCGTGGTTTTACATTAGATCTCTCTCCCGGTGAGGATTACTTGTTAGTAGTTGATGCTTGTGAGATTTATCGGTGTTTGCACTTTATGACCATATTGTTATCATCCATTATATCACCTCTGATTATGATCCATATGATGTCTTGTGAGTAGTTTGTGTTGTTCTTGAGGACATGGGAGAAGTCAAGTTGTTAGTAGGGAAGTAATGTTGAGTAATATTTAATGTTTGATATTTAAGTTGTGGTGTTATTCTCCTAGTGGTGTCATGTGAACGTCGACTACATGATACTTCACCATTTATGGGCCTAGGGGAATGCATCGTGTATTTGGCTACTAATTGTGGGGTTGCCGGAGTGAAAGAAACCTAAACCCCCGTTAGGAAACCATTACACGAGGGAGTGTAGGATCTCGGAGTTTAAAGCTGTGGTTAGATTTATTTATTAATTACTTTCTTGTAGTTGCGGATGCTTGCAAGGGGTATAATCACAAGTATGTATTAGTCTTGGATGGGACGTTACATTAGCATAGGTTCACCCACACAACACTTATCAAAACACCTAAGATTATTTAGCTGCATGGAACAAAAGCACTTGACAGAAACCTCATGTGTGTCCTCGAGAACGTTTGTTAATAATAAGTAAACCCACCGTCTTGTCCTTTTCTGAAGAAAGGATTGGGCCACTTGCTGCAATTATTACGATTGCATTTTATTTACTCGCACTTTATTTATCTGCAATATCAAAAACCCCTACAAATCTATCTTTCAGTATTTACAGTTATTCCTTCATCAAAACTGCTTGTCAACACCTTCTGCTCCTCGTTGGGTTCGACACTCTTATTTATCAAAAGTACTACGATACACCCCCTATCCTTGTGGGTCATCAAGAGGCTGGTATGAACTCTATTTTCTTTCATTTTTGTACATATATCCATCTATGTGAGCATGCTTAGTTTGTCCGTATAAGATATATGTGATTTAATGGCTGCTTAATAGTTCGTGCTCTCTCATGTTTGGTTCCAATTTATTAATGGTAAATGACATGTCATATAAATATTTGTTCGCATTGTTCTATTTGTAGAAGGGTATGTCATTATGGTAGCCTCCTCTGACTGTTTCATTTGAATCGACTTGGCACATGCTCACGCATGCTAAGACTGAAAACAAAAAGTCAATAAGCCTCGATGATTTATTTTGCCTCAGAGTTCTAGTATCAATATTATGCCTCAGTTAATTTTACTTTGTCGCAAACATGATTATGATAGTTGTTGCTCTCTTGATTGTCTCTATCTGTCTATTGCTAGCCTTCACCTATACCGAGTATGAGCTCTACTCGTGCATCCAACTCCCATAAACCAAAGTTTGCCAAATGTGTCCACCATATCTACCTATATGTGGTATTTAACTGTCACTCCAAAGTAAATTGCTCATGTGCTACCTTTAAAACCTTATAAAAACTATTCATGTTTTGTGCCCCTGTTTTAGCTCATGAGGACGTAAATAGAGAATCTTTATCTCACTTGTTGATTGGATTTCACACCCTAGACTAGTGGCTTCATCCGCTTATCCAAATGATAGAAGAGCTGGCAGCGGGGTGCCCAGCCCTAAATTAATACACACAAAATCTCATCACTATTTTTGCCCCTGATTTATCAGTCAAAGCATAATTGTGTAAACAAAAGAGAAAGAGGTATGACCTTCTACCCAGATGCGTCCTTCATATGGGATCCGCTCTTGTGAATCCAATTGGCTTGTGACGTACTGTATTTTTTGTTTACCATTCTTTGACATAAGCATACACCTCTCTCAAAAATGTTTTCAATACCTCTGTTTAATAAAATAAAAATCTCTAGCACATGAGGTGATCCATGCTTCCCTCCGCGAAGGGTCTTTCTTTTACTTTTATGTTGATTATCCACCATATTCTTTGAGCACTTTCTTGAGAGCATAATGATCATTCTTAGTGTGATGTGTTTGTCCCCAAGCACGGTTGATTGTGGTATAATTTTGAGACTTGTATCTTTGATATCTTTACTTCTATTCTTCCCTTGAACTTCAGAGGTGCCCTGGAATTTATGTTTTGCCCCACACATAAGGGCAAGCGAGATACCACTTTATTAGATCCTATTATGAATATTACAATCTTGCAAATACTTATGCTTAATATTGTTTTAATATTAATATGTTGTTATCTCTTCATGGTTTGCATAGCTTTTAAGTGACAGTATCTTGCATGTATCTCGTCATGAGCATAATTATGTATTTGATCATATAGTGAGTATATTCACATCATATGAAACAAATGTGTTCGTAAAAGTCTTTTATCGCACTCAGTTGTCACTGAATTGCTTGAGGACAAGCAATAAGCTAAGCTTGGGGGGAGTTGATACGTCGAAAACGTATCTCCATTTCCGAACACTTTTCCTATTGTTTTCCTCTAAACTTGTGTGTTTTGAATGCAACTAACACGGACTAACGCTGCTTTTAGCAGAATTACCTCGGTGTCTTGTTTTTGTGCAGAAAAATCAACTTTCGGGAAATTGCCCAGAAAAGACCCCATTGGTCTTAAAACAACGGAAGACCCCGGGAGCCAGAAGGGGGCCAGGAGAGGGACCAGAGGGGGGCCACACCACCCCCTGGCGCCCCCCTAGGCCACTCCAGCTGGTGGTGTGGGCCACCCAGAGCCCCCTCGGTCTCCCCTTTCGACTACAAATAGCCTTCAACCCTAAAACACGAGAGGGCTCGATAGTTTTCCAGAAAAGAAGTCTGTAGCTCCACCGCCATTGCGAATCCTTTTTCGGGGTTCAGAAACTCCGTTCTGGCACCCTGCTGGGACGGGGAATTGGAGGAGATCATCGCCATCGTCATCACCAACGCCTCTCCATCGACCATACATGTTTCCCCCATCCATGTGTGAGTAATTCCCCCGTTGTAGGCTGAAGGGGATGGTAGGGATTGGATGTGATCGTTCATGTAATAATGTTGTGATTGTTAGGGCATAGTGCCTAGTATCTTCTATTAGTGCTATTGACATTGTTGCAACTTGTTGTGCTTAATGCTTGCCACTTTGGGCCCGAGTGCCATGATCTCAGATCTGAACATGTTATTGAATCATGATGATAATTATTGTCTCTTGATCATACCTGCAAGTTGTTTACACATATCGTTGTCCAGAACCCGAGGCCCCGAAGTGACAGAAATTGGGACAACCGGAAGGGATGGCTGTGATGTGAGGATCACATATGTTAACGGAGTGTTAATGCTTTTCTCCGGTGTTCTATTAAAAGGAACACCTTAATTACCAGTAGTTCCCTTGAGGCCCCGCTGAAAACAGGCTGGTAGGACAAAATCTGTTGCGCAAGTTCTCATTGCGAGCACGTACGACTATTTACGAAACACATGCCTATGGTTACTTAGTGCTTGGATGCTTTATCTTATTTATCTGCAATGCCCATGTCTTGGTTATTATATGAACTATATTATCCATGCAACGCCCGTTCATCTATCCCTATGTCTACAGTATTTAATCCCGCTGTTTACTTCAAACACTACTGCTGTTTTCATTCCACTGCTGCTATTATTTCACTACTGCTGCTACTATAAAACTGTTACTACTGATAAACCACTGCGAACAAAAGTACTTTCAGGTGCAGGTGAATTGACAACTCACTTGTTAAGGCTCACAAATATTATTTGGCTCCCCTTGTGTCGAATCAATAAATTTGGGGTTTTACTTCCCTCGAAGACTGTTGCGATCCCCTATACTTGTGGGTCATCAACCTCCCGATCAATGTTTAGATGAATTTGATACTTATGTTATTAAGCAAGATAATTTTAGTATGAGAGTGCGAAAACAACTAATGGAAAACTCTAGAGCTATTGATAATTTGCATGGTATTATAGAAATAACCTCTAATGATGTTAAAATGCTTGTTAAACACTTTCAAATGGTTCAAACTCAAATTGATCAACTTGCTAAAGTGCAAAAAGATTTGCTAGTTAGTGCTTCTAAAGAAAAACATTCTTGTGAAATAAGAACTAGAAGTGGTATTGCTACACAAGATCCTTTATATCCTGAGGGACATCCTAAAAGAGTTGAACAAGATTCTCAGCAAATTAATAATAATGTTAGTCATAGTAAGAAGAAAAAGAAGAAGAAACATAAAACTGTTGTAGAATCCTATGAACTTGCTATAGATCCTAATAGTATATCTATCTCTAATGCTGAAACTGAAAGTGGTAATGAAGAGAAAAATGCTTCTGATAAAGAACAAATTGAAGAGGAACCTGAAAAGCAAACTAAAAATACAAAGTACACTAAGGAATATTTTATTACTAATAAACATGGTAATGAGAGAGAACCTTGGGTACACAAACCAATGCCTTATCCTAATAAGAAACAAAAATTTAAGGAAGAAGAACATTATAACAAGTTTTGTGAATGGATGGAACCTTTGTTCTTGCAAATTCCTTTAACTGATGCTATTAAATTGCCTCCTTATGCAAAATATATGAAAGATATTGTCTCTACCAAAAGGAAGATTCCTAATGAGGAAATTTCCACTATGCTTGCTAATTACTCTTTTAATGGCAAGGTTCCTAAGAAGCTTGGAGATCCTGGTATACCAACTATTCCCTGTTCTATTAAAAATAATTATGTTAGAACTGCTTTGTGTGATTTGGGAGGTGGAGTTAGTGTCATGCCTTTTACTCTTTATAAAAGACTCCTCCTAGAAAAATTGATACCAACTGATATATCTTTGCAAATGGCTGATAAGTCTACTGCTATTCCTGTGGGTATATGTGAGGATGTTCATGTTCAAGTTGCTAATAATTGTCTGATATTAACTGACTTTGTTGTGTTGGAAATGCATGAAGATGATAATATGTCTATTATTCTTGGAAGACCTTTTCTTAATACTGCAGGGGCTGTTATTGATTGCAATCAAGGAAAAGTTACTTTTAATGTTAATGATAAAGAGCACACTGTTTATTTTCCCAAGAAGATTGATAGAAGATATGGGTTAAATTCCATTTAAAATATTAAGACCATCAAGATTGGAGAATTTTATTGTCCCATTCCAGTACCACCAAAAGAATATGAAATTATTATGATTGGGACTATGTCTATCAAGGTTGAGGTAACATAATTATTTAGTGATTAGCAAAGTTTTGCTTCATATGAAAATTGTTCTGGCAATAAGACTTGATCACCCTTGTTAACAAAATGATTTTGAATGAAGAGGACAATGTTTTCACTATGTTTGCACCTTACCCATTATGGTTTCACCATGTTTACTTCTGTTATCACATTGCTACCTGAGTACAATCATGTTTTCCACCATCCTTATGCATGTTTTCCTGATAATTTCACTCTGATTGCTGAGGTTATGCATATTTTAACCATCCATACTTTTGTTTTCACCACTACCACCTTTGTTTTATTTGGATATTCTTCCATTGGAGTGTCATAGAACCTCTGTAGTGCTGGTTTTGGTTTTTTTTCACCTTTTCACTTTCGTTTTCTTGGTTTTTATTAATTATTAAAATTCTGGAAATACCTCAAAAATAAAGTTTCTCGAAAAATTCCAGAAAAATTATAATAAATTTTTACATCAAAAATGAGCCAGAGAGCCACCTGGGAGGCCCCAGGGGGACCCACCAGTCAGGCACACCATGGGGTGGCACGGCCAGCCCCCTGGTGGCGCCAGCACATGGTGTGGGGCCCCTGGCTCTCCACTAACTCTCTCCCCTGCCCAAGTCTTCTCTCTCACCTCCCAAACTGAAACCATTTCCTGGAACCCATGTTCTTGTTGTTCTTCCTCTGGGTTTTCAATCTCCCTCTGTAATGTGATTGTCCCAGAAAACGGTTAATTGTGGTATAACTTTGATACTTGTATCTTTGATATCTCTACTTCTAGTCTTCCCTTGAACTTCAGAGGTGCCCTGACATTTATGTTTTGCCCCACACATAAGGACAAGCGAGATACCACTTTATCATATCCTATTATAAATATTACAATCTTGCAAATAGTTATGCTTCATGTTTTTTATTATTAATATGTTGTTATCTCTTCATGGTTTGCATAGCTATTAAGTGACAGTATCTTGCATGTATCCTATCATGAGCATAATTAAGTATTTGATCATATAGTGAGTATATTTACATCATATGAAACAAATGTGTTCGTAAAAGTCTTTTATCGCACTCAGTTGTCACTGAATTGCTTGAGGACAAGCAATAAGCTAAGCTAAGTATATCTCCTTTTCAAAAAACTTTTCTTATTGTTTTCCTCTAAACTTCTGTGTTTTGAATGCAACTAACACGGACTAACGTTGTTTTCACCAGAATTACCTTGGTGTCTTGTTTTTGTGCAGAAAAATAAACTTTCGGGAAATTGCCCAGAAAAGACCCCATTGGTCTTAAAACACCGGAAGACCCCGGGTGCCAGAAGGGGGCTAGGAGAGGGGCCAGAGGGAGGCCACACCACCCCCCGGCGAACCCTCCTAGGCTGCGCCACCTAGTGGTGTGGGCCACCCTGAGACCCCCTCGGTCTCCCCTTTCGACTATATATTGCCTTAAACCCTAAAACCCGAGGGGGTTCGATCGTTTTCCAGAAAGAAGTTCATAGCTCTGTCGCCATCGCGAATCCTTTTTTGGGGTTCAGAAACTCCGTTCTGGCACCCTGCCGGGACGGGGATTTGGAGGAGAGCATCGCCATCGTCATCACCAACGCCTCTCCATCGACCATCCATGTTTCCCCCATCCATGTGTGAGTAATTCCCCCGCTGTAGGCTGAAGGGGATGGTAGGGATTGGATGAGATTGTTCATGTAATAATGCCGTGATTGTTAGGGCATAGTGCCTAGTATCCTCTATTAGTGCTATTGACATTGTTGCAACTTGTTATGCTTAACGCTTGTCACTTTGGGCCCGAGTGCCATGATCTCCGATCTGAACACGTTATTGAATCATTATGGTAATTATTGTTTCTTGATCATACCTGCAAGTTGTTTACACATATCGTTGTCCGGAACCCGAGGCCCCGAAGTGACAGAAATTGGGACAACCGGAGGGGATGGTTGTGATGTGAGGATCACATGTGTTCACGGAGTGTTAATGCTTTACTCCGGTGTTCTATTAAAAGGAGCACCTTAATTACCAGTAGTTCCCTTGAGGCCCCGCTAAAAACGGGCTGGTAGGACAAAAGATGTTGTGCAAGTTCTCATTGCGAGCACGTACAACTATTTACGGAACACATGCCTATGGTTACTTAGTGCTTGGATGCTTTATCTTATTTATCTGCATGTCTTGATTATTTTATGAACTATCTTATCCATGCAACGCCCATTCATCTATCCCTATGCCTACAGTATTTTATCCCGCCGTTTACTTCAAACACTACCGCTGTTGTTTTCATTTCACTGCTGCTATTATTTCACTACTGCTGCTACTATAAAACTATTACTACTGATAAACCACTATGAACAAGTCCACTTTCAGGTGCAGGTGAATTGACAACTCACTTGTTAAGGCTCACAAATATTCTTTGGCTCACCTTGTGTCGAATGAATAAATTTGGGTTTTACTTCCCTCGAAGACTGTTGCGATCCCCTATACTTGTGGGTCATCAGTGCCCTCTATCCTTTTATTTGTGAACTTTGATATAAAGTGGGTAATTTCAATTTTCAATGCTCAGGCTATGATAAAAGACTTTCGAATCCAATGAGTACTGCAAGTTCGTATTGTGATGACATGATCACTCCTAATCAGTATGATGAACTTACATTATTTTTGGGGTGTGAAGAGTTATCCATAAAAACTTCTTTGGTAGATATGAATGCGTTTGATATGAATAGCATCCTGTGTGGATGTCATCTTTATTGTGTTGATATTTGCCAAGCAAATACTTACATACTAAATATTATAAAAGATGAGACTTTACCAAAATATGAAAAGTCTAATGTGTGTTTTGTTCTTATTAATGAAGAGGAGGAATCCTCCAAAGTTTCTTCTATTGTTTCTGGAAAATAAACCAGGGTATGTGGAGAAGCTTCCTTTCAAGCCTCACCCCCTTAAAGAGGGGAAGAAGAAGAAGAAGAAGAGGAGGAGGAGGAGGAGGAGTAAAAGGAGAGAGGAAACACTATCTTCCCCTAAGCATGTTGCTCCTATTATAGTTGTTACTGATGAATCTGAACTCGATGATGATCCTATGCCTGTTACTTATAATAGTGATCATGACTGGGAGAAGCACACTACTTTTGATATTGAAAATCTCTTTGGTACCAATTCTGAAAATGATGATGTTCATAATTGTTGTAATATTAGTACTATCCATGTTCCTTCCAATGATGATGTAGAAAGCTCTAAGCTTGTGGATGATGTGTTTGAAAATCCTTTTGCTACCGATGATTATATGTTTGATACATCTCTTTCTAGTAAAAATGGTGATATGTTTACAAGTGAACACACTTGGGAAGATAACTATTCTATTGCTTATGATGATACTATGCCTCCAGTCTTTGATAATTATTATAAAGAATACTATGACCTTGGCTATAATCACAATCATCCTCATGAAACTTGTCATAGTTATGGAGGGATTACCCAAAACCATCCCTCTAATATAGAACTTGTCTATCATGTTTGAGTTCTTTATGATGATCCTACTCCCATTGTTATTAATAAGAAGAACTAGCTTATGTAGAAAATATTGATACTTTTATGCATGTGGCTCGTGATAAGAATGTTTTATGTGATAGTTATATTGTTAATTTTATTCATGATGCTACTGAAAGTTATTATGAGAGAGGTAAACATGGTTTTATGTATCTCAACAATATTAAGTCTCCTATCTTTATGTTGAAAATTGTGAAGTTGCACTTGTTTTGCTTTCCTATGCTTGTTGCTTTGTGCTTTATTGACTTGTTTTTATACAAGCTTATTTTGCATAGGAAGTGGGTTAGACTTAAATGTGTTTTATAGTTTCTTCTTGATGCTCTCTTATTGTGCTTCAATTCTTAATATTATGTGAACATCTTCAAAATTCATTTTCCCTAGCTAAAAGGCGTTAAAGAAAAGCACTTTTGGGAGACAACCCACTATACTTTTGCTTTCAGTTTCCTTTTGTTTTCTTTGAGTCTTGGAAGTTCTTACCTCTATATCAACCTTTCCTTATCCTTTTTTATTTAGTTTGTGTGCCAAGAGTATCCTGTAGTAGGGAGGAAGTAAGATTTGGGGAAGTTGTTGTCCTGAAACAGATTTTGTGTTGCCACAAAAAAAAATTAATTCTCTCAGCCAGAATATCGAATTGGTCTGAATTTTTTTTGCACATGCCCCAGGTTATTATATAACTTTCACTGGTTTTGCACTTTTTTATTTGAGTAACTAAATTTTTTCAGAAAAATCGATCTTTACCTGTTGTTCTGTTTTGTCAGATTTCTGCCAATATTTGCATTTGCCTCTTAATCTTTTTCTTTTGGTGTTCTTTTGAGCAGAATAGTTTGAAAAGAAGTTGTGACTGTAGCTAATGTTTTAATGGGTGTTATACTTGTGTTGAAACTGAACCAAAGTGGATTTATTATTTTGATTACACTAACGTTGCTAATAAAAATTGTGAGAAGTTCTGTATGGAGGAAGTTTTCAAGTGTAGGGAGAGAAGAATGATATGATGAGATGAAGGAAGGACAAAAGCTCAAGCTTAGGGATGCCCATGTCACCCCAAGAAATGTCCAAGAAGTACAAGCATCAAATCTTGGGGATGTCCAAGGCATCCTCTTCTTTATCAACAAAAAGATCAGGTCCTCTTTCAAGACACTATATTTTTATTGCTTCATATATTATGAGTTATTCTTGGAGCGTAAATTAGTTTTGCTTTCAGTTTTTTGTTTTCTTTGTTGTAGTATATGGTTGGATCCTATCATATTTTTTGGGAGAGGTACACGCTCCGTTTTCATTGCTTAGAACACTATAGTTTTCACTCTTATTGTTCTATGAGTGTTCACTTTTTGCTAGTACTGCGTTTAGCTCTTGTTTTCCACTCGTATTTTGTTCAGAGATTGCTAGTTTGCTTCACTTATATATGATTAGCTCTTTGTTCTTTGATGATTATTATCTACGAGAGTTGTTTCAAACAAGTTGATGGATGTTGGAGAAGAGTAAAATATTTCATGCTTATAGTGGTGCAATGGAAGGCTTGTTTAGTGTGCGGCTTACTTTATCATGTAATATTAGATGTTATTTTAATCACGTACTTAGTAGTTATTGATGTAGCATGACTTGTCTTAAATAGCCGAGAGTGCTTAATGTGCATTGAAACAAATCATGTGTTGTTTTTATCATATCAAAGCATAGTATCGTGGTATTCTCCTTTGATGCTTTATTTGGGTTGGCTTGGCGCATGCTCATACCATGTTATGACTACAAACCAGTCACCTATGGCCTCCATGATCATTTAGTTTTTGACTTGTAATATCATTTATGCTTTGATTAATAATGTTTTGTCGCTATGCATGATTATGGTCGTTATTGCTCTCTTAATTAGTCGATCCCAGTCTCTTGCTAGCCTTCACCTGTACTGAGTATGAGCTCTACTCGTGCATCCAACTCCCAAAAACCCAAAGTTTGCCAAATGTGTCCACCATACCTACCTATATGTTGTATTTCACCGCCACTCCAAGTAAATTTCTCGTGTGCTACCTTTAAACCATCAAAATTATTAACCTGTTGTGCGTTCCTGTTTTAGCTCACGAGGAAGTAGTTTAAAGTTTATCATGTATTATGTCAAGCAAAGTTATTCCCCCTCTTTCACCCGATGAGTATGGAATCTGTGCTCATCTTAATATTGCAGAGAGCTGGTGCCAAATATTATGAACTATAAAATAAATAAAAGGCACTTCCCCATGGATTGATGATTGATGGTCGGCACCCGAGGATTGGGTTAGCCATGGTTTGTGTAAGAAAAGGTGGGGGAGTGCCAACAATAAGCAAAAGAGGAAAGTGTCAATGGAAACCGCTCTCAAAAGTCTAAAAACCTTGCTTGACATGAGTTATGATAAGTTTTTCATTACCATTCATTGACATAGACATACATCTCTCTCAAAATTATATTTTCAGTACCTCTGTTTTATTTAAACGAAAGCTCTAGCACATGAGTAATCCCTGCTCCGCTCTGCGAAGGGCCTTTATTTTACTTTTATGTTGAGTCTTCTTCTTCTAACTTTATGCACCGATTAAGAGAGCATAGTTGTCATTGTGAGTATAATGTGCATAGTCCCAAAATATATTATTGATTCATTCATGATTATGTTATAACTTGTTCTCAAATTATTTGTATCTAGTCTTCACTTTAACTTTTAAGGTGTCTTCCTGGCATTTATGTTTGGTTGTTCCATGAAGGACAAGCTGAATACCACTTTGTTATGTTTTCTCTATGCTCGAAAAAAAACTCGTCAATTTTAATGCATTATTATTCATGATCTTTTGTTTATGTTATTTTTCATGTTGCAACATTGTTTCTAAGTTACATTGTTGGAAATATATCTATCGTGCCTATGTTTAGAGTACTTTGATCTCAGCTTGCAATGCTTTTACATAACGTTGATCAAGATTGTGTTGGTTGCATGTCACCTCAAAAATTATTTTGTTATCACTTACCTACTCGAGGACGAGTAGGAATTAAGCTTGGGGATGCTCATACGTTGCAAATGTATCTGTAATTTTTTTTATTCTCCATGCTTGTTTTCTATCAATTGCTACATGTTTTATTCACACTTCATAGCATTTTATGCATTTTCCGGGACTAACCTATTAACAATATGCCACAGTGCCAGTTCATGTTTTCTGCTGTTTTTCTATTCAAGATAATTACTTAAGGAAATATTCTCGGAATCGGACAAAACAAGGACCCAACCTCCTATTTTCCCGACACGTCAACGGAGTTCAAAGCAGAGACAGAGGAGGGCACCGAGGTGGCCACACCATGCCATGGCGCAGGCCCACCTCTGGCCGCGCCACCACGTGGTGTGGGCCCCTCGGGCGCCCACCGACATCGCCCTTTCGCCTATATATTGCCCCCGACGCGAAAACCCTAAATCAATCAGCCTCCATCCACGAAAAGTTCCATAGCTCGCCGCCATCGAAGACAAGTTTCGGAGGACATAAAGCTCTGTTCCGGCACCTTGCCGGGACGGGGAATTGCCCCTGGAGCCATCTCCATCGACTCCACCGCCATCTTCATTGCCATTGCTGACTCCCATGATGAGGAGGGAGTAGGTCTCCCCCGAGGCTGAGGGCTCTACCATTAGCTATGTGGTTTATCTCTCTCTCTATCTCATGGTGTGATCTTTATGTGATCATGAGCTTTGTAATCTAGTTGAATAAGTAGATGTTACTCTTCATATATTATGCTACTCAAGTGGTTTTATTAATGTGAACTCCGGAGTCACCTTGTCCCACGGTGCGAAGGTGACAGTGTGCGCACCGCGTGTGACTCTTAGGCTAAAGTTTATAGGAATACTTATCATGAGTTATTATTTGAGTTGGATGTCTCTATGAAATTGTGTTGTTTTTCTGGAACCATCTATGGCTCTCAAGGTGACAGTGTGGGGTTACCTAGATGGGGAATCCAATGTTAAGGTGTGCTTTTGCAGCCCAACGCGGTGAATTGGTGTTCGTTATCCAACCGGAGAGTAGTTCAATGTAGCATAGTGAAGAGAAGATATTTATGTATTCAATTACATTATCATTGTTGAGAGTGTCTACTAGTGAAAGTATGATCCCTAGGCCTTGTTTCTAAGCATTGAAACACCGTTTACAACCAGTGTTGCTACATCTTTGCTTGTTGTCATTTTTTTATTTCAGATTGAAATTACCACTTATAATCATCCATATACTTGTATTTCACTATCTCTTTGCCGAACTAGTGCACCTATACAACTGACAATTGTATTAGGTGTGTTGGGGACACAAGAGACTTCTTGTATCTTAATTTATGGGTTGCTTGAGAGGGATATCTTTGACCTCTACATCCCTGAGTTCGATAAACCTTGGGTGATCCACTTAAGGGAATTTGCTGCTGTTCTACAAACCTCTGCACTTGGAGTCCTAATACCGTCTACAAGAATAGAAGCGTGCGTAGACATCACCCATCTAGTTGGTGGCTTAGATTTAATTGGTATTGCGTGCCACCACATGGTAGGTTTGATGGTATTATGGTTGGTTTTAACAACGTAGTGTTGACTCTGCAAGATATTAATTCAAAAGACTTTTGTGTCAAGTTTCGATTACGACCAAAAGAAGATAGTTTTCTTTGGGCCTTAGTGGTTGTTTATGGGGCAACACAAGATGCTAAAAACCTGAGTTTTTAGCTGAGCTTGTGCGAATAAGCGAAGGGGAGTCACTACCTATGTTGGTGGGTGGTGATTTTAATATAATTCGTTGTGAGAACCAAAAAAAATGACAATTTTAACCCTAGGTGGTCATTCATTTTCAATGTCATAATTGAAAGTTTGGACCTAAAAGAGTTGGCATTGTCAGGTCACCAATATACTTGGGCCAGTAGACGAGATATTCTAACTTATGATAAGTTGGACAGTATTTTAGCGAGTGTTGAGTGGGAGCAAAAATACCCGTTGGTAACGATACATGCGCTAACACGCACCGGTTCGGATCATGCTCCTTTGTTGCTTGATTCAGGGTCACCTGCTAATTTAAGGAACACATCAGTGTTTTCTTTTGAGTTATCTTGGTTAAAGAAGAAAGGGTTCTTTGACATGGTAAAGAAAGAATGAATGTCTGTCATTATTGGTTTGTCTCCTATTGAAATTTGGCAAAATAAAATTAGACACCTTAGTAGTTGTAACATCCGGAGATTTTGAAACTTTTCAAAAAAAAAAAACAAAACCAGCGAGCATACATGAGCATCATGTCATCTTTAAAAAAATTGCATTTCCTAGATTGCATTTAAAGTTATTTGAAATACACAACAGTGAAACCATTAATAGGAATCAATCCCTATGTGCAATATAGCACAAAAATGATTTTTATTTATTCTATAATACAATATTTTTTAAAGTATTAGAAAATTATTTTGTATATTTGAAGTTTTTAAAATTGGTTTGAACAAATTTGGGGTTCAAAAACAATATTTGGAAAACTCTCTATAAAGCAGTATAAATGCTAAGGGGCATTTTTATATTTCTTTTGACTAAAAATATTCCCTAATAGTCTATAATCATAGGGAAACTTATTCACATTATACAAAAGTAGTTATAAAAGGAAAGAATATCTCCAGAATTTGTTGCTAACCGTCGACCAACAAATCCTGTCGTCGACACGGTCGCTTCTTCTATCGCCCCCACCTTTTCATTTTAGCCCATAAAAAACAGAGAAATCTGCCCCGCAGTCAGCTAACATTCCTGCCGCGAGATCTTGCCGTGGATGCCGCCACGAACTTTGCTCGCGATCCCACCCGGTCGAGGTGTTCCTCTCCTGCTCCGATGCCTGCCGGCTCCGCTCCGCCACCGAGGTCTCCTGCTCCTAACCTGGCGCCGGGAGGATCCCTCTATCCTCGCGCACCCACTTCGTCCGCGAGTCCAACCCTGGTCGATGTCCTCGCTCCAGCTTCGATGCCGGCCAGCTCCCGGCTGCCGCTGATGTCTCTTGCTCCCATCCAGATGCTGGAGGATCCCTTCCATCCTTGCTCCCTCCGGCCATGGGTGCCGAGGTGGAGGTCTCCTATGCCCCTGTCGCCTCTCTACCTATTCCTGCCTCCGTGTAAGATCGGATAGTGCTGGAGCTCGCCCGACCTAACGACACGGCCATGAATTTCGGCCCTTAATTAGGTACGACTGCAAGCGGAAGGCATCAGGCGCATCTCACTTCCGTATAAAGAGGCGCCTTCTGAATCCTGATGAAGAACGATGCAGGTTGGGTCTTTGTTTTTGGCTTTGTACCTCCTGATCTGGCTCAGTCTAGGTTACAGAATTTGCTACAAGCTATTGGCCATCGTGAATTCGTGACCCAAAGCACCAGGTATATTTAGTGCACTTATAGTTTTTACATATTAGCCTTCCTTCATGATGTATTAGGGATAAAAATAAGTATTCAGTTAGTAGCGTGTGGCTTGACAGGTTTAGGACGTATCATGGAAGAACTATGAAGCTTGAGTATTCTTGGATACATAAATAGAGCATAGGCTGTGAAATATTCGCTCTGTTTACTGTTGTATGTCTTCATTGTTTCTGCACTAATTATTTCATAGCAGTTCAATTAGTTCTGTCAGAACCAATCAGAAAGGTTATAGTAGTACTAATTCAGTCTACATGTTTCTATAATTGATTTTAATCATCTTTTCTTAACAACCATTTAGTGGTGCACAGATATATGATTCAATCAGACTTTATTTTGTTTCATTTCCATTTTTTCTCTTGATGTGCAATCTGTTTGTAAACACTACAAGATAAAATTACTCCATTGTGATTTCAGCGAGATGCTAGAAAGCATGGCAGAACTCTTGCTCGTGGACTTTATCTGTGTACCTGTTTTTTTTTTTGCTCATGTATGTGCCGATAATTTATTTGTAGATGATGCGAACATTGTTTGCAGATAACCTGTTAGGACTTAGGAACATGCATCCTCTGGATCTGTTTGTAGTACTTATGCAATACAACGATCTTTCAGATGCTTATAAGTTGAGCAGTGGTCATTTTGCTTACACATTTTGCTGAACCAGATAGGATAACTGCCTCCTCTGATCAGGTTGAAGACGTGTCTCTCTCCAAGGTGTCCTCGTTAACTTTTAACCAACATTTGCATAATTTCTGCCCCAAATGCATGTAAAGAAACTCTTGACGGTCTTCTTCCAAGGCATCGGTTCCCGTGTTGGCGGCTTCCGTGCTCAGGCTTCGCCATGCCGGAGGTGGTCTTTTTAACGGGGGCATGGCCGATGGTGATGGAGCAGGCCGACGTGCCATTGATGAGCGGCTACTCGAAGAACCTGGTGCGGCCGTTCTAGGAAGTTTCTCTAGCTAGGTAGTAAATCTGAATCAGATGTTCTCAATGAACTCTGAAGTTGATGTTCCAAATGCAGTACCAGGGGTGCTTGCAGGATTATGGATGTCTTTTAATCTTTCTGATGGTTCTTGAGCCATAGTTTATTGATATTATTCTTCAGTTGGTTGCGATTGATCGATTTGGTACTGAAGAACAATTTCCTCATTCTTGATCCAACTGTAGTGCATTGCATCGTTTGTTGCATATGTAATCAGTCATCGGCCAATTTGATCATGCATGTCTGAACCTGATTTACTGAAACTGTTAATTTGCATGTCCATTCTTCAGGTTGGATGCTGCGGCAAGATCTCCGCAAGAATAACCAATCAAACCGATCCAATTTACTCTGGGTAAGAATCTCATAAGCTATCATATTTTATTAATACCAAGTCGACATTCATCGGATTCATGCTCCATGTAGATAAGTTATTCTTAATACCTTTGTTAAGTTCACCACTGTAGGATCATATACTGGGTAGATCATGAGGTTGTAGTGTGTCACCTCTATTATTATGCTCTCTTATGTTGTGACAGTGCACTGTAGTACTGTACCATGTTAGACTTAGTTCAGTACTGACATGAACTGTTTTAGATGGGCTGGTAGAAGGCTAAATTTTCTTTGGAAGTGCACCACATATTTATTTTTTAACCTGATCATAAATATGCACTTCTACAAATACGGTGCTCTCATAGCTAAATTATGATTTGGGATTCATTTGATTGATTCGTAAAAACAGGCCCATATGATTCTCCAACAACCGAATAAGTGAAAAACGAAATTTTTTGGTAGCATAAGAAAGGAAGATATTAAGCTGGTGGTAGCATAATTAGCCTGAAATTCCAGTCCCCATTGTGATGAATCAGAACTCCAGCTTAAATGGTGACGAATATGATCAATGAATAGCTCGTGCTACTACTTCAATAAAGCTCCCCACCTACCTTGCATTTCATCTTGCTCCTCTTTTACACCGGCTAAATAGTAAATAGTAAAACTAGCATAAAAATGTTGGCATGGAAGTTCCATTTGTTTTTTTTCCAAACACGGATAGCCTATGTACAAATATAAGGGCAACAGGTGTACCTCCAGCAACCTAGGCCAAGGCGAGGAGCTCCAGCATGAGCTAAGGCGACTGTGGTCTCCCCTTAATCGGCGGCAGCCGTGTTGCAGTCGGCCAACCACACGGCGGTCCGTCTCAGGATCGGCAGCAAGGGCCGCATGTCTGACCTAACCCGAGACAGGTAAGCAACCTCGATCCCTATGTCATGCTCTCCTCTATCTCCGAGATTGGATTTCGTAACGGTTTCGCCTGTTTCCTTCTTGCTATTGTCGTGGTCATGTTTGGGTGTAGAGTGAGTTTTCCACTCCATGTCTTCTCTCCATTGCCGTTTGATGTATCTAGGCTAGAGAATGAGATTAAGATGCCAGACACAGATTCTTTTTATGTTATCTTCTGACTGAACTGAGAATTCAGTTTTTCCTCCTAATGCATGCTACAACCTTATATTTTGGTGGCGATACTCATACTTCATGTCATTTTAAAGTGTTCAAGGCACCGATTCAGTCATTTTTGGTATTAACTTAGACTGATTTTAAACATTAGTTCGCCCCCTACACTCATGTTATTTTAGTCTGATGTTTATTGGTATATTGTATCACTAAGTGTCAACGTATCGGGTTTACTTTCTTGAGGTGGATCATAAGCTCATGTTGCCGGAACTGACCAAGAGTGCTTGGAAAGGAAAATCATCCGTAGTTGGTCTGCCTGAATCTCGCCATGTGTCCTCTTCTCTGAGATTATCTTAGATGAGTTACAACTTATATCTCAACTATCAATTATACCACATTATTTTTCAGGCTACATACTTTTCTTACTTGCAAGCCCACCATTTTTTTCTGGCCATGATGTGTATTTTTTCTTTGACAATCTACAAGAGAGTAGCATACTTAAGTTCTGATATGGTAGATGGAGGAACTTTATCTTATTTTATGTAATAATTGTTGTCATTACTCATGAGACATCTCATGTTTGTTCTCTTATTGATGTAGTGAATGCTTTCAAAAGATGACAACGTCTGCTAAATTACTTTCTTTTGCAATCGAATCAAAGTCTCAAATACTATTATCTGTTTTTTCCTGGACACAGGTCTAAACCTGTATCAGTGTGTATCTTTACTGTTTTATGATTATAGTGTAATATTTGTGGAAACATCGTGAGGGAGCAATTTTTGTTGGCCACTGAGAAGAGAAGGGAGGTAGAAGAGTGAGAAGGATAAGAGAAGTAGGGGCAGATTGGCAAGGTGATGAGATTGGCACTAATGACGACACAAAATTCATAGTTGGTTGTAGTGACCAGCTGAAGTGGCAAGGACATATGACAGATTCAATGTGCAACCGACGCCCTGACAAATGCAACCAGTGTTATAATATTTGCAAACTCAAGCAATTATATCTTATTTCCTCTTATAGAGATTGCAAGTACTATTATTGAATATTTGTCATGTTACTCTGTAGCAGCCTTACTCTAATAAGCTCGTGCCCTTATATATGTATACAAATTTTGTGCATGGTATTCATTATTGAGTGAGCAAACCTTTGTCATTCTAAATGCATTTATACTTTCAGTTTATTGATTCAAAGAAAGTTTTTAATAACTTGCTTTCAATCACGGTCATTACTTAATAGCATTAGAATACATTCTGTTACTACTGCCTTTGATGAATTATTATGAACTCATTGTGAAGCATAAAAAACTACATGTTCTTTCCCTTGGCTGAATGGTGTTGCCGTTGAAATATTGACTAAAAATTTGTCTTCATTCACATATCTTCCACATCATTGGCGTATAGGGTCTCACGTATTTTAAGGTCCCGTGGCAACGCACGGGCATTTAACTAGTAAAGAAGAAAAAAAGGCATCGTGAGCAAGACCTAGTCCACCCTAGGTGGTCGGGCACGCCCATGCCTACTCCACCCTAGGTGGAGCTTATCGAACTGGTACTCTACTCCCTTCCCAGGTTCTCTCTCCTCACGTTGTTTCACTTTTTATTTTTTATTATCCCCGCCGTACAGGACCCACAAGCCAGCTCAGCGTCTTCAAACCGATTCCTGGACGTGTTTCTGTTCGTCTCTGTAACGATTCGGGAAGAGATAAAATCTCTGGACTTTGTTCACAATCGCTGCCCTTCCCCGCACGAAATCTCCCCAATAAATACTTAAAAAACCCCGTGAACCCTCCTCCGAAACCTAAAATTCCACGTGAGTTCATGCCTTAGTTTCAGAGATCGAAGTCGCCGGAATTTACCGCCGCCACCAGCATTGCTGCAAGCTTTGAGCTCTCGCCGCCGAAGCTAGGAGCGAGGAGGAGGAGGTCCGAGAGCATGAGGAGGTCCGCGAGGAGCATTGCCGCTCGTTGCCGTCGTCGCCGCATCCGGAGGAGTACCTCTGGCACTGCGCTATCCACGTCCGTACGTTGTCACCGTCATCTTCCCCAACTCAGGCGCCAACTCCGGTGAGCATGTCCCAACCAACCAGATTCATTTCCGACCGTCCGATCTCAGATTGGCGGTTCAGATCTGTTGTTGACCCGCGAAGGGGTATCATCCAAGGCTACGCCATGTCACCTGCCTGGTCAGCACATAGTCAGCGCTGCGTAAGCGTCATGTCAGCAGACCAGTCAATTCCGGCCAAATCCCTTTTAAAATTGATTAAAAATCCCAGAAAATTGATTAAACTTCAAAAATTCATATCTTTCGTTCTATAAGTCCGAATTTGATGATCTTGGACTTTTCGAAATCAGCGCAATGTGTATAATAATGTAGGCCAATAATATTTTATTTTTTTCACGTGCAATCACATGTTATTTGTAGATCTATGTTAATATCTAAATTGGGTATAACTTTTAATCTATAAATTCTTTTTAGGTGATTCAAATTTCTATAGTTTTGTTTTGTCATCCTCTATCAAGTATAATCAAAATAAATCTTTAATGTGTAACTTTGTAACAGAAACTTTTATAATGTTATTATTAGCCTTATTAAAACCCTAATAATGTTAATAATTAAAATTTGATGATTAATTTGTTTTGCATGCATCATAATCATGTTATTAACATCAGAGAACATTATTATTATTAATTATGGCTAGTTATAATTTTTGTGCTAAATTTAGATTTGTTTTAGATTTTTGATGCTCTATTGACTATTTTTGACTTAGTTTAAATTCTGTAAATAATTCCAATATGTTTCTTTAGCATTTTTGTTCTAAGTACTAACCTTATACTAGAGAGAAAAACTTTGCTCTAGTTGTCCCTCCTAGTTGAAAACCACTAAGTCTAGATTTGTGAAGACAATGAAGTGCAAGAAAGAAGTCCCCTTTTTTATCCTTGGAGTCAACATGAAGATAGAAGACCAATGGAGGACTTAGCCAAGAAAAGAAACTTCAGAACCCTCCCCAAGAAATAGAAGCACTTAGAAGAAAATCAAGAGGAACTTCATGAAGACCAAACCCCTTTTTCTCTAAGTCTTTCTCCCTTTTCTTTTCTTCTCCCTTAAACTTTGTGGTGTGACTAAGTTAGATCAAGACCAGCCTCTAGTTGTATCAAATTCGTCAGGAGATTGCAAAATTCAATAAAGTCAGCACAACAAGGAGGAAGCTACAAAGCAGGAGCTACTTCTTATTCAAGAAGATTAGTATCAATTTTATTTTTGTCTAAGACTTAGAATTAGTTTTATAAGTGAGATGAGAGTTTTGACCAAGAGTATTGCCAACTTCAACTCAAAAAGAATACTCCCCCAAAAGATAAAGAAAATCAAGATGAAGATATACAAGTCCTTTTGAGGAAACTCTAGCAAACTCTACTACCTCTCTTATTATATATGCCTATGTCCCTAAATCCTAGATAGGTGTTTCAGATTATTTTCTTCAACTAATTAAGGAGGACCACAAGCAAGGCCATTGAAGGCATACAGATTTAACATTAGAAGCAACTCAAGGAAGAAAATGAAGACTTGAAGAAACCAAGACAGAAATAGATTGCCATGACATCTATTGTAAGAGAATTGACACCCTCATAGCTGCTTTATGTGGTACAAGCCACATGGCAGTCGCAATTCCGGTCTAGCATACGGATTACACGTAAGGTTGGCTCCGGGCCGCTATCATCAAACAATGCCAACATCATAATCAAGTACACGCGAGGAGGTAACAACTACAAGATCGATGCCCTCATCTCCATGAGTTCTAACCGTACTGCTATATCTACACATAGATCGGCTTTGCTACCACTGAAGGGTTTCGTAGCAGAAAAAAATAATTTCCTAACAACGATAACCAAAAACTAGCCAAAGTCTATTACTATGCAGATATATAGTAACAGAGAAGGAATGGTGATCATACCCTTGAAGATTGAAAATGGGGATTAAGCTCCCGCACAAGGGTTGTCGATGAAGACAACGAAGCCGACCTCAAGGTCAAGGAGTGGTTCACAACTAGTGCCCCAAGTGTGACTGATGGTGCAGGTCTTGCACTCATTGGGAAACCCCAGGAGGAAGGTATGAAGAGCACAACAACAAATTTCTCTCAGAAAGAAACCAAGGTTGAATCGACCAGTAGGAGAAAGAAAACACTTCCGAAGGTTGATGCAGCTGATGTGGCAGGGCGCACTACCGGTTCAGAAGCAACGTGGAACCTACAACACAATCAAATAACTTTGCCCCAACGAAGCAGTGAATTTGTCAATCTCACCGGTTTTGCTAAAAACAAAGAGGTTAAACATATGGTGTGGAAAATAGTACTTGTTTGCAGTAGATGAAAAGATAATAGTGATGGCAGTAGGAAAACAGTAAGAACAATATGAAAACAGTGATTACAATGGTTGTATTATCAGTATATAGGAAATGGACCGGGGTCCACAGTTCACTAGTGGGGTCTCTCCAAAACAGATAGATAGCATGTTGGGTAAGCAAAATACAGCTAGGCAATTGACATATATAAAGGCCGCACCGCAGTGCATATGCATGACATGATGATTACTATGTGATTCATGCGGGCATTACAACAAGATACATAGACCGTTATCCAACTATATCTATGACTAATAGTCCACCCTCGGAATGTCATCCGAGCAAACCTTGGGTATAAAGTTGCAAGCAACAAATAATTGCAGTAAGCAAAATATGTAATGTAAACATCGTTGTTTTCTCCCTAGTGGCAAGAGCACATCACCCACCCGTTTACGTTTCTGTCACTTGAGCGTGAGTGAAAGGGAGGCATGAACCCACTATCGAGCATAAATACTCCCTCTTGGAGTTACTAGAATCTACTTGGCTAGAGCATCTACTAACAACAGAGAGCATGCAAGATCATAAATAACATACACATAAAAATAACATGATAGATTGATAATCATTGGACACAGCATTCAATATTCATCAAATCCTAGCAAACACAACATGTAGCATTACAATAAGATGATCTTGATCATGTAGAGAAGCTCGCAAGATCTAAACATTAGGCATACAGAGGAGAGAACAACCATCTAACTACTTCTATGGCCCCGTAGTCCAAGGATGAACTACTCACGCATCATTCCGAAGGTGGGCATGGTGGTGTAGAGCCCTTCGGTGATGATTCCCCCTCTCGGCAGGGTGCCGGGGAGAGCTCCAGAGCCCTCCCGAACAAGGGTTGACGATGACGGCGGCTACGGGCGTTTTTCATGGAAAAAACTCCCGAACAAGGCGTGAGGGCAACATCGTTGGGAGGCCAGGGGGCCACCCCACCCCTGGGCGCGACCAGGGGGCTCGCGCCCACCCATGGTGTGGAGGCCCCAGGGCACCCCTCCGGGTCTCCTCTCGTCTCCATGTGCGCGAAAACTTTCTAAGACTTCCGGGCTTCGAGTCATCCAATTCCGAGAATATTTTCAGAGCAAATTTTCTAAAACTAAAAACAGCAGAAAACAGGAACAGGCTCTGTGGCATCTTGTCAATAGGTTAGTCCCAGGAAATCAATAAAAATGGCATAAAGTGTAAAGGAAACATGTAGCATATGGCATGAAAACAACATGGAACATCACAAATTATGGATACGTTTATGACGTATCAGTGACACCTTGTGGGATTAGACACGTACGGTGTAGTCGATACTCCCGGTCTCCGGCCCAGTACAGAGATTGCGGAAGTAGAGAGATGGACCGAAGACTATGAACACGACATTGTGTTATAGTGGAGAATTCTCAACTCGTTGCGCAACTCTGAAGGGAACCACAATTTAGAGAAGATAAGAGAGAGAGAAAATTGGGATGGAGAAGAGGGGAGGGGTGCCTCCCTTTATATAGTGGGAAGAGGGGAACCAACTCCCTTGCCTTCCCCATGTGGGACTAATCCCACATGAGGGTTCGGCCAAGGAGGGGGCAGCCGCACCCCCATGGTCCCCATAAGGCCCATGCGACTGGTCCCCCTTTTGGTCCCCTTCCATTTCCACCATTTTCCCGTAATGGGCCAAACCTGCCCAGAAGGCCCATTAGTGGAATAAATGCATTTTGAAATGAAATAAAATGCTATTTAATTATTAATTAGTTTTGAGTCCCGGAAACACTCCCATCACTCTCTGATCACTATGAGCATTTCTCCTTTATTCCGATAGAACTTCAGAACTCTTCGATTCCTATCGGATAATTACTAGAATGATTCCGGTGCTCTCAAATATTCTCTTCGGTACTAAGATCTCTCTCATGCATCGTCTACCCTTAAGTGTGAAACCCAAAGGTTCGGAACACACCACACATGGTGAGACTCCTCTCTAACCAATGACCATTAAGCGAACTGGAACGTCCCTAATGGCCCCCGGGCATCCATCGAAGTTTTGCGTCGTTGAATCGTAAACGTCAAGTTCCTAAGCCTCTTGCTCTTGTGATACTCTGTTATCCCAATACTTGATCGTCCGGTATCTCATACTCCGTTCTGTCTCGTTACCGACATAACAATTCAACTCGTTCTCGTGTCGTTGCATCTCCCGTGACCCGGTCACATGCTTGCAAGCTGATGCAACTCCACCGAGTGGGACCAGAAGTATCTATCTGTCACCAGGATTGGCAAGTCCCACTCTTGATGGTATGCCTTAACATATCCCTTCCATTACCTAAAAGTCAACGTTATAATCACCCTGTTACGGTGTGACGTTTGATGCAATAAAAGTAACTTTCAAGGTAGCAATTAGATACCATCTCACAGTCTAAGGCTAAGGCACTACGTTTTCCGTTATCATAACTTTGAACTTCAATGACTTGATCTCGTTATGATAAACATAAAAGGGGTGTGTCCATCATACCATTCTCCAATGACAGGACTTCGTTGTCAATGGTATAAATACCCATGATCAGGAAACCTTGATCATCTTTTGCCCAACGAACTAGTATGACTAGAGGCTACTAGGGACCTGGTTTGTTTATATATCACACATATATTAATGTTTCCGCTTAATACAGTTATAGAATGATACAAAACATTATGAACAAATGAGTTATGAATAATAAAATCTCTTTATTAAATTGCCTCTAGGGCATAACTCCTTCAGGTGATACAACAGGTCTCTGGGGATTGGGACGCCAAGTACGCCAACATTGCCACCTACCGCTTCTTCGTCCAGCAACTCTGTGATTGCTTCGAGGGGTGCAAATTCCACCATGTTCCTCGAGCCCACAACGAGACGACGAACATGCTGTCAAAACTTGGCTCCACCCGGCAAGCCATCTCGCCCGGCATCTCCCTCGAGCATTTACACAAGCCGTCCATCATTCCCTCGTCAAGCTATGAATCCATCATCCTGCCGACTGATCCCAATCAGCCGCCCGAGTCCTTAGACCCAGGGGCTGCCGCCTCGACCATCCTAGCCGGCGAACTAGCAAACTCGGGGGGCTGCCACCTCCTAGCCGCCTGCTGTCCTCGTCCTGATGCTGATTGACAAAGAAAGCGCGGGGGAAGCCGACGCGATAGCAGCCCCTCGAGCCGGAGCGACAAATCTGGGGGCTACCCAGCCGTCCACGCAGATGGTGCTCGTCATACACGTCATGCCATCTTGGGGGCAGCCCATCTTCAACTACCTCGTCCACAACCAGCTCCCTCCGGATGAGGTCCTCAGCTGGCAAATCCAGTGTAGCTCCCGCGCCTACACCATCGTTAACTACCAACTGCACAAGCGCAGCATATGGGACATCTTCCAGCACTGCGTTGACCAGGAACAAGGAGTACGCATGCTCTGGAGCATCCACAAGGGGGAATGAGACCACCTCTCCTCCTCAAGAGCGATAGCCTCCAAAGCCAACCGATACGACTTCTTTTGGCCAACCATCCTGGCCGACTCTGAGGATGTGGTGTGGGCCTCCAGCGGCTGCCAGGGCTTCCGAGCCCAAAAACATACACCATCCTCGCGCTTGAAGACCATCTGCATCACTTGGCCATTCGCTGTTTGGGGCCTCGACATGGTCGGCCCATTCAAAACAGCAAGCGACGACATGATCCGCCTACTAGTGGCGGTGGACAAGTTCACCAAGTGGATCGAGGCAAGGCCGACCAAGCGGCTGGATGGCTAGACAGTCGTCAATTTCTTCCAAGACATCATATACCGCTATGGCTACCCTCACGACATCATCAACGACAATGGGACCAACTTCACCAAGGGTGCCTTCGCCAACTTCTACGGAAGAAAGGGCATCTGGCTGGATCTCGCCTCGGTGGTGCATCCTCGGTCAAATGGACATGCGCAAAGAGAAAATGGCCTAATTCTAGTCGGCATCAAGCTCCGGCTGGTCAACCCGCTTGAGTGGGCGCTCGACTGCTGGCTCAAAGAGCTACCCTTCGTCCTATGGAGCCTTCGCACCATTCCAAACCGGTCAACCGACTACACACCATTCTTCCTCGTCTACGGGGCGGAGGCAATCCTGCCAGCTGACAATGAGTTCGACTCTCCCTGAGTCGTCCTCTACACGGAGAAAGATGCCCATAAGGCAAACCAAGACGGCTTCAACCTACTGGAGGAAGCGCGAGATCTCGTGCTGTCCAGATCAGCAATATACCAGCAGAATCTCCATTGCTATCACAGCTATAGAATTCGCCCTCTCGCATTCTGCAAAAACGATCTCGTCCTCCCGCTGATCTAAGACACCAAGGGCCTGCACAAGCTATCCTCTCCATTGGAAGAACCCTTCGTGATCAGCAGAGCACTCCACAAGGAAGCCTACTGCCTCATCGACGTGCGCAAACCACAAAGAAGCCAGGCGTACACCTCCGGAGAAGAGATGGAGCTCCCCTAGAACTCTGAGCTCCTCAGCCCGTTCTACACCTGAAGGGCGATGTAACACCCTGTACCGAGTTAATGAAAGAAACGGTGACCCCGAGCAAACACTCGGGTGTTACCCTTGCATCATGAGCACCTATTTACCTTTCCATAATCCGGCTACGCCTATCGGGCTACAATATTAACCTTGTCCGACGCAGTGTGCCGGGTTTCGAATGCTCCCTCTGAGGATCTGGCTATAGACCGCAACCCGGCTAAACAGTCGGCTAGAGAGAGAGCGGGAGGGGCGCACGTAGAAATCCCTAAGGGAAAGGAAGCAGCCGGCTAAACGCCTAAAACTGACGACCTCACTCGCTCAGAATCCTGTCCCAAAGAATAAAGCAACGGTGCCCCTCGCCGGCCAGCCCTCTCTTTGGATCCGGCCGCAGACCGCAACCCGGCTGACGCGCAAACAAGAGCAGTGGTCGAAAGATGGGGCGGACAACTGAAATTCTGAGGAACAGGGCTAGAGCAAGCGAAGTCCTAATCAAACAAGAACAAAAGAAAAATGCAGTCGGACCAAGCCGCGTCTTAATTACCCCTGCACTGACAATCTGCAGTAAAGAGAAAGAAAAACTAGCCAGCCCAAGAGGCAGGCTGTGTGTGATTCAAGCGGCCGAAACGGCAGCCGACCGCCCGAACTTGGGGGCTCAAACTGCAAAGTCCTCACCACACATGGCTCCAAAGCGAGCAGTCGGCCACCTAACCACGGGGGCGTAAACGACAACCGGTCCCTCTGGAAACAAGGACCTAAACGGCTAAGTGATTGGCTCCTCAGCGAGCAGCCGGCCACCAAACTTGGGGGCAGGGGGGAGCTCGAACGACATCCGGTCTCTCTGGAAACAAGGACCTAAACGGCTAAGTGATTGGCTCCTCAGCGAGCAGCCGGCCACCAAACTTCGGGGCAGGGGGGAGCTCGAACGACATCCGGTCTCTCTAGAAACAAGGACCTAGACAGCTAAGTGTTAAAATTGGCTCCCAAGTGAGCAGCCGACCACCCAAACTCGGGGGCTCAAACGGCAGCCGCTCCCTCTAGAAACAAGGACCTATACGGCCAACATCCAAACTTTTGGTAAAGAGCTTTGGCCCGCCTGCTCTACGTGCAGCCGACCTAAACCTCGGGGGCTACACCCGTTGGGTAACTCAAACCACGAGAGGCAAAAAATCTACAAGTCAAGGAAATATCTCAGGCGGACAACACTTAATCAAAAGGAGGTGAAGCTCCACAGAACAAAGTATACAGCAGCACAAATCACGAGGTTCGAAACATAAAACCACCCGACATCCCGGGGGCAGCAAGCTGAAGCGTAAAGAGTTCATACAATTCCACCCAACATCCCGGGGTCTTCTCTAGTTGGCCTTTGGCGGCGAAGTGGGCTTGGCATCAGCAACTTCCCGGTGGAGGGCAAGGGTGGCTTCTGTGAGCTTCTACAGTTCGTCGTGCGGCCCGTCTTTGTCGAAGCAAGCCAAGTGTTCATCGTCCTCGCCCTCCTCCTCCTCACCGGCTGCCGAATGTTGGTCTGTCTGGTCAGGAATGAAGATATCGAAATCGACAAAGTTCGCGATATGGCAAGCGACCTCCTTAAGTCCTGGCTCCTCCCTGAGCGTCTCATAGGTGGTACCAGATCATCGGCCGTCAGTGAAGTCCGACAGCTTAAACTCCAGATACCAAGAGCAGAGAATACAAAAGGTCCACTCCGTTCCCCCACGGTCGGCCGACTCCTGCAGCCGGGTGATGGCGTCATCCCCGTCTTGTAGGCGGGCAGCCACCTCGCAGATGCACCGGGGCACCTCCTCGCCCTTCCAAAGCTCATGGAATAGCTCAGGCGGCGGCATCGACCCGCGCCTTGGACTCCTCGCCAAAGGTTCACGCCATCTAGAGGGCGATGATCTTGAGGCTGACCATGGCGGTGTTAGTGACCTCCACGCCTAGTACCCTGCACCAAGAAAACAAGACTAAGTCCCCAGCGAGACAAAAGGGAAAAAGGCCAGGCGGAAGAAAAGCAAAACTCATCCGAAGCGCAAGATTGATATTCTTCAGCTCCGCCTGGAGCTTGTTGATGGACTTGTTGAGCTCGTTAGTCTCCTCGGCGTGCTTGTCCGTGTTAGCCTTGTCGGCCTTCTCCAGGGCCTCGAAGGCCTCCTTCTACGATGAGTTGACGCCAACAAGGTCCTTGACAGTGGCCTCCAGCTTGGAGTTCGCCTGGTTCAGCCGGTCAACCTCTTGCTGCTGCTGCTGACCAAGCTCGGTCAGCCGCTTGACCTCGGCCTCCAACCGGGCAACGAAAGAAACCTCCTTCAGGTAGCCCCTAGCTCCTGGCTCTCCTCTGCACCAAAATACCAACCGTGGTGGTAAAGAAACATACCATGCAAAGAAGACAAGTCGAGTGGGATAACTTACTCTAGGTAGCTTCTAGGGCCTCCCGCAGCCGCTTGATCTCGCTGGCAGTAGTGTGCTCCTTGTATTGTGCAAGAAAACCAAGAATATGAAGAAGAAAGCTAGATGATAGAAGAAGGAAACACAAAATACGAAGGAACATACCTCGAGAAGCTCCCAAAAGTGCTTGAAGTTCTCTAGATTGACTTCTATCTCCCTCTTGATGTCACGGGCGAAGGGGACCACCTCCGCCGGCTGCCGGATCGACCTAGCCAAGGGTGTGGTCTTTCTCGCTAGGGCGTAGGTGGCCAAGGCTCTGGGCGCCACAAAGGACGTCCTAGGTGAATCCGCTTGCCGAGGGCCTCTTGCCTCCTTCGTCGCCTGAGGCGCAGGCGGCACCATCGGTGATGGCGAAACCACCAAGGACTCTGCTTGGCCCTCCGCTTGGGGCTCGCTCAGGTCTCTGCCTAGGGATCCACCCGGGTGTCCTTGCCCTGCTCTAGCACCATATCAGTGGCCTCCCGATTGCCGCCCTCGGCCCCCTGTCCGGCGCCTGCCTCGACATCGCCCGCATCCTCGACCGTCGGAGGCTGGTGCACCAGATAGTCGTCCACAGTGAGGGGATTCTCCTCCACAACACTGCCGTCAACCACCACGGTGAGGATGTTCTCCATCCCAATGCCAGCCGCCGCCTGGCCCTCCGCCTGGGCCAACTCGAGCGCCATCACAAGGGACGACACCAGGGACACGTCCTCCGCAGCCTGGGCGCCTGCGCCTCCCTCGACGCGTACTTCCGGCACCAAGGGCGGTTCCGAGTCTCGTATTTCTCTCGCCCCAATGACTTGAGCGAGCTGCACGAACGAAAAAGCAAGGGATGAGAGGCTGGATCCCCAGCCAGGAGGCAACGCAGGAAAAACACTTACTCGATAATGGACGGAGGCACTATTGGCCTCGTCTTCTTCTTCCTCGACGACCCCATGTCGGTGTCGCCGGCCTCCTCCTCCGGCTCGGACGTCTGAGCCCGCTTGAGGGGCCGAGGCGACGTGGACCCTGCGGAGGACGATTCATCAGAGTCTGCAATCAAGATGACCTTGCGGGGGGGGGGGGGGTCGCCCAGATCTTCTGGATTGCTCTGGCAGAGCGGCCCTCCGCGGGATGCGCCTTCTCCATCTTCTTCTCCTCCTCTTGCTCCGGCCCCTCCCCGTCCGCCTGGCCAGCCGCCTGGGACGCCTCCGGAGCCGCCTCATCCGCCTTGCGCTTGAGAGGGCGCGATATATCCTCCTCGAACTCATGGCCGTTTGGCTCGTCCTTGAGCTCCTGTGCCTCGAACATCTGCGCGGATCCCCAACCGTCATGAGACGCTCGCAAATGAAAAGACAAGGCAACAAAAGAGAGAAATGAAGTAAAATCGAGCAACTTACCCAAGGAGGCAACCTGTCGCGGCTATAGGGCTGCCGGCCCAGGACCAGCCGGAGACGATCTTTGCCTTCATCACTAGCCAGAGCCAGTCATTCAAGCCCTCCATTTGAGGATCCGGGTGGACAGTCGGGTCGGGTCAAATCGGCTGGAGAACTAGCACAACTTGTGCGACCGCGCTGGGAGCGGCCACACCCGGTGTGCCAGACAGCTGAGCGTGAGTTCATGCCCCATCATGCCTTTGTTGATCAGTGCTCCCAGCCGGTTTCACATCTTGGTGAGGTCGTTCGTGTCCTCCATGATCTTCACCCCCCTCGGCTCCTCGACGGCGAGCCGGACATGTACCGGGGAAGATTGATGTAGTCCGGGTCCTTCTCCGCATTCCGGACGTAGAAGAAGGACCGTTGCCAGTCCTTGATGCTCTCCTGCATCGGGAACTACGGCATGTCATTGCGGGACCGCTTGTAGACGATGGCGCCGCCGCAGGGCACCTCCCGGACCCAGAAGTAAAACTGCCGGCTCCAAAGAGCCACAGTCGGGTGCACCCCCAGGAAGGCCTCGCAAGTGGCCACAAACGCCGAAAGATGTGAGATGGAGTTAGCCCCCAGATGGTGCAGCTTGAGGACGTACTCATCGAGGAGGTCGCGGAAGAAGGGACTCATGGGCAGCGCAAGCCTGCGGTCAAGATGCTCAAGGAAGACGACGTACTCCCCCTGGCGCGGCAACGACTCCTCCTCTTTGCCGGGTGCGCGCGCTCCGACGTTGCCGGGCTTGCCGAGATATCCCTCTTGACGGCTCTGATGAGGTCGTTGGCGGTGATGGTGGAGCCTCGCCACGTGCCCTCAGAGCGGGACATCGTCGCGGCGTCGAAGGGCAGAACGGCGGGCGCCTCCGCGGGAAGGAACAACGAACTTCGGGAAATTCGCCCACCGATGGCGACGAAAGACAAGGTTGCAGAAACATGACTCTGGCGAGCACGAGCGGGAAAGTGGAGGCAAATGAGAGGAAACAACCGCAATCGAGTGCAGAACCTTTCCGATGCGGGGCCACACCCCCTTTTAGCAGGGAGCTGCCGTTCAGGCCTTCCACGCGGAACCGCCGCCACGTGGGCCTCTCCCTGCACCGCATCCTGAAACTGCCGCAGAAGATCCAGACGAAGGAACCAAGGCGTCGCCGCCTTCGAAGTGGACGGTTCAGAGCGATGGGACATGGCCGATGTCAGCCATGACCCCCGTAGTGATGTCACATCACCAGGCGGCCGAGACGACCCAGTCGGCGCGAACAAGCCGACAACAACAGAAAAAAATACATCAAGTACACGGGGAAGAGCATAGAAGCCTTCTTTATCGTGCCGGCTCTAAAGCTTTAACATGTTCGGGGGCTACTGTCGGGGGATTGCCCACCGATTAAGCTGATGACAAAATCAAGACAACACCAAGAAGATGGTCGGCTGGTTTACCACTTTACCAGGCGGCTACCTTTAGGATGGCTGGTTTTGGCCGGGTGACTCTAGCCGACTGATAACCTCAGTCGGACGGTCCTGACAAGCAAGGACGTTATGGGCTAAAGGAAGGCATGGCCAAAAGGGCGACGGGACATAACACACGATGTCAACTATCTTTCTACTGGAGGAGTCGGTGGCCGTACCCTTAAACTTTGGCCGCCTGCGTCATTATTAGTAGTCATGCCTAGTCCCAGCATGTACCTTGCCAACAAAAAGTACACTGTGTACGACCGAAGTGGGTCGCGACCGGCTAGTTGTAAAGCTGGCCCCGCCTATCAGTCGGACTGCCAGCCTCTATATAAGTCAGTCCGAGCCTCTCTTAGCAGGGGCGAATTCAGCTAGCACATACAGCTCAAGGAGCATCCTGTAACATCTGATATCACAGCTCATAGTTCATCCTTGCAGGAGTAAGGACCTCACAAGGCCGAGGTCCTGAATCTGGATACATCGTGTCTCTTGCATGCTTGTTACCCAATCCCGCACGGACGCCAGCGCCCGCAACCTGTGTCCCTTAGTAAACTCCACTGCTAACGCAATGGTGCTACCGTGCATCACCCCACGACAATCATGTAACCCAACAAAGAGTTATTGGAAAACCACAAATGCAAACTCCAGAGGTAGGAGGCGCGACAAATCCATCTTTGAAGAAACATGAGTGGATGACTAAACTTATGGAGAGCTTCTCGCATATCCACAACAGTATAGTCGACAACTCGGAGGTTGAATAAACTAGCCATAAAAAGCAAGAAGATATATATGTTATTTCTTATGCATGCTTAGATCCGTCCCAAAGATGGAATATGAGCAATTATATGCAGACCATGGTATCGGCCTTTTGAAAGCAGAAGATCTGCAATAGGAACGTCACTGAATGTCAAATATGGTTTGTCTGGTCTATATAAACCTCGCTAGATCCATGGCAATTATGTAAAAAACCTCTGCATGTGAATAGCGAGCTATGACTATAGTCGGCAGAGCTTCTATTTATAGGGTGCCGCCATAAAGCACCAATTGTTAGCTAAATCAACAGATAAAACTCAGATTCCCTTGGAGTGCAAACATGACAACAAAAGGTGGAAAACACATTAATATGTACTCCCTCCGTACAGAATTAAATGTCACAAAGTTTGACAAAAGTGGATGAATTGTGACATTTAATTCCGGACGGAGGGAGTAGATAAAGTCTTTTTTACACTTGATATTTCTAAAAAAGAAGTAAATGATACGATGTAAAAAATACTATGAAGTACTGCCCCGCCTTGCAATTTAATATGTTTTGGTAGGATTGTTTAACAAAACGTTTTGTATATTTTGACAGACAAAGTTGTAGTGTATCACTTACCACTACCTCCGCTCCATCATATTTATAGTGTTTTTAGTTCAAACTTTAAACTAAACCACGGCAAAAATTATGGGATGGAGGGATTAGCATTTTTTTAGGGAGACTAATAGATAATGATCTATTTGCAATAAAGGATATTTTTTGTAGTCTTAAAACTTCGTGTATTTGCGAACCAATCTGTGGTTGGATGATTAGGAGGGTGGTTGTATCTCCAGCCCACAAGAGTTAAAACCCCATGTTTGACACATGTGTGTCGCATTTAGTCGGAATATTCTTTCAGTGGGAGGTGACGTTCCCGTCGACAGCGAGGCGCCTGCGGTGACTTCGTCAATCTCAAGACCCGCCGACTCAGTCTCTCGGAGGTGTTCATAGGGGATAGGAGTAGGGTGTGCGTTCATAGAGATAAGTGTTTGCGCGTGTATGTGAGCGATTGTACTGTGTTTCTCAAAAAAAAAATCATGTATTTTGTGCGTGTCTTTTGTGCGTGTGTGTGACCATTTCGTGTCGAACTCGAGAGGGCACCATCTGGAACGCCACCAACGGTCGGGTCGGGTCGGACCAAGTTTTGTTGCTGTTTTCTTTGTTTGAATTAAGATTCGAGCCGGAGCCGCACGCTCCGCACGACCACGACGTGCTCCCACTTTTTCTGGTGTTGTATAACGGCTCCCTCTCTCGCCCCCTCTTTGGACTTCACTGCCCTTTTGTATAAGGCAGCTACGCCGGCCGGTCGATTCAAACCAATTCAAACCCAATCGAACCAAACCCTCCTCCTCCCCCCTCCGCCTCCCCGTCTCCTCCTCCGCCCGCCGCTCGCCGGCGCCGTCGCGGTCATCACCATCCCAGATCCGGGCCTTGCCCTTCTCCCTGCCCTCTCTTGATCGAGGTACGATCGATTGGTTTTGTTCTGCTCTGATCCAATTCCATTCCATTCCATATCATTTCAGCCCCTCTCTCTGATTTTCCGTTTCAAATTCCAAATCTCCCACTGCAGCTGCCGGCCGGCAATGGAGACCACCACCCCTCGCAGGGGAGCGGCGGATGCTGCTGCTGCGTCATCCTACGTCTCCATGTCCCCCTCCCCCTCCCACACCCCGCGCTCTTCCAGCAAGGCCAAACGGCCGCTTAACAATTGCGCTGCCATCACCGCATCCTCCCCCTCCCCTTCCCTCGCCAAGGCGGGCAGCAACGGCGGTGGCGGCGTCAATATCCAGGTCCTCCTCAGATGCAGGTATGTACTAACCGCGCCTCCTCCGTGAGACCTAAACCCTCGCCTTCCCTGCCTTGTACTGCTACTAAAGGCACGCATGGATGAATTACTCAGCACTAGGCAGTGGTGTCAATTGTCATGATATTCTTCCACATCTAGCTGCATCCTGTGCACTGTTTACTGGTTGTTCACTGCACGGTGATCTACCAAACTTGCAAGGATGTGTTTCTTGGGATGTTTTCCTCGCATAGCAGGGTATCAAACTCTACTGCTAATTTTCCAATTGGAAAGCATTAGTTTAAGGATATGTATGTGAATTGGTGGATACTTATTTGCCAGATTATCTTCATATTTGACAAAAGTAGAAACTGGGTACCAATTAAGTTTGTCGAAACTGTCCACCCTCTGGTTACTGGCTTATTGCATATATAGATGCAGATATTGGTTGTCACAGTACTAGCTTGTTGCTTGTTTCAAGTAATTAGGACAGCATGAACAATGTGTATTGTCCGTATGCACTGTGGACTTATGCTTTGGATATTTGTGCCCAATGTAGACCTTTAAGCGAGGAGGAGCTGCGCATAAACACTCCTGTGGTGATCAGTTGCAATGAGCAGAGGCGAGAGGTTTCCGCTGCACAGAACATTGCAAACAAACAGATAGATCGAACATTCGTTTTTGACAAGGTTTACAAATTCTCCATTGAAACTCTTTATACCTCATTTAGTTCAAATTGTCTGGCATTTGTCTAATTACTCCATAACATATGAATGTAGGTGTTCGGACCAAAGTCTAGACAGCAGGATGTGTTCAACCATGCCGTTGTTCCACTTGTGGGTGAAGTTTTGGATGGTTACAACTGCACAATATTTGCTTATGGGCAGACTGGAACTGGAAAAACATACACAATGGAAGGAGGAGGGGGCAAAACACAGGTAATTCAGAGTTCACAAGTTACCGATGTTGTTGATGCGCTTTCTTCTTTGAATCAGTAGTAACTCCTGATGTGTTTGTGTAGAATGGAGCACTTCCATCTGATGCTGGTGTTATTCCAAGGGCTGTCAAGAGAATATTTGATACTCTGGAGGCACAGAAAGCAGAATATAGCATGAAAGTCTCATTTCTTGAATTGTATAATGAGGAACTCACTGATCTTTTAGCTCCAGAAGAGTCTAAATTCTCAGATGACAAGTCCAAGAAGCCCATGGCGCTCATGGAAGATGGGAAGGGAGGAGTTTTTGTTAGGGGACTGGAAGAAGAGGTAGTTTCTTCAGCCAGTGAGATATACAAGATACTCGAGAGAGGCTCTGCCAAAAGGAAAACTGCTGAAACATTCCTCAACAAGCAAAGTAGTCGGTCACACTCTATTTTCTCGATCACCATCCATATTAAGGAATGCACACCTGAGGGTGAAGAAATGATCAAGTGTGGAAAGCTTAACCTTGTTGACCTTGCTGGCTCAGAGAACATATCCCGGTCAGGTGCTAGAGATGTGAGTTTTTTCTTTGAGGCATTCCACTTTTGTCTCCCTACCTACTATGATTAAACTGCACCTATGAGGCTGTAAGAAACGCTTATGAGCTGTTTTCATCTATTACAGGGGCGAGCTCGGGAAGCAGGAGAGATCAACAAGAGTCTGCTTACACTTGGACGTGTCATTAATACTCTTGTGGAGCACTCTGGTCACATACCGTACAGGTAAAACCGGCACTAACTTTTGTGATGGTTCCGTTTGAAAGCTGCTTTATTCATCTGACTTGTGTGTTCTGTCATGCAGGGATAGCAAGTTGACAAGATTGTTAAGAGATTCCTTGGGTGGGAAGACAAAGACTTGTATCATAGCAACCATTGCACCTTCAGTGCATTGCCTTGATGAGACATTAAGCACGCTAGACTATGCGCACCGTGCAAAAAATATCAAGAACAAACCAGAGGTGGGGCCCATGTATCTGACAAGATTGTTCCAAATGAAACACTAATATTCCCTCTTGGATAGTTGATATTAATTATGTGCACATTGTTTGCAGGTTAATCAGAAGATGATGAAATCTGCACTAATCAAAGATTTATACTTCGAAATGGACCGTCTCAAGCAAGGTATGCCATTTCCTTACAGAGATATGCACGAATATCCGCAACTAAATGAAAACACCATCTCTTATTTAAATCATCTGTTGATGTTAAGCTTGTTTTATGAAACATAATTATGTTGTGTACAATGTTGCATACAGGATTTCTTGTTTTTTTTTCAACCATATGTTTGAAACCACCCACGTAAACAATTTTAAGGAGATAACATCCACAGAGTTATATTATCTTGAACATCGATGTTGTGGAATTATTATTTTTGCAAGGTTCCAATTGCATTCCTTTCAAAAGAATCATAAAAACGTATTGTTCAATGCTAGGCCTAGTATGGATATGTTGCTTGATTTTGGATTCTTCTTGGAAATAAACTATTTTCTGCTGTCATTTTCTTCAACTTTCTAGTTTGATCGGGCTTAATTTCAAAAGATATACTTTATGTCACTTCAGCTATTCAGTTAGTTTTTTTATGGGCAGAACTATATGCTGCTAGGGAAAAGAATGGTATTTATATTCCAGGAGAACAATACTTAGCCGATGAAGCTGAAAAGAAGGTACCCCCATACTCTGTGTGAATTCTACCTATACACTAGGCTGTGCAAATTCTTCTTGAGTATGATGGATAAACCTTTCAGGCTATGTCAGAGAAGCTGGACCGTTTAGAGCTTGGTTTGGAATCAAAAGACAAGGTATACCTTCTGTGGTGGTGATGGATTTACATTTTATTATTTTAAAAGCTAAAATTATGATTCAAAATGATAACAGCAATTAGATGAGCTCCAAGGACTGTATGATTCTCAGAAAGTGTTGAGTGCAGACTTAAGCGATAAACTTCAGGGTTTGCAGGTAGACATGTTTTCCTATCATATGCTTGTTGAATGACTGAACAACTGTTCTTGTATTTATGTTTTTTTTTTCCTTTTTTTTGCAGAAAAAGATGGAGGAAACTGAGTGTGCCCTAGCGGTCCTTGAAGAGAAGTATATACAGGCAAATAATACAATTAAAGAGAAGGAGTATCTGATAGATAATCTTGTCAAATCAGGTCAGAAAAAAAACAGTACATCTAGTTCCTATTTATATTTAGTAAATACTGATATGTTTGCTTAGTGTGTGATCCATGTGAACTGGATTACAGTCTGTGTTTATCAAGCATGATAGATTTGAGGTATCTTGTAATATGTTTTAGTACTTAATATATGTGTGTACGAATTATTATGTATAAGGCGCTATTGTTTTGTTTTGGTATTACTATCTGATCTACCGGTTTGCATGTCTCCATGGAAGTTCCTCGATACCTATACAAAGGCCAACGCTGTAAAATGGCACACAACTGCAGCTCTTTACACATTACACAGTCTGTGTTCACAGTCCTTTATTTCACTACTTCATTACATTTTGTCTCCATGGGGTGAAGTTCTTAGATTACCTGGGAACACAACTGCATCTCTTTGCATGTTACACTGTCCATGCCTGCAGCTCTTTATTCAATACTTCGTTACATTTCGCTTCAAGATATTTGCATTGGTGTTGGTAGCTAAAGGTTGTTTTGCTTACCCATCTGTCTTTTCTATCTTTTTTTAGAAAAAGTTCTTGTTCATGAAGCTCACACACTTCGATCTGAGTTGGAGAATACAACAGACGACCTATCTGGGCTATTTTCAAAATTAGGTTTGTCTCCTTTTCTCCCTCTGCCATCATGCTCCTCCTTTTCACATCAAATGTCATGATATACATATTATGCATGTTCTGATTTTCAGAAAGGAAGGGTAAGATTGAAGATGCAAACAAAAATATAGTTGGACATTTCCATTCCCAGCTCAGTCAAGACATGAGTATCTTGCACAGAACCATCACAACTTCGGTCGCTCAACAGGAGAGCCAACTAAAAGTACTTGAAAAGGAGATGCAATCTTTTACCACCTCAAAGTGCAAGGTATGCCAGCAAGAAAACATGTATCTACAAGTGTATTGTAATCAATTTAAGTTTAACCATCGCAAACTTGCATAGGTTGCTGGAGGACTTCAAAATCATGTAAGAGAAATGAAAGAGAGCTTCAGTTCAAGGATTGCAGAATTGCATGGCTTTGCGAATGAGCTCAACCTCAAATCTCAATTAAGCTCTGAGAAGCTAAATGGACAAGTTAGTGGGCACATGTCTGAACTGGAGGACGTAAGTACACTTCATTAGCATATTGTTTCCTGAGACCTGTTGAATATCTTGCTCTATTGTTTTTTGAATGAACTATCTTGCTCCATTGTTACAGTGATAGTTTATTGGTAAACTTTGTCTTCTTTGGTTCTTGCAGTGTTTGAAGAGCCTCTTGGCCGACGCTGACCAATTACTCATTGGGCTACAAAACGGGCTTTCTAAGCAAGAAGAGAGCTTAACTTCATTGGTGGAGCAGCAACACGAGGTTTACCATGAAGCTAATTATTAATTCCTTCCATATGGCCACTCCTATTGTTGATTACAGTTTTTTAAGAAATTCTTACACTCAAACAGGGACTCTCTAGAAATTTGGAGAGAACAAAGTCTATCTCAGCAGCTACAATGAATTTCTTTAGCACAATAGATGCTCATGCAGTGGAACTCAAAAGGATATTAGAAGAATCACACTCATCACATAAAAAACAACTTCTCCATCTCCAAACGAAGTTTGAGGTAATCATTTCTTGTAGATTATGTGAATTCTCCAGTAGAGATATCTCTTTGAAACTTTATTAGGTATAATAGTTCAATAACTGTTTACATGAAAAATATGGTTTTAGGCTTGTGCTGCTGATGAAGAGAAGTATTTGATGGAGAAGGTAGCTGGGTTATTAGCAGAATCAAATGCAAGAAAGAAAAATATGGTATGCACTTTCTACTTTGCCAGTACTGCTGCACTTCCTTTCCATTGGTTGATATTCAGATTGCGGCACACATTGTAGAAGCTAGAGTGGTGTAACATATGGTGCTCACACCATTGTACCTGTGCACATGTTACTATTTGTGACTCTCACACTGAAAATCTATTGATGATTTTTATATGTGGCCACTTCACTAGGTACGAGATGATATAACCAGCCTCGATAAGACAGCTTCTGAGCGATCCGGTAATTTACAAACTGAAACCACCAAGTTTCATGATTTCACCTCTTCTATGAGAGAGCAATGGGAAGCCTACATGGAGACAACTGAAGGAGCATTTCACAATAACATATCCTCTATTGAAGAAAAGAGATGTTGCTTGGTGGAGAACCTCCAGCAGTGGTAAGTTATCTACAGTTCCTACTTGCTTTCGAGTTTCTCTAACATGACTAACATATATTCCTTATTCTGCAGCAAGACAAGGACAGAACAATGCTCGGAACAATGGAGCAATGCTCAAAATTCAGTATTGGCACTTGGAAGAAGCAATGCAGAAACAATATGTTCAGTCATAAGGTAATTACAGTTGTTACAATTTTCTGATTGATTTGTTTGAAGAGGAGAAAATTTTGAGTTATGCTAAATCTGTCTCCTTTGAATGAAGCGATGGAAATGAGGCGAACAGCCAACTTCACATGAGATTTTCATCTGCTGTCAGCACTGCTGTTGAAGATAATGATATTTCAAGCAAAGCTCTTGCTTGCTCTATTGATGGTACTATATATATATATCTCGCTGCAGAGTTGCTTCATTTTTGGATTGAATGTGTGCATTTACATTACATACGAATTGTTTCTTGGCAGATTCACTAAGACTGGACCGTGAGATTTGTGAGACTGTGAAACCTATCATTACTGCATCACAAGCACAGCTGTGTGAGCTCCAAAGGACTCACCATGAGAAGACGGTGGTGATATCAGGGAATGCCAACAGATCACTGGGGGATGATTACAAGGTGAGCTGATCGGTATGGGTGGCAGTTTATTCATCCAACACACATGTGCTGTTAGTTTTATTAATGCGCTTATCTGTTCATCATGCAGGTGGATGAACCGACTTGTTCAACACCAAGAAGGCGGCAGATCAACATCCCCAGCAGCCAATCGATCGAGGGCTTGGTAACTCCATTGGAAGACCTTGTGAAATCATTCTGGGACAGTAGAACTCCGTCGAAACTCATGACTGGAAACGTGAAGCGCTTGGATTTGGCAGTCGAGACCGAGAGAGTTCCTCTCACTACAATTAACTAGAACTGCTAGTACACATATATTATTAGAGCACGAACTTTACATGTTCTAGAGATGTTGGTTGCCGATTCTGTAGTTTGAAGATCAACCTTGGAGGTTGTATGGCCTGAGCTAGTTGATCTTTCTGTGGTAGAAGTATGTATTTTAAGATACAATCGAGCACATGCAAGAATGAAGCCATATTATGCATGTATATGTTCCAACAGCTGGAGCTAGCAGTATGCTTGAAAGACCACACTGAATAAATATAGTGACCCACAGAGCGTCCAGATGGGTAGGTAGACTTGCAAAGCGTCTAAATTAATAAGTTGCAAAGCTAAACGAAAGACAGCTTGATGTGGTAACGCTAAACGAAAAACAGCTTGATGTGGTAACGCTAAACGAAAAACAGCTTGATGTGGTCATGGCAGAACAACAGCTTTATGTTGTCTGCAAACACGCTCTCTCCGGCACCTAGAAGGCCTTCGTCGAGATCATCAGCATCGTCTTGGGCCTCAAAGTCCGCCGATCCTCCCGTCCTCCACCAGTATGTGCTGTGGAGGGCTAGCTGGCTAGCTGCACAAGAGCACACACCATACCAGCGAGGTTGGGGTAATGCCAGTCAAATGCTAGTACGTTAGTATATTTGTGTACGTGCTGAGATAACGGATGAAATTCACTTAGAACATGAGGAAGCTAAAAAGACTCACAAAAATGTAGAGACCACCACGAATTCCAGTAAAAATGCACCAGGCGAGTCCATTGAGAAAGGAGGCAATCGCAACCAGGAGTGGGGGGCATGTACCGAGCGCGTCGGCTCAGCACCACCTTGAGCTAAGAAACATAATTTCATACTAACATCCATCTAGCAGCAGTAGCAGGTAAGGAGAATGAGTAGTGAGTAGGGTGGTCGTACGTACAGACAGTGGTACTTTTTTTTTTTGAAACGGAAAATCCAGCCTCTGCACAGACAGTGGTACTGCATAGACGACGATGCCGCACAACAGACAGTACTAGCTTGCCCTGTGTCGTTGATGAGGAATGACACACCTCCTAGGGCGAAGGCCAAGACCCCACAGGCCCCAACGACGGTAAGTTGCTTGCGTCGGGGGTCGTCGACATACGAGTAGATGAAGAAAAGTACAATGTACACGTGCTCGATGATCATTCCGGACCCGTTGATTACTGGCATGCCGAAGTTGAGGAGTTAGCTTCTCCATGGTCCAAGCAGACCACGCGCTCTTGATGGCCTGCTTGATCCCATAGACGAGCTAGATGGCGCAGTTGGAGGCCGTCACAGCATACGGGAACGGGATGTACTTGGCGACACTGTTGATACCCATCAGCTGAATTGTGGTGCTCAATACAGTTTGCATTACACACGACAGTGAGTACATATAGACGTGAGGGGAGATCGTGAACGTGCAGAGGCACACGCAGTTGCGTGCCGTTCTATACGGATCAAGCCCTCGAGACTAGGACAACATACAACGTTACAATATGTTCAGTCAACACCCCCCGCAGTATGAACTCCGTTATCGAGGACGTTCAGGCTGGATCTAAATTCTACAAAGACTAAACTTGGTAACCCTTTAGTAAATATATCTGCATATTGAGACGTGGTTGGGAAATGAAGCACCTTAACCTCCCCGAGGGTGACACGATCACGAACAAAATGCAAGTCGATCTCAACGTGTTTGGTACGCTGATGTTGCACTGGGTTGGAGGAGAGGTAGATTGCGCTGATATTGTCACAGAAGACAACCGTGGCTCGACTGGGCGGATGATGCAGCACGGACAGTAACTGACGAAGCCAACAGTATTCTGCAACGCAGTTGGCAACAACGCGATACTCCGCCTCTGCACTGGATCTTGAGACGGTAGGTTGTCGTTTCGAGGACCAGGAAACGAGATTGGAACCAAGAAAGATTCCAAAACCAGACGTGGATCGCTGGGTATCAGGGCACCCGGCCCAATCGGCATCAGAGTAGCCGATGAGATCACGCGATGAGTTGCGATGGAGTTGGAGCCCAAAGTGCGACGTGCCTTTGATGTAACGAAGAATGCGTTTGACGAGTTGATAATGAGTATCACATGGCGAGTGCATGAACAAACAAACTTGCTGGACGGCATGCGAGATATCGGGTCGAGTGAGTGTTAGATATTGAAGCGCGCCTGCTATGCTGCGATACAGAGATGGGTTCGAAAAAGGGGCACCCGTGTGAGCGGAGAGTTTTTTTTTGGTGTCTATCGGGGTGGACAGTGGATTACAATTGGACATATTGGCTTTGTCTAGGATCTCTAAAGCATATTGTTGTTGCGAAAGAAAGAGGCCGGCAGCATTACGATGAACATTAACTCCAAGGAAGTGATGGATATCCCCCAAATCGGTCATGGAAAATTCCCGTTTGAGAGAGAGGATGATGGATTGAAGAAGGTGGGTGGTGTTTGCGGTAAGGAGAATGTCATCAACGTAAAGCAACAAATATGCGGTGGAAGAACCATTGTGAAAAATGAAGAGTGAGGAATCACATTTTGAGGCAACAAAACCAATAGAAAGGATGAATGTTTGAAACCGATGAAACCATTGCCGTGGAGCTTGCTTGAGCCCATATAAGGATTTGTTCAACCGACAAACATGGTTAGGAAGTGAAGAATCAACAAATCCAGACGGCTGTTGGCAATAAACGACTTCATCAAGATTACCGTGGAGAAAAGCGTTCTTCACGTCGAGTTGATGAAGAGGCCAATTGTGTGAGGTAGCAAGACTGAGAACCACTCGAATTGTAGCCGGTTTAACAACCGGACTAAAAGTCTCGCCGTAATCCACCCCGGGCTGCTGGCTGAAGCCTCGAAGAACCCACCGTGCTTTGTATCGTGACAGAGAACCATCGGTGTTAAGTTTGTGCCGAAAGACCCATTTTCCCGAGACAAGATTGACACCTGCAGGACAAGGAACCAAACACCACGTATTATTCTGAATTAAAGCGTTATATTCATCAAGCATTGCATTGTACCAGCATGGGTCTTTGAGAGCGTTGCGGTAGTTTGATGGGAGAGGAGAAATTGGGGTGGACGCATCAATTAAGGTGAAGAGGCGGCGGGGCATAAGAAACCCGTCTTTAGCGCGTGTGAGCATCCTGTGTGGGTTTTCGGGTGGGTTTATAAGTTTCGCGCCTGGCGGTAGGGCAGGGGGACGTGGCGCGGTGGGAGTGGTTGGAGGGGGTATGGTGGACGCGGCAGACGAGGAGGATGCTGTCGGGGTGGGGCTGGTGGACTGCGATCCCGAGGAGGATTGCTGGGCGCGGTCAGGTGAGGATCCCGCGGTGGATAGGGTATCCGAGGTAGGTGCGGCGGATCCCGAGGGGGATTGCGCTAGCTAGCGACGGGTGGTTGGTGTTGGGGCGCGTGGAGATAAACGAAAACTTTTCCTACGCGGTACTCCCAAGATCTAGCCGAGGTAGAAGGCCACGAGTATTACCACTAGACGCGCAGGTGCGGATTATCGATGCAGCGCGTCGGGGCAGTGCAGTCCCACGATCCGATCTGGCCGATCCAATCCCTCGAACGTCGAAGTGCTGAACGTACAGCACCTCTGCCGGTATCCACACGTACGAGGAGGAGCTCCGACGGCGGACTGCTAGGTCCGGTGCGGCGGTTGGACTGAGTGGGGCTAGGGTTCCCAACGCATGGGAGAGTGGACTAACGTGCCCGCTGGGCAACCTGCGCCCCTCTTTATATAGCGTATGGTAATGGGCTGCACAACACTTGTGGCCCATTCCCTCTGTGAGTCCGACTCACTAACTCAGTCCATTTCCGGTTCGGGTCCAACCCAACCAATATTTGCTCCCGCTCTTAAGTGTGCGACCCTGCAGGCTCATGGCGACCTGGACACGATTAGAGTCCGACTCTCAATCGATCAATCGGTAGCGGCTCCTAGCAGAACGTGCCGACTCCCAAGTTCCATTGAGTCATGACGACATACCTTTCAATGTGATATTCATCTTAGTCCTTTTTGCCTCACGATATACCTTGTCAAACTATAGGCGATTCATCGTCATCCCTTTAATAGTTCAACTCTCTTCTCGATCCGTGATATGTGATTCACCTGACTAACTCTTAGTCAACAGACACAGTTAACACTTAACTGAGTTGCGCATGGCCATGCTTCCTGAATCATATCACTCGAGAGGGCCCAGAGAATATCTCTCCATTCGGAGGGGCAAAATCCCATCTTGATTATCCACATCACGCAGCTTGCTTCTCATTCGACCCGAACTCTGCCTTTATAGTTGCCTTGTCACAGAACAACGTTTGACAGAACCTAAGTCGGTGATCCACAACTCGGATTGTGCGACAACCTCAGGTCTAAGGATTACATTGATTGAGACATGCAAATGACGACTTGATCGTTGCATCTCAATGTGGGTCAGTCCGACTTGCTAAACTCTTTAGCCAAGTCCGTGAACGTTGGAATGGCATCACCATGCCCATGACAAGTGGAACCGTGTCATCAGCCAACACTCACATTAGTCTAGGGTGTGTGTCCAGCACAACCTTAACGACCAAGGACAATTAGTATGAACAACATGAATACATAGTTCCACAATCGAATCACATATTCAATGACATATATCAGATGTTCAAACCAAAGGACAACTTAATAACTTTATGAATACATTGGGAATTACATCATCTATGATTGCCTCTAGGGCATATTCCCAACAGTCTCCCACTTGCACTAGAGTCAATCATCTTGGCATCATATGCCTAGGCATCTAATGCCCATACCTCTCGTGTGCGCCTCATGCTTAGGCTGTGGTAGCGCCTTTGTCAACGGATCTGCAATGTTTGCATCCGTGTGTACTTTGCATAACTTGATATCACCTTGTTCGACAAACTGGCGAATGAGGTGGTACCGCATGAGTATATGTTTGTTCTTCTGGTGTTGTCTAGGTTCCTTGGCCTGTGCGATAGCACCATTGTTGTCACAATATACGTCCAAAGGATTGGACGCGCCCTGAACCACACCAAGATCAATCAGGAGGTTCCTGATCCAAACGGCTTCCTTTGCCGCCTCTGAGGCAGCAATATACTCAGCCTCTGTTGTAGATGCAGACACCGTATCTTGCTTGGAACTCTTCCAGCTCACAGCCCCTCCGTTCATCACGAACACGTATCCAGATTGCGAACGAGAATCATCCGAGTCGGTGAGATAACTCGCATCCGTGTAACCCTTTACACTGAATTCCTCATCACCTCCATAAACTAGGAACATTTCCTTAGTATTTCTCAAATACTTAAGAATGTTTTTAACCGCTGCCCAGTGGGCTTTGCCAGGGTCAGCCTGGTATCTGCTCGTAACACTTAGAGCATAGGAAACATCTGGCCTAGTACAAATCATGGCATACATGATGGATCCGATTGCCGAAGCATGCGGAATCACACTCATCTGACTTCGCTCATCAGTCGTCGAAGGACACTGAGTCTTGCTAAGTTTTATGCCATGGGACATCGGTAAGAATCCCTTCTTGGACTCTTCCATTTTGAATTTCTTCAAAACCTTGTCCAGATAAGTACTCTGACTCAATCCAATGAGTCGCCTTGATCTATCTCTATAGATCCTGATTCCTAATATGTAAGTTGCCTCACCCAAATCCTTCATTGAGAAACTCCTTTCCAATGACTCTTTGGTTTCTTGCAACATCATGACATCATTTCCAATCAGCAATATGTCATCCACATATAAGATTAGAAAGTTTACTTTGCTCCCACTAAACTTCTTGTATAAACAAGAATCATGATCGCTCTTGATGAAGCCAAACGATTTGACTACCTCATCAAAGCGAATGTTCCAACTCCGAGATGCTTGCTTCAACCCATAAATGGATTTCTGAAGTTTGCATACCTTGTCAGCATTAGCTGGATCGACAAAACCTTCGGGCTGTATCATATACACGTCCTCAGTTAAATTTCCATTAAGGAAAGCCGTCTTGACATCCATCTGCCATATCTCATAGTCGAAATAGGCTGCTATGGCTAACATGATCCGAATTGATTTAAGCATCGCTACGGGCGAGAAGGTCTCGTCGTAGTCAACTCCTTGAACCTGTCGGAACCCCTTCGCGACAAGTCGTGCTTTATAGACGGAAATATTTCCATCCATATCAATTTTCTTCTTAAAGACCCATTTGCACTCGACGGGTCTTGCACCGTCAGGCAGATCAACCAAATTCCAAACTTGGTTTTCATCCATGGACTTTAACTCGGATCTCATGGCTCCAAGCCATGACTCGGAATCAGATCCCACCATCGCTTCCGAATAAGTTGCCGGCTCATTACTGTCTAACAGTAAAACATCTCGAGCACTCTGTAATCTGGCAGATCTCCGTGGTTCAGGTGCTGTTACCGGTGTAGGTGCCACGACCGGCTCAGCCTCCAAGGCATTCGCCGATTCGCCCCTAGCCGGTTCCTCTCGAATTTCTTCGAGTTGCACTGTGCTCCCACTGACTTCCCGACCGAGAAACTCTTTCTCAAGGAAGACACCATTCCGAGCGACAAACACTTTGCCCTCTTCCTGGTTGTAGAAGTAGTACCCCAAGGTTTCCCTCGGATACCCCACGAAAATACACTTATCCGACTTGGGCGTGAGCTTGTCCGACTGAAGTCGCTTGACAAATGCTTCACAACCCCAAATCTTAAGAAAAGACAAACTTGGCTTCTTGCCCGTCCACATCTCATGTGGTGTCTTCTCTACTGACTTTGATGGTACTCTGTTTAGTGTGAACGCTGCAGTTTCTAGACAATAACCCCAAAATGATAAAGGTAGATCTGTCCGACTCATCATTGATCGTACCATGTCCAACAAGGTCCGATTTCTCCGTTCCGATACACCGTTTCTCTGCGGTGTACCCGGCGGAGTGAGTTGAGGAACTATTCCACAACTCTTTAGATGGTCATCAAACTCATGGCTCATGTACTCGCCTCCACGGTCCGACCGTAGAAACTTTATTTTCTTGCCGAGCTGATTTTGTACCCCATTCTGGAATTCCTTGAACTTTTCAAAGGCTTACGACTTGTGTTTCATTAAATAGATATATCCATACCTACTCAAATCATCAGTGAAGGTAATGAAGTACTCATAACCACCTCTGGCTGTCGTGCTCATTGGACCACATACATCACTATGTATTAGTTCCAACAAGTCGGACGCCCTTTCACAACTCCTTGCAAAAGGTGTCTTGGTCATTTTGCCTAGTAGGCATGATTCGCATGTCTCGAATGACTCTAAGTCAAACGAAGTTAGAAGTCCATCATCATGGAGCTTCTTCATGCGCTTCCAACTTATATGACCAAGCCGACAGTGCCAAAAGTAAGTCATATTCAGATCATTTGGTTTCAACCTTTTAACATTTATGTTATAGACCGATTCACTATCAAGATTCAAAATAAATAACCCGTTCTGAACGGGTGCAAAGCCGTGAAACATATCTTTCAAATATAAAGAACAACCATTATTCTTAATATTCGACTCATAACCTTGTCTCATCAAACATGAGGCGGAAATAATGTTTCGACTAAGCGCTGGAACATAATAACAATTATTTAGTTCCAAAATAAATCCTGAAGGTAAATGAAGTTGCATCGTGCCGACTTCCAACGCAGCGACTCTCGCCTTGTTGCCGACCCGAATATCAACCTCTCCTCTTGCCACGCTCCTAGTTCTTACCAGCCCCTGCAACGAGTTGCAAATGTGAATGACTGATCCGGTATCATATACCCAAGAACTATTAGGGGAATCAGCAAGATAAATGTCTATAACATTGCACACAAGTGTACCTGAGTCGGAAGTCATACCTCCACTCTTGGCCTTGTCAGCCAAATACTTGGTGCAGTTCCTCTTCCAGTGGCCATCCTGCTTGCAATAGAAGCAATTGGCTCCGGCTGCAGGAGAAGGCTTAGTCTTTGAGGGAGCACTCTGGACAGGGCCATGGGCGCTACCTCCTGACTTATCCTTCTTCTTCTTAGTCCAAGAACTCTTCTTGAACTTAGCCTTATTCTGCACCATCAACACTTGACTGGCGCCTTTCTTGATATCAGCCTCTGCCGTTTTGAGCATCCCATGTAATTCAGTGATACTCTTATCCATACCATGCATATGATAGTTCGAGATGAACGGACCATACGCACTAGGAAGAGAGTTCAGAATTATATCAGTGGCGATCTCTTCTTTAATTGAGAAGCCCAAGCGATCCAAAGACTGTATGTAACCAATCATCTTGATTACATGCGGACTCAGTGGATCGCCGTCTTTAAGCTTACAGCCAAGCAAAGCTTGAGAGACTTGATACCTCTCAGTCCTTGCTTGAGCCTGGAACATACTTTTGAGGCTTTCGATCATATCGTAGGCCTCAACATTCTCGAACTGCTGCTGCAAGTCCGGTTCCATGTGTGCAAGCATAAGACAGCTGATTTCCGTAGACTCATCTCTAGCCTTACGGTAGGCATTCATGACAGCGACAGTCGCATCGTCATCAGGCTCATCTGGAAGTGGAGTTTCTAGAACATGTTCTTTCTTGTCATGCTTGAGGACTATCCTCAGATTACGATACCAGTTGGTGAAATTAGTTCCATTAAGCTTATCTTTCTCTAGGATTGACCTCAACGCAAACGCGGACAACTGAGGAAGGTTGCTAGGTGCCATTGATCTACAACAGAAAATACGCAAAAACACTTAAGACATGTATTCATAAAAGAGCAGGCATATTAAACGCTTTAATACTTATGCTCCCACTAGAACCAACATCCCTCCGATGGTTGCTTAGTGATTCAAGATCCTAAATAAGCAAGCCGACTAGTGAGCTTAAGCATCACCGCTAGCCGTCAAGTGATCTAGGTAGGCAACACCTTGCCAATCGTATCTCTATACGACTCCTGTTAGTTGGGTGACATCACATGCCCCGGCTCCCAACCTACCTCGCCCCGAGCCCCACAACCGTTGTGATGGACTCGTCTAGATTACCAAGTGCTTCTGCTTGTAAGAGTCCGACTCAAACCCACCTAACCGGAAAGAATTGGTAGCACCTCAATTTCATGAGCCCACTACCAAGAATGTCCGACTTGTGATGGTGCAGCACTGGCGGGGCGACCGACTAGACCTTCTTTGAGGGATTAAAGAATCTACCAACTATCTAAATAGAGGTAAATAGAGGCATAACAATAACACAAATAAAGCAATTATAATGTGAAATGGTATGGCTCTCTTCATGGTGATCTCCATCTCCACGAAGCTTGTAAGTCGACTCGTGCCAACTCTTGTCACGTGCCATCTTACTCCATGTAGCCGACTTGTACATCGACTTGCATGCCTTCCGGGTTCTCCAACAAGCTACACTAGCTAAGTAAATGAAATTTACATAGAGAATCCGACACGCAGGCCGGTATACAATAAAATGACAGCACCTAGGCTCCAGCCGGCTGACAAAAAACATGATACGCAGATCATGTATGGATTACACACATCACATGCACATAAGCCATACCATTCACAACTTCCTGCAAAAACAAGTTATGCATAGATACGATATCTACCGGCGTTGTGAAACTCGCAACGACATCTAAGGCGCTACGAAATTGGGGTGGACGCATCAATTAAGGTGAAGAGGCGGCGGGGCATAAGAAACCCGTCTTTAGCGCGTGTGAGCATCCTGTGTGGGTTTTCGGGTGGGTTTATCAGTTTCGCGCCTGGCGGTAGGGCAGGGGGACGTGGCGCGGTGGGAGTGGTTGGAGGGGGTATGGTGGACGCGGCAGACGAGGAGGATGCTGTCGGGGTGGGGCTGGTGGACTGCGATCCCGAGGAGGATTGCTGGGCGCGGTCAGGTGAGGATCCCGCGGTGGATAGGGTATCCGAGGTAGGTGCGGCGGATCCCGAGGGGGATTGCGCTAGCTAGCGACGGGTGGTTGGTGTTGGGGCGCGTGGAGATAAACGAAAACTTTTCCTACGCGGTACTCCCAAGATCTAGCCGAGGTAGAAGGCCACGAGTATTACCACTAGACGCGCAGGTGCGGATTATCGATGCAGCGCGTCGGGGCAGTGCAGTCCCACGATCCGATCCGGCCGATCCAATCCCTCGAACGTCGAAGTGCTGAACGTACAACACCTCTGCCGGTATCCACACGTACGAGGAGGAGCCCCGACGGCGGACTGCTAGGTCCGGTGCGGCGGTTGGACTGAGTGGGGCTAGGGTTCCCAACGCATGGGAGAGTGGACTAACGTGCCCGCTGGGCAACCTGCGCCCCTCTTTATATAGCGTATGGTAATGGGCTGCACAACACTTGTGGCCCATTCCCTCTGTGAGTCCGACTCACTAACTCAGTCCATTTCCGGTTCGGGTCCAACCCAACCAATATTTGCTCCCGCTCTTAAGTGAACGGACAACGACGTCGCCTAGAGGGGGGGGGTGAATAGGCGATTAAAACTTTTCCGGTTAAGGCTTGCTAAATGCGGAAATAAACTAGGTGTTTAAATTAACAAGCATACAACCTAAATATTCTATGGCCAACTAGATGCACCAACAACTTATGCTAAGCAAGACAAGTAACAAGGTGATAGCAAGATATATAACTTCAAGCTCGAAGGCTATCACAATGTAAATTGCATAAGTAAAAAGCTCGGGTATAGAAATAACCGAGGCACACGGAGACGAAGATGTATTCCCGAGTTCCTCCCACAAAGGGGAGTACGTCTCGTTGGAGGGGTGTGAGCTCACCACGAAGGCCTACTCAACGCCACAAAGGCCTCACCCTATTCTCCGATGAACTTCCGCCACAAAGGCCTAGTTCACCTTCCACTATTGGCAACCTTCAAATCCGAGGCACGCATCCACAACTCAATTGGAGGCTCTCGGTGTCACCACAATCTTGGGGCACGCATCCACAACTCAATTGGAGGCTCCCAAGAACACCACAAGTCGTCTAGGGTCCAAGACCCAAGAGTAACAAGCTCACAAACTTTCAACTTCCACGAATCCTCGTGGAGAGAGCAAACCGATGCAACCGATGCAAATGGCAAGAGCACAAGTGCTCAAATCCTTCACTCTCAAATTCCAACAAAGCAACAAATGCTTATGGGGGAATAAGAGAGGAAGAACAATGGAGGAGAAACACCAAGAACTCCAAGATCAAGATCTACTAAGTTGCCCTCACTAAGAAGGAAGATGGATTGGTGGAAATGTAGATCGAGATCTCCTCTACCTTCTCCCTCAAAGATATGCAAGAATCATAGGAGGGATTGGGAGAGGGGCAAGCTTTCCAAGGTCAACAATGGTGGGAGAGAAGGGGAAAAACGTGCTTGGAAGACTTGGGGACCAATGGGGAAGAAAGCCCCCTTAAATAGGTCCCCACAAAAACTAGCCGTTTGTGCAGGAATCTGGGACCGGAATATCCGGTCCAAGTTTGGACCGGAATATCCGATCCGAAGATCTGCTCGAAACCTGTTGACTTTAACCGGAATATCCGGTCCCCTTGGAAAAATCCGGTACCAATAATCCGGTCCATGTCAGTGAGCAAATTGGTCTGAAAACTGCCCAAACCGGAATATCCGGTATGCCCCGAATAATCCGGTTCAAATAATCCGGTTCATTCCAGAAGGTTCAAGCTTCCAGTCCTTAGCCATTTTTCGCAGCAACCGGAATATCCGGTCCAGGATGAATAATCCGGACCAAATAATCCGGTTGACTCCAGTAGCTCGAACCTTCCAGTCCTTAGCCATTTTTCGCAACAAACTCCACAACCGGAATATCCGGTTTGAGATGAATAATCCGGCTCCAAATAATCCGGCTCATCTCTGTCCCGAATATGGACCAAAACTACCCTAACCGGAATATCCGGTTGCCCGGAATAATCCGGCTAGAATAATCCGGTTGAGTCCGGAACAGAGAGGCTGAACTAGAAACCCCATAACTTTTGCAAAAGAACTCCGAACGAGGTAAATCCAATTGCATTGGAAAGATAACAGCAAGGAGTATCCAAACAAAAAGTGAAAATATTGATACCTCAAAGTATGGAGAAGTTACCACACATGGAAGCTGTGGGAACATTCTCAAAGACGAACGGAATATTTTCACCACCGAAAACGCAACAAGTTTTTCTTATGAAATCCGTTTTCGAGAAACCAAGGCTTGTCATGAAGATCACGACAAGCACTAAAACCCAAAGGAGACAAAAGCCAAATAAGAACCAAGAAAGATGATATGCAAAGTATGCAAAGGTTTGAGCTCTCCATAACGATTCGATCGAGTTACTCACTTGAGAGCCCCTCTTGATAGTACGACTATCTATCCTATAACCCGGTCTCCCAAAGACACGAGACCGGTAAAATAGAAAACCTATCAAGATTATACCTTTGCCTTGAGCATTCCACTTGAGCTAGATGATGACGATCTTGACTCTCTCAAGTTGGATCTTCTTTCTTGATTGCGCTTGCTAGCACAAACTCCGCTTGATGAAGACTTGCAAGTTGCTCCCCCATACACCATTATGGGAGAGACTAGCTCCCCCATACACCATTATGGGAGAGACCCTTCGGCAAATCTTCACAAGGCCACAATCTCCCAAAGTGGTGGCAAGCATCAAGCATAGGATATCTTCTAGATGCTTCACTTGAGCTTCTACGTCAAGCTAGATGACAAACACCGCTTGACGACGACATAGACCATGGGCTATATGAAATCTTCCTTTTGGTTCATGCCCATGGAAAGATACCTAACCACACATAGAGATGCGACACACACATATCATGGGTTAGTTCACAAAGCTATATTGACAATTGCTTACCATACCATGAGATACACAATCCCACTTGGTACAACTTGTAGCTTTGTGTGTTGATCGCTTGCTTGATCAACCTTGTATCTTTGCTTCTCACTTCTAAAGATGATGTCTTGAAGATGATAATGAAAGATCACCTAATCCTTTTTCTTCAAGACAAACTAGCAATAAGCTCAACTCAAACCAAGACCATTCTTCATATAAATCCATGAGAAAAACAATGGCCATCAAGGAAGCTAATAGAGTTCAACACATGAACTCCATTATTTCCTATGGACAAGATCTACAAGGATAACTCAATGCAAACATTAGTCCATAAAGGATTGTCATTAATTACCAAAACCACATATGGGGGAACCATGCACTTTCAATCTCCCCCATTTTGGTAATTGATGACAATCCCTTTTTACGAGGGTTTATATGATGAATAAAGCAAACATGCTAAACAAGAGCAAGGATGCAATAGCATGGAAAGGCAAATGCTTAAGAACGAAACTAAAGCATAAACCAAATTCCCTTAAACCCTCTAAACTTCTCCCCCATTGGCATCCATTGCCGAAATGGGAAAAAAGATTAGAAGGCCAATATAGTAAGAGCTCCCCCATAGTGTATGCATTCCTCATGATATGAATGAAATCAAGTGCATATCTCCAACTATGAATAGATGGAGGGAGATCAAACTATATTGAGGATCCAAAGATTTATAAGCAAAGTAAAATTGAAGGATACTTTCACAAAGAAGCAACCAACCAACGGATCCGAAAAACCGATTGACCAAAATCAATATTTTGATAAGATCAACCAAGTGTTCTAGAAAATCAGGAGGGAACTCCCCAAGGTACATGCACAATGTTAGATTTGAATTACTATATAATGTGCACAACATGGAATCATCACTCCCTTCTAGATAATTTTGAACACAAACAAGAGCAAGATAATAGATTGGAGATGAAGCAAAGCAACTTGCAAACAAACAAAAGTTGAGCAATGAAGATCAAGAAGACAAATAAAGACTTACTCAACCGAAATAGATGCGTGTGACAAGGAAAAACATTTTTAGGAGACTAATAGGATGATAGAATCATCAACATAGTCTTTCAATATAGGAGGCACATAGTGCATATCATGTCTTTCCCATACACACAAACCATCAAATGATAAAGCACATAGGTCCACAAGCTTATTAAGATGCAAAAGGAATACCAAACCAAAAGCAAAGCTTGTGCCTTTTAGGAACCACCAAGGAATATAAAGCAATAAAAAGTGGTCACTAAAGAAATAGAATATCAATTAAAGATGTAACTATTATCGTGTGTATAAGTTTCTAAGTGGACAACAATCACAAAGATATATATCCACAAAGAAACATGCACACACAAAATAGGTACAAAGGTGAAGAACATGATATCCAAGAGAGGTTCATTAATATACCAATAAGATTTTTGCTTGAAAGCAAAGCACTAAGCTTAGTTTAATCTTAAGGGGATATAGATGAACACACAAAACTCATCAAAGCATCACAAATATCACAAGGGAAAAGTGATAGTTGGAATGCTTCGAGAAAGGTAACGCATATCACAAAAGGTTCAAATGGTTTTTGAGAATTCATCAATATTGCATATGAGAGACTTCAAGTAGAAGTTGCTAGATTAATATACTCGGGATTGGTGAATCATGAAAATGACTATAAATATCCCCATAGTATGTAATCATCCCGGCTTACTCATAGTTGCAATTAAGATGCTTTTGATAAGACATTTGCAAGAACCAAATGAAATGCAACAAAGGGAAATCATGCCAAGAAGCAACCTACACAAGGTTGAAAGCTAGAAATGTATGCATGAGATAGATACTTGTTACCGAGACGACATTGGTGATGAAGAGGATGCGAGTTTGATAATCATCGAAGCTTGACTCCTATAATACCATGGTGAGAACACCTTCCTTATGAATGGAGCAAGCAACCAATGTATCTCCATTGTACCTAAAACAAAATTCAAGTACAAAATGGTACCCAAACTCATTGGGTCCAAAGTAGTTAGAACAACTACAATACATAGGACAAACTCCAAATAAATATGTGCATATTAATATGAATTTGAATTTCATGCACATCTTAGCCATTTAGGATTTGATGGAGTTTATCCTATATATTGGATCAACGAAAGTAATCATGCCAAAAGATATACATAGTAAATATGCATGCACAAAACTTTCAAGAACCAAAACAAGATACAAATTGGACAAAGAACTAATTAAACCAAGAAGCCACTCACAAGAGTGAAAAGAAAGAGAATTGTCCAAAATATATCAAGACCCAAATCAACACATGATTGAGGAAACCAACATAGAGAGGATACCAAAAAAAACATAAAAGAGTGAACAAACCCTCTACACTTTTCATGATAGCACACAAAGTACCAAGACGAAAAGTGTTTGTCTTCCAAAGAGACAAGTCATTGGGATAACAAACAAATTTAAAGACAACAAGTGTTCAAACGCATATAGGATAGTTCTTCCAATAATAGTGCATTATTTATGATCTTGCATTTGAATACAAAATGCACACAATGGAATCATTACTCTCCATATATATTATTCAAACACTAGTCATGTTTAAATAAAAACAATTAGATGCAATACCAATTAAAGGAGTGGTGATCTACTCAAAGTAGGATAGCTTCCCCAAGAATAGTGCAACCCAAAGAAGTATGACTTTGAACACAAGTGCACAAGTATGGGATCATTGCTTTTCCTAACTCAAGAAAGCATAAAACAAATTTTGAGTAGAGCAAGGAAGACACAAAGGAGTTTGAACCAAACAAATCCTTGGCAAGGAAGAAGGCAATATTTATAGCAATGGCCAAAGTAAACATGATCAATAAACTTACCACAAATTGTTATAACTTGTCAACGACAAGAGATGTATGGAGATATTTCTCGGTGGTAGATTTGTTCACAATCATATTCACAAAATATAAGCATGTGGTAAAAGATAGAAAATAAAAAACATGCTTAGATAGAGATTCTTGAAGGCTTCAAATAAAACTCGAAAAAGCAAGGCAACAAGAAACTCTCTAACAAACAAGATACCAAAGAAGAGAGACACAAGATATTTTAAGTAAATATGGAACTTGTTTGAGCAACATGCCACTTAGGAACAAGATAACTAGAATATCAACTCTAGGTGGCAATACCTCACATGTTCACATTTTCTAGGCTTGTAATATGCACATAGCTTATTACTCCCCGATAATGTGATAATCCATTGAAATCAACAAGAGGCAAAAATAAATCCAACAAGAGAAAGTTAATGGACATTAGAATTTGAATTTCTCATGAGGAAGACATACCATATAGAGACAAGATAATATTGATATATCAACACTAAGTGGTATTCCTCATGTACACACATTTTAGGATAGTAAAGTGCAAAGCATATTACTCCCCCAAAATGGGATAGTCCATTAATCTCCCAAAGAGCCAACTAAGATAAGAAACAATAGCAATGAAGGCTCAACACAAAGAACACAAGTACATGGAGTGCAAACCAACAAACATAAATAGGTAAGTAGGAAGCACAATATATACAAACACATGCTAGAAACAAAACTAACATATGCAAGGGAGCAAGCAACTTTCAATGAATATATGATTTAAACACAAGTTACCGCTTGGAGGAACATTGGGAAGGAGATATATATATAATCCAAGTGACTTGGCTTGAGGAAATATAATTGATGAAGATCCCTTAATTCTTCATAAAATAGCCAAGTCTCCAAGGCCCTCCATCACCACCTATTGATCAAGTTTGAGCTTGTTGGTCCCCAACCAAGTTGGGTCCTAAGAGGTTAGTCACAATAGGTTTGGCAACCCAAATGGTTCTTTTCTTGACACCACTTGGAGTACCAACATACTTGGCAAACACATTGCCCACATTATCCTTCCGAATGTAATAAGCATTATCAACAAGGATAGGGATGGATAATGTACCATTAGTGCATGAAGAAGCAAAGTGTCCCTTCTTGCGACAAAGGTAGCAACATCGACTCTTTTCTTTCTTCTCAATATGCTTCTCAACAAGAGGAGCATTGGCTTGAGTCTCCTTAGGAGGTGGCCGTTGTTCAACTCGTGGTTGAGCATGAGATTGAACAAGAGGCCGCTTCCCTAATTGCTTCTCACTAAGAGGCTTCTTCTTCAAAGGGCAAGATCTAACATGGTGCCCTTCAATCTTGCACTTGAAGCAAATAATCTTGGTCGAATCTTTTTCTTGTTCTTGGCCCTTCTTCTTGTCAATAATGGACTTGTTCTTGAGATTGGAGTTGAATCCAAGTCCACTCTTGTCATTGGGAAGTCTTCGCACTCTCAACATCTTGTCAAGTGTGGAACTCCCTTCATGACACTTTTCCAAGTCTTTCTTCAAAGAAGTGACTTGGGCCTTGAGCTCTTTAATTTCCTCTACATGGTTAGAATCAACACAAGAGCTAGAGGAAGTAGATGCTTCATTGTTAGAGCAACAAGGCAAGGAAAGCAATTCATCACAAGATGTAGAAACATTATGGGAGGATGAATTACTAATACGAGCACAAGTCAATATAGCATTATTAGAAGATATTGTGCTAGTAACCACATGAGGCTCACAAGATGTTACCTTTGTAGTGATAGCCTCAAGAGCTAATTTTAGCTTGGTATGGGATTCTAGAAGATCCTCATGAGAGCTAGATAGCTTTTCATGACTTTCTTCCAATTTCCCATACTTGCTAGTCATTAGCTCAAGTTGAGACCTTAGCTCAACATTCTCCTTCAAAATAGATGATTCACAAGATGTGGAGTTAGTAGCACAAGCATCAATTGAAATAGAAGAAGATAACTTGGCAAGCTCATTATTTAACCTAGAGTTTTCTTCAATTAGATTAGCATTGCCAACAACAAATTCAACCTTTTCATTTTTAAGCACTTTATATTTAGCATGGGTATGGTCACGTGCTTTAGTGAGATAGGCTATTTGTTCATTATAGAGCTCCTCAATAGATTCAAGTTTCTCCTCAAGAGTAACTCGGAGCTCATACTCTTCCTCAAGAGACATAGTGAGGGATGCCTTTTCATCGGCATCACTTCTTTCAATCTCACCTTTCTTTTCAATGATTTTAGCGCTATAAATAGCAAAAGCCAATATTTCACTAAAAGGAGTGATAGCTTTACTACCTTTAGGGAGATCTAGAAGAACCAACTCACCCTTCTCCATTAAAGAGACTTCATCCTCAAACTCTCCATAAAATATATCCTCATCCTCATCATCACAAGATGTAGTGGGTTCCAAAGGTGGAGATACCTTTGAATCCCTAGCCATAAGGCACATATGAGAAATGGATGGCGATGATGAAGATATACTAGAAGAGCCATTAAGGTCCATGTCCTTTTCCACAAAAAAGTGGGATTCCTCTACATTGTTAGCCACACAAGTACTAGAGGAAATGGAAGCATTATTTTCATGAAAACAAGACATAGGAAGCATATCATCATGAGATTTAGTTAAACAGCTATTACATGATATGCAAGGACTATCAACACTAGCATGTATGGAATTTTGAGTGCTAGAAGATATTAAGTCCAAAGATAGATCATTGCAATGGGATAGAGATGAAGTATAGTCAATAGCAAATTCACTATTCACAATGCAATTTCTATCACCACTCACCATATCATTACCTTGTGACAAATCACATGTTGGTGGAGTGGAGAAAGATGTGAGCTCATCACGGCCGGAAATGGATGGAGAACAATCATCCTCAATAATATTGGACACATCATATATATCTTGAAGTTTTGTCCATAGCTCATGAGCGTTCCGAAAAGGCATGATTGATTCAATAACTACATCGCTCAAAAAGCACAAGAGACCATTAGATACAAAAGTATCGAGATAAGAGTTTTCCTTATCCTCTAAATATAAATCTTGAGAATACTTTGGAGGAGGAAAATCCATATCTACAATTCTCTTAACATACTTTGGACCCATGTCCGTAAGAAATTTAAGAATGCGAATTTTCCAAACATCAAAGTTTCTACCATAGAATATAAAAGCGGAATCATGTTCTATTTCTCTAAACGACATCGTACTCTCTAGGATGTAAAGCCTAATAAAGAGAGACGAGGCTCTGATACCAATTGAACGGACAACGACGTCGCCTAGAGGGGGGGGGTGAATAGGCGATTAAAACTTTTCCGGTTAAGGCTTGCTAAATGCGGAAATAAACTAGGTGTTTAAATTAACAAGCATACAACCTAAATATTCTATGGCCAACTAGATGCACCAACAACTTATGCTAAGCAAGACAAGTAACAAGGTGATAGCAAGATATATAACTTCAAGCTCGAAGGCTATCACAATGTAAATTGCATAAGTAAAAAGCTCGGGTATAGAAATAACCGAGGCACACGGAGACGAAGATGTATTCCCGAGTTCCTCCCACAAAGGGGAGTACGTCTCGTTGGAGGGGTGTGAGCTCACCACGAAGGCCTACTCAACGCCACAAAGGCCTCACCCTATTCTCCGATGAACTTCCGCCACAAAGGCCTAGTTCACCTTCCACTATTGGCAACCTTCAAATCCGAGGCACGCATCCACAACTCAATTGGAGGCTCTCGGTGTCACCACAATCTTGGGGCACGCATCCACAACTCAATTGGAGGCTCCCAAGAACACCACAAGTCGTCTAGGGTCCAAGACCCAAGAGTAACAAGCTCACAAACTTTCAACTTCCACGAATCCTCGTGGAGAGAGCAAACCGATGCAACCGATGCAAATGGCAAGAGCACAAGTGCTCAAATCCTTCACTCTCAAATTCCAACAAAGCAACAAATGCTTATGGGGGAATAAGAGAGGAAGAACAATGGAGGAGAAACACCAAGAACTCCAAGATCAAGATCTACTAAGTTGCCCTCACTAAGAAGGAAGATGGATTGGTGGAAATGTAGATCGAGATCTCCTCTACCTTCTCCCTCAAAGATATGCAAGAATCATAGGAGGGATTGGGAGAGGGGCAAGCTTTCCAAGGTCAACAATGGTGGGAGAGAAGGGGAAAAACGTGCTTGGAAGACTTGGGGACCAATGGGGAAGAAAGCCCCCTTAAATAGGTCCCCACAAAAACTAGCCGTTTGTGCAGGAATCTGGGACCGGAATATCCGGTCCAAGTTTGGACCGGAATATCCGATCCGAAGATCTGCTCGAAACCTGTTGACTTTAACCGGAATATCCGGTCCCCTTGGAAAAATCCGGTACCAATAATCCGGTCCATGTCAGTGAGCAAATTGGTCTGAAAACTGCCCAAACCGGAATATCCGGTATGCCCCGAATAATCCGGTTCAAATAATCCGGTTCATTCCAGAAGGTTCAAGCTTCCAGTCCTTAGCCATTTTTCGCAGCAACCGGAATATCCGGTCCAGGATGAATAATCCGGACCAAATAATCCGGTTGACTCCAGTAGCTCGAACCTTCCAGTCCTTAGCCATTTTTCGCAACAAACTCCACAACCGGAATATCCGGTTTGAGATGAATAATCCGGCTCCAAATAATCCGGCTCATCTCTGTCCCGAATATGGACCAAAACTACCCTAACCGGAATATCCGGTTGCCCGGAATAATCCGGCTAGAATAATCCGGTTGAGTCCGGAACAGAGAGGCTGAACTAGAAACCCCATAACTTTTGCAAAAGAACTCCGAACGAGGTAAATCCAATTGCATTGGAAAGATAACAGCAAGGAGTATCCAAACAAAAAGTGAAAATATTGATACCTCAAAGTATGGAGAAGTTACCACACATGGAAGCTGTGGGAACATTCTCAAAGACGAACGGAATATTTTCACCACCGAAAACGCAACAAGTTTTTCTTATGAAATCCGTTTTCGAGAAACCAAGGCTTGTCATGAAGATCACGACAAGCACTAAAACCCAAAGGAGACAAAAGCCAAATAAGAACCAAGAAAGATGATATGCAAAGTATGCAAAGGTTTGAGCTCTCCATAACGATTCGATCGAGTTACTCACTTGAGAGCCCCTCTTGATAGTACGACTATCTATCCTATAACCCGGTCTCCCAAAGACACGAGACCGGTAAAATAGAAAACCTATCAAGATTATACCTTTGCCTTGAGCATTCCACTTGAGCTAGATGATGACGATCTTGACTCTCTCAAGTTGGATCTTCTTTCTTGATTGCGCTTGCTAGCACAAACTCCGCTTGATGAAGACTTGCAAGTTGCTCCCCCATACACCATTATGGGAGAGACTAGCTCCCCCATACACCATTATGGGAGAGACCCTTCGGCAAATCTTCACAAGGCCACAATCTCCCAAAGTGGTGGCAAGCATCAAGCATAGGATATCTTCTAGATGCTTCACTTGAGCTTCTACGTCAAGCTAGATGACAAACACCGCTTGACGACGACATAGACCATGGGCTATATGAAATCTTCCTTTTGGTTCATGCCCATGGAAAGATACCTAACCACACATAGAGATGCGACACACACATATCATGGGTTAGTTCACAAAGCTATATTGACAATTGCTTACCATACCATGAGATACACAATCCCACTTGGTACAACTTGTAGCTTTGTGTGTTGATCGCTTGCTTGATCAACCTTGTATCTTTGCTTCTCACTTCTAAAGATGATGTCTTGAAGATGATAATGAAAGATCACCTAATCCTTTTTCTTCAAGACAAACTAGCAATAAGCTCAACTCAAACCAAGACCATTCTTCATATAAATCCATGAGAAAAACAATGGCCATCAAGGAAGCTAATAGAGTTCAACACATGAACTCCATTATTTCCTATGGACAAGATCTACAAGGATAACTCAATGCAAACATTAGTCCATAAAGGATTGTCATTAATTACCAAAACCACATATGGGGGAACCATGCACTTTCATTAAGTGTGCGACCCTGCAGGCTCATGGCGACTTGGACACGATTAGAGTCCGACTCTCAATCGATCAATCGGTAGCGGCTCCTAGCAGAACGTGCCGACTCCCAAGTTCCATTGAGTCATGACGACATACCTTTCAATGTGATATTCATCTTAGTCCTTTTTGCCTCACGATATACCTTGTCAAACTATAGGCGATTCATCGTCATCCCTTTAATAGTTCAACTCTCTTCTCGATCCGTGATATGTGATTCACCTGACTAACTCTTAGTCAACAGACACAGTTAACACTTAACTGAGTTGCGCATGGCCATGCTTCCTGAATCATATCACTCGAGAGGGCCCAGAGAATATCTCTCCATTCGGAGGGGCAAAATCCCATCTTGATTATCCATATCACGCAGCTTGCTTCTCATTCGACCCGAACTCTGCCTTTATAGTTGCCTTGTCACAGAACAACGTTTGACAGAACCTAAGTCGGTGATCCACAACTCGGATTGTGCGACAACCTCAGGTCTAAGGATTACATTGATTGAGACATGCAAATGACGACTTGATCGTTGCATCTCAATGTGGGTCAGTCCGACTTGCTAAACTCTTTAGCCAAGTCCGTGAACGTTGGAATGGCATCACCATGCCCATGACAAGTGGAACCGTGTCATCAGCCAACACTCACATTAGTCTAGGGTGTGTGTCCAGCACAACCTTAACGACCAAGGACAATTAGTATGAACAACATGAATACATAGTTCCACAATCGAATCACATATTCAATGACATATATCAGATGTTCAAACCAAAGGACAACTTAATAACTTTATGAATACATTGGGAATTACATCATCTATGATTGCCTCTAGGGCATATTCCCAACAGTTGGTGGGGGTGCGGAACGCGAGGGCGGGATCAGGTGCGGGATCTGCTGCGGGCGTGGGTGGTGTGGCCGGGCATGTGTTAATGGGAAAATATGGGAATTTTGTCTCATCAAATGTTACATGCCGAGAAATGATGACTTTGCGCGTTTGCAAATCGAGACATCAATACCCTTTATGTTCTCTGGGATAGCCTAGTAGAACGCAACGTGTAGAACGTGGTGCGAGTTTGTGCGGTGACGTGGCTAGTTGATTTGGGAAACATAGGCAACCAAAAGCCCTTAAGTGATCATAGGAAGGGTGAAGGCCAAAAAGAAGGAAGTGAGGTGTAAGAAATTTTATGGCCCATGATGGACGGATGTTGATTAGGTAAGTGGCCGTGTTCAACGCTTCAACCCAAAAGGTGTAGGGGAGATGAGATTGGACTAAGAGCGTGCGTACAACATCGTTGGTAGTGCGAATATGTCTCTCGGCTTTCCCATTTTGCGGTGAAGTATGGGGACAAGAGAGGCGATAGGAAATGCCATGATCAGAGAAATAGGTGCGTAGAGAAGTGTTTAAAAACTCCCCCCCCCCCATTGTCACATTGCACGCATTTAATGAGCACATGAAATTGTGTGTAGACGAATTGTATGAAGCGTTGTAAATGCGAGGACGTGTCGGATTTTTGGCGCAAAGGAAAAGTCCACGAGTAGTGAGAAAAATCATCGAGAATAATCAGATAATATTGATAGCCACTGAAACTAGGCACATGTGATGTCCATAAATCGCAATGAATAATTTGAAAGGGAGTGGTTGTAAAGGAAAATGAAGTGGGAAAAGGGAGGCGTGTGTGGCACCCTAATTGACATGCTTCACAAAGTGCGGTGGAAGGTACTGGTTTACTACAATCAGGGAGTACAGAACGAGCTAAATGAGAGAGGGTGGAGTCGCCAGGATGTCCGAGTCGACGATGCCATAGGTCGCGCGATGATGATACGGTGAGCGCCATTGGTGAGGATGAGGAGACGCCATGGAGAGGATATAGATCACCCACACTATTGGATCTCAGAAGATGAGCCTTGATAGCTAGATCCTTCACAGTAAAACCAAAAGGATCAAATTCAATGGAAAGGGAATTATCAGTGGTGAGCTTGCGAACGGAGATGAGATTTTTGACTATATCGGGTGTAACTAGAACATTGTTGAGACGAAACCTATGTGGAGAAATATGGGTGGAACCGGTAGAGAGAATAGGCAGAGAAGACCCATTGTCAACAATTATGCGAGATGGAGTGCGCTTTAAAGGAGAATGAAGGGATGTGAGATTACCGGCCTCGTTGGTGATGTGAGCGCTTGCACCGGTGTCGAGGACCCAAGGTCCATGGCCATTGTACGGGACGTCGTTGTGTCTAGGAGCAGCATGCAGCATGCCTTGGTGATCCCAAGAGGGCATCATGGGAGCCGGCGCGTACTGGCCGGGCATGGTGACGTAGGCCTGCGTTGGCGCGCCCAGGTGCCCGCCGAGGATGCCACCGGCGTTGGGCGCGACGTAGGGAGGGCGACCGCCATACGGAGCATGGTAGACCGGCTGGTAGGCGGGGTGGTAGGCGGGTTGCTGGTGGTACCATCGACCACCGTTGTCACGACCGCGGCCGCGTCCACCCTAGTTGCGCCCGCCGCGATCACCACCATTGTAGCCGCCGTTGTAGCCGCCGCCGTAGCCGCCGTTAGGATGCCCGTTGTAGCCGCCGTGTTGGCCTCCGTTGGGGCCACCGTTGTAGCCGCCGCGGTGCCCGCCCTGGTTGTTGCCGCCCGTGGCATGGTGACCGCCGTTGTGGCCGCCACGGTTGCCGTTGGGCTGGGCGCCGCGATCCCCGCGATCACCGTTGGCGGGGGTGTCGTCGTGGGCGACAAGAGCTTGAGCAGCGGCATCCAAGGCTTTGGAGGCGATCGAGATCTCGGCGATCTGAAGCCTGGACTGGGCGTCCACAAAGGAGGGCAGTGGGCACTGCAAGATCTCGGCGTGGAGGGCATATTTCTTGGCGAGGCCATCGAGAAGGCGCCTAGTGAGCTGGGGCTCGTCGATGGGATCATCGACATCTGCAAGAGCATCGGCGATCTCCTTCAGCTTGCTGCAGTAGGCGGAGATGGACATGTCCGCCTGTTTGAGTTCATGGAACTCTTTGCGCAGATGCATGGCGCGCCCGGCCTTGTTGGCGGTGAAGAAGGTGTGGATGGCGGTCCACGTGTCGAAGGCGCTGTCCTCCTCTTTGAGGACGATCTGCTGGAGATCATCGGCTATGGTGGCGAGAAACCAGAGAGAGATGGTGATGTCGATCTTACGCCACTCGTCGTCTGCAAGATGGAGATCCGTCTGCTCCTCGACGTGATCTCGGGCGTCGTAGCGGGAGAGGAGGGTGAGGATGATGTGACGCCACTTGCGGTATCGCTTGCCGGATGTGTCGAGAGAAAAGGAGATGTAGTTCAGGATGTTTATGTTGTGGATGGAGACAACAGGGGGAACTAGAGCGAGAGCAGAGGTGGGAGCGGCAGCCATGGCTGCGGTGGGCTAGAGAGCAGAGGGGAAGAAGACAGGCTCAGATACCAAGCTGAATTGTGGTGCTCAATACAGTTTGCATTACACACGACAGTGAGTACATATAGACGTGAGGGGAGATCGTGAACGTGCAGAGGCACACGCAGGTGCGTGCCGTTCTATACGGATCAAGCCCTCGAGACTAGGACAACAGACAACGTTACAATATGTTCAGTCAACACCATCATCACCCTGCATGTGTATACGTGACCTTGAATACTTTGAAAAATAACAAATAAACAAGTGCGGACATAACTTTGTACATGAAAAGTTTGGTAACTACGATGCATCGTTAATTCACTATACATACAAAGATACTTACAAGCTACAGTTAGGCCTTCACGGCTTTACTACATTGCAATATGCAAACATCAGACACATATATATGATGTTTATTACTTGTAAAAAATCAGTGGGTAAGTAACTGTCCACAAAGAACGACATCTTCCCACAAAGATCACTTTAGGTAGTGAAGATTGTATCATAAAAAGTATAGGGAGACATGGACAATTACAGATTGGGAGCTAATTAAGTTAACAAAACAGACTCGTTAGAGTACCACGAGAGCCTGGAATGTGCAGTAGGAACATAACACAATTACCAGCAAAGGTAGCAAGAGAACAGAGCAACCTCTAGTCTAAAGGTGATAGAGAACATCATTAACAAAGTCAGATATCTCTTTTCTCCTATATTGTTGTCAACAACACAATTCTCTTTATTTTCTGACATTAAATTGATCCATGTAAGTCCCCAAAAATAAGTTGAATACCTGAATACATACTTGCTAGGTTTGATTTCATTACAGATAAAAAGGAAAACATGCACTAGGAGCACAGCTTGTCACGCTGAGAAACCAGAGACGATAAACACGGCAGACTGGCAGAGTTCAGTTAATTACCCTGGTGCGATGAAGAGCAGCAACGAGATGATGTATCCTACAAGACCGGGGACAGAGTTTAATCCAAATGAAAATCTGGTAGGAACTAGGGTTCTACCGTGTCTAGGGCGTAGATTGTAGGGGAAGGAGGGAGTTGAGCGCGGCCGATCTCGCGGACGCCGGCGGCTGGGCGCCGTCGTGCGAGAGGGAGAGGAGGCGCAGGGAGGAGGTGCGGCTAGGGTTAGGGTTCCGGCTCCTCGGGGAGCCGGCAATAGAAATATTCTTATTGCTTGCCTCTCACGACCTATTACAATCTATATATATAAGGGAAAACTGAAATAGATAAATGGGCTAAGCCCTAGGGTGACCCACGGTTGGGCCCCCTCCTCCTATACGTGACTCCAGTCATAACATCTCTCCCCGCCTGCACAAACAGCTCGTCCTCGAGCTGGTAGTCGGGGTAGTGGAGGCTGAACTCCTCGCGCTTCTCCCAAGTGGCCTCTTCCTCCGAAAGGCCCTCCCACTGGATCAACAAGTACCAAATGTCGCGACGGAGTTGTGCGCGCAACACCTTCGCGGGACTGGGAAGTAGGCGCCCATCAGATGTAGGTGGTAGCGCCGGTGGTGCCGCCGGTGGCGCCCCATGGTAGGGCTTCAGGAGTCCCACATAAAAGACGTCATGAATGCGGGCGCCCGCTGGCAGCTGTAGGCGGTAGGCCAGTGTCCCCACGCGCTCCAAGACAACGAAGGGGCCTGCGTAGCGCGGCCCAAGCTTGCGCTTCGCGCGTGGGTCGAGCGACTGCGTGGATCGATGAAGAAGACGCAGCCACACCCAGTCGCCCACTGCATATTCCACCTCGCGATGGTGGCTGTCGTAGTAGTGCTTGGCCAACTGCTGGGCTTGCACGAGGCGTTGCCGCACCTCTGCCAGCATCTCGTCGCGGGCGCGTAGGAGCTCCCCCGCGGCCTCCGTCCGGGCGGTCGCCGAGTCGACCGGAATAATGGGCGGTGGTGGGCGGCCGTAAACCACCTCAAATGGCGTGGCGCGCAAGGCGGAGTGGTAAGAGGTGTTGTAGCAGTACTCCGCCCATGCAAGCCAATCCACCCATGCGCGAGGACGATCACCTGTAACACAACGCAAATACATAGCGATCACTTTGTTAACCACCTCTGACTGGCCGTCCGTCTGAGGATGAAACGCCGTGCTGAATCGGAGCTTCACCCCCGCCATCCTGAAGAGGTCGCGCCACACATGCCCCGTGAACACGGGATCCCGATCACTGACAATCGACGCGGGAAAGCCGTGAAGACGAACAATGCCGTCGAAGAAGGCACGTGCCACGGATGCGGCTGTATACGGGTGACCGAGCGCGATGAAGTGCGCGTACTTGGAGAAGCGGTCGACCACCGTGAGAATGACAGACTTGCCGCCCACCTTAGGGAGGCCCTCGATGAAGTCCATGGAGATGTCGGCCCAGACCTGTGAGGGCACCTCTAGTGGCTGCAACATCCCGGCGGGCCGCAGGGTCTCCGTCTTGTTGCGCTGACATATCTCGCAAGAGCGCACCCAATCACGGACTAACGCCCGATCACTCGGAATGTAGAAGTCGGCGCGGAGACGGTGGAGGGTCTTCTGGATCCCCTCATGGCCCGACGAATGGGCCAGCAGCAACACCTGATGCCGAAGGTCGTCGTGGTCGGGGACGAAGATGCGGCGCCCATGCAAGAGGAGTCCCTCCGCAAGACGCCACGGTGCGTCGAGCTCACCCGCCTCCAGTTGCTGCCGCAGGAGCTGGGCATCCGGCGCCTCCGCCGTGGCCCGGCGAATGGTGTCGAAGAGGGCGAAGGAGGGCCCCGAGCGGATGCACATAAGCGTCCCCTCGGAAGCGTCGGCGTCGTCGGTAGTGTCGCGGCGCGAGAGGGCGTCGGCCACAGTGTTGAGGCGCCCTGGACGGTACTCCACCGTGAAGTCAAAACCAAACAGCTTGCTGATCCATTGATGCTGTGGTACTGTAGATAGCCGTTGGTCCAGCAGATACTTCAGGCTGTAGTGGTCCGTGCGGATCAGGAACGAGCGCCCCCAAAGATAGGGACGCCAATGCCGCACGGCCTGCACCAAACCAATGAGCTCCTGCTCGTACGCCGCGAGCTTGAGGTGACGTGCGGCGAAAGGCCGGCTGAAGTAGGCGAGGGGCCCCTCCCCCTGGTGAAGGACGGCGCCGAACCCCACCCCGGAGGCGTCGCAGTCGACCATGAACGGCCGTGTGAAGTCCGGCATCTGGAGAACGGGGCCCGTCGTGAGGGCCCCCTTAAGGGCCTCGAATGCCGCGGTGGCCTCGTCATCCCAGGCGAATGCATCGCGACGTAGCAGTCGCGTGAGCGGTGTCGCGATGAGGCCGAAGTCCCGGATAAATTTCCGGTAGTATCCGGCGAGACCTAGGAAGCCGCGAAGAGCGCGCGGCGAGCGAGGTAGCGGCCAAGCTGTGACGGCCGCCACCTTGTCGGCGTCCATGGCCACCCCCTCGGCGGAGATGACGTGGCCGAGGTAGGCGACCGATGTCGTCCCAAACGAGCACTTCGAGCGCTTAAGGTGTAGATGATGCGCTCGAAGCTCGTTGAAGACGATGGCGACGTGCTGTAGATGCTCCGCCCACGAGTGGCTGTAGATAAGAATGTCATCAAAGAAAACGAGCACAAACCGACGTAAGTAGGGGCGGAGGACGTCATTCATCAGGGCCTGAAACGTTGCTGGGGCGTTGGTGAGGCCGAAGGGCATCACCACAAACTCGAAGTGGCCATGATGAGTCCGGAACGCCGTCTTGGCGATGTCGTCCGGGTGCATGCGCACCTGATGGTAGCCCGACCGGAGGTCGAGCTTGGTGAAGAAGCGCGCCCCATGGAGCTCGTCGAAGAGCTCATCCACCACCGGAATAGGGAACTTGTCCTTGAGCGTGAGTGCGTTGAGGGCGCGGAAGTCGATGCAGAAACGCCATGTGCCATCCGCCTTGCGGACGAGCAGCACCGGAGCGGAGAATGGTGATGTAGAAATCCGAATAATGCCCGCGGCGAGCATGAGGGCGCACTGTCGCTCGAGCTCGTCCTTCTGCAGCTGGGGGTAGCGGTACGGCCGTACTGCAACTGGTGCCGTGTCCGGTGCGAGGTGAATCCGATGGTCATACACCCGGACCGGCGGAAGGCCGTGCGGCTCGTCGAATAGGTCGCCGTGCTGCTGCAGGAGGTGAGTGAGCAGGGGGTGCTCAGCGTCGGGGTCGGCCGTGGCGAGCTGGAGCTGCGGTGCCGGGGTGGCGCCCCCAATGCCCTCCCACCGGACGCGGCGGCCCTGATGAGAGAAGGTCATCGTCAGTGCGGTAAAGTCCCACAGTATTGGACCCAGTGTCCGCAAGAAGTCCACGCCGATGATGAAGTCGAAGCAGCCCAAATCGATGCCGGCGCACGTGATGGTGAAGTGTTCGTCGCCGATGGATAGCGGCACGTTCCGCGCCATACCGTGGCAGCGAAGGCGATCGCCGTTGGCCACGGTGACGCGGAGGTGATCGCCGCTCGTCGGCTCAAGTCCCAAGCGGCGCATCGTGGCCGCCGGCAAGAAGTTATGCGTGGAGCCGGTGTCGACGAGGGCGACGAGACGCTCTCCCAGTATCGTCACCGGCAAGAGCATCGTCTGCTCATTGCGGATACCCGCCAACGCGTAGAGCGAGACCACGCACGCCGTGGCCTCGACTGGTGGATCGGCGGGTGTGTCCGCCTCGCTGTCGTCGACCGTCTCCAAGTAGAAGAGGCGCGGGCAGACGTGGCCCGGCGCGTAGGTCTCATCGCAGTTGAAGCACAGGCCGAGGCGACGGCGCTCAAGTTGCTCCGCTGGGGTGAGACGCCGGAACGTGCGCGGCGCAGACGCCGGAGCGGTGGTCGGCGTGGTCGGCGGCGGTGGTCTTGTGGCCGACGTGGTCGGCGGCGTGGGTCGGGTCGGTGGTCGAGCTCCGCGGCTCGAGGGACCCGGCTGCATGGCCTGGGCGCGGCGCTCGTAAGCCCGCGCGTAGTGCATCGCCGTCTGCAGGTCCTGGGGGGCTTGTAGTTCCACGTCCACCCGTATGTGGTCCGGTAGACCGCCGATGAAGAGCTCCGCACGCTGCTGGCCTGTCACGCCTGGGGCGTGGCACGCGAGGGTCTGGAAGCGCTCGGCGAAGTCCTGCACCGTGGAGGTGAAGGGGAGGCGCCCAAGCTCCGCCAGGCGGCTACCGCGAACAGGCGGCCCGAAGCGAAGGAGGCATAGCTCCCTGAAGCGGTCCCATGGGGGCATGCCGCCCTCGTCTTGCTCGAGGGCGTAGTACCAGGTTTGGGCAGCGCCCCGAAGGTGGTACGAGGCGAGCCAAGTGCGATCCGACGCCAGAGTGCGCTGCCCACGGAAGAACTGCTCGCACTGGCTGAGCCAATTCAGGGGGTCCTCCGACCCGTCGAAGGTGGCGAAGTCGACCTTGGCGTAGCGGGGCGGTGGCGGTGCGGCGGCTCCGTGGCCGTATACCCCGGCGCGGTCGTCCTGGGGGCGCGCGAAGCCCACGGCGGTGGGACTCGGGAGGGTGGGCAGCGGCGGTTCCCCGGCGGCGGTGTAGACCGGCGGAGGTGTCGACTCGGCGAGCCAAGCCGGCAGCGGTGACGGCGACGGGGGGAAGCGTATCTGGTTGATCGGAACGCCCCCCGGCGCGGTGGAGACCGGCCCTCCGGTGGCGGGTGGTGGCCAATGCGGCCACGGCAGCGTCGAGGGCGGCTGCGGCTGCGGCTGCAGATGGCCGACGGAGAACGCCGGCGGCCAAGGCGACGGCGTCGGCACGGGGAAGATCGGGTGCTGCGGTGGCGCTGGGGGCCCGTGGGAGCTCATCAAGAACACCCGTATCCCCTGGACGGCGGTGGCGAGGTCGTTGATGGCCCCGCTCAATTGCTCGGGGGAGTAGATGACCGGCGCGGCGGGGGCGGCGGCGGCGGCCGTGGTGGCGGCGGCGGCCGTGTTGGTGGCGGCGGCCGTGGAGGCGGCGACCGTGGTGGAGGGCGGCGGCGGCGGCGGCGCCGCGGCCGCGGAGGCGAACGGGGGCGATGACATGATCGAACAAGTGCTAGCTGATACCAAGTTGGTAGGAACTAGGGTTCTACCGTGTCTAGGGCGTAGATTGTAGGGGAAGGAGGGAGTTGAGCGCGGCCGATCTCGCGGACGCCGGCGGCTGGGCGCCGTCGTGCGAGAGGGAGAGGAGGCGCAGGGAGGAGGTGCGGCTAGGGTTAGGGTTCCGGCTCCTCGGGGAGCCGGCAATAGAAATATTCTTATTGCTTGCCTCTCACGACCTATTACAATCTATATATATAAGGGAAAACTGAAATAGATAAATGGGCTAAGCCCTAGGGTGACCCACGGTTGGGCCCCCTCCTCCTATACGTGACTCCAGTCATAACAAAATCAATACTCATGTTTACTGTTTCTTGAACTATCAAGTTCAGTACGCACCTGCCATGCTCCAAAAGATCTCCGCATCGGAAGCGTTCTTGAACTATCAAGTTCAGTACGCACCTTCCATGCTCCAAAAGACGGATAGTATGGACACCTAGAGGGGGGAGGGGAGGGGTTGAATAGGTGTTACATCAAATTTTAATACTTTTACGAATTAGTCTTAACTCAAAGGTAAATTCTTTAGATATGCAACTACGGTGAATTTACCTATATGACAAGAGCAACACTAAGCAAGATACAAACACAGAGTAAAGTAGAGGGAACGAGATAACCGATAACAAAATCACGCGGAGACAAGGATGTATTCCCGAATTCTTCCTTGTGATAGGAATACATCTCGTTGGAGGGGTGCGAGTTTCGCCACGAAGGCCTACTCAACGCCACAAAGGCCTCCAATGAACTTCGCCACAAAGAACTAGTTCACGTTCCACTATTGATTCCTTTCGAGGTGGAAATCGGTGGCTTTACAATGAGTTTGAGGCACACATCCACAACCGAATTGTGCTCTCCCAAGAACACCAAAAATCTTGCTCCAATCAACAAGTGAGCAACAATGGGGTCCAGATTTTCCGTAAGGAAACCCTAGAATAGATTCCCTCAAGTGAATGAGGGAGAAATGAAGAACAAGTTGGTGAAGATGTAGACCAGGGTCTTCTTCTTCAATCCTCCGAAGATCAACGAGTTTGGGTGGAGGGATTGGGAGAAATCTAGATTTTGGTGAGTTCAATAAATGGGGACTTAAATGCTGGACGAACTACCTCTTGGGGAAGAAGTGGATGAGCTATTTATACTCGTCCCCTCAAATATGACCGTTTGAGCATTTATTGCTTCACCTAGTAGTACCGGACGCCCGTCCGGTAGTACCGCCCGCACATATCTTCACCGGGTCAACGCTGGCATCGCAGACAGAAATCCACAGTCGGTACTACCGCACTGGGGCGGTAGTGCCGAATCCTGGACAAGAATACTTAACCATACCCGTACCCACTTCTGTAAAATACGGTAGTACCGCGATGCTGGTACTATCGAGCCAGCCCGGCAGTACCGCGCGACAGCACCTCTTCGACTGTTGTAACCCGTGCTCTCTTCTGTATCCTTCAGTAGTACCGGATGAGGCCGGTAGTACCGCTCTTTCGGTACTATCGATCCACTCTAGTAGTGCCGAGCTTGGAGCACTGGTTCCAGTACCATTTACTGGAAAACCCAGTAGTACCGGACAAACTACGGTAGTACCGCCTCAGGCAAAAACCCCACATTTAGATAGATTCTTCAATGTGAATTCAACGGGGTTTCGGTACGGATCATATTAGATATACAGAGAGAGTTTAAGCACATAGATTCCCTGCAGCACTTAGCACACATTAAAGCTCTAATTGTGTTGTCAACAAACATCAAAACATAATGATGAAAATTCTCTTCCAATTTCCCCCTTTTTGGTGTTTGATGACAACACAATTGTTGAGCGAGGATTTGAAAGCACAAGTGTACTAACATTCTAGTAAGTAGATCAACGAGATAAAATAGCTAGAATTAAGACCTGCAATATAGATAATAGGAACTAGTAGGGATGATTGTATGTCTTACACCACGCTTCAACTAAAGGTTCAACAACACAAATATCCAAATAGAAATAGCAAGTTCAACTAAACGGAGACATATGCAAAGAAACAACGAAGATGGCAAAGCTTGTGACTCCACCCATGCAAATCCCCGGCCCCCGGCTCAACCTAATAGAACTCAGTCTTCCCCTTTGTCATTAAATGCCAAGAAGGGAGAAGAGTGAAGCTAAACGTTCCAGAAGAGTCACTCCTCATCTTAGACATGGTGAGTGGACGAGGAAGGGATGTCGGTGTCGCTCCATTAGCTATGCTTGGACTTCCACTCCTTCTTAGGAGTGATGGCTCCTTCTGACCCAGAGGATACTGGCAAGTCCATCTTCTGCATCATCTTCTTCTGACGGGCTGTAGCCTTCTTGTGGTACACATGCGCCTCATACATGCGCTCCTAGATATTAAGTTGTAGGAAAAAAAGCCTTATTGGCCTTAATCTGAAACTTCTTGAACCAAGATGGATCGTCAACTGAAGGAGCAACATCAGCCCTCGCATCGACCCTCACACCAATCCGAGAAGCGGCTCCCTTCTTAGCTGCAGCTGCTGCAAGCTTTGCTGGAAGAAAATGTTACTTTACCCTTGGTTCTTTCACCGGATGCTTGCCAACGGGGCTGCCATCCTTCATAATATCCTCCTTTGTGGCTTCCCACCACTTCTTCCTAACGAGCTTCATCAGAAAAGGGCATATATTGGAGCCCTCTTGTCAATCAGCGTCAACCACATCTTCTCATGCATTCAATCCATCACATCCAACTTCTGTCCGGATACTTGCTTTTCTTTGGATTTCTTGAGCAAGTCAAACATGAAACCATGGACCTCATCCCAATTTCCCACATGGGGATCAAGAGTCTCTCTATATATGCGATGAAGAATCTCAAAGGGGCAAACTAGATGAGCAGTTTTGCCCGGGGTACTTTCCTCCATGGTGATGTTGGAAATGGTTTGCTTGTTGATAGAATATGTTGCACTATGGCATCTCCATCAACTAGCCTCATTAACTCCTTTGTCATCATAGGCCAAGAGACCCCCAAACTCCTTCAAAGTGGTCGTGAACATTTTATCCTTGGTCATCCACCTCAAGGTCCTCTTCTCATCATCATCAAAGTGAACGGTGGCATATAATTGCTTGATGTAGTATTCAATGTATGGTTGGTTGATATCCATGAGAGGAATAAGACCAAACTCTTCGCACATAGCCAATGTTTCATCAAAGTATCCCTTGTGCTTTGGATGCCTCATATGTTCAATATTGATGGTGTGTTGAGGAGTGACAGAGTAGTCCTTGCCCACATAAATGTAATTGAAGACATGCTCTTGATCCTTGGTGAAGAAGTGTGGATTCTCAAAGAAGTCTCTCTCTTCCCCATAGGGATTTTCTTCTCTAAATTCTTGAAAGGCCTCGGTCTTCCACTTGTCAAATGTCTTGCGAGTTGGTTTCCTAGCCAATGTCTTGCACCTAGTACCACCACCACCACCACCACCATCACCACGAGTTCTTGCGGTGGTCTGGCCGGGCATGATCTCAGCTTCTTCCTCAAAATCTGCCATGATCTCATCATCATCAATTGTCACTTCCTTGTTTCCCGGGGCCCTGCGCTTGTTGCGAGCAAACATGATCGGTTCCTTCCCCGAACCACCACCATGGCAACCTGTGAAGTTCAGAGAGATAGGGAATGGAAACAAGATAAGGTTACATACTCAAAAGGAATGGAAAATAATTTTAGCCTACTCAAGGTAAAACAGGTTGCTTTGGCCCAAATTTGCACGGGCGGTAGTACCGGGCGTGCAATTTTTCAGATTTGTGCCCCCAAAATCAAGCACTAAATCGAGACTCAATCCAACAAGAATAACTAGAGTAGACTGACACAATGCAATTCTCGACAACTAGAGATCACCCATCCAAACTTTGAACAAAATAAATCGGAGCAACCACATATCTATCTCAAAGAAATCTAGGGTTCATCAATGGAGAACCAAAGGGGGCAAGAAGAGACAAATATCGGAAGCCAGGGAGGAGATCAATGCGGGAGGAAGTCGCACGGTGCAGATCAGGGCCGGAAACGATGGATTCCGACGAGGCTAGGGCCGGCCAGACAAGGGAGAGGAGGGGGCAGCAGTATGAGGAGGTGTTCGTGCGGGTGGGGAATAACCCCCCACACCGCACGACCTAGGATTTTAAGTCAAAACTTCTTGGCCCGGTATTACCGAGCCCGTCCGGTAGTACCGGCTGTACAAATTTCCGCAGAAATCATCTGCTTCAATTTGCACATGCGGTAGTACCGTGCTGGTCCAGTAGTACCGACTGTACAAGGCGGTAGTACCGGATGTACAAGTTTGCACAGAAAAATCTGCTTCAACTTGCACATGCGGTAGTACCGGTCGCCGGTCGGTAGTACCGGGGCACCCTTCCTCTTCCTCTAGATTCAAGTTTTGAGAATGTACACGAATAGATAGTTGGTTTTTAAGAAGAGATAGGCTTGGGATGGAATTCCAAACTGGAAAATTGTACTTTATACTCTTATTTGCAAGAATCAAATGCAAAATGCCAAATTTGAGAATATTTACCACAAAGAGATCAAATAGAAGAAGACAAGGATAAGAAAATAAAATCCAAATGAATACCAAATAAGAACCAACTCTTCACAAGGAATAGGTTGGTGGCCTAGGCCACCATGTAAGAGAATATGGTATGACACCGCGAAGATGTATCTTGGGTGCATTGCCAATTCTCAACATTTTAGGTCATAATTCAACATTAGAAAAAGAGATTTATAAATGAAATTTTACTTTGGGCATAATGGGGGGGGGGGGAGGGGGAGGGAGAGTCCAATGTGTTAGGACAACACTCCCCCTATGTTAATGCCTACTCCTAAACCCAAACACATAGCCAACTATAGGTGTGTGAGCAAGATCCTCAAGTCAAATTCCTTGAATCAGTGATATTTAGCTCATTCCTCAAGAACATAAATCTTGAATCATCAAGTGGTTTCGTGAATATAGCCGCAAGTTGATCCTTGATTGGCACATAGGATAGTGCAATATCTCCACGGGCAACATGATCCCTAATGAAATGATGACAAATCTCAATATGATTCGTTCTTGTATGTTGCATGGGGTTGTAGGCAATATTGATGGCACTATCATTATCACATAGAAGAGGAACTTTGTCACAATGAACACCATATTCTTGGAGGATTTGCCTCATCCATAACAATTGAGTGCAAGCACTAGCCGCCGCCACATACTCGGATTCGGCGGTGGAGAGAGATATGTAATTTTGCTTCTTAGAAGACCAACTAACCAAGGACCTACCAAGAACTTGGAAACCCCCAAAGTAGATATCCTATCATCTTGACCACCAGCCCAATCCAAGTATGTGTACCCACCGAGAGATAAATGTGACCCCTTTGGGTATCACAATCAAAATCTTGGGGTATGAACCAAATACCGAAAGATACTATTGCTTGATGTCAAAGACAAGGAAAAATTTGAGTTCTCCCGTCATAGACATCTCAAATCTGTCAGTCATAAGCATTGAAAAGTCATCATTGAAAGATTTGTTAGTTGATCCAAAGATAATATCGTCCAATGTGACGCCCCGGGACCAGGCACTATGCAGATTTCAGCATTCCCGCCATAATCCACATAATAACCGATTCCAGGTTGCCACGTGTGATAACATTACAACAGTTCACGAATATTCCGCAACAACAACAGAAAAGATATATACAAGAAGACTCAAACGAGTCAAGGATACAACTGATACAATACAAAGATCCAAATAACAGCGGAAGAAACAACATAGCGTCCGACTACGGACAAGATACAAATTGGACTAAGAGTCCTGAAGATAACCGAGAGCGTCCAATCCCTGCCCAGGCCAAGCCGGAGGGATTCCCAAGCTAACGTCGTCAGACTTCAAACCTGTTGACTGCAATATTGAATATGCAGCCACGAAAAAGGATTCGTGGGTCAGTACGGTTAAGTACTGGCAAGTGGATAACCCATACTCACAAGATACCGGCGTAGCCAGTCATCACAAGATACAAATACTTTGGGTTCGACGGAAAGGAAGGGATGACTGCAAATAAGCGGCAGCGGGCTGCACTAACCAACTACAGAGACTCACTACAACATCCGGCTAAAAGAGGGGGATAAGATAGCGTATCGGAACCAACTACAACTACTCACCAATCAAACCCATCCAATGTCACCCCCTACTAAGGAAGCAACCCAAGGATAACTCACACTGTTGATTAAGGTGACATTCATTTTGAGGGTGGAAGTAATCTATATTACTAGTCAAGTTGTTATAGTTAGGTGTAAGTTGTCTGAGTATTTGTTAGCCAGTACTTTCACCAAGTAATCCATAACCGCGGAAAACACGGCTTCTCGAGAAGATTTATCCCTGCAGGGGGTGCTCCAGTACCCGTACACACTCAAGCTACCAACTAAAACTCAGGTTGGCTCGACACGACTCAAACCGTCTCTACAACCCATCCTAGGAGCCACGGAGCTATAAGGTCCCAGCCACGCAGCCGGATACTCAGCGCAGGTGTGCAAAACTCCCGCAGGACACAACACCCCGGCACTACAGGCCTCGTCCTATATGCATCATCATCATCATCATCAGTAACCAAGGGGGGGCCAACCCATTATGCAAGGAGCAAATGGAACACCCGAACTAAGTCTGGCTCTTCGGACAAGCTGCAGATCAGGTCTAAGTCGAGGGGGGTCCCATACTACCACCCGGATGCGGTGAGCACGCTCATCATGGATCAATAGACAAGACCCTTTTCCTAGTTTCGACACCAGCCGACTCCAAAACCCTAACCCGGGCCTCCTGCCGGTGCCTTATCATCAAATTATTATTACCCCAGACATTAACATGTTGTTGATTGAATTGAAACCCAACTATCAACTAAACAGGTGATACGACAAAGGATAACAAGACTCGAGCACAAACAAATCTAAGCATGCAACTACGACACGAGGGCCAACAAGGTAAACAAGCGACAGTTAATAGGAAGTGGAAGGGAAGGCTATATCATGGCTGCAAGGTAACATATGATAGGATCGAGACACAAGCATCGAATCATAGGGCTAGAATAAGAACAACGGAAAGAATCTGTAACAAGTGATGAAAGGCAGCCATTTGGCAGCAAGTGAGTATACTTGCCTGGAATCCAGCAAGTAGAGGTACATCCGCAGAACTTGTCGTTGCTCACATCATCTCAACGTCCTATCCGCGAAGAAGCAACGAACCTCGAACAAACACCGGATGCAACAATTACTACTACGGCAAAAGATCCAGCATGATCAAGATATGGATGCCTGACAAGTTTAAGGATGCATCAAAGATAAACTAGTTGACGTGATAAACATATTTAAATGGACCCATATGCAATTTTGGGTTGCATATGGAAAGCCCATGAATTAAGGTTGAAATAATTGTTTTACAACTAACCAACAGGTGAGGGTGGATTAGCATGATGCATGGATGAGGAAAACAGAAAAATAACAACAATAGAAACAATTAGAAATAAGGTTTACCACGTTTGGAATTTTATTTATTAAGTTATGAAATTTGGCTTCTTAAATGATTTAAACAAACATTTGTTGTTTTCACCAATTTTAAATGTTCAAAACAGATAACCAAATTTATATTTGGAAAGAACACAAAATTTTAGATGGAATACATATTTCATTTGTTGAGTTTGGATTTTAGATGAGCAAGTTATTAAATTGACAATTTTAATTGCATTAAATAAGAAACAGTTGTTTTCAGCAATTTAAATTATTCAAAACAGCAAAAAAAGTTGATATTTGCAAAGTTCATGAAAAATGGGATGGAAAACATATTTTACATGTTGGAATTGGATTTGAATTGCCCAGGTTATGAATTTTGCAATTAAAAGGATTTAACTAAAGCATTGAATTATTGCACCACTTTTAATTAGGAAAAACATTAAACAAATTGCATTGAAAAGATTGAAAACATGTAGCAAATGTTTCACTGAACATTTTGAGCTATCAAACATAATTTTTGGGTTATTATTGAGTTTATTATGCAATTTTCCATAAATAGTTTTATTCTGCCATTTTTAGTAAACAGAGGAAAACATGTTCAAAATTAATTCAATTGTGACCAAATAAAATACCAATGTGTAGAGTTTGTTAAGAAAAATTTTTAGAGTCCAAGTTTGCTTAAATTGGATGAACCAAACTCAAGTTATGAAATTCCAAATTTTCCAAATTTTATTGCATTTTCAGTAATTAATTATTTAGTGCCAAAATTGTTACAGAAACATGTTGCAAACTTGACATTAACAGAAAGGGCTCAAGATTATGAATCCACAGGATTTTGAATCATTCAAATTGGAGTAAGATTCAATTTTATATTGATTTTAGAAGTAATGGCTCAGATCTAGGTTTCTGAAGTTCGGGCAGAAAAGAAAAAAAAGCAGAAAATAAAAGGGGGGGCTTTTCCTGCTTGGGGGGATTCGAACCCAGCACCTGTGGGCGCGCGCAAGGGAGCAGAGCCACTGCACTACTATCACGTTTGGTGATAGGTACAGATGTGTTTGGGTTTTGAGGTGCTCCTGATCGCGAAACTGAACTGAACAACAGTTACTGTATCTCGATCGGAAGGAAACGGAGGCGGCCGGCGGCCTGATGCGTCGATGGCGGGGTTCTGCCGCTCGACGGTGGGAAACAGAGCAAGGAGGAGAGGGGGAAGCCCTAGGGCGAGATGGGATCTCACCTTGGGTCGCTGTGGAGCGCACAGAGTCGAGGGAGAGGCGCAGGGCGTCGCTGCTGGCTCCCCACGGGCGGACATGGTCGACGGTGGCGATGGAGGCACGGAGGGGGTGTCCCCAGGGCGTCTCCGGCCCGGGCGAGGAGACGAGGAGGGAGCCAGCGCCCTAGGGGTTCCATTCCCGGCCCTGGGAGGAGGGAACCACGACCCCAACGTCCACCTTGGAAGCTCCAAAAATCGGCCATGGTGGCAAAGTTCAGAAGGTTCAGAAATTTGCAGCGAGAGGGAGAGGTGGAGCGAAGGGAAGTGGGTGGCGGCGGCGCTAGGGAGGAAGAGGGAGGAGGGGGGCGGCCTAGGGTTTGGAAGGAGGGGTAGATAAGGGGCAGGGCACATGGGGGGATCGGTGGGGTGACAGTGACGGGTTCGTCCTCTTCTCTGTACGGACAGAGGTAGGAGATGAGGTGCATGGGCTGGATGCTGTGGGCTGAGGGGGAATGGGCTGGGGGTTGGGCTTTCTCCCTCAGCTCACCTCTTCCTTTTAATTTTTTTTCCTTCTTTTTTTTTGCTTGTAAGAAAAGAAAAGGAGATAAAGAATAGAGATGGTTGGGGTTTGGGGTTTATGAAATATTTTATTAATTTTGCAAACAGTGATTAAAAGCAATGTCAACACTATTTTCCAAAAATTTGAAATATTGATTTGAGTTTTAAATTGGTAGTTGCACTTCCATTAATATTTAATAAAGGTTGAATTTTAAACAAGTTTATTCCATTAACTCAAACAATTATGGGAGCTCATTGAACTTAATTTGTTTGCAAGATTTTAATTGTTAAACCACAATTTGATCATGTCAATTATGAATGGATTTGATTTGAAGTTGAAATTACCATTTGGGGTTAATAGAAGGAATTTTATTAACAAGCAAATCAACTTCAAACTATTTTTGAAAACAAGTTGAGTGGTTTAGTTTGCACTTTTTAATTGGGAATTTTGGACAATGTTTGAAAGTTTAATTTGATTTGAATTTTTCAGTTGTTTTGAAAAACAGAGTGCAATGCTTATGATGCAAAACAAAAGAAAACAAACAACTTTCTAGCTTAGGGTAACACCCCAGGTGCTACATCCAAGTAGAGTTGGCATATGAAAATCTCCCTTTAACACTCTTTGTGAAAAGGGTGGGATCGATTTGCCCAACTTCAAACCTAGAGGGGTGGGTGAATAGGTGCTACTTCAAATTTTAATACCTTTTCGAATTAGACTGGACTTAAAGGTAAATTCTCTAGATATGCAACTACTGTGAATTTACCTATATGACAAGAGCAACACTAAGCAAGATAGAAACACAAAGTAAAGGAGAGGGAACGAGGTAACCGATAATGGAATAACGCAGATACAAGGATGTATTCTTGAGTTCCTCCTTTTGAGGGGTGTTCGTCTCGTTGGAGGGGTGTGATTTTTTCCATGAAGGCCTACTCAACGCCACAAAGGCCTCACCCTATTCTCTGATGAAACTTTGCCACAAAGGACTAGTTCACCTTGCACTATTGATTCCCTTCGAGGCAGAAATCGGTTCCTTTACCAAAAATCTTGATGCAATCAACAAGTGAGCAACAATGGGGTATAGGTTTTCCACAAGGAAACCCTAGACTAGATTACCTCAAGTGAATGAGGGGGAAATGAAGAACGGGTTAGTGAAGATGTAGATCGGGGCCTTCTCTTTAAATCCTCCGAAGATCAACGAGTTTGGTTGGAGGGATTGGGAGAAATCTAGCTTTTGGTGAGCTCAATAAATGGGGACTTCAATGCTGGACGAGCTACCTATTGGGGAGAAGGGGATGAGCTATTTATACTAGTCCCGTCAAATCTGACCGTTTGCACATTTATTGCTTTACCGGACGTCGTCCGTTAGTACCTCCCGCACATATCTTCATCGGGTCAACGCTGGCATCGCAGACAGAAAACCACAGTCAATACTGCCGAATCCTGGACAAGAAAACTTTACGATACCAGTACCCACTTCTGTAAAATCCGGTAGTACCACGATGCCGGTACTACCAAGCCAACCCAACAGTACCGCGCGACAGCACCTCTTCAACTGATGTAACTAGTGCCCTCTCCTATATCCTACAGTAGTACTGGACGAGGCCGGTAGTACTGCACTGTTGGTTCTACTGAGCCACTTCGGTAGTGCCGAGCTTCGAGCACTCGTTCTAGTACCATTTACTGGAAAACCCGGTAGTACCGAACAAACTCCGGTAGTACCACCTCAGGCAGAAACCCCACATTTAGACAAATTCTTCAATGTGAATTTGACGAGGTTTCACTACAGACCATATTAGATATAGAAAGAGAGTTTAAGCACATGGATTCCGTGCAGCACTGAGCACATGTTAAAGCTCTAATTGTGTTGTCAACAAATATCAAAACATAAGGATGGAAAGTCTCTTTCACAGGGGTAGTTTACCCAGGTTCTGGCCACCTTGTAGTGTAAAAACCTACTCCTGCTTGCCTGATGGATTGCACTACGATTGCTATAGTACAAGGTGCGAGCTTGTGCTCGGTTCAGACTAGGGATGCTCTAGGTGAGTTGAGCCCGTCCCTGCTACGGGAGCCAAGGGGCTCCTTGTGTACCGAAGTTTGGGCCTCCTTCCTGCTCATTCTTGGCGGGAAAGGTCACCACATGGTGCCTAGAAGGGGACAGGCGAAGCTCTGCAGCGCCTGTCGGTCTTGGTCATCGAGGACAGCTCCACCGTCCATGACAGAGTCGTGGGGACTCATGATGACGTTTCCTTCGTCTTGTAGCATCAGACAGGTCTCCTTGCACCAAAGAGGAAAGCCTCGGGTGGTGCTTTGGCGCGTGTAGCCGCAGCTTGCTCTTTATACACGAGAACGACAATTGCGGCTAAAGCGGTTCTGTCGCCCTGTGGCGCTATCATCACCGTGCAGAGACGCGGGCATCACCCTCACATGGGTTTCCCCCTCATGAGGGAAATCTTCTCTGGAGAGGAGCGAAGGAATCAATGTAGAGCTCCTCTCTACGGAAGGGAGGCCGAATGCCTCCAGCGGAATAAGTCCCTTATCACCAGAGTCTCATGGGGGGGGGGGTGAAACCCTTGTGAGGGAGTTTGCTTCGTGAGACAACCCGGTCGATGCTTCAGTTGCGCCTATTGGGCTGGGCCGCAGCAGATATCCCGCGATACCCTGGTATCCACGGGTCCAACAGTAGCCCCCGGGCCCGCGATGGGCACGCATCCAGAGGAGGCGAAGCGGCATGGGCCCAACCACTGCAGGGCAGCCGCGAGACGTGGCGCGACGTTTTGTGGGACAGACCCACGATTTCACAGGACGTGGCGGAAACATCCCGTAGTAATAACTGCTCTGGCGCACCGCCACTGAGCAGTCATATCCTTGGCGCCAGGTCCCATCCATCATTGGGGGCGCGCTTCCTCTCCTCGATACCCGGGCTAACAAGGAGGTGGACCAGCATGGAGGAGCCCCCATCCCGGGCATAAATACGGGGTGCTCCGCTCCCACCTGATGGCCATCTTCACACCTGCTCTCTTCTCCTTCTTCTCTGCCTTCTCCCATGCGAAAGGAATAGAGAGCGCATGGCTCGTGGTGGGTGAGGCCGTAGTTCGCTGATGGATTTGGCCGCAGCACTGAGAAGTAGCGCGCGGAATGAGTTACCACAAGATGCCAAGGAGAGGGCAGACAGCGCCCTGCGGGCTCTGCCGGTCTTGGTCGTCACCGTTCATGGCAGAGCTGTGGGGGCTCTCGGCGACGCTTCCTCCGTCTTGTAGCGCCATCTCGGTCTTCTTGCACCGAAGAGGAAGTCCTTGGGTGGTGCTCTGGCGTGGGCAGTTGTTGCCCATGCTTTATACACGAGAATGACAACCGCCGCCAAAGACGCCCTGCGGCGCTGTCGTGCCTTTGTCAGCGTGCAGAGCAGCGCACGTCACTTGCACATGGCATGTTTCCTCCCGAGGTGAAATTCCTTTGGAGAGGAGCGGAGAGCTCGATGTAGAGCTCCTCCCCGAGGAAAGGCGAGTGTGCTCCTCCAGAAGGGCCAGTCACCCGCTGGCCGCATCTCGAGAGAGGCGAGAGTCCATGAGGAGCCTTTTCCTTATGAGGCATCTCTGCAGCAGACGGGTCAGGATACCCTGGTATCCACTGGGCCTTCATACGAAGAGAGAAGGAAACCACCTCGGTACGGTGAGATGCGACCGTGCCACTCATCGTACCGCCGTGTTTCGAAGTTAAAAGAGAGGGGGCTGCGGGCTTCATCTCCTAGCACCTCCAAAATCGAAAACTCCTCTCTCCAAACCCTCCAAAACTCTGCTCCTCCCAAAGCTTTGATTATTCGTGTATTTCGTTCGTTTGATTTGGTAGAATTCCAAATAGGTAAGTTTCTCCTCCAATCCATCATTTATTTTCTCCGATCTGTGGTTATTTTCATATCTTTGCTATAAGTAGATGAGTTCTTGACCTAGATTGATTTTAGAGATTTTTACATGTTAGGATTTTGTTTGAGCATGTAGAATCATCTGTTATATGCATATGAATCATATGCCTAGTCTTGTTTAGTCAAAATCAGCAGAGTATCAAATTATTTTTCCCCAAACTTATTTAGTTAAGTTTTCTTTTCTTTAGGGCAATGGCATCCAAGAAGGTGAAGGGTGTGATGGGTAGTGGAAACACCACACCCAGCTAGAAGAGGCCGAGGAAGGAGCCCGACTTCGAGATTGACCGTGAAGCGGTCAAGGAGTTGCGGGCAGGGATGAAGAACCGTGAGGTTGTTCCCACGAGGTGGGTACATCACGAGTTCCTCCAAGAGGCTGTTCTTGCCACCCACTTCACGTGGATGGTGGAGCGCGCCGGACTCGCCACCTTCGCAAATTCGCGCCCCCACCTTCGAGAAGCTCACGCGGGAGTGCCTCTCCACCCTCTACAGCAACATCCACCAGCAACATGCGGATCCATACTGCTGGTTCATCATCGGAGGGCAACAAGTACGCCTAACCCTTCAGAGGTTATGCGAAATGTTCGGTTTTCCGAACCACGGTACGAAATTTCTAGAAAATGCTGATGCTGATCTTGTTGAGATGGCAGGAGTTTGGAATGAGATATCTGTTCTTCGTAACTATTATTATTTTAGGAAGAAGATGTCTCTATTCAAAACCCCACCATCTGTTACCTAGCTATCTTTATTTCCGACTCACTTTTTGCTAGGGAAAATGCAGGTGGACTGGCACACCATGATTTGACACACTTAACTGCAGCCTTTCATTTGAACTATGATGCACTTTTCATCCAGCACTTTCACCGCCAGCAGCCACATACCAAAGGAAAAAAATAATGTGGCAGACTTTTTACTCACATTGCTATAAAGGAGGGGTTTCACTTTGATAACACTGCACATGTTGTATGTCCTACTTTGATTGACCCCAAGTATTTAGTTTATGCTGGTTATTTGAAGATTAACCCTGCCAACCATAACACTTATCATTTTCACATACGTTTTTCTAGTAACAAGGATGACTAGGAAATCGTCGTCTTGCCTTCTCCACATGCTTTTTATTTTGCAGGGCAGGGGAGCACAGATAGACTGCAAGCTATACTAGGTAGCTCGCCAAAAAGCTGGCCTAGAGCCACAGGACCCAACTAAAGAAGGAAAATGGGAGCACTAGGCTGCCCAAGAGGAGCACCACCAGCAACAAGGAGGTGGATGGGGAAAATGGGGCTACCATGCACCGCCACCAGAGTACACTGAGCTCGTGGGAAGAGTGGGTGAGGTTGAGCAAACACTCTAGGGTGTGAGCACCAACTTTGACTACCTCAACACAAGGTTCATCAACTTCATGAACTTGTGGGGACATAACCCACCACCACACGGCGGCAACCAGTAGCCCAGTTAGACCAAAAACCTAAGCTTGGGGGAGGTGAAAATCCTCCACACTTTTGCATTCATGTTTATTTCCTGTTTTTATTTATTTTGTTTTTGTCTAGCGTGTTTAATTTCAGCACTTGCATTCTTATTCAAAAACATAAAAAATAGAGTAGTTTGTTTATTGATGCTTTTATTAAAAACACAAAAAAATTAGAGTACCCTTTTATTTTCTCTTTCTCTTATTGAAAACCACAAATAAATTATTTAGAGCTTTTGTATATATTCTTTTTCTTTCTCTTTGTTTTTGTTTTTGTTTCACTGAGAATCCCAGCTCGTCTGAGATAGAAGGAAAATAAAATGGGAGATGGATGGAACAAGGCACCAAACTATCAAGAGGAGGTATGTCACTCTCGTTTTCCTAGCTCTTGCAATATTAAATACGATGATATTATTTATTTGTTTGGTTGCACCTAGAAAATTTTCCCAGTCTAGTTCGTAAGTTCTAAGAATATTTTCTCCAATGCTAGTGTCACTATTTTTTAACTTGATGAACCATGAACTATATAAAGTTTAGAAAATGTTATTGATCATCTTTTGTGAATGATCTAAAGAGAAAGAAAGAAATATTGCTCATTGTTGTTGAAGTATGACTTTGATTTATCCTCCACACTATTATATTGAAAGATTAAATTATTATTGTTAAATTGTTGCTAAGTACTTGTGAACTGCTTGGTGTTATTATATGAAAAGTCAACTTCAACCATTAAATTCATTGAGAGACCATGGTACTCATCTTAATTTGGACCAAGACCTCTACTCCGCCGACGAATGAGTAATGTACCATGAGTGATGTTGTTGACTGTTCCTCTAGCCAACACATGATCTACCTAGGGAAATCCTGGATATCAGCTATGAGCAGAGGGGATCTTATAACGAAAACAATATAATTTTCCACCTCAACACTTGACTCTCACATCTCGGTTATGAGTGGCAAGATTATTGTAGTTTTCCACCACTACGTCATGCAATATAATTGGTCTAACAATCTTTATTATTTTAACATCGAGAATTTTTCACTTGTTTTACTCTGATAACCACTTAGCAAAGCAATGGAATCCAATTTTGAAAGTTTAAAATTGGAGGATAATATTAAAAGTACATGCTTTGCATCAATGTTTTACCAAGAAGATTTATTCCTGTATCAAAAATGATTTTACTCTCATTAAGGAGAGGAGCTTTTGATTATACTTCACAACCTGTTAAAGTCTTGAAACTATTATTGTAGGAAATGTTCCTTCAGTTAACAAATTATTGAGCGGTTAGGCAGCGAGTGTTTAGGATGCAACCAAGCAAATTCTATTATCATTCTAATTTAAAACTGCAGGAATTATGAAGAAGGTAAATGGCATATTACCTTGAGTTATTTTGAATTTCTTGTTAAGAGCCATGTTCTGTTTTATTTTATTTGTTAGATTACTCGGGACGAGTAATGGTTTAAGTTTGGGGGAGTTGATGGCTATATTTTTGGTGTTATTTTCTGTAGCCCTCCCCCTTGTCTTGTTGGATTTTCATATGGTTTTCTCTCCTACAGTAACCCAGATATTTCTATGTTTGGAGATGTTTCATTTCTTCATGGAGATTCAGGAATATAACTAAGAAGGAAAGAAATGATGAATATTAACGATAATTGGAGGAAAACAAGCAATTCTGGAAAAAGGGTATTCAGAATTAATTCGCAGAAGCTCTTAGCGACCTTGGTACGGTCACTCCCAACTGTACCACTCGTCGTACCTCTAGCCACCGCCTCAAGCACATCAAAAGGAACAACTTCCGTGAAGAGGCCAAGGACGAAAAACACCACACCATTCATTCCACTATCCCATAGAGATATTGAGATCATCATTGTAATAATATTAGGGTTTTGAGAACTCTCATATGAATTGAACTCTAGTTTGGTGTTTGTTGGCCCGAGAACTATTGTGGCTTGCCACGGCAATCCAGAGATGAACTTTCCACTTTCGATTATTGAGTTCATGTTTGCTAACTCTCATGTGCGAGTAGATTCCCACAGGCGTGGGAGATGAAGGGGATTGGTGATATGTGTTTTTGCTAACTTATTTTGTCTTATGTGTGAGAGTCTTTTCAATATTGTCTATAAGATTATGTGTTTATGGTGTGCGTAATGCCTATTATCTAGGGCCCAAGTAACATGATGCTAGTAGAGACATACATAAATATATACTTGTTGTTCAACGATTTTGCGACCTCCTAAGTGACAAGTGGAGTTATCAATGAAGAGTGAAGATATCAAGAGGATCACGAGAAGCCACCAAACTTAATGCATTGGTCTAACCTATTGGTTTTAAATAGCTGAACTGACCATGTCAATGGAACAGGGAAGCAAGACAATAATGATAAACAGAACCAGTCATGGGGACGTTTAACTATTCCAGGGCGACTCACATACCGACCATTCAATAGAAGAGAATATGTATAATATATCCGCTACCTCCATCAAGTATATTCGCAATAACCATGAAACATAAATTTCTCCACGCGTACTCCATCCATAAGCAATACAACACAACTTTACAACATTTATTTCTTTCCGTTATTTATTATTTAGTAAGTTATTTCACTTCCATTTCCATACAACTCCCCCTCTGTTTTCTGCAGGTTTGAACGAATTAATATTTATGTGAGTCAATTCACATAAGTCTGACATCTTGTGTGTGACAAAGGCAGCCTTAAAAATCTTTTACCAGACCAGCTCTTCATGGGAACGATATAAATCAGGAGATCATACTTCCACAAAATTATGCTTTACCGAAACTGTGCACTTGCAGGCATCACCGTCCAGAGGTCTTTTGAATCGACCCACCTAGACTTCGTGCCGGCAGCGAGTCCGCGAAACGAGCCTTCTGGCTTGTGATACCTTCTTCCAGGTCCCATTGGCCAAAAAAGATTGTCCACACCTACCTCGGTAAGACGCAACCAAGCAACAAGTGATCCAGGTCTTCTCCATGTTGATCGCAGAATGGGCAAGATGCAGGATGCGGCATCCTTCTACGGCTCAGGAGGTCAGCAGTCCAACATATATTCCCCAAAGCTAGCCAAAGGAACATCTTGCATTTGTTAGGCGCTCCATATTGCCATACCTGCTGCGCCCCATCTAGGCATTTATTAGTCACATATGATGATATAGCTAATCAATAATCGGTTAAATAATCTGCAGGTTCAGGTTCAGGTTGAGCTGCTAGATTTGGAGCAAGTTATCTCTGAAGTGATGTTTTCCTGGAAATGAAAAGCAGTACTCATAGATGGCAGGACCCCAAATTATCAACCAGATAATTGAAACAATATAGAAGAGAGCAACTGCCAGAAATGCCACAATGAAAGCTAGCAGCACGAGGATCGGCTTTGGGTCAAGGGAGTCGGCATAGCTCACGGCCAAGCAGGTGGGAAGCTACATCACATACGCAAAGGCGAGGTACCCAAAAGTGAGAAGGCACAGGAGGATCCACCTGGTATGCTTCTGGGGTTTCGCCACCACCGAACCGGCGTCCACGCCTATGTAACTTGCACCGTTCGACAAGACTTTTCTCAGCCAGTCTTCCCATGCTCAAAGGTCCTGCTGGACGGGTTCGGCTGCCACTACGTTGTCTTCCACTACTATCACCACCAGCACGGTGCTCTCCATCGTTGACGGATGGGTTATTTTTTTCGACGGATGGGTTATTGTTGCCTCAACAAACATGTTTTGCCTATCGATATGATTGGTCGATCTTAACAGCCTGCTCGATCATTATGGCCATACGCAGTACAGATCTCTTGATATTGTGTTTGATACCGTTTTTTTTTCTTTTTTGTAACCCGATCGAAACTGGGTAGTCCCAAAATTCTAATATACGTAGCCACGTTTCCTACCCTAGCCGCCGCCAGGAGCTAGGCGAGTATGGAGGCGATCACCTTCCTCCGATCTCCACTGGTCAGGGCGCTGGTCCCCTCTCCCTCCGACTGCTGCTTCGGCGGCAGGAAGGAGGGGGACCCCGTTCCTCCGCTCTGTAGTTAGGTTTTGGATTTGTGTGTCATGGTGCGCCGTTGGGTGGTGGGAGCGGCGCTCGGACGAATAAATCTGCTTCAGCTCTACTCCCATACCGGCGGTGTCCTTCATGGCGACATCTCAGAATTGATGGCATCCTATGGTTGCTGATCCTTCAGATCAACAGGGTTAGGGTTTATGGATGGTGTCGGTGAGGCGGAATCGGTGACTCCATCGGGCGTGTCTCTCCTTCTGATGTGTCCCCGTTTCTGCGGCGTTGTCTCTGACGTCATGGTAGAGCAGGGAGGATGTGTCGTCCACGAGTGCGGGCACACTGTTGTCTGCACAGGTGACGGCTGGAAGATGATGTATTTTGTGCTGGGTGTGTGGTTGGATGCTGGCAGTTCTGGTTTCCTCCTCCGGCGTCGTTGTTATGCGGGGGGTGTAAGTTTTGGACTTCAATGGCGTGTACGGGGACATGTTGCCCCGGTCTGATTCGTTCAACGACAATGGTTCTGCTTATGGCAAACTATTTTTGAGGTCCGTAAAGCTGCAGATCAGCGATGGAGCCGCGTCGAGCTCGGGTGAAGAGGTGATATGTCTTATTTTTCCTTGGTGGCCGTTTCAGTGGTGTCGAAGGAGAGGGACATGTGCTGGTTTTTGCATAATATTATTCTATCTTTTTATTTCTGCAAGATCGGTGTTTACGTGCTTTGTAACTGAATATTTATTTTAAAATTAAAACACGTATTACCATGAAAAAAAGGTCCCAAACTTCGAATACATATGGTAATCGTCTTGGGTTGGACAAGTATGTGGCTAGCTTCCCCATTAGCCCATATCATGTGTGCAAAGATCTCATTTAACAAAAAAAATATACCGATACGTTACATAAAAGAAATGTCTTGCAGATAATATAAAAAGACTAGCAGGCTGTTTTTTTTTTTGAAATGGGATAATTGGTTTCTTCTCGATCCAGAGGTAAATTCCCAAAGTCATACCCTTTTTTTTAAATGGGTTCAATTCTAGCAGACTATTCATGCCATATAAGCTAGATTTGAAACTTTCTTAAAAACATACTGATACGTTGCATAAAAGAAATGTCTTGTAGATAATATAAGAAGATTAGAGCATCTCCAACAGGCGCCCCATCCCGCCGCGTGCTAAAACGTGTATCGCGTCGCGCTAGCCCGTTTGCAGCGTCGCGCGGGCGACAGAAATTTTAGCCGCGCTAGACTAGAGCACGCACGCTAGGCTGCCGCTTCACCAGCCGCGCTAAAATGCATCGCGCGATGCCAGCGAGGCGCTTTTGCAATATTTCCACACAAAAACAAGCATATATGCAATATGAACTAGCAAAATACACAACAACGAACAGTTTGAACATCATCAACAAAGCATAGTAAGCATCTCCACAACATAGTTCATGACAAATTAATGTTAACACAAATGAAACATCAACATTCATTCTTCTTCCCCTTCAATATTGCTTCCACTAGTGGGATGAACGATGGTGTCTCCAAGCCCATCTTGTGTAGAAGGCATGGGAGGAACTATTGAAGGCATGAATCCTCCCATGTTACCCGTAGGGGATGCTCCAAAGCCACCCATGGAAGCATAGCCACCCATAGGAGATGCTCCCATGCCTCCGAAGCCACCCATTGAGGATGCCCTACCCTTCCTCATCAACCTCTTCTTCATTTTTATATGCATAGGCTTGAGACCAATCTTGTTGGGAGCCATACTCTTGAGACCAATTGTCATGGTTTGATCCAACATTCATGGTTGACAAGAAGATATCATCATCAACACTACAATATAGGGAGATTAAAACAATTCAAAACATGAAATTTCAAAGCCATCATCCAAAATTCATAGTTGTGAACAAATTATATCTTGGAGGAATTCCGCCGAACACGTTGTCCGCAGCCGCTGGCGCACCATCATCCGATGTCATTGGCGCTTGGAACTGCGGCGGGGGCGGCGGATGAGGGTTGAACGGGGGTGGCGGAGGAGGGTTCAACGGCGGGGGCGTGTTCATGGCTCTGGGCGGTGGCGCAATCGAAGTCGGCTGCCGGCGCCCGCCAGTGGACCTCGGCTTCATTTGAGTCTTACCATCGACAGATACCGGGAGCTTCAGGACACCTTGCTGCTGCGTCTTCGCGGTCGCAGACGCGGCAACCACGAGCGCTGCAAGCAGCTGGATGGCTTCCTCTATGGCACCAAGTGCATCAAAATGTTCTCTGGTTCCTTCTCTAAGTATTAAACCTCAATGTTCAAAAAAAAACTACAATTGGCAGCTGTGCCTACAAATTATGGCCCGCTGTAAGGCATATAGTCTAAATCATCTTACGTCTGAACATCAACCGCCGATTTCAGTGGGCCTTCTTCCATGCTGAGCCAACGAATACGTGTACTATTAATTCCAAGCTTAACAGTTCCTAACAGCATATACATACCACAAGATTTCTGCGAAAATACTTGTGGAAATGAAATGTACCATTAAAGATGAAAATATTTTTATGGTTCCTCAATAGAAAAGTTATTTTAACAAAGGATAACTTGATTAAAAGAAGATGGAATGGATGTAAAAAATGTGCCTTTTGCGATATGGATGAATCCGTAGAACATTTATTTATATCATATCCTTTTGCTCACGATATTTGGCGTCTTGTCCACTTCACGTTCAGCATTTATACACCAACTAGCACTGCAAATATGTTTGGTAGTTGACTAAATGGCATAGACAACAGAATAAAGGCATGCATTCGAATTGGTGTTGCTGTTTTCCTTTGGCCAATTTAGAACAACCGAAATGATGTGGTGTTTAACAAATAAAACAATATTTATTTTTTGCAGGTTGTAAAACAAGGTGTTCTATTCTATTCAGACATGGTCCTTCCTCCTTTCTGTCGACTGGCGAGGACATATGGATACAGGCTGTTCCCGGCTGATGGCGGTCGTTCGGCCTATTTACAGACAGGGTGGGTGGCTTAATGCAAGACGATTAGATGTATAAACTTGTTATTTTTTTAGTGACTTATCTTTGTGGCCACCTTGAGTGATCCGTGAACTGTAATATGCTACAAACCTGGATTTTTTCTCCATATTTTAGTAAAATCCGGCTGTTTGCATTGCTCTGATGCAGAGGCTGGGGCCAAGACTCCCATTTCTAAAAGAAAAAAATACAGACATGCTACTGCATCTGCATTCATACCACAGATTATGTTGTTTATCCGACAAATAACAAGTAACTAAGTAACTAAGTAACTGTAACTGGCTGCCTCAGTGGAGCATGCACAAACTATGAATCAGCTCTCACCGTATATGAAACTATGACATTAGCATTAGAGTATATTCCTCCAAAACAATAGCTACACATATACACTTCTTTTCCCTTGGCAGCGCATACGGTTTATCTCATCTTGGCCATTTTAGACTTGAGTATGTATCCCAGCGAACTCCAATCGTGCCCACCACCCCCTAACACACCCCGCATTGCTCTGCCATCAAAACCCTACGGAGTCTTTGATGGTGTTATTCCATAGAATCACAAAAGGAGCACCATACTTTTTCATTCCATACTTTCACTTTTTATTGGCTTATTTTATATTTTTAATTGCTTGCTTTTTTATTTTTCCTTTTCCCAAAATACATGAACATGTTTTCGAAGACAATTTAACATGTTTTCCGAAAAACGTTACATTTCTCATTAATATTCCGGAATGAGAATAAAAAGTTTCATCTTATATCAATTTCCTTACTTGACTAGAAAATTTATCTATGTAATAAAGGAAATAAATGTTAACGCTACCGGTTAATATATCAGTCATACATGTAACTATTTTTTCATTCTTATTTATTCATGCATTGGAATACAAATTTTCATGACTAACTAAAAAAATATTCAGGAATCTTAGGAGAAATGTTTATGTTTATTCGAGCATAATATGTTCATATTTGTACAAAAGATATTCATGAAGATTCATATTACTTGGGGAAAGTATTCATATATTTATCTTGAAAATAATACCAACATACTAGAATGCCAAAAAAAAAAAAAGCCTAACCAGCAGTGGACTTGTGCCAGGAACATACATGCATATTACAAAAACCACCAACACACGGTACTACGTACACTTGACAAACTCAACTATGCAACTTAGGAAAAACAGCAATAAGCGAGATTAATCAAGCAAAACACAAGCTTCAAACTGCTCACTGGATAGAGAGGAGCATGTCCATACAAATCTAAAATCAAACTAACAACAGACACACCACAAAAACATAGATAATGAACTAGCTAGAGCTAATATTGAAATAGAGATTAGCTTAGTTAAGCTAGTTTGTGGAGGTGGAGCAAGAGGAGGACTTGGAGCTGCTGCACTCGTCCCTGAGGCCGCCGCCGGTGCTCTTCGTGGGAAAGAGCTCTAGGGTTCTGAGTGGCCGGCAGCATGGCCACGGCGGGATCATGTTATTCATGGCACCACCCGCCGCGGCGGAGCTGCCTCCGGCTGCTGTTGCTGCTGCACTGTTGTTAACGTTGTTGTTCTGCATCATCATCTGCTGCTGCGTTGTCCATTCTTGCTGCTGGCTAGTCTTGCCTGCAAACTGGTCCAACCCTGAAACTGGAAGAGCGCCTGCTGCTGCTGCTGTATCCTGCTGCAAGTATGCGCCCTATTCCACGAATTAATCGTTAGGGCTGAGATAAATAGCATTATTTTTCTTTCTTGTAAGAAAAAATCAGTAGAATGCAACGTGCATGCATGTATATGTATATCAAAGGGCTCCTATTGGCTATAAGAATTGAAGACCTGATGAGGCGCCGCGAAGCAGCTGGTAGCGTATGGGTGGTGGTGATGATGTAGCTGCATCACCGCAGGGTGCATGGCGTTCAGGCCTGCGGCAGCACCAGCAGCATTGCCGCCGCCGGCAGCGCTGGTATTAAAAGGAGGAGGAGCCGCAGGCGAGGAGGGTTGCTGCTGGTGACGGGCGCAGAGCCGGCGGCGGAGACGCTGTCGCTCGCGGGCCTTGTGGTTCTGGAACCAGTAGAAGACGTTCTTGCCCTCGATGCGGCCGTAGTAGGCGAGGTGCGCCGTGATCTGCTGGATCTCCGCCGCGTTGGGTGTCCGCACGCCGCTTCGGTACATCTCCTCCAGGATCATGAGTTGCTCCGGCGTGGGGCACCAACGGGTCGACGGCGTCTGCGGCATCTTCTTCCTACTTAACTACTGCTACTACTCTTGGATCTCGATCTTTGTGTCTAGCTAGTTTACTGAGCACTCGAGATACTAGCTAGCTAGCTGCTGCAACTGCAAGTAGTGTACGTGCGTTTGGTGCTATGGCTAGGATATATTCCAAGGCTAAAGCCTAAGGTTCAGTTATATAGATCGAGCTGGCTGGGCTAGCAAGGGGAACCTATAGAGTCAATTACTGGTAGTGAGTGAGCAGTGATGACAGTAGACGTGAGACAAATTGGCGGGGTGAACGGTCAGAGTCAAGGGTCAACAGCCTTATTTAGGGTTTCCTCCTTTTCACATAGCTAGCTAGGACTTGTGTTGCGAAATCACCGGCTTTTCTCAGTAAACTGGCCATTTATGAAACTCGAAAAAATGATAGGAAGTTGGATTATTACATCAAGATCCCACGGTTCCAAAATATAAGACGTACTTTAACTATCGAAATCCATGCATACTTTAACCATACATCATTCATACGCAATTAAGTCAATGGTAACACAATGACAATATTAATAAAGTGCTTTATTGTTAGGCAAATTCTGGTCAACATCCCGACTTTTGACAGCAAATTATATCCTATATTTGGAACGAAGATATCAATAACTCAACACAACGTAAACATAGTTCATAGACTTACAATAAATATAGACTATGCATGCATGGTCGTATTATTTTCCAAAGTTCACGTCTGCGTAGCTCGAATTATTTTCCAAAGTTCACGTCTGCGTAGCTCCTATTTCACTAGTAGAAAATGGGTCTCTAGTCCCGGGTTGTAACGGGTTTTAGTCCCGGATTCGGATTTCTATCTAGGACTCGAGAATCAGGACTAGAAGCCCACCCTTTTGTCGCGGTGGCCCACGAACCGGAACTAAAGCCCCTCCACGTGCCCACGCAGAGCGCTTCGGGCTGGAGGACCTGCCTCTATTATTTCTAACTCTAATCATTTTTTTAGTCTCAATTATATTTAACTCTAATTATTCTCTTGTGACACTTCCCGGTCGGTCACCCATCCTTAGACTAGTCTACTCTCAGCATGCTTAACTTCTTAATGTCTTCCCTCTCAGCTTCCAAGAAACAAATACTGTTTTACTGAGAATATTATGCTGTCAATCATATTAACCCTTAAACTATGATGTCACATGTCTTTATTTTATGAATCCAAACAATTATTTAGTTAAAAATAGATAAGTAATAATAATCTTAAATTTAAATTATATTTTTTTTGCCTTTTCCATTTAATATTGAATAATTCGTATCTACAAATCTGTAAATCAAAAATTGACATATAATATGTATAAATTGATTAGAAAAATGAGAGAAGTTCAAATATGACTTCCATATCATATTTTCCATCATGTATAAATAGGACTATCACGTAATTCATAACTAGTGATTCACCCTTAATATTCACATGTTTATGCACTAATTAATAACATGCAAACAAGTTGGGATCTTGTCTCTATGGTCAAAAGTTTCCATCCAATTGATATTATATTGTAAATAAATTATTTATAGAATTTACTATATCTATGTTAAATTACTCCAACTGGTATTATAATTTTACTATATGTATGTTAAAAATTCAGCATATACATCAAAATTACTTCATAAAGCTTACTCACATCATACTTAAACTGGGACATAATTAATAAAAATAGTAGTTTTGATATCCATTACATAATAGTACTACATAAAGTCTCCTCAAGACAATATATAACATAAACATGCAAACATCGCGTCAGGAGAGACCCATGGGGCACTAGGTGACATCATATACTCGTCCTCCGAAGACCCCCAACCTGCACGAGACCCATGGGGCACTAGATGACGCAGTTGAGGATACTAATCCTGCGGTACAACTCGAATGAAACGTATACATTTATTGTTGCATAATCAATGTTGATCCTGTCAAGTGGGGTCTTCTCCTAGAACTTGTGCTGAATCTTGGGGGAATTTTTTTTTTCATATCTGCGTACTCCTCAGCAATCAAGGCGGCTGTCATATCAACCATTGAAGTCTTGGGATACCGAAGCTGGAACAAGTCCTGGAGATCAATGTGTCACTCAGCTGGCATCTCAGTACCTAGGTGCGCATAATCTTGATCTTGTCATTCGTTATATCAACGCTAGCAAAACGGATGCCGCTGTTGACAAGAAAATCCATGAGTTCTGGACAATGCTTGTCACTACTGCAACAACAAAAATGGAGCAAAAGTTAAATAACGCTGCAACAAGTATATTCTTTCAATGCAAAAAAAATGGAACAATGGAACAAATGTTAAATACCTCTGTAACAAGTATATTCTTTCAATGCAACAACAAATGGAACAAAATGAGTAATTTTTCTATCGTATAAAAATAGACATGTTCTCCTATGAATCAAATACGAGAAATTGCTCTTCCCATATATACGAATCAAAAGAAATTATTTCCCATATATGATTCAAATGGACATGTCGCCATCCTATGCAATTTTTCTATCCTATATGAATCAAAAGAAGCTCTCTTGCCAATAGGATTCAAATGGCCACATGTTGCTATCCTATGCAATTTTCCTATACTATATGAATCAAAAGAAACTCTTTTTTTCAATAGGATTCAAATGGCCACATGTTGCTATCCTATGCAATTTTCCTATTCCTACAAGAATTTCATGTTACCTTGCACATTGGAAGACCATGACATGCTTCCTGTGAGCAAGTTGGATGATGGCAACATCTCGTTGGTCCGCCGTGTACTCGAGATCAAGGCCAAGGAACTTGTGTTCATCCTCGTCAAGCCATCGCTCCAAATCGGCAAGAAGACCCGGGACACTAACGTTGTCGTTCGTGTACACGACATCAAGAAGGGTCTTGCCATGTGTGGATACATCCAAAAATTGAATACCAATTTTATTTATGGCCATAGTGGAGGATGGGGAAGAAGAGATGAGAGGAGAGAGCAAGAGGAAGAAGAAGCAACCCGCACGGTTACTCTAGCATCAAATGTCTATGTTTTTTATCCCTCCCGATCGGAACAACTTCCAAAGTGCGCGGGAGGAAAACGGTTCGGGCCCTTTAGTCCCGCGCCGTATTACGATCCGGGACTAAAAGGTCTCGCGCCAGGCGAGCCAGAACACTTTTAGTCCCGGTCCATATTACGACCCAGGACTAAAAATATTCGCGTGGGACTAAAGCCGAGGATCAGAGGCCCTTTTTTACTAGTGTTTGCACTCTAAATTTATGTTTTTTTTTACCATGTGGCATACCTAATTAGCAATCTGAAACAAACAAACAATACCTTGTTCCAAAAAAAAAGGAATGTATGTTTTTCAACAGTTTTATTATCTGAAAAGTTATAATATCATGATCATATGATACTACGATCCGGATCCGCTTGCTGCTCCTGGTCTTTGCATGCACTCGTAATATTTTGCGATTTTCGATGTGATGGTAGCATATATAGGCCAAGAAACGAAGTGAACGGTCCATCACACGATGCATGAGATTTTTATATGGGTGTAAAGATGCTGCATAATGTATTATGCTTAAACTTACATTATCCAGTCATGCTGAAAGAGAGAGTCGAACGTACTGGACACCTACAGATATACTAGCTCTGGACGCTTGCGTTAGATGAGATAACTCGTAGTACTTGTTCTTGATATACGTGTAACGGCGGCTATATACCATGCCTCTATAGCCACACACATAAAATCAGCTGCCAGTTCTAGCTCTGCCAACTACTCCTTCCGTTCACAAATAGATGACTTCCATTATGTGTCTACATACATCCACTTTTGAACAAATGAAAGTCATCTATTTGTGAACGGAGGGAGTAAGTCTTTATAGTGCCTGTTTGAAAGCAAGCACAGCTAGCTCAGCTGAACAACTACAGCCAGAAAAGTTTCAAAAAAAAAAAAAAAAACCTACAGCCAGAAACATGGCTTTTTCGTTGAGCTAGCGCATGCATGAGATCAGGTCAGATATACATTGCGTCCGCAGGTTCCATTCCAGCCTGAAGAAGCACTGCTTTTTTTGCTTCTGTTTGTACGTTGAAATTGATAGCGATGTTAAATGACTGGCCAGAGATCACAGTGGAATAGAAGAAGAAGAAGAGAAGATCGATGGGACAAGATGGGAGGATGCGTAATTGCCTGCACACACTGTGTTGTCCTTAGTGGCATTCAAAGGAAACTTGAATGCATGCCCTTCAATTTCCCTCTTCAATCTCTTCCACTTTTACTATATCGACAGAAGAGGCTAGCTAGGGTGTGCTTTTAAATGTTTGTCTGCCTGCTAGCTAGTACTAGTAGTACTGCACACATTGTGCAAGTCTGCGGGTGTATTCGAGAGAGAGAGAGAGAGAGATTGGAATAAGGAAGAAGAAAAGAGAGAGACTGATGGGGAATGACATGTAGGAGTCCTGTAACATTACACGACCCTTCTGCCTAGACTGCTGGACTGCTGGTTGGGTGCTGCATCATAAGGTGATGATGAGAGAGATACCATCCACTATCATTCATGCATGCAGCGTTCTTCAGTCTTGTTTCTTGTTCTTTTGCTACGTACCACTAGGCACTACCTACTAGATCCTCAGGCCAAACACCATATACTTAACTAAAGATTATGCAGAGTATGCTTGACAACAATGCTATGAAGGATTCAAACAAATTTTTGTACATTTAATTAAATATTACAGTAGTGCTCTACAATCAATTAATGGCATAAGTGCCTAAACCTCCATAGTAATGTCTATCGGCCTGGACAATTAGTGAAACTCATTGGTGATAATCACCAACAATGACGGCTCTGCCAAATAGACATGTATCTGACGACCAAACGGGCATAAACCATCTGTGATGATCAACTATCACAACCACATCAATTCATTATTAATTCGAACGTTCTATGTTACTCCATCTATTATTATATAAAATTCCTTGTTTTAAGTCAAACTTTATGGAATGAAATACGGATATCCACTATAAAATCAATACCACTAGATTTATTAGTACTAAATATGTTCATATAACATAAGTATTCATTAAGTATTGCATATATTGGTATTTTTCTATGCACTTGGTAAAATATAGAACACTTTCACTCAAGATATATTTTATGACGCCTCGTATGTAAAAACGCAGAACATGTTTGGTTTTGAGGCAATACCATTAAATAGTGTGTGTTATTTTGAATGTTATCGTTGATGCATTGTTGCCTGCCAAGATTCTTCAGTGCCTGATCCAACGGGGGCGAACGGGGAAGGCACCCTATGGTTCGCTCCCCTATCGATACTAGTATTAGTTCTAAGTAATCTTGATTCTCGGTTCATTAGGAAATACACAAGCCAAACAATTAGAAATCACTGGTCTAGGCCACAAATGACACGTACATATTCAACCATATGAAAAACGACGATCAATTGATCCACGCGATGAAGCCAAATAAGTTTCAGGATGACCTTATGATCAATTTATTACCCTCCGGCGCCAATCTAGCCCACGTCCCTTGCATGGGTATCACTGGTTGAGATTTACTGTCACAAGGTCACTGCCGGGATTTGAACCAAACGTCGGTGATCAGCAATTTAGAGAGTGCACACCTCTCGTCTCTGTGTCATCTTTGTGATTTGTGGATTACGACCTGCCGCCCTGCTACCCCCAGTTCCTAACCTCACATCCCGAGGTATTTCTGGTGCTACTTGTTAGTTTGAATGCTTAATTATCAAATATACTAATTGTTACTTTCAATGATTTGTTAGTTATAAAAATTATATAGTTTATTAGTTTATTTTGTACTAACTAGGACAGCCTAATATATATCAGGTGCTGCAAAGTTCAAAGTTGGTGAACCTATTGACTTGTTTGATAAGCCCGCGTGAACACCTACATTCAAATTGGTACATAAATATTGCTCTTTTACAATTTCCAAACATACATTGTGAAAATTTGACCGTAGTATAGTCAGTGAAATTATTAACTTATTTGATTTGATAGGCCCGAGTGAAGATCTACATTCAAACTAGTAGTAGAAATATAGCATTTTTTAATTGCCAAACATATATTGTGAAAATTTGATATCCATAGTACACTTCTAAGAGCATTTCTAACAGACCCCTTATGTTTTCGCCCCCTAAAACGCGTGTAGAGGGCCCTGTATACGCATTTCGCCGGCCAAAAACTCGGGCGAGCTAGCAGACCCCCTACTCCCACCCCGTAAAACAGAATATTCTGTTTTACGGGGTGGGGGTAGGGGGTCTGCTAGCTCGCCCGAGCTTTTGGCCCCTCACAAAACAGGGTTTTGCAGGGTTTAGCACAACTACACAAGGATATCAAATATGGCAGATTCAAGATATGCGATGCATAATCCATAGTTTTAAATCACAAATAGATCAACAAGTTCATAGGTCATGTTCTAGGTATAGAGGTTCCCAAAAGTACTGCCACCACCAACGCGATCCACATCAATCTTGCAGCCCACCGTCGGCACCACCACTCACCGAAGTTGAAGCACCAAGGTTGGATGCCTCGCGAGCTTGACGCGCCTGCAACTTCCTCGCCATGATCTCGGCCTTGCTCTCCTTCCACCACAGCAGCTGATCCTCGTCCATGTCCTTGGTGTTCATCATCATGATCTCCTTCTCCTCGGCCAAGAGCTCCTTCATGGCTTTGGTTTGTTTGAGAGCCAACATTTGGGCATCCAACTCGGCCACCTCAACCACGTCGTCGTCCACCTCTTCGTCCGCCTCTTCATCCTCGCCATAGTCACCGTACTCGTCGTCGAAGCCACCAATGCCCGAATCCAAGTCCACCGCAGAATCGTTGAGCATATCCATGTAGGATGTCGCGGCAGCAGGCGCAGGCACATCGTCGAGCACCTGGCGGGCACCAGCGGGCGGCGGCGTGGGCAACCGCGGCGTGGGCGGCGTGGGAGCAGGCAGAACGACCGGTGACGGAACCTCGGCGACCACCTGCGTGGGCGGATCGTCCGCTGCAGGCGTGCCGGCCTTCTTCACCTTTGGCGGCCGCCCCCTCGTCGCGAATGACTTCACCCGGGCCCCTTTCGCGGGAGCAGTACTGGTCGCCGCCGCCGCCCCCGTCGCTACCGCAGGCCCCGGCGGTGTGTCGAAGAAGAGCTTCGGGATCCTCTTCCTCTTCATCGGCATGGTGGCCGAGATGATGGCGGCGACATCGGCGGAGGCCGCGGCGTCGACGGTGGCAGTATTCACCACCTCGGACATGGGTGCCGCGCCGTCGGCGGTGGGAGGGGCTTGCGAGGAGTCCATGGCGGCGAGATCTGGCCACGCGGTGGCCGGGGATGGCGAGGAGGCGGATTTCCGGCGGCGGCGGCGGCGGTTGGGAGCTTCGCGCGCGATGGGGGAAAAGGTGAGGGGTTGGACCTCTATATCTCCTCCCGACCCGCACATGTAGGGGTCGACGGGCCGCCCCCTACCCAAACTTGTAAAAAATCGTCCGGGGTGGTCCATTTACGGGGCGTGCTAGATGGCCGGGTAGAGCCCAAACCCGTATATCGGCGGTTATTATACGGGTTTGGGCCATTTAGGGGGTCTGTTAGACATGCTCTAAGAGTTTATACTTCTTTTTGAGTTGTATCAGTTGTATAATCATTTGCTTCTTCACCCTCCAAGTCTCAAATCCTTGATCCGCCTCTAGCCAAGATAGTTGTGGCCTCCGCCGGTATGCTTGGCGTGATTGCTAATATATGTTATACATGGCGGCGATTTAGTTACATTTGGTCCTGTATAGATCTTTGCAGTACCCCCACAGTTTAATTTCTCAAAGTTGTCCATCGTCGGCAACCAGAGCAATGGTGGTGTGATGACGACAAGTCCTACTATAGCTTCGACAGGAATTTGAAGGTATAGATTCTTGATAATATTTATGCCTTTGTTTAGGATTTTGAGATTGTGGATTTTGTTACCTCATTATTTGGTTGTATCATCATTCTCTATATGTAAAAGTAGATTCGTTTTAGAGAAAAAGGTTCCTGCATGAATGCATGCGTGTGAGGACTGAGGAGTAGGCAAGTTTAGCCATTCACGCATGCATGTCAGTGATATGGGACACCTCGATCCTAGTAGAGACTTGAAACTCACACAGTACTAGTCACACACAAGACATTGATGTCGATCGATCGACATATGGTTATGTTCCGGTTCCCAGCCGTCCACTCCTCTTCTTGATCTTCCATCCTTCCCTTCCATTAATAACATATACATGGACGAGCAGCTAGCCAGAGCGTGGATACCGAGACGAACTTACCATTCAAGCCGGCCGGCCGGATGCCGCAGCTAGTGCAGTGCAGTGCAGACAGGCATGAGCTGATAGAGCAATAACATCTTCCGCATGCAGATGTCATCGTTTTGCTCTCTCTTCCTTCTTCAGTTCTTAGTTACTCCATTGAAAACCCAATTAATGGACCCGTGACCTTGCTTTTGCTACTGACATACTGGTATCTATTGCACCCTTAAGCCCCCCTTCTATCACTATTCCTTTCCTTGCTGCCGGCGGTGGAGGCTATCAGGTTACTCGATCGATCGTCGATCGGCGGCGGTGATGAGGCTTCTCAGTGGCCCTCGCCCCCTGAAAGATGGCATCTATGCTGCGTTTCTTTCAGATCTAGAGCCATTACCTTGGAGAGAGGATACGCGTGGCCCGCGCGGTGCTGCGAAATTACCATAGATGGATAGCGTGACCACTGTCCTCTGGGGCTCCAGGCTCCTAGTAACGGGCAGTAAAGGTCTAAGTGTAGGGATACAGACTTAACAGGCATTGGCGGAGGACGGAAAATAAAATCTTAAGTGGGGCGAACAGTAAAAGTGCTATGCAAAGATTGAAAAAGTGCTGATTAATAATCAATTAGTACAATAAAAATATAAACATATCTGAATATAATTAAAACCTAAAAACATACTGATGACCAAATTCTACTCTTTTTTCCTTTGGAAATCTTCCCTAATTTGTCGATCAAATCTTTTGAATATCCCTTGCTCGACGTAGCGGATCATCGGTTCATCAAGAAGCCATCGCAGACATGTTTTGCACAATCCGGTCTTGATGCTCTTCGCCACCGACAAGTCCCTTTCCACTTTTGTCATCGTCGTCTCCCGTAAAATCAATGACAACTAAAGGAGACCACAAATCGCAATAAACATGACATGACTTTCAAATATCAACACCATGACTAAGGTTTTCAATTCCACATGTATGAATAAAGAATAGGCCAGGTTTTGTATTGCTTATGCTCATAATTAGAGAAATCACCATGATAAATCTATATAAGACGAGCAAGGTTGTTCACATTGAACATAAAAAGAGTAATATTCCGAAGATATTTCATTGAATGGAGGTCAAAATTAGTGGTAATAGCGCCAATACCAATATAGAATGTATCCACACTGTAAAAGAATCAATAGTGACTCATGTCCTCCCCCTTTTCTCACTTCCTCTATTGTGTTATCGCTTCATCCATACTTAGGGTTACAATAAATTTTCCATGCAAATCAGCATATTGCAAGAGGGTCTATAAACCATTATTATCCAATTCAGGAAACATGTTCTCACATCATTAAAGAAAGATATTGGCTGATTTGATACAATAAATAATAGTTAATAAAATATACAAAGCTGAAGTAGAACCATAAAAAGTAAACTATACATACCAAGAGTTGGCATCTCCCTCCCGGGTCGCCCCCGCGCGGTGGTTCCGGAGGGCTCCCAGCCGTAAGCCAAAAAGGCATAGATCATGCACGCTAGTGGCCGCTGCTGCTGTCGGCGCCAACGGTGGTGGCGGCGCCCAGCCGTCAAAGACAGGGGATGATGAGAGAGCAACCGGGCGCCACTTCCACGTGCGGGGGTTGGAAATTCCGTAGGGTTGCGTGAGGCGGCCGCGCTGGGTAGGGAGGCGGCCAACGGTCGTGGCCGGAGACGACGAGGCACTACAAGAAATATGTTGATACATGACTCTCAACTTTTGTCACTAGAAGGTCACGGAGTTTCATTCATGACCCCTCTTTGACCAAAAATAGAAAGTCACATACCGAGCGTCTTATTTGATCGTCAACGACTAATTTAATGGAATGTCATAACCTCTATGACCCAATAAGAGGGGTCATAACCCTATGACCAATTGATTTGGTCATGTGATATCCTGCCATAGCCACGTCAGATCCTACGTGGCCAATCCTAAATGGCAAAATTATGACCAACTGATTAGGTCATGGAAGAGATTCAGCCCAGCCCAGCCCATGCTGCTTCTCATTATTTTTTTCCTTTAATTTTTTGTCACCTTAAAAGGCTCATGTGAACATTTCCTATGGGCCTAGGCCTTTTTCGCCCGTTTCGACTCTGGGCCTTGTCCTATTTATGGTCCAATATATTTCCTTGTTGTTGACTACTTTTGGTCCATTTAAATTCATTTTTTTTTTGTTTTTATAATTGAATACAGCCCACTAGTAGTTGGGCTGAGGCCTTATATTACAGCCAAATTATTTTCACCATGGGCTTTTTACTGTTCAGCCCAATTGCATATAGATAACTCAAATTCAAATCCATACAGACACATTTGAATTCCAGTATTTTGAATTACAACACATTCCATGAATGCAAATCATCACAGAACTCATATTCAAGGCACATCATTGCAAGAATGCAAATTTGAATTACCAATACATTCCACGTTCACAACATTCTAGGTTCCAGGTTCACATAACTCATATTCAAGTCAAAACTGATACCACCAGGTTCGCAACACTACAAGTTTCAAATCAGCTAGAGCCATAATGTACCAACGATAAAAAGTAAAACACAATGCACTTCCACTTCTATCTTTAACTCCACTTCTATCTTTAACTGTAGAAAAAACTAACACAACAGAAACTTCAGAAAACCTGATAGAAACCGCAATATAGAAAAGAAGGCACATCTAGCTATGCTACAAACTATGCATTGAGCAATACAGAAAAGAACTCCACTATGCGCTGAAAATGGAATCGTTCCAGCTAGAGCAATGAGCTTCACAGTTGTCTCACAGCCAAACAGAGAGCTTCACAGTTTAAAATCAGAAAAGCTTCACAGTTTAAAAACAGACAATCTTCAGGACATGCAGCAGCCGCAAGAGTAAGTGATGTAAAATTCCATGTTACCAACTCATCGCTATAGTACATGCACCACATCTGACTATACTAATGCATGATGCTAAGGCATTAAACTCACAGGAGAAAGAACCCGGCAAACACACAGGGAAACTTACCATCAGAGCGCCTTGGCTCCAAACAGCGCCATCAAGTGAGCCAGTTGCGCATGAGTTTCGTCCGTCTTCTGTTGTAGGAGCTGATGCTCCTTGTCACATACAACTTGTGCAACTTCTGCTTCTTCGGTCCTCTTCTTCATTTTAGCCAGATCTGCCCGCATTGCTTCATTTTGGACTTGCTCCCTCTCAATCTTCTCCTCTAGCTCAATGACTTGTGCAGCCATAGCAGGGTCCGATTTACTTAACTTCCTGGATGAGCTTGATTGAAGACCGACATTCCTCAAGAATGTGCTTGAAGGGCATTTCTTGGTAAGCACATCAGCAACAACAGCGACATCAGACTTTGGTTGTTGGCCTTCTTGTGCTAGAGCATCCAATATGGTTTCCATGTCCTTTTATAATTATAAGTGTAAACATTAAATAAAGGATGTACAACCACATATGCACAACACATATACACGTTTTAAAATTTTGTTATAGCATGCTAATTGGAGCTACCTTACCAGGCAATACATCTGAAAATATCATATAACAGGCAACATATATACTACCATATAACAAGCTAGAGAGAATTCTGGGAACCAACCAAGATCACAAGAAGTTCATCTAGAAGCATAGTGCAGAACTGTATTAACTATACTTGATAAAAAATCCATCTAAACCTATGAATATAATCTAATACAATCTGTTTTAAACACATTTAACTAGATATCGAACATCAAGTATGCCTTGAACAATTCCTGGGAGAGACAATACATAAGTTTTAATTGGGCACAAGTAACTTACTATAGCTGCCTGCACCTCCAGGGAGAAACCCTCTTTCTTATTGTTATGGGTAGCGTTAAACAGCTCGACCACAGTCAAGGTTTCGCCCTTACGATCCTCCTTCTGAAACATTTTTCATCGAGACGGTAGTCAGACTATAAGCTTTCAAGGCAAAAGGTTGTTAGGCCAATTGAAAAACATGAATTTTCTTATAGTTTGATAGATGTGGGCAGCATAGCATCGAGAACCTGTCCTTTGCTGAAACTTGACTTTATTTTGGTTTTTCTTGGCACTTTCGTAGTTTTTCTACAATAGAAAAGCAGCAGATACATCACAACAAGCATTAACAAAACCCAGAGCGCGTGAACAGACATACCTTGTGTTTTGGGGGTAGATGACAGTTCTACCAGTTTTTGCCATTCAGTGTCTGACAAGCCTTCCACCGGGGACTTGGCGCTAACTTCATTAGCTGCCACGTCATTGAATAAATCCTTCTTGATCAAGTGGCTTCTATTATTTGATATTTTCTTCAAGATGTCTTTGCAAGTCTTCTCAAGAGTCTATTCAGTACCGTCAATGTGAAAATTGTCCTACCAAAATAGCAAACAAGGCAATAGGATAGTCAGATAATCATATTGCCAGCGGTATCCACAACAAGAACATTAGATTCAGGTACAAAGTAGTGAGCTTACAGAAACTTTCCCAATGAAGTTCTTGACAATGTTGGGGTCCTTCTTGTACTCCTTAAAGTGAGGCAGCACTGGCAGAATAGATCTTGCAATATAGCCACACTCTGATGTAACCAATGCAGCCTGCATCGGGTTCTCTAGACGGTTCATCCCTTGATCAATTCTGCATCGGCTTCTTAACAGTTCTAACCCTGTTCCACTTCTCTTGTGTTTAACCAAAGCAGTTTCATCTGAAAAGATAAACATAACAGAATGTCATATATACATGCATGGCATTGGTTAACATAATACACTAGTAAGATGGCATGTTCTACCTATGGATACATTAAAAAATGTAGGAACGGCATAGGAGTATCTTGCCTCCATCAAAAGTATGTTGATTCTGTTCAGGAAAGCCAGCAACTGTCAATGACTGCTTTGTGACTTGAATTGTCCTATCTCCATCCATGTTCCATGTGCTTCCTTCATCCACATGCAGCGGGCCTTGTACATTGTTGCATATCAAGCTTCCTCCATCATTGTGCAGCAGGCTGACTTCATCCAGGTGTGGTTTCTTCCATGCTGGTTGGAGCCATCACCTTCTTCTACCTTTTGAAGTGACAGTTCTCATCTTTATCAGGTTGGATATCAGCTAGCATTCTTTTAGTTCCTGCTGGATCTGGAGCCACCACCCTTCCAGGAGCCATTGCAAAAGATGGAGTTGAATCAAGTGTGCGTATCCATGTGCTTGTCCTTCTGTTGCTTACCTTCTTAACATCACACTTCTTCCTTCTAGAAACTTTCGGTTCCTTGTAGAAAAAACAAAGACAATGTCATTAGATAATGAGTAAGAAAAGTGTTTGCACAGATTAAGGCAAACAATAAACAAAGAGCACACAAATTAAGCCCTCCTACCCCCCCCGCCCACCACCACACCCACCTTAACTTGCTTCTTCACTACGGTGTCATTACTTTCATCTTGACCAATCACTTCATTGTCCTTAGGACTGTACTCTGAGCTTGGGTCTTGAGTTATGGCAGATGTTGAATCATCGGTTGTAATTGCACTAGCTTGAGTAACAACATTGTTTGAATTCCTAACCATCGACACTAGTGCATCGATGCCAAGCGACTTGAATATATGATTGTTCCTCAACGTTTGCTGAACCCTAATCTTCTTGTACTCTGCGGCAGGTGCTTCTTTTTGAAAAATAAAATTAAGTAATCATGAGTTTGATATGGGTGAAATGCTTTAAGAAGCAAGACAACGCAAACAAGTAAGTTGTTTCTTTGAAAAATGGTATTGAGTAGAGCTAATTCATTAGCAACTACTAAACAACCCCATTCTAGGCAATTTATTTATCCTATCATGTTTTATTTATACTTATTCCTGGTACCTTAACAAGCAAAAGAAAAAATATAACCATATATTGCAAGAACAACACATAATAGGATGTAATACAATGAAAAAATATAACCATATATTACAAGAACACCATATAATAAGCTAGAGATACATGGAAACAAACATAGACAAGGTAGCATGATAAGAATAAGGAACAAGTTACGTACCAGCCAGCGGGTTCTTCTTTGACATCTTTGCCATTGCTGATCTCAATAGGGGGTTTTGATATGGTTAGTAAAAAAATATAATGAAAAGAATTAGTTCAGAGGAAAATTTGATGTCACGGGAAATTAACTTCCTTCTTAGGAAATATAGCATTCCTTCTTAGGAAATATGATTTCATATCAGAATTATTGTAAAAATAAACAACAGTAGCATCAATGATCCCCTAAACAAGCTAACAAAATAATTCAGCATAGAAAAGGACCCTACATCAACAGTAGTTAAAGGATTTAACAGGAACAAAAATAGAAGACAAACAATTTGTGAATGTTCACTACATCAACCCTACACTTCACTGAAGTGGTTTAGTTATTGCATCCAACAACTAACACACACAACATTGAATGTTCACTAAAGTATATACTATGCTCAGGATTGCAAAGTTTGAGTTGACAAGAGGCAACCGATTAATCAAAGGAGGTATCACAAAATGATTGTCAGAGAATGGACTAGTCAAAATAGAACAGTAGACAAACAATTTGTGAATTTGCACCCTGTCTTTGCAAGGCATGAAGTGAATCTGCACCCTGTGATGTTGTTTTCAGGGACGAATAAGCTAGAGATACAAGCTCCACAAACCGAATACGGACTACAGACTGCGGATCGGAGGCATCACCACCAGGCTACTGGCCTACAGGGAACCTGCAGACAGTGGAGAACTGCGGCCGATGATGACTGTGCCGCACGATGGTGAACACGCAAAGCATGGGGAAGGTGGGGGAGATCCAAGAGGCATGCGGCTCACCGTGGGGAAAACTAGAGAAGGTAGATGTGTCGGTATTTAAAGACGAGGAGGCTTCCGGTGGTGTGGACGTCATGGTCGCCGGAGGTCCTCGTGGCTGCTTCGGTGGGGAGAGGTGCGCCTCCTGTCGCTGGAGGTCCTCGTGGCTGCTCTGGTGGGGAGAGAGTTGGAGAGAGAGGTGGGGAAAGAGGCAGAGACAGGCGGGATCTCCAAAGTTGACCAGGGAATTAATCGGTCCGGGCGGGAATTATTGGTTGGGAGGGTAATATTTCAGACAAGTGGGAACTAGGACAAATTGGCGGGACTGTGCCTAATTAAGGCGGGAAATAACTTGGAGCAAATTTAAGACAAAATTTTGAAGATGCAATTTTGTAAGAAGTAGCATATTTGGCCTGACATTTGAAATTCGAAAAAATAATAGTATATTGATTAATTCAAACCAACTATTTCGGTTGCTATGTCACATAACATGAATAACTTTTCCTCTTTTTTTTTGAATTTCTATCGCCTGTTTCGGGGACCCGTTCGAAATCCTCGCGGTCACCGTCCGCGTCTCGGGGTTGAATCATGCATGGATCTTTCCGTATCTGTGATGAAATGGGTACTTGCGAACCTATAAATAATTTTTGTGAAAAATAACGGGCGAGCAGTCAGGGACTTGTAGTTCAAAATCGAGCAGTTTCCAGCTGAATCGGCAGGAATCCGTTTAAATTGGCGAAAATAGCCAGGAATCCCGGAAACGCGTGCTTTTTGGCGACGGTACCTATAATGTGGTATATGTTGGTAGAAAAATGGATCGGTGCCATTTCGGACGATGGCCTCGGGAGATCCTTCACACAAAACCCCTGTCTTTTGCGCTTAGAAAATGGAAAGTGCGATTTTTTGAAACATGTCGAATTATGTCTTCGGCAACATTGGTTGCCATCCCAAGACGCACAATCATGCCAATTTTGGTCAAATTCCGACAAACTATTCCACGGATCTGGCATTTCATTGGTCGTTTGGCTTGAAAGCAAAAAATGTTACTTCGAGATAGCTCATTTCTCAGAACAACTTTTCAAGAAAATATATGTATTCCAAGTTTCAAATTTGTTTTGGTTGCTATGTCACATAACATGAAGCTCCGCGGAAGTTTTCCATTTTTTTGATTTTTTTTGAATTTCTATCGCCCGTTTCGGGACTCATTCAAAATCGCCATGGTCATCGACCGTGTCTCTAGGTTGAATCATGGAGGGATCTTTCCATATCTCTGATGAAATGGGTACTTGCGAATCTATAAATGATTTTTGTGGAAAATAACGGGCGGGCGAGCAGTGAGTGACCTGCAGTTCAAAATTGGGCAGTTTCCAGCTGAATCGGCAGGAATCTGTTTAAATTGGTGAAAATAGCCAGGAATCCCGGAAACACGTGGTTTTTGGCGACGGAACCTATATTGTGGTATATGTTTGTAGAAAAATGGATCGGTGCTATTTCGGATGATGTCCTCGGGAGCTGCTTCACACAAAACCCAGTCTTTTGCGCTTACAAAATGGAAAGTGCGGTTTTTTATGAAACATGTCGAAATATGTCTTTGGCGTCATTGGTTGTCATCCCAAGACACACAATCGTGCCAATTTTGATCAAATTCTGACAAACAATTCCACAGATCTAACTATTTCATTAGTCGTTTGGTTTAAAAACCATAAATGTTAGTTCGAGGTAGTTCATTTCTAAGAACAACTTTTCAAGAAAACATCTGTATTCCAAGTTTCAAAAAAGAAATTGGTTGCTATGTCACATTACATGAAGCTCCACAGAGGTTTTCCATTTTTTTTATTTTTTTTTGAATTTCTATCGCCTCTTTCGGGACCCGTTCAAAATCGTCGTGGTCACCGCCCACGTCTCGGGGTTGAATCATGCATGGATCTTTCTGTATCTGTGATTAAATGGGTACTTGCGAAGCTATAAATGATTTTTGTGAAAAATAACGGGCCAACAGTGAGAGACATGTAGTTCAAAATCGGGCAGTTTCCAGCCGAATCGGCCGGAGTCAATTTAAATTGGCAAAAATAGCCAGGAATCCTGGAAACGCGTGTTTTTTGGCGACGAAACCTATAATGTGGTTTATGTTTGTAGAAAAATGGATCGGTGCCATTTCGGACGATGACCAGGGGAGCTGCTTCACATAAAATCCTTGTCTTTTGCGCTTGCTAAACAGAAAGTGCGATTTTTTTTTGAAACATGTCAAAATATGTCTTCGGAAACATTGGTTGCTATCCCAAGACGCACAATTGTGCCAATTTTGGTCAAGTTCTGACCAACTATTCCATGGATCTGGCATTTCATTGGTCGTTTGGCTTGAAATCCATAAATGTTAGTTCGAGATAGCTCATTTCTCAGAACAACTTTTCAAGTAAACATCTGTATTCCAAGTATCAATTTTTTTTTGATTTCTATGTCACATAACATGAAGCTCCTCGGAAGTTTTCCATTTTTTTTATTTTTTGAATTTCCATCGCCTGTTTCGGGACCGATTCAAAATCGTCGTGGTCATCGTCCGTGTCTCGGGGTTGAATCATGCTTGGATATTTTTGTATCTTTGAGGAAATGGGTACTTGTGAACCTATAAATATTTTTTGTGAAAAATAACAGGCGAGCAGTTAGTGGCCTGTAGTTCAAAATCGGGCAGTTTCCAGCTGAATCGGCATGAATCATTTAAATTGGCAAAAATAGCCATGAATCCCGGAAACACGTGCTTTTTGGCGACGGAACCTATAATGTGGTATATGTTTGTAGAAAAATGGATCGGTGCCATTTTGGAAGATGGCCTCGGGAGCTGCTTCACACAAAACCACCGTCTTTTGCGCTTAGAAAATGGGAAGTGCGATTTTTTTTGAATCATGTCGAAATATGTCTTCGGTAACATTGGTTGCCATTCCAAGACACACAATCGTGCCAATTTTGGTCAAATTCTGACAAACTATTCCACGGATCTGGCCATTTCATTGGTCGTTTGGCTTGAAAGCCATAAATGTTAGTTCTAGATAGCTCATTTCTGAGAACAACTTTTCAAGAAAACATCCATATTCCAAGTTTCAATTTTTTTTTGCTATGTCACATAAATGAAGCTCCGCGGAGGTTTTCCAATTTTTTTATTTTTCTTGAATTTCTATCGCTTGTTTCGGGACTCGTTCAAAATCGTCGTGGTCTCCGTCCCCGTCTCGGGGTTGAATCATGCATGGATTTTTCCGTATCTGTGATGAAATGGGTACTTGCGAAGCTATAAATGATTTTTGTGAAAAATAACGGGCGAGCAGTGAGGGACATGTAGTTTAAAATCGGCGATTTCCAGCTGAATCGACAGGAATCCGTTTAAATTGGCGAAAATAGCCAGGAATCCCGGAAACGCGTACTTTTTTGTGAAGGAATGTGGTATATGTTTGTAGAAAAATGGATCGGTGCCATTTCGGACGATGGCCTTGGGAGCTGCTTCACACAAAACCCCTTTCTTTTGCGCTTACAAAATGGAAAGTGTGATTTTTTTTGAAAAATGTCGAAATATGTCTTCGGCAACATTGGTTGCCATCCTAAGACACACAATCGTGCCAATTTTGGTCAAATTCTAACAAACTGTTCCATGGATCTGGCCATTACATTGGTCGTTTGGCTTGAAATCCATAAATGTTAGTTCGAGATAGCTCATTTCTGAGAACAACTTTTCAAGAAAATATCTGTATTCCAAGTTTCAATTTTTTTGGTTGCTATGTCACATAACAGGAAGCTCCGCTGAGATTTTCCATTTTTTGATTTTTTTTGAATTTCTATCGCCTGTTTCGGGGCCGAGATAGCTCATTTCTGAGAACAACTTTTCAAGAAAATATCTGTATTCCAAGTTTCAATTTTTTTGGTTGCTATGTCACATAACATGAAGCTCCGCTGAGATTTTCCATTTTTTGATTTTTTTTGAATTTCTATCGCCTGTTTCGGGGCCTGTTCGAAATCGCCTCGGTCACCGTCCGCGTGTCGGGGTTGAATCATGCATGGATATTTCCGCATCTGTGATGAAACGGGTACTTGCGAGAGATTTTTTTTAAGTACAAATTTATTTCATTTATATTTAAAACATAATTTTATTTTACACATTAGGAGAAGTGTTTTTTACTTTTACTTTTGTTTTCTAAAGTACAAATTTATTTCATTTATTTATTTTTTAAATAATTTATGTTACACATTAGGAGAGGTGTGTTTTACTTTCACTTTTATTTTTATTTTACTTTTACTTTTGTTTTGCTTATACTTTTAATCTTACTTTTATTTGGTCTTCACTTGTCCCACAGGTCGGTGATAGGACCATGTTGATGTCTACACACGCTTCTATTCTTGTAGACAGTGTTGGGCCTCCAGGTGCAGAGGTTTGTAGAACAGCAGAAAGTTTCCCTTAAATGGATCACTCAAGGTTTATCGAACTCGGGGAGGTAGAGGTCAAAGTTATCCCTCTCAAGCAACCCTGCAATTACGATACAAGAAGTCTCTTGTGTCCCCAACACACCTGATACAATTGTCAGTTGTATAGGTGCACTAGTTCGGCGAAGAGAGAGTAAAATACAAGTAATATGGATGATTATAAGTGACAATAACAATTTGAAATAAAAATGGCAGCAAGCAAACATAACTGATTGTAAAAGGTATTTCAATGCTTAGAAACAAGTCCTAGGGATCCTACTTTCACTAGTGGACACTCTCAACAATGGAACATAATTGAATGCATAAATATCATCTCTTCACTGTGCTACTCCGAACCAATCTCCGGTCGGATAACGAACACCAATCCATGCGTAGGGCTCTAACAACACTCCTCAAGAAAGTATTCCATCTCCAGTGCACCCCACACTGTCACTATTAGCGCCCCAAGTTAGTACTAAACAAACACTACAATTCATAGGGTCATCCAACAAAAAATATAAATATCATGCTAAACCACACGATGCACACACTGTCACCTTTACACCGTGATCAAAGTGTCTACGGAGATCTCATAAGAAAACCACTTGGGTAGCATAACAGATGAAGAGTAACATCTACTTATTCAACTAGATTACAAAGCTCATGATCACATAAAGATCACACCATGGGAGAGAGAGATGAAACACATAGCTACTGGCAGAGCCGTTAGCCCCGGGGGTGAACTACTCCCTCCTCATCATAGGAGACAGCATCAACATGAAGATGGCGGTGGAGTCGATGGAGATGGCTCCGGTGCACTCCCCATCCCGGCAGGGTGCCGGAATAGAGATTTATGTCCCCCAAAAGTAGTCGACAGCGGTGGTGGAGCTACGAAACCTTTTGTGGACGGACCCGATATATCTAGGGTTTATTCCTCGAGGGGACTATATAGGAGAAAGGGCGATGGCGGTGGGCGCCCGAGGGTCCCACACTACCTCCCGGCACGGCCATGGGCCCACCCGCACCAAGGCATGGTGTGGGGGCTCTAGGGCCCCCCTCTGAGTCTTTTTTGGACTTCCTTGACCCTCCGGGAATTTTAAGACTTTTGGTTTTTGAATCGTCCAATTCCGAGAATATTTTCAGAACAACTTTTCTGAAACTAAAAACATCAGAAAACATGAACTGGCTCTGTGGCATCTTGTCAATAGGTTAGTCCAAGAAAATCGATAAAAAGGGCATAAAGTGTAAGGAAAACATGTAGCATATGGCATGAAAACAACATAGAACATCAGAAATTATGGATACGTTTATGACGTATCACATGTCTCCCTGTCTTCAGATCAACCAGGAGGAGCACGTCTCCCACTATACCCCACTCATTGGCTCACTCCCCACTCCATCAAGGTGCTCGCCGGAGGAGGAGGAGCCATCTCTGCTCTCGAGGTGTTCTCGGGCGGAGGAGGAGCCTGTCGCCCCCTAGTAAGACTATGCTCTATCCCCTTAGGGTTTTCGCCGCGTCACGCCGCGCCTTAGTGTTTTCGTCTCTCCTTAGGGCTGGAGATTTGATCCCAACTCTGCAGATATCCTTGTCATGGTCCTGCTCCACGCATCCCACGCGCGCCACCTATCAAGGCAAACCTCCACCACTCATCTTCCCCGCCGAGAGCGCACGCCTCGCCGTCGCCTACTGATACGTCCATTTTGCATCACTATTTTATTTATTTTTTGTTATTCATCGATATATTTCATGTTATGATGCATTACTTATGTTATTTCATCTTATTTTACATGTTTCATAATTTTTGGAGAATAAACATCGGGACCAGAAATCTGATAGAAAAAGCACCATCAGGATACCCTATTTCAGAAGATCAGAATAAGAGGGAGCTAGCCACGAGGAGCCCGGAGGGGGGGGGGGGCACAGGGGGCCAATACCATGGGGTGGCACGACGCCCCTGGCCGCGCTATTAGGTGGTGTGGCCACCCTGGCCCACCTCTGGTCGCCCCCTTTCGCGTACTTGACCCCCAGGGAACTCTAAGCCCCAGAACATCATCGAGGAAATATTCTGCCGCCTCCTCGGGGCGGAAAACAACAAAGAGAGAAAAGCTCTTCGGCAAGGAGAATTCTTCCGGGGGAATTCCTCCCCGAAGAGGGGAAATCATCGCCATCATCACTGTCATCGCTCCGGGCATCATCAAGATCGTCATCGTCATCATAATCACCACCAGCACCATCACCCTCACCGTCCACCTTCATCCCTCTATAATGATTAGGGTTCTATATCGTTGTTCTTCACTAGATCTCTCTCCCGGTGTGGATTACTTGTTAGTAGTTGATGCTTGTGAGATTTATCGGTGTTTGCACTTTATGACCAGATTGTTATTCACAATTATATCACCTCTGATTATGATCCATATTATGTCTTGTGAGTAGTTAGTTTACTTCTTGAGGACATGGGAGAAGTCACGATGTTAGTAGTGGAATTATATTGAGGTAATATCTAGTGGTTTGATATTTAAGTTGTGGTACTATTCTTCTAGTGGTGTCATGTGAACGTCGACTACATGATACTTCACCTTTATGGGCCTAGGAGGATGCATTGTGTATTTGCCTACTAATTGTGGGGTTGCCGGAGTGACAGAAATCTAAACCCCCATTAGGAAAGTAATGCACGAGGGAGTGTAGGATCGCGGAGTTTTAAGGTTGTGGTTAGATTTATCTGAATTACTTTCTTGTATTTGCGCATGCTTACGAGAGGGTATAATCACAAGTATGTATTAGTCCTAGTTGGGCGGTGCATTAGCATAGGTTCACCCACTTGCTTGTCCTTTGCTCTCAAAAGGATTGGGCCACTCGCTCAACTATATTTGTTGTCTTTTATTTACTCGCACTTTATTTATCTGCTATATCAAAAACCACGGAAAACATGTTTGCCGGTGTTTACAGTGAATCCTCCATCCATCCTTCTTGTCAACACCTTCTGCTCCTCGTTGGGTTTGACACTCTTATTTATCAAAAATACTACGATAGACCCCCTATACTTGTGGGTCATCAAGACTATTTTCTGGCGCCGTTGCCGGGGAGTGAAGCGTTATTGGTAAGTGGAATTTGTAAGAGAACCTTTTACTGAGAGTGTTGTTTTTATTTGTGTCTGCTGCTTTATTTTATTATGGAGAATTCTTTTGGTTCTCTCTTTAGGGGTACTACTACTATTACTTCTAGGGTAGTAGGTGACCCGTTATCTGCTGAATTGGATCCTTATAAAATACCTATGAAAATTTTGGACGTGTTATGGATAACTGCTATTATGGAGATGGAATTGTCCATCCTGGTGATCATTTGCTCTTTATACATGAATTATGCGAGTTATTCAGGTGTGCAGGTATTACAATGGATCAAGTTAAAAGGAAATTATTCTCTTTATCGCTGAAAGGTAGAGCTGTTGAATGATTTAAATTACTAAAGAATGGTGAATCCATTGGATGGGAGGAAATTGTACATCTCTATTATTCTAAATTCTATCCTCCCAGTGAGATTCATTGACGAAGACATGGATCTTGGACCCTGCAGGTAAGGACACCCCGTCTCAGGCCCAAGGTTAAGGCCCAAGAAGAGGAGCCCTTGGAGTGTTCTAGAAGGCCCACGTGAAGCCCACCCGCACTAACTTGCGGGTTAAGTTAGGAAATATGTAACCGTCCTAAGGTTAGAGTTCGAGTCCTCTCCAGGTAGGGTTTGAGACCTGGCCACCTATATAAGGCCAGGAGAGCCACCGGTAGAGGACCAAGCAACACCGCAACACCAAAACCTTGAGCTTGAGATCATACCCTCGACTCGAGCCATCACCATTGTAACCGATCTATTCGAATAATACAGATCGACAGAGGCAGGAGTAAGGGTTTTACCTCTACGAGGGCCCCGAACCTGGGTAAATCTTGCCCCCTGTCTAGCCGACAATTCCACCAGCGCTCATGAGTTCTCCTAGTCGAAACCCGATAGGGTCACCTAAGGGATTTGTAGAGTCAGAGATTCGACAATTGGCGCCGACCGTGGGGACGACGGGCGCTGGATCACTGGCATCTTCGGCTTCATCGACAACCAACTCCCGTTGGAAACCATCGACTACGGCTCCGAACAATCCTATACGGATCGGATCTGTCGTGGTCACACCTCACTCTCCGGAATCACGCCCGGTATTCGAGGATCTGGAGAAGAACGTCACCTTGACGTTCGGGAGCCTGAAATTCGTGACCAACAGGGATGGGATCCTCCACTTCTCGGATGAATCAGAAACTGAATCTGGAGCTGTCGACTCGCGCCGTCATCTGGAGAAAAGCGACGAGTCCATCCGCTTCAATGTCAACGACTACCATACCCTCTCGACAGAGGAACCATCAAGAATTCAAAGGAACTTTCGATCTACGCCTAGGACGCACGAGCCTCGACTGGCTCAAGTCTGCATGGCAGGATCGGAACAAGTCTCGAAAACGGAACATAGCGCAACAGAGCGCAACATAATCGGCGTCTCACGGGAATCTTGGAACTGAGCGAAGGAGGCTATGCGAACGAGCAAGCCACCCGCAGCCGGGGCTTCACACGAAGACATGGTTGCCTACCACTATCACTTAGTGAGAGCAGCCATGACCATCAAAGACGCTCGGATAGATCTGGCCCGCCGAAGAAGAGCGGCGGATGAGTCGAGCCAAAGACGAGCCGGGCTGTCCATAACACCCTCGGTCGGAACCCGACCCGCGAGGAAGGAGCACGCATCTACATCTAGCAACAATGAATCCCTAGCCGGGACCAGCAGATCGATGACTCCTTCTCTCATGCGAGTCGATGACGACGGCAATGTCTACCCGCAAACTCCCGCTGCCGCGGTTCTAGCCGCAGCAACTTACATGCAGATGAATCAACCGACGGAAAGTGACCCTCGGGCGGAGCAGTATAAACAAGTACGCAAGGGACTAGGACTGGCAGCCGCAAGGCTCGCCGCCTATGATCGAAAGAAAGCCGCAGAGCAGCTGGAGAAGGAACAGGAGAAAGAGAAGGATAGAGAAGCATCCCACAAACATAGGAGCACTTCGCCAAGAAGGGATAGATCGCCACGTCGTGGCCGAGGAAAAGAAGCACGGCGCCGTGATGACAGTCGAAGCAGCAACGAAGGCAGTCCGAGAGACAAAAGCTCGCGACATCACAACAGCCGCTCGTGAAAGCGAAGCAAGGAGCCAAGGAAGGACGCCGACCACGACCGGCCAGGACATGACGCGCGATCGGACATCGCACAAAATAAGGTAGATAAGGCAAGGGCTTCGCGATATCGCGGGCGCTCTTCGTCCAGCTCCTCGGATGATGAAACCTGCGGTGCGCTCTGCTTTGCCCGCAGCATCCGCGAAGCACCTTTACCCAGAAGATTCAAGCTCAGCACGGAAGTGACAAAGTACGACGGCTCACTCGAGCCTTCTCAATGGCTAAGAGATTACCTCACGGCAGTAAAATGCCAATGTGGGAACAAGAATACAGCTATGCAATATCTCAATTTGCATCTCGTTGGCGCGGCCCGCAGCTGGCTGGAAAGAAGACCAAGATCTTGTTACGCATCATGGCATGACTTACACCGCGACTTTTGCAAAAAATTCCAGTCGACTTACAAGAGGCCGGCCACCATTGAAGAACTGTGAGCATGCAAGCAGAAAAGCGGTGAGTCTACCCGCGAATATATCCAGCGGTGGACCACGCTCAGAAACACTGCGGGAACCATCTCGGAAGAAGTGGCGATTGAGGCCTTTGCGAAAGGCGCCCGAAGAACTGCTTTCAGAGAAGAGCTAGGCAGGGCTGCACCCAAAACTATTGGGGAGCTAATGATCATAGCCGAAAAATGGGCTAACGGAGAAGACGCAGTGCGCAACGAGAGAGCATCATCACCTGCGCACGATGAAGACCGCCATGGCCGAAGGAAAAGGAGGAAATATTATGATCACGAGGATCGAGAGGAGCTGGTAGCGGCGGAATTCACACGAAGCCGCGACTCTGGTCGCCGTGGGAATCGCGAGTGGAGACCGAAGGCTGAAGAAAAATCTCCCGAGGAAGATCTCGACGGATACTGCTCGCTACATCTATTTACAGATAAGCGCACGGGCAAAACTAAGGCAACACACCTTCTTAAGGATTGCCGAAAGTTTATCGATATCTCGGAAGCCCTCGCAAGAAAAAGATCCGCAGCCACTCAAAATTACCCACCGCTTCCAGGAGGAGGCCACCAAGGATTCCAGCCGCCACAACCCCTACCTCCACCAGCAAATCCAAACATGGCATTGGCTGCACTACCCGCACCACCTGCACAAAATTCCGGGGCCAATGCATACCCGAATCCAGCAGGACAACTCGCGATGATCCAGAAGGTATGTCCATTCCGCAGAGCTCAAAAGACTAACACAAGGCAATTGTGCATGGCTGTGCAGACTCCGCCAACAAAGCCCGAGTACTTGAAGATGGCGAATCAACCGATCACATTCTCGATGAAAGACCACCCGCCACGAGTCCATCGACCAGGACACGCCGCCCTCGTCATCCAAGCACAGATTGGCAACTACGACTTGGCCCGCGTATTCATGGATGGTGGCAGTGGCATCAACATTATTTACGCGGATACACTCCGTCGGATGAACAGGAATCTGGACGGCCTTGCGGAATCAGAAACATCCTTCCACGGGATAGTTCCGGGAAAGGCAATCCGTCCACTTGGAACAATCAACTTAGAAGTTGTGCTGGGCACTAAAAGCAACTACAGAAGAGAATTCCTCGACTTCGAAGTCGTCGACTGGCCTTCACAGTACCACGCCGTTCTTGGTCGAACAGCGTTCGCCAGATTCATGGCAGTACCACATTACGCCTACCTGAAGCTCAAGTTACCTGGAGAATATGGTGTGATCACAATCGATGGAGACTTTCAGAAATCCAACAAGTGCGACATTGAATTCAACGAGATCGCAAAATCTTTCGGGATGCAAGAAGAACTTCAAGAGCTGGCAAAAACCACGGATCACTCCGTGATGCCCCTCACGAAGAAAAACGCGCCTGAGCTGGAGTTCAGCGCCAACAGTGATACCCGAAAGCATCAAGTGCACCCGACAGATTCTGCGAAGACAGCGATGGTCTCAACCACCCTCTCGCAAGCATAGGAAAGCGCGCTCGTCAAACTCCTCCGTGAGTACTGGGAAAGTTTTGCCTGACAGCCCTCAGATATGCCAGGAATACCCAGGGAGCTTGCCGAGCACTCACTCGAAGTCTTTCCAGATGCCAAACCCATCAAACAGACTACTCGACGATTTTCAGAACCCAAGCAGAAGGCGCTCCGAGAAGAAGTAAACAGGTTGCTAGCAGCAAATTTCATCAGGGAGATCAAAATATCCACCTGGTTAGCAAATCCAGTGCTGGTCCCCAAGAAAAACACGGACATCCTTCGAGTATGCATCGACTACACGTCGTTAAACAAGCACTGCCCCAAGGATCACTTCCCCCTCCCGCGAATCGACCAGATCGTGGATTCTACGGCAGGCTGTCAACGCCTCTCTTTCCTGGACGCCTATTCAGGCTACAATCAGATCCAGATGAAACAGGAGGACGAATAAAAGACATCATTTATCACGCCACACGGCGTATATTGCTACACGACAATGCCCTTCGGGCTCAAGAACGCAGGCGCAACATACCAGCACTGCATGCAAAAATGCCTCGCCAAGCTCACTGGCAAGAACGTACAAGTGTGCGTTGACGACATCGTCATCAAGACTCGAGTTGAGGACACACTCCTCGAAGACGTTAGAGAAACATTCGACACCCTCAACGCATACAGGATCAAGCTCAACCCGACGAAATGCGTCTTCGGCGTCCCAGTAGGAAAACTTCTCGGGTACCTGGTATCCGCCAGAGGCATCGAAGCCAACCCAAAGAAAATACAAGCAATATTGACTATGAAGGAGCCAACCAATCTACGCGGAGTCCAGCAGCTCGCAGGGCGACTAGCCGCTCTGAGCAGGTTCATCGTCCGATTGGGAGAACAAGCGCTACCCTTCTACAAGCTGTTGAAGAAGACGGACAAATTCGAGTGGACACCAGAAGCTAAACAAGCGTTCGCAGACTTGAAGCGGTCATTGCAAAGCAGGCGCGTCCTTGCAACACCGCAAGAAAGGGAGCCACTCTACTTATACCTAGCCGCCACAAACCAGGTCATCAGCACAGCAATCGTAGTCGAACGACCTGAGGAGGGCAAGGCATACGGAGTCCAACGACCAATCTATTACATAAGTGAAGTGCTCTCACCATGCAAGCAACGATATCCTCATTACCAGAAGCTCGCATATGGAGTTGTTCTTACAGCCCGAAAGCTCAAGCACTATTTCTAGGAACACGCCATCACAGTGGTTAATGATGCATCACTCGGGACAATCATGAACAACCCTATGGCATCCGGAAGAATAGCCAAATGGAGCATCGAACTGGGCGCTTGGGACATCACGTATGCAGGACGCAACGCAATCAAGTCCCAGGTACTCGTGGAATTCTTAAGCGAATGGACAGAGTTACAAACGCCCGGACCGCCTGAATACACGAGCAACTGGATAATGTACTTTGACGGATCCAAAAGAAACGAAGGAGCAGGAGCTGGAATCGTCCTCATATCGCCTAGGGGAGATAAGCTGCAATACGTCCTACGATTGGACTTCCCACCCGATGATCCAGCATCGAACAACGACGCAGAATATGAAGCCCTGTTGCACGGGATGAAGATGGCAGTCGCTTGCGGAGCTACTCGACTAATGATCTACGGCGACTCAAATCTTATCGTGCAGCAAACAATGAAGGAATGTGATGCAATTGCTGAAAACATGATCGCATATCGCGACATGTACAACCTACTCGAAGGGAGCTTCAAGGGATGCGAGCTGAAACACATTGCGAGATCCAGCAACGAAGAATCAGATAGACTGGCAAACATGGGTTCCACAAACACACCCATACCGCCAGGAATATATTTCGAACGGATGATCAAGCGCTCAGTCAAAGTCAAAAAAGCTGCAGGAGCACCCGCAGCACCAGAAACAGAGGTCAGCCCGCAAGTTGCCATCATCGAGCTTATTCATAACATTTCACGACACGTTTTTCTGATCGAGCCAGTCTGGACGCAGAAGTACCTCGACTACCTATCCTCTAGACAGCTCCCGGCCGATCCTCGCGAGACTCGACAGATAATCAGGCGCATTAAATCCTTTCGAGTAATCAACGGAGAATTATACAAGCAAAGCATCTCGGGTATACTTCAGCGCTGTATCGCACCCGAGGATGGCAAAGAATTACTCCAGAACATCCACCAAGGAGACTGTGGGCATCACGCTAGTTGGAAAACAATCATGGGAAAAGCCTTCCGAGCAGGATTCTATTGGCTCACGGCAGCCAAGGATGCAAAGGAGCTAGTCGAACGATGCAACGCTTGCCAGCGATTCGCACCAAGACCACATGCACCTGCTACGGAACTGCATATGATACCCATCGCCTGGCCTTTTGCACAATGTTGGCTAGACATGGTAGGACCGCTACGCAAGTCCACGCCGTGTGGATATACACACTTGCTGGTCGCAGTCGACAAGTTCACCAAATGGATCGAGGCCATGCCAGTAACTTCGGCTAGCGCCCAATGCGCCGTCAAGTTCCTCGATTCCATCGTATGCAGATTTGGAGTACCACATGATATCATTACAGATAACGGCACAAACTTCACGGCAAAGGAAACACAACAGTTCTGCGAGGAAAAGGGCATCAACTTCAAGTTTGCTTCAGTTGCCCACCCGCAAACGAACGGACAAGTCGAAAGGTCCAATGGCTTAGTTTCAGCTGGCATCAAGAAACGTCTACTCGATCGTCTACAACCAGCAGCAGGACATTGGGCCGAAGAGATACCCTCTGTACTATGGAGCCTCCGCACAAATCCAAATCGATCCACAAACTACACGCCATTTTTCATGGTATACGGGGCAGAAGCGGTCCTTCCCGAGGATGTTAGGTTCAGCGCACCAAGAGTCGTGGCTTACAGCGAAGAAACCTCCAACAGGGCACTCGCGGAAGATATGGATGCACTCGATGAGATGCGTGACATAGCGCTCGCAAGATCCGCAGTATATCAACAATCACTGCGAAACTATCACAGTCGCCGCATACGCCACAGAGCATTCGCGGTAGGAGATCTAGTGCTGCGGCTCAAGCAGAAGGAGGGACACAAGCTCGAGACACCATGGGAAGGACCCTTCGTCATACACGAAGTTATCCCAGGCGGCGCCTACAGGCTGAAGAGCCCATCGACTGGAGGAATCTATTCCAATCCTTGGAATATCGCACACCTCCACAAATTTTATCCCTAGATTTACTTGTTTTCACAAACAAATAAGGCTATACTAGACACTCTTGTAGCTCGAATACATGATCGCAATAAAATACATGGTTTCCCAACCATATTTACTCGAAGATTATTCATTCTTATATGCTAAAATAGTTACATGTACACACCCCATAAACACATGGGGGTTACGCCTACAACTAAGCATAACAGGAAAATTTATACATACAAGGTCATACACCTTACAACAGTTTTTGCAAACTATACAACATCACAGGATGTACACATCCAACAATCAATCATGGCGAAAAGCATTCTCAGTCGCCAACACTCTATCTACTTCCTCAGAGGTCAGCCGAATGATTTTCTCCGCTGCTGGACGAACAACATCATAATGCGGCGAAATGTCATCGATTGGACCGTCTGGAAGCCTAGCTACGGAGTTAAAATTTATCTCAGGATGCCATATCCGGACGAAGGAGAGGGCCACCACCGCGCCGCAAGTCATTTGATTGCGCACGCACTCGCGAATCTCTCCCTCTTGCCCGAACAGCCTGAGGAGATGGCTCCGGTCTTCAGGACCCCTTTCCAGCGGGTAGAACGCAGCGTTCATCGCGATCAAGACCTCGTGAAAAGAACTCACGCGAACTTTTACCTGGGTGATACGGAACTTCAAAGTAGCCAGCACGAAACCTCGACTGCGATCAGACCAAAAGTTATTCGCATGAGGCTTCGAGCTGCCAGCTTCTTGAAGAATGTGGTTTTCTACCCACTGTTTTTCCTCCCTATCATCCGGCTTAACAACTGAAGAGCAAATATGCACGATTAGTCAAGGAAACAAGACAAAGAAGACTAGGGGGCTGCATTACTTACACAGCAAGTCCCTAGCGACGGAGGCCAACTCGTCCATCAGAAATTGTTCGCGTTCAGTCGCCAGTCTTTGCTTGGACTTCGCTACATCGGCTACCCCGCGCAACGCTTTCAACCTGCGCTCACCGTCAGTTACACGATCACGAAGACCTGCCAAAGACCCCACAGTGGCGACAAGCGGATTTGTTGGAGCAGCAGGTCCACCTGAAGGTTCTGCGGCCACCCCGGATACCTGAAAAGCACAAAGAAGATTAAAAGGAATAAGGTGCCCCACTCGAGATTTATTTACCACCTATTCGACAGATGCTCGGGGGCTACTCCCATCGGGAGCTTACGATCAATCGCAGGAAAAATTTCAGCAAAAGCATCTCGATTAAAATATTAAAGAAACGGGAGCACATCCCAGGGTTCATTACAATCGAAGTTGCAAGATACAAACGAACTAAACTAAGAAGCTACAATGGTACTCCCACTCGCTGCAGTCACCCCTCCCTTAAGTCGAGCAAACAGCTCAGATAACTTCCGAGCGAGGACAGCGGCTGGCTCGCCAAAACGACGAAGCCCTACCTTTTTGCCCGTGGAAGGATCGACTAGGAGATCCGAGTAGGCCTCCTCCAGGCCGCTAACTCCATGCGCCAGCGCAAACTGGATGGCCGTCTTCGCCCCAGACTCCGACTGAGCGACCGCGTAGGCATCAAGGAGATTGCTCTCCGAGAAGATCTTCAGCAGGTCACCTAGCGCGGGTGGAGATGAAGCATTGACGAGAAGGCGACCATGCAGCTGCGTCAACACTTCAGTAGCATTGCCGACTAAGGAGCAAACCCCTGCAGCATGCCTCCTAAGCTGGGCGCAACAATCTGTCAATGCGTCCACTCGAGGAGTCCCAGCAAGCTCCAGGGGGACACCCAGAAGACCTAAGAACAAAAAAGGGGGTTAATCCGAAAGATCTACCAAGACAAAAAGAGGAGTGTAGAAAAGTACAAACTTACCCGCAAAGCGCTCAGCAAGGGGACGAATAAAGTTGACAAGATTGGCATCCGCCTTGGCGCCAGCATCCTCCAAGTTCTTGAGGGCATCCTGGGCAGCCGCAAGTTTTCCCTCGTAATCGGCATTTAACATGCGGGAAGACTCGAGCTCCTGTCGGGCAGTCGCCAGTTCTGCTTCTAGAGTTGCTGCCTGGGCGGAGGCTTTGTCTTTCTCGGTCTTCGAAAACTCAAGTTGAGCTGCACGACAACATTTATCAGAATCGAAGAACGGATGGGAAAAATTCAAACAGAAGAAGAGGGCCGAGCTTACCTCGAAGAAGTTCGTTTTCAGAGGTGAGTCGACTGCGGTCCGCTCGAAGGAACGCACAGTCGGACTCAGCAAGAACAACACGGCGCCCAATCGCCATGAGGGAGTCGATAAGTGTCTGCGGGCAACACGAAAGTGGAAATCAGAAGAGTAAAATTTGAGCCTATACTCGATTGTAAACATTCGAGTATAGCCTCGGGGGCTACTCCCATCGGGAGCACTGTCGTGCACCCGATAAAATCAAGAAGAAGCAAAAGACAGACTTTGAGCCTGTAGCCGATCGCATGCGATCAACTACAGCCTCGGGGGCTACTCCCATCGGGAGCACTGTCGTGCACCCGATAACAAACTAAAGGCAAGTGACAGAATTTACCTGGCCCTTGGCGCGGGAAAGAGGATCCGCTGAGCTACCCGTCGCCTCTTTTGAAGACGAAGATCCGACAGCAGAACTAGGAACTCCATGCTCCGTAGTCGCTACTTTGGGGGCTACGCTGGGCGAATTCTGGACAGTGCCAGCAGTAGGAACCTCATCCGCAGCTCTTGCCTTACTCTTCCTTTCGGGAGGAAGGGAAGAGGCGTACCTGCGAGGACTAATGGTTTGCAGGCTGCAACAAAAGACAAAGTGTTAACATAGATGCAAAGGAAAACGTTCAACTAAGAACAAGGAGAAAGAAACTTACTCATCTTCGTCGTCCTCCTCATCCAGCATATCCGCATTCCAGGCGGTCTGGATAACTGGGAATGAGGAGGAAGGAGCGCGCGTCTGCAGAGGGGTAGCGTTGATGGGCTCCTTCCCGGGTGATTCTTCCAAGGAGTTGTCCTTGGAGGTGGCCTCATCACCTTCCACCCGACGGCGCTTCTGATAATCTCCACCGAGTCCCCGACGTCATCCGAAGAATCTTGTTCAGAGCTCGAAGAAGCGTCCGCGACACTGGTGTCGGCCGGGGCATCCAGATTACTCGCCAATAACTCTGAGGCCTCCGCCCCGGATACAGGAGGGTAGCAGGTGGCCATGGATAAACTCTATGGAAGACAGAAGAAAGCAAGGGATAATTCAATCGACTGAAACTCAGAACAAACAAGAAAGCAAAAGAAGAGAAGAAGAATAAACTCACCGCGGCTGACGGAGGCTTCGACGCGTCGAAGGCTGCGACTGCGCAGTCGGGGAATTTCTCTCCCACCTTCAGGCTAGTGATAGCCGCGATCTTCTTCTCGAACTCGACGTTCGAGAGCTCCTCGCGACTCACTCGGCTAGGATCCTCGGAGCCTTGGTACTCCCACATCGTGGAAGGCCTGTGCTGCAGAGGTTGGATCCTGCGCTTCAGAAAGATACTCACCAGATGCAGTCCGTTGAGTACAACTCCAACAGTTTGATCGCGGAGAGCTGTCACCCTTGCGAGTAGAGGTGCGACGACCTGGGTTTCTTCAGTCGACAACTTGTGCACCCAGGATTTCCGCCTCATCAAAACAGCGAATGGGTGGAATTCCACGATCCCACCCGAGCTGTTGTCGATGACTTAAAACCATTTTTTCCTCCAGCCCTGCGCGGAGTCGATGAAGTACATGCTGAAGTAGCTGGTCTCCGATTTCGCTTGGATCCCAAAGCCACCCGTGCGCAGCGGCTCGCCGAGCTCGGAGTCTACCCGCGATTTCTCGCGGAAGATCCGAACTTTGAAGAGGGCCTTCCAGAGCGCCCAATGTGGGTGAATGCCAAGGAAGCATTCGCAGAACACGATGAAGCACGATATGTGCTGCACCGCGTTCGGAGGGAGGTCGTGAAGCTGTATGCCATAGACATACAGCAACCGGACAAGAAACGGATGGAGGGGAAAGGAAAGACCGCGAGACACGTGGTCCGCGAAGACCACGCGCTCATTCGCTTGCGGGTTGGGTACCTCTTCTTTCTTTCCGAGGCGCACCCGCTTCTCGGACTCCGCCGGCAGCAGCCCCTCCCGCTGCATCTCCTTGATGCTCTTCGCGGTGGTGTTGGGCGAACGCCAGTCGCCCGAGCGCGGCGCAGGTTGCACGGAAGCTTCCCCGGATGCGGAAATGGAAGCGCTGTGTCTTTTGCCCCCCGCCATTGCTGATGCGCACGAGCTTGGAGGAGAAAGAAGATGAGCGCGAGGAGGAAGACGGATTGGAAGACGAAGGCTGAGAAAGTTTTACCGCACAACAAAGGCCCGTACTTATACACAGAACGAGTCGATGCTGGCCACTCGATGCGCCACGTGGCGCCCATCGCCGCCACCACGTGTGAAGATGAAACGAGGAGGCGGTGAGCGCTGTTTCGTGCCACGATCTTAACAGAAGATCGTGCGCATTTACTGCACGGTTTCCGTAAAAATAGGGAGCGACGTCTCGTTTCCCGGTCAAAAAGCTGACTATGTGGGCCAGGCTCTCTGCTCTCACTCCGTCACGTCCCATCGGGAGGAGAAAAGTGCGCCATGACGTCATAGCGTGCATCATCAATTTGAAGAAAGCTTCGAATGGAAAGTCCAAACACGAAAACAACTTCGTATGGACAATAGTCCTTCGAATAGAAGCAACCTTTTCATGAACACATCATGAGGCAAGACTCCTTTAAAAACGAAGGAAAATACCCTACACACGAAAACTCTTTCGTATGGGCACAATCTCCCAAACATGAAATCTCTTTCATATGGTCATAAAACTCTTAAAACACGAAAACTCTTTCGTATGGATAGAGGAACTACTCATTCAAAAATTATACGAGTAGGCAGAACCTATTCTTTTCTCAATCGCATGATATTTACATCATAAAAACCTGGATTGTTCGGCCGACTAGGCACATCCGGATGCCATATTCTTCGAGTATGAAGGTAAGACCCGAAAGATCTCTCTTGAGGGCCTGGAATCGCACTCAAAGCTGCTGTAAGGACCCCAGACCGGCAGTTTGAAACGCTCCGTATGCATACATTCACGATCCCAGAAAGATCAGTCGTGAACAACATACAAAGTTGGCACACAGAAATACATCATCCATTACACGAATACATAAAGGTATTACATAAAAGATCACATGATCAAGTTGAATACAACTGCCACAAAGGGCAGGCAACTTAACAAACACGGCGGAAGACAATTAAAACACAACGTAGTTGAGCCCAAGTCACGCCTTAACCTACAGGCTGCTGACCCGGAGACGATCCTAGTTCGCAAAGCCGTCAACTCCGTACTTCTCTTCATAGATCTCCTTTGGAGGCTCCTTCTCAAAGTCTGGCAAGTAGATACCAGGGGCGAAACCATAATGAGTACATTTGAATGTACTCAGCAAGACATCCATCATGTCACTTACCAACATGCAAGTATGCTTATATGGTGAATTAGGTAGACTATAAATAGGGTTCACTATCAATGGTGTTCATATATGATGACACCACAGTTGCAGTCAGGTTAATCGGTATCTCCGTTGAAGAAGACACTTCAGAAGAAAGAAAATAATATAGTTTTATTTCTCTTGTAGATATCACATGTACAAGAGGTTTTGTAAACCTTTGTTAAAGAATATTTTCTCTTTGCAAAACTTCTTGGAATCAGTTTCCAGAATTCTTGCTTAGAGTAGAAATGGTATTCTTTGCAAAACATTTTGTTTTGTATAACATCATCTGGCTTTTCATCATCAATGATACCTCCACGGTATAAGTTTCCATTCCTTTCCGAACTTCACAAGTTCAACACTTCCTTTCAAAATTCCTTTTCAAAAACTTCCTTTTTGAAAACATTGACACAATGCTAGCTACATGGCCATTCAACTGTCCATATCCGAGGACGCGGCTTCTTCGAAAAAGTTGTACTCTGCAGAGGTGTACACATCCACCAGATCCAGTACACCTCCCGTGACCAATCACGGACTGTAACAACAGTATGTAAACATCAGGTATCTGATCATAACCATCCACTATGTTCAAGCTAGAATATGCCTATCTCTCGGTTGAGTTTTACCACATCCCCGGCACCGAGCTAATCCCCGCCAAGCCAGGATGCCTCAACTGATGCGTCCGGAGGGAAAATTAATCCCACACTTTATATGTCTCCACTGACGACATTCGGTTCGAGGGTACGACGCCCCTTATAGCAAGTGAGATAGCACACACTAATAAGAACAAACTTCAAGTTAAGCCCCGTGCCCATGTTGGGGTAGAGTGGCAGTACGGTAAAGGTTGTCCGGCGAAGACTAGGTTATGTGTCATTTTTGAAAACACCACTTTCTAAAAAATGACCACTTCCACATACCTCCGGAGAACAAGGATCCGCCTTTTCTCCGGGTTTTTCCGTAAAGCCTTTGTTTTGTAGAATCACAATTTTAGGGTGTCCACTTAGGGACTAGTATATTTGATGGTAATAAATACCATGTGGTGGCTTATGGGCTTGGTATTACCAATTTTAACTACTGGCATAATAGTAACCTATAATATAGTATAGTAGTAAATTCCACATCAAAAATAGTTTTGATAATCAAGTTTTGGTAAAACTTCAGAGGTAAAACATGCATGATAGATAATGATAAGTATTGTATCAGCAAGCATCAGGATGGCTTGCCTGGTATCTCCTTGTGTCCCTGGTTTTGGAGTGACTGGAACTTGAAACAGAGCTTCCCGACACTTCCTTCCTCTTCGTTTTCTAACGTCGTAAAAAGAAATAAAGGACACACATTCAGAACCAATCAAGGCAAGCAACCATACATAACAATACATACAGCAAGGAAATCTAATAATAACTAATCACACAATTATTAATTTAGGCAAACAATCAAACAAACCTACTTGGCAGAAATGCCATTTAATAAGACAGCTTAAGGTTGGAGGAACATATCTCACAACCTCAATATCATGGATTCAGTGGGTGTGCCACTCTCATACCAAGATATTAATAAACCCAAAATACACTTAGTTTCACAAGGGTGAGACTACTAAAAGTATATAAAGCATGCACAATAATAATCATGGCAATGGTTCTATCAAACACACCACAAAAAGAAAAAGGTAGCTAATCTGCTAAGCCTAAATTCACATCAAGAATAAATAAGACACATGATTTGCAAAAGTTACTTTTACAAATCAGTGAGCCTACACAAGTGCAACAAGGCAATAGACTCACCACAAAACACACAATTTCTCATAGTGAGAACAATAGAAACAATGCCTAAAAAGGAGGAACTCTATTGACATGTTTCTACTAAGGGTTTGCTATGCAAGCATGCATAATAAGTAAAGTACTAAAATGCAAAAAAGGAACCATGTTATCATATTGGGAAATGAAAACATGTCCTCATGCAAGGATACATAACTATCCACCAAACACAAGTTGGCAGGAAAATTAATTCAGTATAAAAAACTGCTAAGGAAAACTAGTACTACTCACACATGAAGAATCAATGGATGCCTTTCAATCCAGTAATTGAAATACAACCAGAGGGTCCATGTCATAAAAACAGTAGTGAAAATATCTATACTTTCTATAACAAAAATATCCCATTTAACAAAACAATGCATCAATTTGCAGGGCAACTCCTACATACTAGTAGTAATAAAAAGGGCATTACTAGAGGAATCAAACAACAATCCAAAGATGGATTTTTCCTAGAAAGCCACACATGATTATAAACACTTACAAACAGAAGCATACACATTTTCATTTAGTACTAAAAAATTCCCAAAGCAAAAAATGCTAGGCACTCATTAGTTATGAAACTATATAAAAGAAACACATCTAGTGTGGGGGAACTAATGTTTCCACCAAAAATGCAATGACACCAGTGGGTGTTCCACTTGCATAACAAATCATTAAGAGGTCACAAAGCCTATGGTCATACTTGCTAAAAATTAACAAAAGACTAAACTAGCATCTAGTGCAATAACAATACTAGCAGAAAATAATAGGGTGCTTAAATAAACAAGGCAATGCTACTCATGCTATTATTTTCACACAAGTGAAAAATCTAGGGGTCAAGTACTCATAAAAACATCATAAAAATGCTACTGGTCCTATTAACATAACACAAAAATATGTGGCTACACAACCACAAATGATTATGTCAAAAATTCCACACATGAGGGAATTTTTCCATAACATTTTCATAGTCATGACAAAACTACTCATGCTTCTCTACCAACTCAAATGCAAGCTAGCAGAGGTGATACTAACAAAATATAAGTACCAACATGATACTGAATCTAATATCTCAACACAACAATTCAATCACTTGCACACAAATTAATCAATCAAAAATTATATGCAAGTAATAAACTAGAGATAAAACATATGCTACTAATATAAATCCTATTTCTTCTCCACTCAAGTCCACACAATCTAACATGCTAAAATAGCTAAGTAACACTTAGAAAACAAGTTCACACAACTTATACATGCTAGAAAAAAATATTGCAACACAAAAATATAATCACACAATTTAATTACTTAAAATGCCAAAATGGCAGAAACAGGTGAAACAAGGATCTGTCCACCAAAAATTTTATGATTCTCTAAAAATTAAACCCATCTAGTTTTGGATACCCCTAAACATATACAAGACCATCCAGTTGAGTTTGCATCAAAAATCATTTTTAATTATTTTATAAAAATCACCAAAGTGCTCTCTGGTGTTTTACCAAATTGCATGCCATTTCAAAAATACAATGAATTTGGAAGCAAGGTTAATTTCTCCTGTTAGGAAATTTCAAGGGCTTTCCAATGCAATTTGCCTCACTTCATTCTGAGTTGTGAAATAAAAATGGTGCTCATTTTGGTGTTTCTGGTACCTGTTGCCAAATCATTTTTCATTTCAAATATATCCATCCAAATGTAGATCTACAAAATGGATATGGTTTAGATTTTGTTTGTTTACCACTGTGGTTTTTGGTTGGGTCAAAATCACCTTTTAGGTTGCCTTTTAGAGCCAAAAGTAACCATGTACCATTTCTGTAAAAATTTAAATGGAAACCAATGTTGTTGGGCCAGATCTAGAGATGGGCCGGCCAGATCCAACTGTCACCGCGGGCAGAGCCAGCCAACACCGCTGACTCGCGGGCCAGGGGCCACGCGGCAGCCACGCGAGCAGAGACTCGGCCCCACGGGCCAGTTTGACTTCCTACGCGCGGTCAGGGCGCTGACGTCGTCGCAGCGTCACGACGATGTCACTCGCCGGCGGGAGCTGTCTCCGGCGAGGCATAACTAGCGATTTCGGCCACCAAATCGCAAAATAAAAACAGCTACGCGTTGTACTCGACACAGGGAAACATCCAGGGGTGGCCTCGCTTCCCAGGAGCGGCCGGAAAGCAGCCGGCGACGGCGCGCGGCGGCGGATGGACAGTGACCACGGCGCGGTGGCGATTTTGGGCGAGAGGGAGAGGGAAAAAGCATGGGGAGGACGGCGTGCTCACCCTAGACCCGATGGACCACTCGTAGAAGGCAGAGGAGGAGCGAGGCCGCGGCAATAGCTCGCCGGAGCTCATCGGGCTCGGGGAGGAAACACGGACGGCGCGGGCACCACGATGCATCTCGGCTCGATTCCTTCAGCAGGGGAGCTCAAAGAGACGAGGCGGAGACGATGGGACTACCGGCGACCGGCGGCGAGCCCTCCAACCACCGAATCGACGGCGAGGCCTTTTCTAGGGTTTCGGGTTTAGATATTTTCAGAGGAGAGAGAGAGTTAGTCCGAGGGGAGAGAGAGAGGGGGCAGGTAGCAGCACATGGGGGGGGGGGGGTTTAACCATCTAGAAGACTTCCACTCGAAGGCAATGGAGCATGGGCTTCCATGCCTCAACTTGCAGCTACAGGAAGAAGAAGAAGAAGAGGTGACTCAGCTCACATTTTGGTCCCTGGTAAATTACAAAAAGGTCCTTTTCTCTCTTTTCCCTCTCTGGAAAAAGCTGTTTTCACCAATCAAACAAAGTCAAAATTTGAAATCCTTTTTCCCAAAATTCTTATTAGTTAAGATACACAACATATGTGAAAATTGGCTCAATTGGAGAAACTTGATAGTTCAAAGTTGTTCAAATTTGAATTCTTACATAAATGGACATTGAATTTATTAACCTACTTAGGAGCTTCCAAAAATGATAAGTTTTGGCACACATTCCCTATTTGATGTGTTACTTATGTGGTAGAAAATTCAAGTCATTTTGAGTTACTTCATAGAACAAACTTGTTCAAATTTTCAAAAAGGTGTTGTCAAGAAAACAGGGGTTTTTGGCAACTTAATCAATTCAAAAACTTGTGAACTTTTGGTTTGCATCCTTTTTTATGATATAGATCATGTGGTATTAATTTCATGGCATTTGGAAAAAGTTTGTAGAACAAACTTGTTCAAAATTCCAATTGTTGCTGTGGAGAAAAACCATGTTTTTAGGACTTTAATGGATTCAATTTTTGGTCTCCTCTTGTGTGTGTTCCTTATTTGATATAAGTAAGCAATGGTATCAATTTCAGATCATTTGAATAAAGTTTCCAATAGTAACTTGTTTTAGTTTTCTGTTTCTGAAAATATTGGAAAATCAATTTAATAAGGCATTTGGCTTTTCTTTAATAATGCTTTGCCAAAATATTTATATGGCTTGAGATAGCAAGTCAATGCTCTCCAATACTTTTGTTTTTAAGCTTGCAAGGTTGGAAAAACATTTGATAAGATTTTGGTGAAGCATTTAGGAATGCCTCTTTTTCTGATAATCTTTTTAGGAAAATTTATTTAAGTGTTTCCTCTTTCTTAATTTAGGTCTTGGAATAATATTCAACAAGTATGAGATTTATAATGTAGTTTGGAAAACTCTTTGATCAATATTTACTTTAGAAAATATTGCCAAAGTCCTTGGAACAATATGTTGAATATTTTTAGTTCACTACTTTGCTATCTTTTTAAGTTTGCAAGTTTATATAATTTGTTTGTTTAGTTGCACTTAAACAAACACAATCAAAGTTTAATTGTCAAGCAATTAGCAAAACAACAGTGTTATCAGGTATTCCAAAATTGGGATGTGACAGGTCTTCCCCCCTTAAAAAGAATCTCTTCCCCGAGATTCGCAAGCGAGGACTAAGGGAGGGCCAACAAACACAATGTTAGTGTTGGAGTGCCGGTGCTTCCCCCCTTTGACTTTTCTTGGGAGGAGGGGTACTTACCTAAATTAGCAAATTCACTTTAAAGAGTACACCAGTACTGTTTTAGGTCCAAACTTTTTGTTTCCTAGTTTGAACAAAAATTAAGGTTAGTGCAGAACTACCTGGAAACGTACCGTCAATTATTACATGAGTTCCTAGCTATATCCCACATATTACATACCGCATATAGAGTGGTGTACCACTCTCATAACAAGGTATATAAGAAGCTAAAAACATAGCTTGTGGGTGCAAAGGTTAGGTTGTTAAGGTAAAACAAACAGACAGAACATACCCATGGCAGTGGGTGTTACTCACCACAAGCGACTATCACTTAATGTGTTCATGATTTTAGTTGGATGTTTTAGTTTCATAAGATACTCTTAAGCACAATCATAACACAAGTATAAACTCATGCTGAGGTACAACATCTACAACATCCAATAAGCAAGCAACAACACCACAGATGAATAGACTATTTAATCACTAGGTTATTGTTTACTAGAGGTTTTGGAATCCATCAATCATGAACAATTAGCAAACAACCAGTAGCTAAAAACCAATGAATACAATCATAAAGGTACTCTAAAACACCATCTTCACACAAGATAGAACTCTTATTACCCAGGTATAAAAACAGGACTGCACAAATAACACACTAGTATGAAAAATCTACACCAGCATGCTATAAGAGATAATCATATCCTATAACCATAGAACATGAAACTTAATAATTCATGGCATGATAACAGAAGTAATAACTTCCTAAACATGCTATATCGACACATATACTCATAAAATAAAAAAGAGGGTAATACTAGAGCAAAAATCACCATTTTCTAGTGGTGAAACTAGTTTCACTCTAGAGAAACAAACAATGCAATCATGATGTTTACACTTAAAAAAGCAAGTAATGAATATAAATGTACCTAATAGCAGTACACAAAACTTACTGATGTTAGTAAGCACCAACACCAAAGTAATTTTATGAATCAACCATTAAGCATGCCGAAATTTCTTCTAGCAATTTCTGTTTTCTTTAACCAATTACTAGCAAACAAGCAAGGTATAACTCACACAACAAGTAGCTATGCAATTAATGAAAAGTTATCTAAACGTTTTCAAACATCCATACACTCAATTTAAAATTATTCACCAACAATCTACCACTCAAGAGGAATTTATTTTCTTTGCGAACAATTTACTTTTAGCACACGATAGTGAAACATTTATTAACATGATACCCCTAAGGAATATTATGCTAACAAAAGGATCACACCTAAACATATTAGTATTTACTAATAGGAGATAAACTTCTCACTTGCATAAGTGAAAAGAAACAATTATATTTTCCATGGTGGAAAATAGAAATCAATCCCATAGTGAAACATGCTATTTTCACACATGTGTATGGTTGGGGATTTTCATCCTCAAGCCAAAATGCAATGGGACCAGTGGGCTATGGCTTACTAATACCAAGTAAAAATAGGTACTAAGCCTCTGGTTACTCATGAAAAACTTTGCATACAAGATAAAAATATAAGGTTATTCAATCTAGTGAAGCAATACAAGTGCATACAGATAGCAATGCCTACACATGCTTTACTATTAAGAGACATGCAAGCTAACATAGGTACAAGCATCAAAATAACAGTACCTAAATGGTACTGGACTCAAAAACATAGCACAAAATCTACTAAGAAAGTATACACAGATCTAGCTCTCACAAAACTTCCAAATAATAAACTAGAAGGTAACAAATGCTATTTCATTTTTATTCGAGTTTCCAATCATGCACACACTTTATAGGGTAGATTCATTGGAAGAAAACAACATAATAACAAGTCCTAACAACTCCATGTAAGTTAGGAAGCAAGATTGAATAAAACACAAATTTATTTCAATCAAAAGCACATAAAGAAACAAAAACAGGAAAACTGTTGTTCTCTAGATTTATTATAATCATTTCATCGTTCACTTAATTTCTAAACCTCGAATTTCATAGTACCTACAACGTCTACTAAGATTGGGTTTTCCAAAGTAGATACACCCGATATCCTATTGACTAGTAAACGAATAGGTCATCATCTTATTTCCTCGTGACTTCTCCTTTTTACCAACTAGATTAAAAGGTGTCCTAAGTCACTTAATTCCTTGGTTTAGAAAGAGTTGTCAGTAGTTCGCATGCTTTGGTTAGGTGTCAACCTAAGATTAGGCAAAGCATGTTAGTCTTGTATTTCAATTTAATCATGTTTGTCCGACAAGATACGACTAGCGTCATCGTACGTCGAATATTTAATTGTGCTCTGTAGATTGGTTTTTGAGGGGGGTTTGCGCATCATGGCATGTGAACACTTCTTTTGCACCTTTCTCCAGAGGAGGGAGGTATAAACTTTTAAAAGGGGACATAAACAAAAAGTGCAACATTTAGCCAACAGGGCAAAACGAGTCTTATGCAAACAGACAAACATAGAGGTTTTGGTCAGTAGTGGTTGGTTTTTCTTCATGCCTTTCTTCTTTAAAGGTTGTCGTTGTTGGAGTTTTATCTGTTGGAGTGCATCACTGGTAGCAACGCTATCAGCTCGTGTGGCTTGATGGTCCTCTATTATTAGGCCCAATGGTGCTTTCATTAATTGTGGGAGAGATGGTGGTGGTTCACGACGGGTCGCATTATGAAGCGAAAACAAGTATAAGTCTAAGCAACAAATTCTTGTTTTTGAATACTATACAAACATTTTTGCTTGCAAAATTTTAACAAGAGGCGATTCAAAAACAAGAGCGGGGCAATCGCAAATTTGCAAATTTTGAGCACCCCACAAACATATAGAAGCCTAGATGAACCAAATTCTAAACCACACAATAGCACAAAGTCCTACGGACACACATAAGCAAGCCAAAACACACAAGCAAGGCTCCATTGGAGCTACGTCGGGGGATGATCCAAAATCCTAGAAGTGGTTGAAGAACTATATCTACTTCTGACCATCATTACTGTAGAGCTAGGCAATTATTTTGGTCTTCTCGGGACATCGACAAGTATAAAAGTTTTTGTATGAAAACAAGATAATAGAAATAAAGTTTGATAAAACTTTTAACTGAGAGAGGTAAAACTACGCAACAATCTGTTTTTGAAACCCCAACTATTTTCTGAACAGAAAACTTCAAAGACGAGAGATGTTTCAAAAACAGAGCGGAGCAGTTGCAAACAAGTAAGAAATAAACTCTTAACCGAGAGAGATACCAATTCTGTAAGGCCCGCCCTTCGAACCACTGTTCAAGGACGCCCTTGATATGCATTTAGAATCTTTTGAAAAGACTAGAAGGAGGGAAAATATACTAAAATTCCCTTAGATAAAAATAATGTAGATAGTAAATAGATTTTTACTCAAAAATACTTTTCTTTCCTATCTGGCGTCCATGCTAACTAAGGTCTTCTAAGGTCAGGATGGCTCTGATACCAACTCTGTAAGGACCCTAGACCGGCAGTCTGAAACCCTCCGTATGCATACATTCACGATCCCAGAAAGATCAGTCGTGAACAACATAAAAAGTTGGCACACAGAAATACATCATCCATTACACGAATACATAAAGGTATTACATAAAAGATCACATGATCAAGTTGAACACAACTGCCACAAAGGGCAGGCAACTTAACAAACACAGCGGAAGACAATTAAAACACAACGTAGTTGAGCCCAAGTCACGCCTTAACCTACAGGCTGCTGACCCGGAGACGATCCTAGTTCGCAAAGCCGTCAACTCCGTACTTCTCTTCATAGATCTCCTTCGGAGGCTCCTTCTCAAAGTCTGGCAAGTAGATACCAGGGGCGAAACCATAATGAGTACATTTGAATGTACTCAGCAAGACATCCATCATGTCACTTACCAACATGCAAGTATGCTTATATGGTGAATTAGGTAGGCTATAAATAGGGTTCACTATCAATGGTGTTCATATATGATGACACCACAGTTGCAGTCAGGTTAATCGGTATCTCCGTTGAAGAAGACACTTCAGAAGAAAGAAAATAATATAGTTTTATTTCTCTTGTAGATATCACATGTACAAGAGGTTTTGTAAACCTTTGTTAAAGAATATTTTCTCTTTGCAAAACTTCTTGGAATCAGTTTCCAGAATTCTTGCTTAGAGTAGAAAAGGTATTCTTTGCAAAACATTTTGTTTTGTATAACATCATCTGGCTTTTCATCATCGATGATACCTCCACGGTATAAGTTTCCATTCCTTTCCGAACTTCACAAGTTCAACACTTCCTTTCAAAATTCCTTTTCAAAAACTTCCTTTTTGAAAACATTGACACAATGCTAGCTACATGGCCATTCAACTGTCCATATCCGAGGACGCGGCTTCTTCGAAAAAGTTGTACTCTGCAGAGGTGTACACATCCACCAGATCCAGTACACCTCCCGTGAACAATCACGGACTGTAACAACAGTATGTAAACATCAGGTATCTGATCATAACCATCCACTATGTTCAAGCTAGAATATGCCTATCTCTCGGTGAGTTTTACCACATCCCCGGCACCGAGCTAATCCCCGCCAAGCCAGGATGCCTCAACTGATGCGTCCGGAGGGAAAATTAATCCCACACTTTATATGTCTCCACTGACGACATTCGGTTCGAGGGTACGACGCCCCTTATAGCAAGTGAGATAGCACACACTAATAAGAACAAACTTCAAGTTAAGCCCCGTGCCCATGTTGGGGTAGAGTGGCAGTACGGTAAAGGTTGTCCGGCGAAGACTAGGTTATGTGTCATTTTTGAAAACACCACTTTCTCAAAAATGACCACTTCCACATACCTCCGGAGAACAAGGATCCGCCTTTTCTCCAGGTTTTTCCGTAAAGCCTTTGTTTTGTAGAATCACAATTTTAGGGTGTCCACTTAGGGACTAGTATATTTGATGGTAATAAATACCATGTGGTGGCTTATGGGCTTGGTATTACCAAGTTTAACTACTGGCATAATAGTAACCTATAATATAGTATAGTAGTAAATTCCACATCAAAAATAGTTTTGATAATCAAGTTTTGGTAAAACTTCAGAGGTAAAACATGCATGATAGATAATGATAAGTATTGTATCAACAAGCATCAGGATGGCTTGCCTGGTATCTCCTTGTGTCCCTGGTTTTGGAGTGACTAGAACTTGAAACAGAGCTTCCCGACACTTCCTTCCTCTTCGTTTTCTAACGTCGTAAAAATAAATAAAGGACACACATTCAGAACCAATCAAGGCAAGCAACCATACATAACAATACATACAGCAAGGAAATCTAATAATAACTAATCACACAATTATTAATTTAGGCAAACAATCAAACAAACCTACTTGGTAGAAATGCCATTTAATAAGACAGCTTAAGGTTGGAGGAACATATCTCACAACCTCAATATCATGGATTCAGTGGGTGTGCCACTCTCATACCAAGATATTAATAAAACCAAAATACACTTAGTTTCACAAGGGTGAGACTACTAAAAGTATATAAAGCATGCACAATAATAATCATGGCAATGGGTCTATCAAACACACCACAAAAAGAAAAAGGTAGCTAATCCGCTAAGCCTAAATTCACATCAAGAATAAATAAGACACATGATTTGCAAAAGTTACTTTTACAAATCAGTGAGCCTACACAAGTGCAACAAGGCAATAGACTCACCACAAGACACACAATTTATCATAGTGAGAACAATAGAAACAATGCCTAAAAAGGAGGAACTCTATTGACATGTTTCTACTAAGGGTTTGCTATGCAAGCATGCATAATAAGTAAAGTACTAAAATGCAAACAAGGAACCGTGTTATCATATTGGGAAATTAAAACATGTCCTCATGCAAGGATACATAACTATCCACCAAACACAAGTTGGCAGGAAAATTAATTGAGTACAAAAAACTGTTAAGGAAAACTAGTACTACTCACACATGAAGAATCAATGGATGCCTTTCAATCCAGTAATTGAAATACAACCAGAGGGTCCATGTCATAAAAACAGTAGTGAAAAATATCTATACTTTCTATAACAAAAATATCCCATTTAACAAAACAATGCATCAATTTGCAGGGCAACTCCTACATACTAGTAGTAATAAAAAGGGCATTACTAGAGGAATCAAACAACAATCCAAAGATGGATTTTTCCTAGCAAGCCACACATGATTATAACCACTTACAAAACAGAATCATACACATTTTCATTTAGTACTAAAAAATTCCCAAAGCAAAAATGCTAGGCACTCATTAGTTATGAAACTATATAAAAGAAACACATCTAGTGTGGGGGAACTAATGTTTCCACCAAAAATGCAATGACACCAGTGGGTGTTCCACTAGCATAACAAAGCATTAAGAGGTCACAAAGCCTCTGGTCATACTTGCTAAAAATTAACAAAAGACTAAACTAGCATCTAGTGCAATAACAATACTAGCAGAAAATAATTGGGTGCTTAAATAAACAAGGCAATGCTACTCATGCTATTATTTTCACACAAGTGAAAAATCTAGGGGTCAAGTACTCATAAAAACATCATAAAAATGCTACTGGTCCTATTAACATAACACAAAAATATGTGGCTACACAACCACAAATGATTATGTCAAAAATTCCACACATGAGGGAATTTTTCCATAACATTTTCATAGTCATGACAAAACTACTCATGCTTCTCTACCAACTCAAATGCAAGCTAGCAGAGGTGATACTAACAAAATATAAGTACCAACATGGTACTGAATCTAATATCTCAACACAACAATTCAATCACTTGCACACAAATTAATCAATCAAAAATTATATGCAAGTAATAAACTAGAGATAAAACATATGCTACTAATATAAATCCTATTTCTTCTCCACTCAAGTCCACACAATCTAACATGCTAAAATAGCTAAGTAACACTTAGAAAACAAGTTCACACAACTTATACATGCTAGAAAATATTGCAACACAAAAATATAATCACACAATTTAATTACTTAAAATGCCAAAATGGCAGAAACAGGTGAAACAAGGATCTGTCCACCAAAACTTCTATGATGCTCTAAAAATTAAACCCATCTAGTTTTGGATATCCCTAAACATATACAAGACCATCCAGTTGAGTTTGCATCAAAAATCATTTTTAATTATTTTATAAAAATCACCAAAGTGCTCTCTGGTGTTTTACCAAATGGCACGCCATTTCAAAAATACAATGAATTTGGAAGCAAGGTTAATTTCTCCTGTTAGGAAATTTCAAAGGATTTCCAATGCAATTGGCCTCACTTCATTCTGAGTTGTGAAACAAAAATGGTGCTCATTTTGGTGTTTCTGGTACCTGTTGCCAAATAATTTTTCATTTCACATATATCCATCCAAATGTAGATCTACAAAATGTATATGGTTTAGATTTTGTTTTTTACCACTGTGATTTTTGGTTGGGTCAAAATCATCTTTTAGGTTGCCTTTTAGAGCCAAAAGTAACCATGTACCATTTCTGTAAAAATTTAAATGGAAACCAATGTTGTTGGGCCAGATCTAGAGATGGGCCGGCCAGATCCAACTGTCACCGCGGGCAGAGCCAGCCAACGCCGCTGACTCGCGGGCCAGGGGCCACGCGGCAGCCACGCGAGCAGAGACTCGGCCCCACGGGCCAGTTTGACTTCCTACGCGCGGTCAGGGCGCTGACGTCGTCGCAGCGTCACGACGATGTCACTCGCCGGCGGGAGCTGTCTCCGGCGAGGCATAACTAGCGATTTCGGCCACCAAATCGCAAAATAAAAACAGCTACGCGTTGTACTCGACACAGGGAAACATCCAGGGCTGGCCTCGCTTCCCGGGAGCGGCCGGAAAGCAGCCGGCGACGGCGCGCGGCGGCGGATGGACAGTGACCACGGCGCGGTGGCGATTTTGGGCGAGAGGGAGAGGGAAAAAGCATGGGGAGGACGGCGTGCTCACCCTAGACTCGATGGACCACTCGTAGAAGGCAGAGGAGGAGCGAGGCCGCGGCAATAGCTCGTCGGAGCTCATCGGGCTCGGGGAGGAAACACGGACGGCGCGGGCACCACGATGCATCTCGGCTCGATTCCTTCAGCAGGGGGGCTCAGAGAGACGAGGCGGAGACGATGGGACCACCGGCGACCGGCGGCGAGCCCTCCAACCACCGAATCGGCGGCGAGGCCTTTTCTAGGGTTTCGGGTTTAGATATTTTCAGAGGAGAGAGAGAGTTAGTCCGAGGGGGGGAGAGAGGGGGGGCAGGTAGCAGCACATGGGGGGGGGGGGTTTAACCATCTAGAAGACTTCCACTCGAAGGCAATGGAGCATGGGCTTCCATGCCTCAACTTGCAGCTACAGGAAGAAGAAGAAGAAGAGGTGACTCAGCTCACATTTTGGTCCCTGGTAAATTACAAAAAGGTCATTTTCTCTCTTTTCCCTCTCTGGAAAAAGCTGTTTTCACCAATCAAACAAAGTCAAAATTTGAAATCCTTTTGCCCAAAATTCTTATTAGTTAAGATACACAACATATGTGAAAATTGGCTCAATTGGAGAAACTTGATAATTCAAAGTTGTTCAAATTTGAATTCTTACATAAATGGACATTGAATTTATTAACCTACTTAGGAGCTTCCAAAAATGATAATTTTTGGCACACATTCCTTATTTGATGTGTTACTTATGTGGTAGAAAATTCAAGTCATTTTGAGTTACTTCATAGAACAAACTTGTTCAAATATCAAAAAGGTGCTGTCAAGAAAACAGGGGTTTTTGGCAACTTAATCAATTCAAAAACTTGTGCCCTTTTTGTTTTCATCCTTATTTATGATATAAAGCATGTGGTATTAATTTCATGGCATTTGGAAAAAGTTTGTAGAACAAACTTGTTCAAAATTCCAATTGTTGCTGTGGAGAAAAACCATGTTTTCAGGACATTAATGGATTCAATTTTTGGTCTCCTCTTGTGTGTGTTCCTTATTTGATATAAGTAAGCAATGGTATCAATTTCAGATCATTTGAATAAAGTTTCCAATAGTAACTTGTTTTAGTTTTCTGTTTCTGAAAATATTGGAAAATCAATTTAATAAGGCATTTGGCTTTTCTTTAATAATGCTTTGCCAAAATATTTATATGGCTTGAGATAGCAAGTCAATGCTCTCCAATACTTTTGTTTTTAAGCTTGCAAGGTTGGAAAAACATTTGATAAGATTTTGGTGAAGCATTTAGGAATGCCTCTTTTTCTGATAATCTTTTTAGGGAAATTTATTTAAGTGTTTCCTCTTTCTTAATTTAGGTCTTGGAATAATATTCAACAAGTATGAGATTTATAAGGTAGTTTGGAAAACTCTTTGATCAATATTTACTTTAGAAAATATTGCCAAAGTCCTTGGAACAATATGTTGAATATTTTTAGTTCACTACTTTGCTATCTTTTTAAGTTTGCAAGTTTATATAATTTGTTTGTTTAGTTGCACTTAAACAAACACAATCAAAGTTTAATTGTCAAGCAATTAGCAAAACAACAGTGTTATCAGGTATTCCAAAATTGGGATGTGACAGCTGCGTCCTCCGGTATGATTCCGTGTCAACAACACGAAGAAAACTCCCAGCGGATGCGCCGGGTACCCCCATAGGTTAAGTTCGACTCGATAAGACCACAACGGCCCAGTCGCAACAATCACCTTACCGGGTTCGAGTCGGAGGTCTCGAATCTATGTAGGCCAGAAATGTTTTTGCCCTAGTCGCAATTAATTGGCCCTGATCTTTCGGGAGAGCCAAGCTACTGCGCCACAACCTTCTGCGATAAAAAGCCATAAAAGTAGGCACTTACATTGCTCGATACTAGAGTATGAAGAACTCATTATACAGGGTACACGCCCTCTAAACAGGAAGCAGCCAAACTGGTTATCCACAAGAAAGAAAAACCAAGATAGATTTGACCGTCTACTCGACTGGAAAAACCCCACTCGAGCAAACGCTCGGGGGCTACTGACGAAGACATGGATCTTGGACCCTGCGGGTAAGGACACCCCGTCTCAGGCCCAAGGTTAAGGCCCAAGAAGAGGAGCCCTTGGAGTGTTCCAGAAGGCCCACGTGAAGCCCACCCGCACTAACTTGCGGGTTAAGTTAGGAAATATGTAACCGACCTAAGGTTAGAGTTCGAGTCCTCTCCGGGTAGGGTTTGAGACCTGGCCACCTATATAAGTCCAGGAGAGCCACCGGTAGAGGACCAAGCAACACCGCAACACCAAAACCTTGAGCTTGAGATCATACCCTCGACTCGAGCCATCACCATTGTAACCGATCTATTTGAATAATACAGATCGATAGAGGCAGGAGTAAGGGTTTTACCCCTACGAGGGCCCCGAACCTGGGTAAATCTCGCCCCTGTCTAGCCGACGATTCCACCAGCGCTCATGAGTTCTCCTAGTAGAAACCCGATAGGGTCACCTAAGGGATTTGTAGAGTCAGAGATTCGACATTCATAAAGACCGAAATCAAATCTATAATTTCTGGCCTCATGATGGAGAGAGTATTGCCCAAGCTTGGGGGGAGAATGAAGTTATTAATGCTTACATGTCCCGTTCATGAGCTCCCGAGCAATATTGTTATCAATATTATTTATGCAAGGCTTTCTCTTCATGATAAGGATTTATTGGATGCTTCTTGTTCTGGATCATTCACACGTATGAAGGAAGAAGCTAAATGGGATCTTCTTGACCGTATTCAAGAAAACACTAAAGTTTGGGAGAATGACAAAGGTAGAAAGTCAGGTATAAATTATGATTATGAAAGCATTAAAGATTTTATGGGAACTGATGATTTCTATAATGTTAGTGTTGTTTGTGGTATTGATTCTCAAATCTTTGCAAATTGTCTTAAAGCCTTTGCATCCTATCTTGATAATCCTAAAAAGGAATTGAGACAGTACCATGCACCTTATAAAGATATTGTTCATGTTAGAAATATAGAAGTGCATGCCGTTAATCCTGCTACTCCTGAGCCTTAAATTGAGAAATTTCCTTTCCCTGCTAAGGTAAAAGAACACTATATTGTAGCTAGTGTGGTTAACAAGAGCATAAAGAAATCTATTGAACCTGATGAACAAATAACTTTTGAACCTGTAGTAGCAATAGTGAAAGACCTTGTTTGTGGAAATATAGAGTTTGAACATATTGTCTTATGTGAGGATGCTTCTAATATTGTCTCACATCCCAATAGACCTAAGAAAACTAGTGTTCATGTGCTTTCTGTTAAGATTGGTGATCATTGCTATTATGGGTTGTGTGATATTGGTGCAAGTTCTAGTGATATTCCTTATGAGCTTTATAAAGAAATCATGCATTAAATTGGTTCTTGTGAGCTTGAAGATATTGATGTGTTTATTCATCTTGCTAATAGAGAAACTATCTTTCCATTTGGTATTGTAAGGGGTGTGGAAGTTTGATGTGGTAAACCTAAATATCCTACTAATTTTCTAGTGCTGGGTAAGACTGCTAGTAAAACTTGTACTATTATTTTTTGTAGACCTTTCTTGAACACTTTTGGTGCTATTATAGATTGCAAGAAGGAGAAAATTTTGACTAAATTTGATGGAAAATCTTATGAGTTTAATTTCTCCAAATTTGCTAGAGCTCCTTATGAATCTGAATTGCCTGATGAAAATTTTAGAGTTGAATAGCTTGCCTCTATCGCTATTGCTCCTAACAATGCTTTGCATCAATATATGGAGGACATGAAATTGAGGTCTTATGGAAGAGATAAATGAGATTGACGATATTCTTTTTCGTCAACCAATGATACTGAAACATAATTTACATGTAGAAGACTTGGGTACCACGTTACCACCGAAGGAGGATCCTGTTTTTGATTTAAAACCTTTGCCCGATGATCTTAAATATGCTAATATTGATGATAACAAAATATATCCTCTTATTATTAGTTCTAAACTTTCAGGTGAACAGGAGGAAAGATTATTGGGAATATTGAAGAAACACAGTGGACCTATTGGATATACTCTTGATGATTTGAAAGGGATTTCTCCCTCTATATGTCAGTATGTTATTAATATTGAACCCGATGCAAGGAAAGTAGTTGAACACCAACGTTGTTTAATTCCTAAGATGAAGGAAGTGGTACAAAATGAGGTATTAAAACTCCTAGATTCTGGTATTATTTTTCCTATTGCTGATAGTAGATGGGTGAGCCCTGTGCATTGTGTCCCTAAGAAGGGAGGAATGACTGTTGTGCCTAATGAAAATAATGAGCTTATTTCTCAAATAGTAGTATTTGGTTATAGAATGTGCATTGATTTTAGGAAATTTATCAAGGTTACTAAGAAAGATCATTATCCTTTGCCTTTTATTGATCAAATGCTAGAGAGGTTGTCTAAGAAAACTCACTTTTTGCTTTCTTCATGGTTATTCTGGGTTTTCTGAAATTGTTGTGAGGAAGCAAGATCAAGATAAAACTACCTTTACTTGTCCTTATGGTACTTATGCTTATAGACGTATGCCTTTTGGTTTGTGTAATGCTCCTCCTACGTTTCAAAGATGCATGTCTGCTATTTTTCATGGTTTTTGTGAAGAAATTGTGGAAGTATTCATGGACGATTTCTCCGTCTATATAACTTATTTTTATAACTTCTTGCACAACCTTGATAAAGTTTTGTAGAGATGTGAGGAAACTAATTTTGTTCTTAACTGGGAGAAATGCCACTTTATGGTGAATGAAGGAATTGTTCTTGGACATAAAATTTCTGAAAGAGGTATTGAAGTTGACAAAGCTAAAGTGGAAGAAATAGAGAAAGTGCCCTGTCCCAGGGATGTTAATGGTATTCGTAGTGTTCTTGATCATGTTGGTTTTTATAGGAGGTTTATTAAAGATTTCTCTAAAATATCAAAACCTCTTACTGATCTTCTTCAAAAAGATGTACCGTTTGTTTTTATGATGATTGTAAGTAAGCTTTTGAAACTTTAAAGAAGTCTTTAACTACTGCTCCTATTGTTCAACCACCTGATTGGAATTTACCTTTTGAAATTATTTGTAATGCTAGTGAATTTGCTGTAGGTGCTGTTCTTGGACAGCGAGTAGATAAGAAGTTGAATGTTCATTATGCTAGTAAGACTCTTGATGCTGCTCAAAAGAATTATGCTACTATTGCAAAAGAATTCTTAGCTGTAGTTTTTGCATGTGATAAATTTAGACCTTATATTGTTGATTCAAAAGTTACTATTCATACTGATCATGCTGCTATTAGATACCTTATTGAAAAGAAAGATGCTAAGCGTATGCTTATTAGATGGGTGCTTCTTTTACAAGAGTTTGATTTGCATATTGTGGATAGGAAAGGTGCTGAAAATCCTATTGCTGATAATTTTCCTAGATTGGAAAACATTGGTTATGACCCTATTCATGTTAATGATAGTTTTCCAAATAAACAGTTGGCTGCAATAAAGGTAAACTCCCAAGATAGTCCATGGTATGCTGATTATGCTAACTTTATTGTCTCCAAGTATTTTCCTCCAACATTTACAGCTCAACAAAGAAGAAAATTCTTTTATGATTTTAGGCATTATTTTTGGGATGACCCACACTTATATAAAGAAGGAGTAGATGGTATTATGAGAAGATGTGTTCCAGATCATGAACAACATGAAATATTGAGAAAGTGCCATGGTAGTGCTTATGGAGGACATCACGCTGGAGATAGAACCACACAGAAGGTTCTACAATCATGTTTCTATTGGCCTACTCTCTTTAAAGATGCACGTAAATTTGTTTTATCTTGTGATGAATGTCAAAGAGTTGGTAATATTTCTAGACGTAATGAAATGCCTATGAGTTATTCTCTTGTTATTGAACCTTTTGATTGTTGGGGATTTGACTTTATGGGTCTGTTTCCTCCTTCGAATGGTTACACTCACACTCTTGTTGTTGTTGATTATGTTACTAAATGGGTAGAAGCTATACCTACAAGAAGTGATGATGGTGAGACCTCTTTAAAATGCTTAAAGATGTTATTTTCCCTAGGTTTGGTGTGCCTAGATATCTTATGACTGATGGAGGTTCTCACTTTATTCATGGTGGTTTTAGAAAAAACCTTGCTAAATATGATGTTAATCATAGAATTTCTTCAGCTTATCATCCTCAAACCAGTGGGCAAGTAGAATTATAAAATAGATAAATTAAATCTATCTTACAAAAGACTCTTTAGTAAATCTAGAAAAAAATGGTCTGATAAGTTGAATGATGCTTTATGGGCTTATAGAACTGCTTATAAAGATCCTACGGGTATGTCTCCTTATAAAATGGTTTATGGAAAAGCTTGTCACTTTCCTTGAGAAATAGAACACAAAGCTTATTGGTCAGTGAAAGAAATTAATAAAGATTTTAAACTTGCTGGTAAGAAAAGAATGCTTGATTTGAGTTCTCTAGATGAGTGGAGATGTGAAGCTTATTAAAATTCTAGACTCTTTAAAGAGAAAGTTAAAGAATGGCATGATAGGAGAATTCTTAAAAGAGAGTTTCATGTTGGTGAGAAAGTTCTATTGTATAGGTCTCGTCTCAGATTTTTTGCAGGAAAATTACTCTCGAGATGGGAACGACCTTATGTTATTAAATAGGTGTATCGTTCGGGTGCAATCAAAATTGCTTCCCTCAAAGATAACACTACACAAGCGGTAAATGGGAAAGGACTCAAACATTATATTTCCAGGGATTATTATGATGAAGATGTTGATATTATTCAAGTTATTGACTCCGGGGAAGTTTATTAGAGGGAAGATTTCAGAATCCACAGAGTCTGTTTTCGAATAGGTAACAGTTCGGTTAAGAAAAGGATCACAGATTACTTCCCAAGTTATAAGTTATTCATATATGGAAAATATAAAAAATATCGAGCCGAAGAAGGGTAGGAGATGGTGCCCGAGGGCACCACACCACATGATGGCGTGGGCCCACCCCTAGCTGCGCCACCCTATGGTGTGGGCACCCCGGAGCCCCTCTCCGACTCGTTTTCGACCTTTACTTTCCTTTCGTTACGTATGTTTCTGCTATTTAACCCCCGGACCCCTCGAGGTCCGTATATTGTTTTCTCGTCGTGTTTCTGTTTCGACCTGTTTCTGCCAGGATCTATTTTCAGTTTTAGAAGCACCATGGTCTCTGCCAACAACAACAAGGGCAAGGTACCGATGAAAGATGATATCCAAGACCGGAAGCCGGAGGAGGAGATCGAGAGTGGAGCTAAAGGAGCTGTAGAAGAAAACCCGCGAGTGCATCCACGCGCCACCATCGCAAGCATTGGAGTGGTTGCAAAACCTTCCAAGAAAACGGCGAGGATGAGTACTGGAGGGAAAGACCCATGTCACTGCTTAGCTTCAAGGGCAACACTTTCAGGCATTAAGAAACCTTTCCATACCTTAAATCATGAGTATCAATCTAGGAGGGTACCCGAGGCCAAGTTGCCTTCTTGCTGGGATATGGATTGTTCTAACCATGCAGATGAAGAAAGCTCTGATCTAAGGAAGTGTGGGGGGAAATCTTGATGGCTAGGATTCACCGTCTAAAAATCACGCGAACCGTATTGATCGCAATACAAAGATGATGCGTACCCTCATGTCTGGAATTGAAGATTTGAAGAAATAAGTCGATAATCTCATTGAGAAGGATTCACCACCACCACCGAAGAATTAATTCATCATTGGTATTGGCATCCCCTTGTCTTGTTCCAATCTTGGGGGAGTGTCGCGGTATCACACCTTTATCTTTCACCTTTTTACCTTTTAGTAGAGTCATATCATGAGTAGAGAAACTATCATATAGGATGGTTTGAAGTATGGAAGTATCACTCTTTAGTTGGTTATCGTTGTATCCCTTGGTTTGAGTTGCCGTAATGGAATATTAATGAAAAGTTTCATCATTTAGTTTCTACACCTTATTTTAGTTTGCAATTTGTGTTATACAGTTGATCTTGTTATTAGTATTGGTATCAATATTGGAACATCAAGTTAAGCTAGTTGGTTTTGGAAAACTTACCATTGGTCAGTAGCAACAATACGTTGAGACTTAAGTAGAAAAGAGGGAGTTGCATGTAGATATATTATTCCATGATATTTCTTTCTTGTTAGCTGATACGTCATAAACGTATCCATAATTTCTTATGTTCCATGTTGTTTTCATACACATGCTACACATTTCCTTCACACTTTATGTCATTTTTATGGATTTCCTCGTACTAACCTATTGAGAAGATGCCATAGAGCCAGTTCCTGTTTTCTGCTGTTTTTAGTTTAAGAAAAGTTGTCTCGGAAATATTCTTAGAATTGGACGATTCAAAAGCGAAAAGTCTTAGAATTCCCGGAGGGTCAATTAAGTCCAAAGGAGACCCGGAGGGGGGGTCCTGGAGCCCCCACACCATGCCTGGGAGCGGGTGGGCCCCTGGACACGCTGAGAGGTGGTGTGGGCACCTCGGGCGCCCACCGCCATCGCCCTTTCGCCTATATATGCCCCCCGATGTATAAACCTTAGATATATCGACCCCCTTCCACGAAAAGTTTCGGGGGACGGAAATCTCTGTTCCGGCACCCTGCCGGGACGGGGAAGTGCCCCGGAGCCATCTCCATCGACTCCACCGCCATCTTAATTGCCGTTGATGTCTCCTATGATGAGGAGGGAGTAGTTCTTCCCCGGGGCCGATGGCTCTACCGGTAGCTATGTGTTTCATATCTCTCTCCCATGGTGTGATTTTTATGTGATCATGAGCTTTGTAATCTAGTTAAATAAGTAGATGTTACTCTTCATCTGTTATGCTACTCAAGTGGTTTTGTTATGAGATCTCCGTAGATACTTTGATCACGGTGTAAAGGTGACAGTGTGTGCACCGTGTGGTTTAGCATGATATTTATATTTTGTGTTGGATGACCCTATGAAATTGTGGTGTTTGTTTGGAATCATCTAGGTCTCATGGTGACAGCGTGAGGGTTACCTAGATGGGGAAATGCAAACTCTAAGGAGTTCTCTTACAGCCCTACGCATCGATTGGTGTTTGTTATCCGACCGAAGAGTGTTTCGGACTAGCATAGTGAAGAGATCATATTTATGCATTCAATTATGTTATCATTGTTGAGAGTGTCCACTAGTGAAAGTAGGATCCCTAGGCCTTGTTTCTAAGCATTGAAACACCGTTTACAATCAGTTCTACTACATGTTTTCTTGCTGCCATTTTTATTTCAGATTGCTATTATCACTTATAATCATCCATATTACTTGTATTTTACTCTCTCTTCGCTGAACTACTGCACCTATACAACTGAAAATTGTATTAGGTGTGTTGGGGACACAAGATACTTCTTGTATCGTAATAGCAGGGTTGCTTGAGAGGGATACCGTTGACCTCTACCACCCTAAGTTTGATAAACCTTGGGTGAGCCACCTAAGGGAAACTTGCTGCTGTTCTACAAACCTCTGCACTTGGAGGCCCAACACTGTCTACAAAAAGAGAAGCGTGCATATACATCATTATCTCATAAGCTTAGTATTCTCAAGTAAGATTGTTTGTACCTCCAATGAAGATTGCCTGATTGGTTTTATCAAATGTTTATTGGTTTGTTTTCCCTCAACTCTTATGCTTGCTAGCCAAAACCTGTAGTGAGCGGGAATGCTTCTCGTGCATCCAAACCTTGAGCCCCAAAACAATGCCATTTGTCTCCACCATACCTACCTATATTTTGTATTTAACCGCCACTCCAAGTAAATTGCTTGTGTGCTACCTTTAAAACCTTCAAAATTACACTTGTTTTGTGCCCCTGTTTTAGCTCATGAGGACGTAAATAGAGAATCTTTATCTCACTTGTTGATTGGACTTTACACATCTGGACTAGTGGCTTCATCCATTTATCCAAATGATAGAAGAGTTGGCAGCAGGGTGCCCAGCCCCAAACTTAATAATACAAATTCTCTTCACTATTTTTTTCCCTGATTATCAGTCAAAGCATAATTGTGTAAACAAAATAGAAAGAGGGATGACCTTCTATACCAGTTTCTTCCTTCAATGGGAGTCGCTCTTGTGAAGTCTAGTTGGCTTGTGACGTACTGTATTTTCTGTTTTCCATTCGTTGACGTAAACATACACCGCTCTCAAAATTGTTTTCAGTGACTCTGTTTATCAAATAAAAAGCTTTAGCACATGAGTTAATCCCTGCTTCCCTCTTTGAAGGGCCTGTATTTTACCGTTATGTTGAGTCAGTAAACCTACTCCTTTTTGTCTTAAGCAAGCATTTGAATTGTTGTGATCTATCCATCTATATGTTGATTTACTCAATCATGTCCTTCATTCTTACTTGTTTAGTACACGTGCTTTTGTCTGATTGAATACCACTTTGAAAGTTACCAATGACTGCAAAGAGACTGTTATGATTGAGCATGATAAAATTTGCAATATAAGCTCTAATATAAAGACTCTGATCGAAAGATAAGTACACTGTTAATTGTTCTCTGACCAAGAACGAAGTTGGCCCTCACCAATTATGTTTTCCTTTTTGCACCTTTATTGTGATTTCCTCTACTTTTTCAAGTTTAATTATATGAGAGAAGTTTCTGTCTAAAATAACTTGTGCTTTGATATATGTGATGCTTCTTGTCCGTATTTTATTTATCGACACCTCACTCCATAAACCTGTGGTCATGTTTACTGAGTTCAGTTTTGCTTGGGGACAAGCGAGGTCTAAGCTTGGGGGGAGTTGATACGCCCATTTTGCATCACTATTTTATATTGTTATTTTCTGTTATTCATCAATATATTTCATGTTATGATGCATTACTTGTGTTATTTAATCTTATTTTGCATGTTTCATAATTTATGGAGAATAAATACTGTGACCAGAAATCTGATGGAAAAACCACCATCAGGATACCCTATTTCAGAAGATCAGAAGAAGAAGGGGGGCATTGGGAATGTCTTAGAAGTCCAGAAGAGGGAGCTAGCCACTAGGAGACCCGAAGGTGGGCCACAGGGATCCCACACCATGGGGTGCCCCCTCGGCTGCGTCGCCAGGTGGTGTGGCCACCCTGGCCCACCTTCGGTCGCCCCCTTTCGCGTACTGTATCCCCAGGGAACCCTAAGCCCCAGGACATCATCGAGGAAATATTCCGTCGACTCCACGGGGCGGAAAAGAACAGAGAGGGAAAAGCTCTCCGACAGGGAGAAATCTGCTGGGGAATCGTCACCGTCATCGCTCCAGGCATCATCAATATCGTCATCGTCATCATCATCACCACCAGCACCATCACCCTCACTGTCCACCTTCATCCCGCTATAACGATTAGGGTTCTATATAGTTGTTCTTCACTAGATATCTCTCCCGGTGTGGATTACTTGTTAGTAGTTGATGCTTGTGAGATTTATCGGTGTTTGCACTTTATGACCAGATTGTTATTCACCATTATATCACCTCTGATTATGATCCTTGTGATGTCTTGGGAGAAGTCATGATGTTAGTAGTGGAATTATGTTGAAGTAATATCTAGTGGTTTGATATTTAAGTTGTGGTGCTATTCTTCTAGTGGTGTTATGTGAACGTCGACTACATGATACTTCACCTTTATGGGCCTATGAGGGTGCATTGTGTATTTGGCTACTAATTGTGGGGTTGCCGGAGTGACAGAAACCTAAACCCCGTTAGGAAACCAATGCACGAGGGAGTGTAGGATCCCGGAGTTTTAAGGTTGTGGTTAGATTTATCTTAATTACTTTCTTGTATTTGCGGATGCTTACGAGGGGTATAATCACAAGTACGTATTAGTCCTCTTTGGGCAGTGCATTAGCATAGGTTCACCCACACAACACCTATCAAAACAATAGATATTAATCAACCATATGAAACTAAAGCGCTTGACGAAATTCCCATGTGTCCTCGAGAACGTTTGGTAATCATAAGTAGAACAACCGGCTTGTCCTTTGCTCTCAAAAGGATTGGTCCACTCGCAGCAATTATATTTACTGTCTTTTATTTACTCGTACTTTATTTATATGCTATATCAAAAACCACCAAAAACCTGTTTGCTAGTGTTTACAGTGAATCCTCTATCCAACCTACTTGTCAACACCTTCTTCTCCTCGTTGGGTTGGACACTCTTATTTATCAAAAGTACTACGATACACCCCTTTTATTATGGGTCATCACCTACCTCGTGGAGGTCAGCCTCGTTTAGCTCAAGGACGTGGGTGTATCTCTCTACATCATCTCACTCCTCTAGCCTCTCCCCCGTGGATCTATCTGATCTAGCCTCATGAGTCGTTTGATTAGACTCTGAGGCTTAGCGCATGCTTCTCGTCTGAGCTTCTTTGGATTGATTGCTTAGTGGGCGTGAGGTTGTTCTGCACCAGGGGGCACATATGAGGCGGCCCGGTTTCGCAAGAGTTATACATATGAGGCGCACTATGCATTAACCATAAATACATGCAAAGGAATTGGATTTTGAGATTCAATAATCATATAGATGTTGCCGGGATGTTATAAAAATCGATAACTGTTGATTACTCGAATTCCCACTCAAAAGCTATATTTGTGACCACCACTAATACAATAGAGATTAGGGTCTTGCGAGTGATTACATTTACATGGCTTGGGAGCATATTGTGCGCTATTGTATTGAGCTCTCTTGGGATATTGAATAGAAGGCCAGTTCTGCCAATATTGGGATAATGAGTTCTCTTGGGATATTGTATTTCAGTTATCAGGATCTTAAGTTGTTCAATTACTTGTTCTGTACAACTATACCTTAAGTTATGCTGCCAAGGATTTAACTTGTTCAATTACTTGTAAAAGGATGGCATTCGTAATCCTTAAATCAATTTTCCTGATCTGCTATAATAATAGAGCATGCAGCCTAGGTTAACCTACTCCATCTGCAGACAGATCTGACTAACCTAGATTTCTCTTTTGATAATGAATTGAATTGCTTAGTATTTTTGTGAAACTCTGATGTTTGGTTTGGATTTTCTTCAATTTACTTGTATTTCGTGACAGAGACACTATGTCGGGAAACGCTGGTCCAATCTACATAAGTAGTGACAACAGTGAAGACGATAATTCAGGTTGAGGTTGCCCCGTGTGCCGTGGGAAAGAGGACAGCAGTGCTGCCTATGATCATGATGACATCACCAGTGACAGCAGTGAAGATGAGGACAAGATCCTTGAATTCATTGTTAGAGGTATATTTTTTGTATAACTGCCCATAAACAGTCTTAATTTAGGTGCTTTGGACTGTTATGACAAACCTCTTGCATGTAGGACCCAAAATCTACGGAAAAACAATCTTTGATAAGCATTGTGACTTTGCAAACTTCATGAAGATCTCTCGTAAACAAGTTGAGATGCTGATAGAGCGATTTGTCGAGTATGAAGAACCAAAATTCAATAGTTATGTGGTCAAACTGACGGAGTCCTCGGTCATTAAGGGGAAGTGCAAAATGGTAATCTCTCGATGGTTATTAACTAGTAGTAGCACTGCAGCTTAAACAAGAACCATTACTAATGTGTAACATCCATTTTCGGACTTTTACAAAGGAGTACTCAGCTAGTCACCTTTGGAAATTCCTGAGTGTCCCTATGAAAGTTGTTGTGAACTGCGAAAGGAAAAGTTCTAAAACTATGTATGCAACCATGATGATGCAGAAAGGAGGCTCTTCAGCGATGATCACAGCTGGCTAGGGAAAAGTTGTGACAAAGTTTGAGTTGGCTGATGGAGACATTTGTGTCTTCACATCCTTCGATGAGAGATCCTGAACAAAACATAGCGATCCGTAAGCTTGGCTAAGGGTCTGCATTTTGCAACTCGATGGATAAACAACCCCACTCCAAGATGGAGGACTGCTGATGTAGTGAACTTAATTATGTATGGTCATGTAATGTAGTGAACTTATGTCTGGTAATGTAGTGAACTTGTGCCAGGTCTGTTGCTTTTGGCTGTAGTGAATTGGTGGTTTGGTCTAATGATTTTGGTTTGGTTGTAGAGAACTTGTGGTCTGATGCTTTTGGTTTGGTTGCTTGAACAAGTTTATGTCATGTTATATATGTCTTTGAAAATCTATCTAGCAATTGTGCTCTTTTTTATCTATCCAGCAATTGTGTCTTTGAACAAGTTGATGTCAGGTTATATATGTCTTTGAAAATTCTTTTGGTTTGAATTGGCAACAAAAAAGTCTATTATAAACTGGTTTAGACATCACTATTAGACAAGATGGCTAACATATCCCACTGGCAACACATGCAACATCTGTGTCAAGAGGTTCTTGGTTCGAAACCCAGGCCTCAGCCTTTTTTTAGAATATTTCATACAAGGTTCAGAAAAAAATTTAGTACAAGTTTCAGGCACCATTTCTCTCTCAAATATAGTAGAAGACAACAACAGAGAGAGATGGAGTAGCAGATTAATTTATATATAAAATTTGTTATACATCACTATTTAACATGATCACAATCTATTCTGATGGCAAGACACAATATGTACGAACCTGAGGTCCTAGGTTCGAGTCCCAGGCCTCAACCTTTTTTTGTTCATTTCTCAACATCAGTAAGCAGATCAAGGATCAACAACAGTAAGCACAAATTCAATACAAATTCAGTTTCAACAAAAATTCATCAAGCAACATGCTGCAAATTCAACTACAAGTTTCAACAGCAATTCATCCAGAAATTCAGCTACAAGTTTCAACAGCAATTCATCCATCTTGTGCGATAGACAGCAACAGTAATCTTGTGCAACAGACAAATCAATCCAACTACAAGTTTCAACTACAAGAAGCAAGCAACATCCATCTTGTGCGATAGACAGCAACAGTAATCTTGTGCAACAGACAAATCAATCCAACTACAAGTTTCAACTACAAGAAGCAAGCAACATCCATCTTGTGCAACAGACATCAATAGGCATCAACTACAAGATCCATCTTGGAGACATCAAGCAACTGGCATCCATCTTGGATACATCAGCATGCATCCATCTTGGAGACATCAAGCAACATGCAGCAACTACAAGATGCATAAGGCTGCAATACAATTCCAAAAGGTTAGTAGTATATAACATCAATGAGATTCCAGTAGGTTAGTACTATCTAAATTCTAGAAGCTTAGTTATGTTTTTACCTTCATGACCATCGGCTACTCATTGTCATTGATGCCAAAACTAGGAAATCTAAGCCTGATGACTCACAAGTATAGGGGATCGTAACAGTCTTCGAGGGAAGCAAAACCAAAATTTATTGATTCGACACAAGGGAGACAAATAATATTTATAAGCCTTAATAGGTGAGTTGTCAGTTCAGCTGAACCTAAAAGCCTTAACAAATGAGTTGTCAGTTTGCAACAGTTTATTAGTGGTAACAGTTTTATAGCAGTAGTAGTAGTAAAATAACAGCAGAAGTAAAATAGTAACATCAGTAGCAATTGTGGGAAACATCTGGATTAACGTACTGTAGGCATAGGGATGGATGAACGGGCGTTGCATGATTAAGATATTTCATATAATAATCAAAACATGGGAATTGCATATAGATAATAACAAAGCATCCAAGTTCTAGGCAAACCATAGGCATGCGTTCCAATTTAGTCGTACGTGCTCGCAATGAGAAACTTGCACAACATCTTTTGTCCTACCAGCCCGTTGCAGCGAGGCCTCAAGGGAAACTACTGGTAATTAAGGTGATCCTTTTAATAAATCACTGGAGCAAAGCATTAACACTTCGTGAACACATGTGATCCTCACATCACAGCCATCCCCTCAGGTTGTCCCAATTTCTGTCACTTCGGGGCCTCGGGTTCCGGACAATGACATGTGTAAACAACTTGCAGATATGATCAAGAAACATAATTATACTCATGAAACAATAACATGTTCAGATCAGAGATCATGACACTCGGGCCCTAGTGACAAGCATTGAGCATAACAAGTTGCATCATCGATATAAAGCACTAACAGCAGATACTTGGCACCATGCCCTAACAATCTGGCATTATTACATGAACGATCTCATCCAATCCCTTCCATCCCTCTCAGCCTACAGCGGAGATTACTCACACATGGATGGGGGGGGGTCATGGATGGTTGAAGGAGAAGTGGCGGTGATGACGATGGCAATGATCTCCTCCAAATCCCGGTCCCGACAGGGTGCCTGACAGGAACTTCTGATCCCCGATTGGGTTTCGAGGTGGTGGCCGCGCTCTGGTGTGTTTCTCTGGAATATGACGAACTCCCCTCGGTTTTTAGGTCATGAGGATTAGTAGTTGAGAGGGGAGTCTGAGGGGGTGCCTAGGGCAGCCACACCACCAGACGGCGCGGCCTAGGGGGCCGCCAGCATATGGTGTGAGCCCCTCCTGGCCCCCCCTCCAGCTCTTCTTCTGGCTCCGGGGGTCTACGGATAAAATAAGGACTTCAGGATCTTTTCCGGGCCATTTCCTGAAAGTTGATTTTTCTGCACAAAAACGAGACACCAAGGTAATTCTACTAAAAACGTCTGTGTTAGTTCTATCCAAAACTCACAAGTTTAGAGGCAAACAACAACAAAAGTGTTCGGTAAAGGAGATACGTTTTGGACGTATCAACTCCCCCCAAGCTTAGCTTATTGCTTGTCCTCAAGCAATTCAGTTGGCAACTGAGTGCGATAAAAGAACTTTTACGAACACATTTTTTTCATATGATGTAAATATTCTCACTATATGATCAAGTGCTTCACAATAAGAATTATGCAAATAAAGTCACCTAATAGTTATGCAAACCATGAAGAGATCCCACCACACTAATAATAAGCAACATGAAATGTATCAATCTGCAGGATTGCAATTCTCATAATAAGATATAATAAAGGGGTATCTCGCTTGCCCTTAATAATGGAGCAAAACATAAATGCTAGAGCACCTTTGAGGTTCAAGTGAAGACTAGAAGTAAATATATCAAAGATAAAAGCATCAAAGTTATACCACAATCAACCGTGTTCTGGGACAAGCACATTATACTAAGAATGACATCCATGCTCTCAAGAAGGTGCATAAAGTGAGAAGGTTAAGACTCAGCGTAAAAGTAAATGAAATTCGCTTCGCAGAGGGAAGCATGGATTAACATGTGCTAGAGCTTTTTATTTTATAAACAGAGGTAAAATGATTTTTGGGAGGTGACTGTTCATGTCAACGAATGGTAATAGAGTCCTTGTTATCTTCCATACTAAACAAGTTGAGGGCGTTTCCGAGTTATTTATATTAAGCATTTATAGCATGCTCTTTATATAGTATGACACTCCTCCCCACCTTGCTTTCGCAAACCATGGCAAACCGAATCCTTGGGTGCCTGCCAGCAATCTCATACCATGGAGGAGTGCCTATTATTAATAGCTTTTGATGTTATAATGATCTAACTAGATCTTTGCAAAATTAATGATGAGCAGATGAAGAATGCAAGTCAGGGTACTCAATTAGTATGGAAGATAACAAACCCAACTACTACTTCCTCATGAGCTAAAAGTGTCACAAAATGAGAAGTATTTTGAAGGTTTTAAAGGTGGCACATGAAAATTTACTTGGAGTGGCAGTGAAATACAACATATAGGTAGCTATGGTGGACACATTTGGCAAACTTTGGTTTTTGGGAGTTGGATGCATGAGTAGAGCTCATACTTAGTACAGGTGAAGGCTAGCAATAGACTGGGAGCGACAATCAAGAGAGCAACAACTGTCATAATCATACTTGTGACAGAACAAAATTAACAGGGGCATAAAAGTGATATGAATACTCTGAGGCAAAATAAATCATTGAGGCTTAATTGACTTTTTGTTTTCAGTCTTATGCATGCCTGAGCATGTGCCAAGTTGATTCAAGCGAACATTCAAAGGGAGATACCACAATTTCATACCCTTCTATGAATAAAACAATGCAAGCAAACATTTATACGACATGCTATCTAACATTAATAAGATGGAACTAATCATGAGAGAGCACAAACTACTAAGCATCGATTAAATAACATACACCTTACATGAACAAACTAAGCACGTCCACATGGATGAGTATATGTACAAAAATGACAACAAATAGATTTCATACCGGCCTCTCACCACAACTTGAATTGTCGTAAATCGTCATTATTGCTCTTCACTCATGTGGATTGAATAATACAAAATGATAACCAAGATCCAATGGAGTCATGGAGGACTATTGAACTCTGCAGAAAAATTTACAAAACCAAAGAAGAACAACAAAATATTTTTGGGTTTTCGAATTTAAGACAAGAACAGAAGGAAACAAGCAAACAATGCAAAATCTTTTTGGATTTTTGAATATTAAACCGAAACTAGAAAGTAAAGCAAACCAACAAAAGAAACTAAATAAGTAAATAAAGAGAAACAACAAAAATATTTTTGGTCTTTTTGCATTTTGGAAAGCCAGAACAAAACAATAAAAACCAAAAGAAACGAAAACATGGATATACAAAGAACTGACAGAAACGTGATATGTAGATGAGCATGATGTCGGCATACTTCCCCCAAGCTTAGGCTTTTGTCCTAAGTGGAGATTAATACAAAGAGGGCCATGAAGTGGCGCCCCCATAGTATGTCGAGGATGAGCCATCCTCCTGATATGAACTCGAGGACGCCCTGGTGTACTACGCAATGTAGTCCTCGGAGGGCGTGTTATGGCCCATCTGATGTTCGGGGTCGTGTTGCTCATGGAAATCAAGCAAGCGTAGCTGCTCATCGAGCTCCTCCTTTGAACGCGACCATGGCATCCTGCTAATAGTGAACAAACATGATGCGGCAAGGGTACTTCCCTTTCATCTCCATTAGTGAATAAAACTCTATATACTAGATGTACAGCACTAGAGTTTGCAGTAACAAAGTGATGAGCTTTCATTGCAGCAAGGACAAGTCTCTGAGGAGCTAGCAACTCATCATGTGGAGCAACAGAAAGGTTTAGATAAATCAATACACGCGTAGAAATAATACCCCCATAAATGGGTCCTCTAGCAGCTAAGCGGCGAGCAATGGAAGCACCAAGGTTATATCTATTGATATTATTCAGCGCAACAACAAGAAAAGCGAGATGGTAATTTGAAATATTACTAGTGTTTTCCCTAGAAAGAACACTAGTATCAAGGTAATAGGTAAAATATCTAATAGCGGGGAGTTGAATGTTCCTTATCTTGCCGCGCTGAGTTGTGCGGTCATCATCATTTGTAACTCCTCGGTAGAGCTCCAGAAAACCAGCGGGTCATTCCTGAATCTTCCTCGCTGTCCCCGATGTGTTAATACCTATGATGCTGCAAAATCTTGCCAAAAACATGCAAAAAGTTCTATCATAGATTTTGAATGCAACATATGGGTTATAATGAGAGTTGTTGAAAGTAGAACTCTCAACAAAAGTTTTGGTTAGTATAGCCTATTGTGGGCTTTCATTATTCATGTAATCAGTTAGGCCAACCCTTCCAACCAGCAGCAAGAAATCCTCAAGTATTCCTGCATCATTTAGAAAGTTATAACAAGGGAAAGTGGATGGGTGTGCATCTCTATCATCTCCCGCATCGTCAATACTCGGTGCAATGAGATTTTCATTGTAAGATGGTCTCAGGAGAGAAGCTGAGCATGAAGGACTTGTCCTCCTAGGTCCATCTCTCAAAGATTTCTCCAAAGGTGTAGCTATCCATCCTCTTTTTCTGAAATTTCTAGCAAGCATCACAAAAATTGATTCCAAGCAACTATATGATAGAAAGTACTATAGAGACTTGTAGGAGGGCTAAACATGCATCAAAACTAAATTATTTCACAAAAATTAAGCATGCTAGCTCACACAACCTGTCACCTACAGTACCAAAATACTCAAGAAATACTTCACTAAACAAAATTCTACTTGGATAATCGGAGGAGTAACATACCGGAGAGAAAATTCTCCAAATTTCAGCAACAAAGATGGGCTGAGCAAAGAGATCGAGAAATTCATGAAGAAGAACAGCAATAGCTCGGGTTCCAGGAATATTTTCGAGTTTGGGAGAGAGGGTGGAGTGTTTGGCAGGGAGGAGAGCAAGTGGAGGGCCAGGGGGCCCCACACCATGTGCTGGCGCCACCAGGGGCCTAGGTCGCGCCACCTAGTGGTGTGACTACATGGTGGGTTCCCCTGGGGTGCCCCAGCTGCCTCTTCCTCATTTTTGATGTAGAAATTTAATATAATTTTTAGAGAAACTTCATTTTCGAGCAATTTCCAGAATTTAATAAATGATTAAAAATCAAGAAAACAAATATAGAATGGTGGAAAAAAAACCAAAACCAGAACTACAGAGATTCTAAGACATTCGAATAGGCAAATGACGAGTGGAAACAAAGGAAAACAGAGTGAAAATATAAATTTGGGTGTGAAAACATTGTTCTCTTCATTTAAAATCACTTTTTCTAACAAGGTTGATCAAGTCTTGTTACCAAAACAATTTTATATGAAGCAAAACTTGTCTTATCTCTAAATGATTATGTTACCTCAACTTTCATAGACATAGTACCAATCATAATAATTTCATATTCTTTGTGTGTCATTGGAATGGGACAATAGAATTCTCCAATCTTGATGGTCTCAATATTTTCAATTGAATTTAGACCATATCTCCTATCAATCTTCTTGGGAAAATAAATTGTGTGATTTTTATCATTAACATTAAAAGTTACTTTTCCTTGATTGCAATCAATAACAGCCCCTGCAGTGTTAAGAAAAAGTCTCCCAAGAATAATAGACATATTATCATCTTCATGCATTTGCAACACAACATAGTCAGTTAATATCAAACAGTTAGTAGTCACTTGAACAGAACATTCTCACATGTACCAATAGGAATAGCAGTAGATTTATCAGCCATTTGCAAAGATATATCATTTGGTATCAATTTTTCAGAGAGAGTCTCTTATAAAGAGAAACATACATAACACTAATCCTGCTCCTAAATCACATAAGGCAGTTCTAACATAATTATTTTTAATAGAACAAGGAATTGTAGGAATACCAGGATCTCCAAGCTTCTTTGGAACCTTGCCATTGAAAGAGTAATTAGCAAGCATAGTGGAAATTTCCTCATTAGTAATTTTCCTTTTGTTAGAGACAATCTCTTTCATATATTTAGAATAAGGAGGCAACTTAATAGCATCAGTCAGAGGAATTTGCAACAATAAAGGCTTGATCCATTCACAAAACTTATTATAATGTTCTTCCTCCTTTGATTTATGTTTCTTATTAGGAAAAGGCATTGCTTTTTGTACCCAAGGTTCTCTCTCATTACCATGTTTAGTAGAAATGAAACCCTCCTTAGTATACTTTGAAGTTTTAGTTTGCTTTTCAGGTTCAACTTCAGTTTCTTCTTTATCAAAAGCATCACTTTTATCATTGTCACTTTAAGTTTCAGCATTAGAGATAGATATACTATTAGGATCTTTAGCAGGTTCAGAAGATCCTACATCAGTTTTATGTTTCTTCTTATTTTTCTTAGAAGGAGCACTATTATTTTTAGGTTGTTGAGGATCTTGTTCAATAATTTTAGGATGTCCCTCAGGATACAAGGGATCCTGAGTAGATCACCACTTCTAGTAATTATTTCATAGACATGTTTTTCTCTAGAAGCATTAGCTAGCAATTATTTTTGCACTTTAGTAAGTTGATCAATTTGAGTTTGAACCATATGAAAATGTTTAACAAGCATTTTAAAATCATTAGAGGTTGTCTCAATAATACCATGCAAATTATCAATAGCACTAGAGTTTTCCATTAGATGATTCTACATTCTCATATTAAAATTATCTTGCTTAACAACATAATTATCAAATTCATCTAAGCATTGATCAGGTGGTTTAGAATAGGGAATATCTCTATTAGCAAAATTTTGGAGAGAGTGTACCTCAACTGTTGGTCGATGAGGAATTGGCTTACATAATTCTTCTATCGGTGGTAGATTCTTTAAATCTTCAGATTTAATACCCATCTCTTTAAGAGATTTCTTGGCTTTCCTCATCATTTAATTCAATCACTCCCCTCTTCTTGGGTGTTTGTATTGGTGTTGGCTCAGGTATAGTCCAATCATCATGATTTTTTTGGCTATTTTAGCCGATAATTCCTCAGCTTCTTCTGGAGTTCTTGTCCTGAAAACACAACCAGCACAACTATCTAGGTATGTCCTAGATTCAACAGTTAGTCCATTATAAAATATATCTAGGAGCTCATTTTTAGGTAACGGATTTCCAGGGCTAGCTCTTATTAAAGAACAAAACCTTGACCAAGATTCAAGCATTTTATCTTCTTCAATTTTCTTAAAGTTAAAGATATTCTGCAAAGCAGCATGTTGAGCACTAGCATGAAAATATTTTTGAAATAAAGCATTAACCAAACCAATAGGACTATCAATAGACCCAGGTGACAAATTGTTAAGCCGAGTTTTAGCTTCATCTTTCAATGAGAAGGGGAAGATCTTGTAACAAAGTAAGTGCGTTTCTTAATATCATTAGAAAATAAACTACTCAAAGATGAAAGCTCATTCACATGTTCCACAACACTTTTATTTCAGTACCACAAAAAGGTTCTCTCTCTACAATAGATATATAAGATAAATCTAGAGATAAATTCCTTATCTTTAATGTGTATGGGAGATGTAACAAACTTAGCATGAAGAGAAGGTTTATATTTAACAACACGTCTTCCAAGAAGACTCTTAATAGCACTTGCACTAGTAGTAGCTTGAACTCCTTCAGTAAAGTTATTATTAAGTTCAATCTATGTTTCCTCAAGATCATCACTAGGACTTTATCTAGACTCGGGTGAATTAACAGGTGTACCAACATTTTCATCAGTAATTTCAGTGTTTTCAATTTGTTTAGATCTAGAAATTGTAGCATCTAGGAAAGTACCTAGTGAACCAGTATCATGAAGCACAGTAGAAGCACCATCAAAAGTATCAGAAGCATTTTCAGACTCGGCAGAAGTAGCAGTGTGTGAAGCATGTGGTGGTGTAAGAAGCTTACTCATTATAGACGGTGAATCAAGAGCAACAAAGGTGTTTAGAGTTGTACCTCTCCTTGTAGTGGATGGTAATATAGGAACTTTTCCATCATGAGTTTTACCCATGATGAAAAGCTTGCAGGAAACAATATCACATTCAAGTGAGAAAATAAATAAAGCTATGCTCCCCGGCAACGGCGCCTTAAAATAGTCTTGATGACCCACAAGTATAGGGGATCACAATCATGGCTCCCTCTCCATGTCCCCCAACGTGACCTAGGCGCCAACCACCCCCCAAACCACTGGTGATATCCATTCTCCGGCGTCCACCACACTTTTCCGTTCGGTTTTTTGGTTTCCCCGGCTTCTCCTTGTTCTGTTCTCATCATGATCCCTCCTGCATGGATCTTGAAGGTGACGTATGCCACTGTGAAGGATAGATCTCGGGGGCGCATTAAGTCCTACGATGTTACGTTGCATCTCTGGTCATCGAAGGAGTGGATCACGCTCAAGGATGCCAAGGGCAAGGCGATTGTGGGACAGAGAGTTCCATTTGTGTCGATCCACCGTGGATCTGAGGTAAAATTCAAGGCTCATTGTGTTTTTGTCGGGAAGTGCATTGTGGCTCCCGAGGGAGATCTTGTCGCAGTTTATTTTTTCCCTGCCGAAAGGATCTGGTTGTGGGCTCTTCGTCGTCCTTGTCGGTGGCATCTCCGGATCCCGAGGTTTTGGACTCATCTGCGGGATCTTCGGCTCTCTACGATAGCCTCATGCTTGGATTGGATTTCGATATGGGTATGTCCTTTGCTAAGATGACCGAAAACAAATATTCCGTGGCAGTGCACTGATGCACTTTGTTGGGAACCCCAAGAGGAGGGTATGATGAGCACAGCGGTAGGAGTTTTCCCCTTAGTTAAGAACCAGGGTTATCAATCCAGTAGAAGAAAGAGGACCTTCGGAAGGTTGATACCACTGACGGTGGTGCTGGCGCTTCACCAGGTGGCAGCAACAACGTGGAACCTGCACACAACACAACCAAAATACTTTGTCCCAACGGTAAAGTGAGGCTGTCAATCTCACCGGCCTTGCTGAAAACAAAGATTAGACGTATAGTGTGGAAAACAGTGCAGTAAGTAAAGAAAGAAGGAAATTGTTGTGGTTTGTTTAATAGTGTGGAAAATAGACCGGGGTTCAGAGTTTCACTAGTGGTGTCTCTCCATAAAAGATAGCATGCTGGGTGAACAAATTATAGCTGGGCAATTGACAAATAGAGGTTGCACCGTAGTGCACAATATGACATGAAGATTACTATGTTATTTAGTGCGGACATTACAACAAGATACGTAGACTGACATCCATCTGCATCTATGACTAATAATCCACCCTCAGGTTATCATCTGAATCCCCTTAGGTATTAAGTTGCAAGCAACAGATAATTGCATTAAACGAAGTGTGTAATGTAAGAAATGATTATGCACGCGGGCACTCTCACCGCTGTTTTCTCCCTAATGGCAACAACACATCCTCCCCCTTTACCTTTGTGTCACTCGAGCAAGGCGAAAAGGAGGCATGAACCCACTATCGAGCATAAATACTCCCTCTTGGAGTCACTAGCAACTACTTGGCTAGAGTACCCACTAGCAACGGAAAGCATGAAAGATCAAAAATAGCATATGCAAATAAATACTATAATCAACTTGGCGTAAGTTCAATATTCATCGGATCCCAGCAAACACAACATATAGAATTACATAAGATCAATCTCGATCATGATAGGCAGCTCACGAGATGTAAACATGGAGGCATATGAGGAGAAGACATCCATCTAGCTATAGCTATGAACCCGTAGTCCAAGGATGAACTACTCACGCATCACTCCGGAGGCAGTCATGGTGATGTAGAAGCCTCCGGTGATGATCTCCTCTCCGGCAGGGTGCCGGAAACAGCTTCAGAACCCCCCTGATCTAGGGTTGACGGTGACGGCGGCTGCGGAACTTTTCGGGGATTTGTTTATCAGGTGTTTAGGGTTTTCCATCCGGGGGGCTTAAATAGGCGAAAGGGCAAAGGCGGTGGAGCTCCAGCGGCCCCACACCTATAGGTGGCGCGGCCAGGGGGGCCGCGCCACCCTATGGTGTGGCCCCCCTGTTGCCCCTCTTCGACTCCTCTTTAGTGTTCTGGATGCTTCCGGGGAAAATAGGAACTTCGGGCTTGGTGGGGTCCTATTCTGAGAATGTTTGCGGAACAACTTTTCTGAAACCAAAAACAGTAGAAAATAGGGAACTGGCACTTGGCATCTTGTTATAGGTTAGTCCCGAAAAACGTATAAAAATTCTATAAATAAGGGAGAAAACAAGTAGCAATTGGCAAAATATGATCATGGAGCATCGAAAATTATAGATACGTTGGAGACGTAGCAAGCATCCCCAATCTTAGTTCATACTCGTCCTCGAGTAGGTAAACGATAAAACAATAATTTCTGAGGTGACATGCTACTAACACAACTTGATCAATCTAATGAAATAGCATATGCACGCTGAGATCATAAAACTTTAAACACAGGCATGATAAATAAAACTTTAATAATAAAGCATAGCAATTACTTTGCACCACGAAGAGTAACTCAAATAAAGGACCATGAATAATAGTGCAAAGAAAGTTAAACGTTTGTTTCATGTATAGGAAAAGGATGGAAAAGTGATATTTCAATAGTCCTTAAGAGTGGGGCAAAACATAAATGCCAGGACACCTTCAAAGTTCATGAGGAAGACTAGAACAAATAATTTAAGAACAAATAATATCACATCATGAAGTAATTATTGAGGCTTATGGTACAAATGCACATAGAACTCAGAATGGCAAAAATGCTCTCTCAACTGTGCATAAAGTTAGAAGATGGAGATTCAACATAAAAGTAAAAGAAAGGCCCTTCGCAGAGGGAAGCAGGGATCACTCATGTGCTAGAGCTTTTATTTTATTAAATAGAGGTATTAAAAGTTTGACACTCCTCCCATCCATCTTTCACAAACCATGGCTAACCGAATCCTCAGGTGCCTACCAACAATCACATACCGTGGAGGAGTGTCTATATTTGGAGATGTTTGCTAATGTCAACGAATGGTAAACAGAAAATACAGTACGTCACAAGCTAACTGGGCTCACAAGAGCGGCTCCCATGGTGAAGGACGCAACTGGTGTATAAGGTCATCCCTCTTTCTCTTTTGTGTACATAATTATGCTTTGACTGATAAATCAGGGGCAAAAATAGCGAAGAGAATTTGTTTGCATTAATTTGGGGCTAGGCACCCCGCTGCCAGCTCTTCTATCATTTGGATAAGAGGATGAAGCCACTAGTCCAGGGTGTGAAATCCAATCAACAAGTGAGATAAAGATTCTCTATTGACGTCCTCATGAGCAAAAACATGAACATAAAGCAGGAGTAGTTTTGAAGGTTTTAAAGGTAACACATGAGCAATTTACTTTGGAATGGCAGTTAAGTACCACATGTAGATATGTATGGTGGACACAATGGGAAAAAATTTGGTTTAAAGGAGTTTGGATGCACGAGTGGAGCTCATACTCAGTACAGGTGGAGACTAGCAAAAGACTGGGAGCGACAAATCAAGAGAGCATAAGAGCCATAATCATGCATAGCGACATAAGCATCATTAATTAAAACATAAGTAGTATCACAAGTTCAAAAACTAAGTGTTCATGGAGTCTATTCGTGACTGGTTTGTAGTCATAAACATGGTGTGAGCATGCGCCAAGTCAACCAAATAAAACATTCGAAAGAAAATACCATATATTGATGCTTTACTATGACAAGAACAACTCATGAATCTTTCAATACATATTAAACACTCTTAGATATTTGAGGATAATAATGCTACTCAATAACCACAAGGCTTTAAAACTAAAATAACATTTAGCATGGCATGAAAAAGTCCTAGCCACAGTCTATACAAGCTTCTACTAGTACTGTTATAAATTCTACTTCAAGCAGCAGTTTTCTTTCTCCCAACAAGCACCATAAAAAACATACTTAAAAAAATACTCTTTATGATACAGCAAGAAAACATGAGAGTAATCACATAACACTACTAAAACTAATAGCTCTAATCAGAGATGCATGAAAAACAGGAGCTAAATAAATGCAGCAGCCAGACAGAGATTAAGAATACAACGTATTCTCATGAAAAAGCGGAGCGTGTCACTCTCCAATAAAAGAATGCTGGGGTCAAACCAAGATTATTTAAACATTAAAAACAAACTGAAAGCAAAATCAAAATCAAACTGAAAGCACATAAGATGCGACCGAATAAAAATATAGTTTCACTAGAAGTGACCTGATAATTTGTTGATGAAGAAGGGGATGCCTTGGGCATCCCCAAGCTTAGATCCTTAAGTACTCTTAGAATTTTCTTGGTTGTACCACCGGGGCATCCCCAATCTTAGCCTTTTCACTCTTCTTGATCACATCATATCATCCTCTTCTCTTGACCCTTGAAAACTTCCTTCACACCAAAATTCTCACAATCTTCATTAGCAACGTTAGTGCAATTGAAATAATAAATTCACATCGTTCGGTTTCAACACAAGTCTAACCCTCAAAAACACATTAGATACTGTCACAACTTCTTTTAAAACTCTTTTTCTCAAAATAACACCAAAATAAATAGATTAAGATGCAAATGCGATAAATGGCAGAAATCTGTCAAAACAGAACAGCAGGTAAAGATAGATTTTTTCAAAATCTTCTGTTGCTCAAATCAAAAAGTGGTCTTCTAAAAAAAGTTGCGTATATGATTCAGGATTAACCCAAAAAAAAGCTCAGGTCATTTTAAATTTTCTGTGATGTTTAACAGAATTAACAGTGGACATCAGAAATCTGTTTCCTGCGCAGAAATTCGAAATATAGGCTCAACGTTCCACTAGAGGCTTTACTTGGCTCAACAAAAAATTAAAATAAAAGATACAAAGGGGTTGCTAAGGAAATAGAAAAAACCCAGGTGCAAAGCACACCAAATAAAACGAAGGAAAACAGGTTGAAAACAGCGAAATAAAATGGGTTGTCTCCCGGTAGCGCTTTTCTTTAACGCCTTTCAGCTAGGCACAAAAGGGCAGGAAGATGCTCACATAAGAGATAAATTAAGTAAAAGAGAGAATCAAGAAGCAAGTATAACACAAATTTAAGTCTAACCCACTTCCTATGCATAGGAATATTGTAAATAAATAAATCAAAGAAGCTCAAACTAAAGATCATGGGAAGGTAGAACAACAACAACTTCAAAACTTTCAACAAAAAGAGCGGTATTTTAGTAACATGAAAATTCCAACAACCATATTTTACTCTCTCATAATAATTTTCAGTAGCATCATGAACAAAATCAACAATATAATTATCACATAAAGCATGTTTGTCATGGTCTAAAAGCACACAATTCATATCAAGCTCAAAAATAGTGGGATCATAATTCAAAATCAGCTCCTCTTTTTCCCCCTTTTAGCAATAGAAAAACAAGATAATTGGTCACTCTTAAAAAGTATAGGACAAATTATAGAAATCCTATTTTAAGTAGCATTATGATTTATAACATCAACTAACATAGGACCATCATCAAGACCATTATCATAAGATTTATCCAAGTAGCATGGATTATCATAAATAACAGTAGCAATATCATTCTCACAAGTTTCATTCATAGTAGTATCAAGGTCACAAGTATAGCAAGTATCAATTTCATCAAATAATGTATGAGTTAAAGAGTTACTATCATTGGGAGGTAGACATGGGTTCCATTCTTCCTCCCCTTGATCATCACTCTCCTCCTCTTTTTCATCCAATGAGCTTCCAGATTCAACAATTTCTTCTTCCATAGGCTCCTGCAAGGCATCAGTTACTTCTTTAGGTTGTGAGAATTTAATAAGATATTCCATTATGTAGTAATTACAATCCTTGTAATTATCAAAGAAATATTCAAGTATAGCATAAATCTCATATTTATAAGGTGCATCATCAATACTTTCAAGCAAATAGGCAATTTCGAATGCACCCTTCCAAGCAATAAATTCTTCAATTTGTTCCACATCATATAATTCATAATTTCCCCAAACATAAGAAGATATGGTAACATTATCATTATAATCACATTGCGGGGTCCAATTACGAGAATGTTTGCGGGGTCCAATTTCGAGAATGTTTGCGGGGTCCAATTTCGAGAATGTTTTATGGGGTCCAATTTCGAGAAAGTATTTTATTTTGGGAAATTTTTAGTGCCAAAATGTTCTATTTTTTCTAAGCTTTTCAAAACATATTTTTATGTATTTTTCTGAATTGATTTGGTGGGGTTTTGAATTGATTTTCGAACCAATTTATTTAAAAACAGAAAAGAGAAAATGAAAAGAAAAAAAAGAAATAGAAAACCCAGCGCAAGCCCATCTACCTCTCTCCCCCCCTCGGCCCAGCCCACCCCCTCCCTCTGTTATTTCTCGCCGCGCGCGCCGCACAACGGGCAGGCCGGCCCAGGAACCGCACAACCCGATCTCTTTCTTCTCCCGCCGACACACGGGCCCCACCAGTGATGCAAGCATGACGCCACGAGGACGTCACTACCTCTCCCCCTTGCACACGACACCGAGTCCGGGAAGAACACGATCGTTCCCCCGACCGATTCCTCCTTTTCTTGTTCGTTAGGGCTCGATCTCCACTCGCTTATAAACCTCGTGAACCCCTCCACCGATAGCCCCCAAAATCCCCATCCAAAACACCCCAAGTTGCCGTGAATTCGAGCTTGAAGTCTCGCTGTGGTCGACAGATAGGGTTCGAGTTTCCGGTGTCCGTCGTCGACCGCTGCCTCTCTCCCTACCTCCGTCCGCTCTCGCTCATCACCGTGCATCGTTTTGACAAGGTGCTGCCTTGTTTCTGCCCTCAGGTCGCCGCCGTCGTCCACGACAGGAGCAACCCGCCTCCCCGAGCTACTCCGGCGAGCAACCGAGGGAGCTGCAGAGAACCACGACCACGCCGCCTTCGCCACCGAGCTCGCGCCATCACCACGATCCTCCTGGTATGCTCACTTTTGTCCCTAGTGCTGTAGTACAGTGCCGCCGTGCCCGCGCTCCCGTCTGCCACCGCGGGCCCACGATCCCGGCGAGTTCTCCGGCGACTCGAGGCAGGGGATCAACAGCGACCGTCGGATCTTCATCAAGCGACCACGAAAGAAGCCAGAGACGAAACATTTTTTTTAAATCCTGGCCGCACGATCTTCTTTAGATCTAACGCTTCACAGCGCGCGATCTGCGCGAACCGTTATCGACCAATCACAGCGCTCCTTTGCCATCGCCCCAGATCGATCATATTTTTGATTAAAACAAAATAAAACAGATTTGTTTCCAAACTTCAAAAATTCATATCTCGAGTTCTGTTTATCCAAATTAGGTGATCTTGGGTTTTTTGAAATCAGCACATTGTGTAGATTAATCTAGGCTATTCAAATTTCAAATTCAAATCATGCACTCACATGTTATTTGTAGATCTCTATTAATCACTATTTTGGGCATAACTTTTAATCTACAAATCCTTTTTAGGTGAAATAAATTGCTATGGTTTTGTTTTGATGTCCTATATCCAGTAGATGCATTGGAAAATTATTTATACAACTTTGTAACAGAAACTCTGCTAATGTTGATATTTGCCTATAATAAAACCCTAGCAATACTAATAATTATAATTTGATAATAAATTTGTTTTGCATGCATCATAACCATGTTATTAACATCATAGAACATCATTATTAGTAATTCTTGCTAGTTGTGAATTTTGTGCATTAACTTGATCATTGCATAACATGCATACATGTTTTTGTATTGTTATTTTGTTTTCTATGTTATGTTTGTCTTGTATGTTTATGTGTGGATTGTTTTGCTTGTGTTAGATTGTGAAGAGGAGAAAGTCTACCCTTGTTGCTGATATTCTTGTTGTGATTGTTCATCCTATTGCTAATGCAAGTGACACACCATCAAATCCCCATATTTTACTATGCATTACTAGTGTTTTGAGTAGTATGCATGATAGGGAATTTTTATTAAGTTATTATTATGCCATGAAAAATCACAATTAGTGCGTAGACATCCTTTAGAATTGTTATTTTGGAGACTTAGAACTTAGTATATGCTTATCCTTGCTACAAATTTGTTTTACTCAATGTTGTGGAAAAATTCTAAGAATAAATTTCAACGAACCACCTGGGTGGATTTGGTTGTATGGTTCATGAGAGTTGAGTGTCGCCCCGAGGGGTGTTCACTTGTGGATTGCCACCCAGGAAACAAAGAGATTACCAAGTCCTCTAAGTTTAGTAGCTTCCCGTGCAACCCTTTGACATATGGGCTCTGTCTTGATCAACTAAGTTGTGAGAGTTCAACCCATGCTTGACATGAAGATGTAGCATAATTATAGGTAGAACGGGTCTTGCTGGTTGGGTTGAATTCTTGCTTCTGAAAGATCTCGTCTCAATTCTCTCCTTTCCATGATGCACTACGGGTTTATAGGATGTTTGGGCTAATTAAAGACAAAGGGTGAAAGTGCACAACCTCTGCAGAGTTAGAAACTATGATCGTAGTCGTGTCCCCGGTAATGGACGACATCGAGCAGCTGGACAAGGATGGACAGAAGAATCTCAACACCGTTTTGAAGAAGTAAAATTTGGCTAAGGAAATATTTGTTGTGGTGCTCATGGGTGCGTCCCATGGTGCCAATATTTGAAAAGAAAACTCTTTTTCAAAAGTATTAGGGAAAAAAAACTTGCTTTCTGCAAATATCCTAAACTCCACCAAGCCAGATATGCATGTAGTTTAGACTTGCCATTTTATATCCACCATAGTGTCTTTTGCCAGTACATTATTTATACTGAATCTCCTTCGGGGGCTGCATATTCCAACGTGCAGGAAATTTTGAGGATGGAGTTTGATCAAGTGCTTGGACTCGAGTCTACACCCAACATGTAATGCCCGTGGCGCATGATTGAAGATGGAGGCTCATTGCTACTTTTATTTTAGTTGTTTAGAACTCTGAGTTTTGCTAGTCTTTTAAGACTATGCACTTTGTAATAAAGCTATACTTGGCTATTCTGGATCTTTTGTAATATTTTTGATACTTCTGTAATGATACTTTACATTTTGTTCTGTGGTGATAGCATTAATCCAGGGACTAGCACTTAACACAGTAGTTCTTACATTATTAAATGTGAGGGCTCTACACTTATGTGCCTCTTTGTCGTTGTTTCCCACGGTTGTTCTCTTATGTCAAGAACAAAGAAATGTTTGCTCGCTCGTTTTGCTCTCCCATGATGTTATGGATCTTTTCCACCTACCTATTTCGAGCCAGGCTGAGGAGGAAAGGATTAATATGATGCTTTTGTTAGGGGATCTGTCTCCTCTGGAGGGAAATGGTGTTTGGTCATACAAGTGGGGCTCTAAATATACTTCTGCTCAGTTTTATAAAGTTGGTCATGCTCATATCTCTGTCCCCCCAGTTTTTCACTGGATTTGGAAGTCAGCTTGCACTATGAAACTTAAAGCTTTTCCATGGTTGTTGCTAAGAGATAGACTCAACACTCAGGATCTTCTCAAAAGGAGGCATTGAAATGTTTCTGATTGTCCTAACTGTATTCTTTGTCTTACTGCTACTTATGAGGATAGGAAGCATCTTTTTTCACTTGTAACTTCAGTCAAACTGTGTGGAATTATCTTCAGATCACTTGGCTGGATACTGGAGATGACTTACAAGCTGTTGTGTTCCATGCTAGGAGATCTTTTGGTTATGCTTTCTTCATGGAGGTGTGGGTGTTGGCTTGCTGGCACATTTGGTTCCAGAGAAATGTTGCCATCTTCAGGAATGAAAGACCCTCTTTTGCTAAGTGGAAGGGTGGTTTTGTTCATGAGATTTTGCTGATCAGGCATAGATGTAAAGTTGAAGTCCAAAACAGTTTGCTGGATCGGGTTAAGGCTTTGCCTTAGGTTTTCTCAGGCCTAACCTTCTTGGTGTCGTTTGTATAGTGTTTTTTGTATATATACTTACTCTCTTGCAAGTTCTTTTATGTTTAATTAAGGTGGGATGCTGTGGGGCTTTTGCCTCACAGTCTTAAGGTTTCAAAACAAGTATAGAGGATCGCAATAGTCTTCAAGGGAAGTAAAACCAAAATTTATTGATTCGACACAAGGGGAGCCAAAGAATATTTATAAGCCTTAACAGATGAGTTGTCAGTTCATCTGCACCTGAAAGTAGACTTGCTCGCAACCGTTTATTCGTGGTTACAGTTTTATAGCAGTAGTAGTTGCAAAATAACAACAAAAGTAAAATAGTAACAATAGTAGCAATTGTGGAAAACAACCTTATTAACGTACTGTAGGCATAGGGATGGATGAACGGGCATGGATGAGATAGTTCATCTAATAATCAAAACATGGGCATTGCAGATAGATTATAATAAAGCATCCAAGTTCTAGGAAAACCATAGGCATGTGTTCCAATTTAGGTTCTGTCAATGAGAAACTTGCACAATATCTTTTGTCCTAGCATTCCATTGTAGAGGAGCAAAACATTAACACTCCGTGAACATGTGATCCTCACATCACATCCATACATCCGGTTGTCCCAATTTTTGTAACTTCGGGGCCTCGGGTTCCAGATAATTACATGTGTAAACAACTTGGAGATATGATCAATAAACATAGTTATAATCATGAATCAATAACATGTTCAGATCTGAGATCATGGCACTCGGGCCCTAGTGACAAGCATTAAGCATAACAAGTTGCAACAACGATATAAAGTACTAACAACGGATATTAGGCACCATGCCCTAACAATCTGGCATTATTACATGAACGATCTCATCCAATCCCTTCCACCCCTCTCAGCCTACAGCGGGGATTACTCACTCATGGATGGGGGAATCATGGATGGTTGAAGGAGAAGTGGTGGTGATGACGATGGGGATGATCTCCTCCGAATCCCCATCCCGGCAGGGCGCCAGAACAGGAACTTCTGATCCCCGAGTTGGGTTTCGAGGTGGCGGCGGCGCTCCGGTGTGTTTCTCTCGAATATGACGAACTCCCCTGGGTTTTTAGGTCCAGGGGGTTAAGTAATCGAAAGGGGAGCCTGAGGGGGTGCCCGGGGCAGCCACACCACCAGGCGACGCGGCCTAGAGGGGCGCCAGGCTATGGTGTAGGCCCCTCCTTGCCCCCCTCCGGCTCTTCTTTTGGCTAAGGGGGTCTTTGGGTAAAATAAGGTCTTCGGGGTCTTTTCTAGGCCAGCTCCTGAAAGTTGTTTTTTTCTGCAGAAAAACGAGACTCCAAGGTAGTTCTGCTGAAAACTGTGTTAGTCCGTGTTAGTTAATTGTATCCAAAACACACAATTTTAGAGGCAAACAACAGCAAAAGTGTTCGGAAAAGGAGATACGTTTTGGACGTATCAATGCCCAGTCCTATTTTACTCATCATCACTAGCATATTGCAACATAGTATCATATCCTTCATCCTCGCTTTCATGTTCATCCACAACAACCTTTTTTTCTTAATACCTTCTACAACTTCAGCATCTACAAGCACAAGTTCTTGCCGGTCCCTTCGCATTCTGGTTTGTACATTAGCTTCATGTGTCTGCACCGGAACTTCCATACAATCATCATCCTGATATGTTAGGCCACCACCACTTGGACCCTTTTCCACTTCAGTTTCCTTAATACTCCACATGTGTCCATGCTGGAACTTTTGCACAACTTGCCAACTTCCATGCAAATCAGTGTCTGGCACATAGAATACCTTTGTTTCTTGTGTTTTCAGAAAAAAGGATCATTCTTATACCAGAACCTTGCAGTGTTGATGTTTTTGAAGTGTCCATCATCTCTCAATCCGGCGTTCTTCTTGCCACCAAGATTGAACCAGTCACACTGAAATAAGACAACTGAACGGTCGATGCCTCCACTGGAGTTGTACTTCAAATGAATGATGCTTTTGAGCTGACCATAGAAGTCAATAGGCTCACCATCGTGATCTCCCTCGGTGACGATTCCATTATTCTGTGTCTTCCTCTTTTTCTCGCAGTCAAGAGTGTGGCACCAGACACCGTCAATGATACATGCTGAATACACTCTTACTAGCTTATCCGGCTCGCATGCCAAAGCAAAGAGATCATCACTAACCTTCTTCTCCTCATGCAACTTTCTAATCTACACAAATAAATCAGGGTGAGTAACCCACAAAAATAAGATCATGTCATAATGGTTTCCATGGCTAAAGATCTCACATTATTCTTAAACCATTTAGCAAATCCCTTGGCAAGCCTTTTATCAACAGGGATGCGGCTTTCTTCCTGATCCTGCGACCCAAGGAAACAGTAGTGAGTTAAAACATCAGGTTGGTGATAAAAGTTGGGTTCCTTCCAACTCAAGGAGAAAATATAACGAGTGCACAAAATATAACTTACTCTATATATGGTTGCACCTCGGCGCAACTACTGAGCACAAACCACACCATCTTTTCATATTCATCATCAACCTCCATGTACTTTGACCCTCCAATAAATTTCACACCGTGCTTGAAAACAGACACATCACCAATGTTTGAATTATCCCTCTCACTATTTCTTTTTGGGCGATTCCATCTCATTTCCAGATCATCAAAGTATCTTGAACAAAATGTCGAGCACTCGTCGATGACATAGGCTTCAGCAATCGAACCTTCAGGTCTCGCCGTGTTTCGCATGGAACGCTTAGAAGTAAGCAACCTTGTTTCGATTGGGAACATCCAACCATATTGTACAGGGCCTCTAAGCATTGCTTCGTTTGGTAAATGCACGGTCAAATGGACCATCACGGCGAAGAAGGACAGAGGGAAGATCTTCTGAAGCTTGCAAAGAATTATTGGGATTTCCTTTTCAAGTCTTTTTAGCACCGATAACTTGAGTGTTCTGCATCACAGTTCTCTAAAGAAATTTCCCAGCTCAGCAACTGCTTCATATATATCATGATCCATGATTCCTCGGAGGCCGGCCGTCAAAATCCGTTGGAGGAGGATGTTACAATAATGATTTTTCAGCCCATGGGGCTTGCATCCATTGGGGGAAACATACTTTACTAGATTAGCAGCATAACCATCCGGAAATCTGACGGCTCTGATGAACTCACAGAATGCACGTTTTTCTTCTCTACTCATTGTATACCATACTGGTGGCATTTCAAATGAATCTTTGCCTTTAGGCCTTAGATGCAACTCTTTACTTATGCCCATGTCTTCAAGATCAAGTGTGGGTTCAAAATGTCCTTTGTCTTTCCTTCAATGTTGAGAAATGTCCCAAGCAGATTATCACATATATTTTTATCGATGTGCATTACGTTTAGATTATTCCTCAATTTGAGATCAGGCCAGTATTCCAAGTCCCACAAACATGACCTTCGGTCCCAACATGGACCTTCCTCACGCTTTATTTTCCTTACAAGCTTTCCTAGTCTCACATCTTTGACCTTTTCAAGTTGCTGCTTCAGCTCTTCTTTACTGAATTCTGCCGACTGGTCGCGGGTTTCAGTCTTACCATTAAACTTTGTCCTTCTTCGCCAGCCATGATTTCGAGGAAGAAATCAGTGATGCCCAAGGAAGAAAATCTTGTTCCTTATCCTCATTGAGCAAGGGTTTTTGTCACAATGCACACATGCCTGATAAGCCGCCGTGATCCTCCCCGAAAAATTGTGCAGTGCTGGAAAATCATGGATGCACCATATGACTGCAGCACGCAGAGTGAACTTCTTGTCATGAGTCAAGGCATCGTATGTATTAGGTACACCCTTCCAAAGATCGAGGAGTTCTTCTATGAGAGGCTCCATAAAGACATCGAAATCCTTTCCTGAAGACTCTGGACCCAGCATAAGCAACGTAATCATAAAGTTGGACTGATCCATGCATGCCCATGGGGGCATGTTGTAGGGCACCACAAAAACTGGCCACATGCTATATGACGTGCTCTGGTTTCTAAACGGATTAAAGCCATCCGTGGCAAGGCCGAGTCGTATGTTCCTTGGGTCTTCTGCAAACTTTGGATATTTCTCGTCAAAATCGTTCCTTGCTTCTCCGTCCGCTGGATGGCTCTTGAGCTTGTGCCATTATACATCATCTGATGATTTCTCTGAGAGAAACATCCGCTTCAGCCTTTCTTTCAAAGGAAAGTGCCTCAAAACCTTCCGCAGTATCAATCTTTTCCCATCGGTATCTTTCCACCTTGAGACATTGCATTCTGGGCAGTTGTCACACAGGGCATACTCCTTCCGAAACAAGACACAATTATTTGGGCAGACATGTATTGAAACATAACCTAGACCCAACTTGCGGATTATGCTCAAGGCTTCATCGTAATTCTTGGGAACACCTCTATTAGGGAATTGCAAGGTCAAAAGATCGAGTATTGTGTTGCATGCAGCATTGCTAATCCGGTAGCAAGACTTGACGTGGAGTAACTTCCCGGGGAAAGTAAATCTTGAAAATTTCCCCCTGCAACAGCTACATGCTTCGCCTCCTCTAATACCTCGGCAAATAATGACTTCTCTCCATCAACATGGACTTCAGAATTGTACAGATTCCTCAATAGGCCAGGAATCCTATCATCTTCATATCCATCCCCTTTCTCCAAATCATCATTATCTTGCAAAACATTTTCCGTAAAGTCAAAGTCAGCATCACCACCATGGTGTGGCTCTGCATCAGCTTCAACATGTTGAGGTTCTTCAAGAAAAGTTTATCCATGGTGGACCCACCTATCATATGTGTTGGCCATCCCATTAAGAAGCAGATGATCTTCCACTCTTCCTTGGATCTGTTCTTTACGGTTCAAGCATCGACAACATGGACAAAGAATGGAAGCATCGTTGGGAAATCTTGCGCGGACAAATTGCATGAAATCTTCCACTCCCTTCATATGTTCAGTAGAAAGCTTTCTAACTCCTTTTATCATCCACCTTCTATCCATCTTCCAAAGACCACAAAATTATGCAAATTTAACAGTAACAGGAGCATGAAAATCTAGCGGTAACAGGAGCATGAAAATATGTTACTTTCTTCTAGCAAATTATAATGCATCACTACAAAATCTAGCGGTAACAGGAGCATGAAAATTTGTTGCTTTATTCTTTGGTTAACACATCAATACCAAATTTTTTGCTTTATTATTTAGTTATGTCACTTACATCAATTACTGAAGAATAAAAAACCTAGCTATGCCATAAATCTCTAATTACTTAATTACACTAGATTACTTTCATCTATGCTTGTTGTTACATTTAAATTTCCTAATTAGTTCCCTTGTAATAATAGACAACAGAGCACCAGCTCCATGATCAATTCCCTTGTTATACTGAGGGTATGCATGATCAATTCTACACTACATTACAGCAGAGATGCAGAGCAGCAGCAGCAGGACCAGAGAGAGGAGAGGGGTGCATACCCTGCTGTTCTTCGAGCAGCAGCAGTACCAGAGTGAGGAGAGGGGGTGCTCCTATGCCACCAGCAGGTCACAAGAAGAGGAGGGGCGAGGCGAGATGCTCTACAGCTCCTGTCCTGGCGAGGTCAACCAGGAGCCCCTTGTCTCTTCCTTTGTCGACCACCTCCGCGCCCCCCCAGGTAAGCACTGAGGCGCTCCGGCAGGTCTTGTGGAGGTCGAGGTAAGAATCTGCGTCGCCGGCAACAACCACCTCCGCCGCCGCCGGTAGCCTTCCCAGCCTCCGCAGCGGTAGCCTCCCTCGCCTCCTCCCTCTTGTGAAGGACCCGGGATTTAGAATCCAGACAAGATGCCTCGGTCAGCGTCTTTAGCTCAGCGGTAATAGACAAGTGCAGAATAACATGAGTAATACACGGCATCTTGGATACCTAACATGATGGCGTCTATAGCTCAGTGGTAATGGACAAGTGCTACCAACAGCTCGGTCGGGGTTCGAGCCCCCGCAAGCGCTTATTTTTGCTAATAAATCGCCTCGTTCAGGGCCGCTGTGGCGCCTCAGTCAAGACTGTCTAGGCTGTGGGCTGTGGCCTACATCCTAATCCTAGGCCGTTCGGTCGGTTCGATACTAAGTCAGACGAAAAGAGAAAAAATATGAGACCATGACCCACTTGTCAGACGAATCAACAAATCAATATTGCGATGTGTCAGTAGGTCCCACCCGCTGAGGTGGCTGCCAAGTAATACCAGGGCATCACAACCAACAAACGCATGACCAATTCAATCGGTCTTAGTTAAGCAAAAAAAAAGTCATACACCAGGTATTATGTGCTATGACTATCTTGTTAAAAGAAAATCATGACTTTTTTGCCAAAAAAGTCATATGAATATAGGGGTTTAGTCCCTCCCAAATATATCATGACCAACAGATTAAAAATGGTCATGGATCTATGACCAGTTCATCGACGGTCATTATAAAAGGGTCATGTGTCACCATATTTCTTGTAGTGAGGCATGCAGATGGAGGAGGACAACCGGGAGGACTCCATGCGAGTGCAACGGCGCGGGCCCAATGAGGGCTCGACTGGGTCCACGGGGGCGTGTCCATTGCACGAGCAAGTTGGGAGAGGCCGTGGGGATCCGGCTGGCATAGGATGGCCCTCCTTGTCGCCCCTACTCTGATGTTCTCGATGTTGTCCTAGGCCTCCTGCTGCCCCCTCCCTCCATCTGGTATGGGAGCGACTGATCGTGCTGGGTGGTGAGGCGTGGTGGAGAAAGCAGCAAGCGCGGTCTGGGCCGGAGGACGAGCAACTCGATCCGATCGCCAGGAGTTGACAGACAGTGTGGGGACTTCTGGATCGACAAGAATAACTCGTGGTGGTTTTGGCCCTGCTGTTCTTCAAGCGTCAACTCGTTCCAACCAAATAAGCCTCCTCGATTGGGCCGCCACGGAGTTCCGTTCTTCCTCTTGGAGATTTTCACAGTATTGGCACAAGATGCTACTAGGTATCTAGAGTGGAATCGATGCGGTCGTGCACACCGTTTTGGGAGAAGCACGAAGCTTAGTCTTGATCGGTACCATGGGACATTTTTCATAGATTTCCAGGAAACTGACAGAGATTGAGAAATACATGGTGGTTTTGATTGTAGGTTTGTCTTGATCGAGAGGTTTTTGCGATGAAGGATAGCGTCACATGTTCTTCCTGTGTTTCGAGCATTCGGCACACACAACAACAACCTAGGTAAGAGGGGGCGACAACACAGGTGGACTTCTTTTGTCGTGGTTCTCCTCGAGTACCGAGTCACGAATTTCAGGGTGAAAGACTAAGGTCTGACCTTAATTTGTTGTGCCTGACAATGGTCTTGCTGAAGACATTGTTTGGTGGATTCGTATTTTCCTCAGGGTGAAAGTTCAAGATCTTTGATCACGCAATGATGGTGCTTTGTTTCCTTCTTGGAGGCGTCGTCTTTGGAGAATCCCATCTGCGGTCCGGGTGTTGTATTTGGCGGTGCTTAGAGTGTGGTTGTAGCGTGTGTTTCATCACCGCGACGGGGTCTTTGTTTTATATTTCTCTGCTTTTATTTTTTTCTTTGCTGTGTGCATCAGTGTTGTCTTTCGACAACTGGTAGGTGCAGAACCTGTGTGTATTGGTATCTTTGATATTAATATGTTCCTTTTATAAAAAAACATACCAAGAGTTGGTTTCCGCCACGCCAAAATATCCCCAAGCCTTCCTTACAAAACCACACCTAGAATATTCTTTAGAGTTAGATTTTGTCATATTGAGAATTAGTTATCGTAAAGAGAAAAAAATTGGCTTGCAATCGGTTTTGCACACTTTTCAACAAAACAAGAATAACTTCCTCATACAGAGTTCGTTTTTAACATATGACCACTCAAATTGTTTACAAAAAACACGAGTATCTAAACATATTCGCCAAAACTCAAGGTAGGGCAGCCACCCTTCCTTTCAAAGATAAGTTAATTTGAGAGATCTATGAAATTTCGTAGACAAATTCAATTTTTTTTTTTGCTAGATGTGAACTTTGGCATTCAAATTATTTTCTAAAAATAAAATAAGTTCTAATGGAATCAAACCCAAAACTAAAAAAAGAGAACCTAGGACCTCCTCCATCACACTATAGATATTTTCATGGCAAGCACAAATCTTATTAATTTTTGCAATGTGATTTATCGCATAAATTCAAGTTTGACTGAACATTTCTGTCCATATCATCTGTCCTCGCCACTAACCGAAATTGTTTATTTCGCGAAAATTTCGGCCAAATCATATTTTCTCGCCTCATATCTCGTAGATACCTCTCATAAAAAGGAGGTTTGAAACTCCGACATCTGAAACAGAAGACGCCCAAAACTTTTACTTAGTTATTTACTATTCAACAAAGTCTGACAAAATAATACATTGATCAACCCGAAACCACCATCTCAGGAGACAATTGTCGTTTCACCTAACAACTTGATGATGGGGGGTGTCCATGATCGGGCTATCGCCCCGACGACACACCGGTGTGCCAACCATCTGAAACCGGAGGCCTTACCAAGCCGCCTAACAGAGAGCAGGGAGCACAAACCGGTTGTAATGACTCAAGTTTGTAATAAAGTGTAAAATATAGGATCATTAGCATGACATGCATTGAATATGCACTTAAGAAAATTTTGCATTTAAAATAATGTGGAAACCCCTAAAATGGCTAATTTGTTTCTCTATGTTTAGCCATATCAAAATAAATTCTAATAATTAAAAGTAAAGATACATGGAGGTTCTAAATAAAACTAAGATCACCCCTATATTTTAAATTTATTTTTCTAAATTGTTTAAGCCCCTTAAAAATAAAGAACCCTAGAGTCGCCTATCGCAGGAGCAAAACGAAACCCTAGGAGAACTGGCAGCATGTAAAACTGCGTCAGTTTCAAAGTTGACATCCACATAGCTGCATACATTCTCTACACACATAATTTACGACGTCAATTTTCTTGAATATTTGTGAAGATCACGTTTACCCGTATCCACCTAAACCTGAATCCGCGTCGCCGTCTAGACGAGTACACTGGGCATATGCGTGGATTATACGACAGCTAGCTACTCCCGGTCTTTCCATGCCTGTATGCAGTACATTAAATCTCATTTATAATGCATGCATGTTTGCCTGGCCAATAGTTTTCTCTTGGGTTCTGGACCTGGAGTGGAGAGAATTCAGTCAATCCTCACTTTTGCAGTTGAGCGATGCTAGCTTGATAGGGAGACAAACTGTTTATTGCACCGGTCAGGAGAGAGAGAGTGAGAGACCAGACTTGCAGGGTCTGTAGGGTAAAGGTTTGACGAACCGGGTAGGTTGTATTTGCACTCGTAGATAGATATACCTCGGAGAATGAGTTGCTTTGCAATGCAAATATGCAATGATTCACTCAAGTCTAGTTTATAGTTTATGACCGACGTCGCATCGCATCGAACTTATATAAACACATACTCCCTCCGTTCTATAATATAACTAGTCATCAACCCGTGCACCTGCACGGGCTAGAGATATTCTTGTTAACTTTGGTTTATTGTGATTATAATAGATTAGAGAATCATGCCATAATATTCTGAGTTAGAGTGATATGAGTCCCTAAGTTTAATAAATATATATTAAAGTCTTGTAGAAATATTTAATTTGTGAAAATACGGAAGATGGGGTATGTGGCCTTGTTGAAGCCATCATTGATTCCGAGAGTAGTATTACAAATATTAAATCATCGTAACTTTTGTTTTCTTCTTTTATAGATATTAGTGATATGAAATGACAAATATGTAAAAGAATAATAATACCTTGTAGATCCACGGTGATTCGGTGGTTTCTGTGCAAAAGAAAATGGACTAATGAAGGCATGATTATATATGGGAAAAGATTCCGAGGGGAGTGGACTTTTTATTTGGGACACTATAATCATTTCACTCCCTGATTTAGATATTTCAGATATAAAGTCTAAAAAAGAAAGAAAGATTGACAGTTCCCATGACGATTATAAAAAATACAAAACTAAAACATGAGTGGTGCATCGACATCCCCTTTATTTTCGAAGAGCATACAATATAAAAGAAAAAACTATCGATATCCATCTAGCAACATAAGTTTTACTAAAACTATCAAAAGTAGGTGGAAGGGAGCTGTTATGTCAACGAATCGTATGAAATCCATAAGCCTGGAAACAAAACACGTCAGGAATAGATCAGAGATGTTTTGACATGTACGTTATCACTACATAATCCGCATGAAAGATGGAAATAAAACTCTAATTCAATGTACAGAAAGTACATTTAAGGAGTTGTCAATCTGAAAACAAAGTTATAAGAAGCACACCATGAAGGTTTCACTTTTTTCATTTGAACGGTGAGGAGTTGCAATGTAAACTTGTTCCTAATTTCCGGACACCTACAGGTACACCGGAGCGGACATTTGGCAACCTTAAAATAGGGAGAACTTTACCGCAACAGCTATATAGAATACAAATTCCTATGCATATATTTTTTTTTTTTGCAGGAATAGATAAAGTCACCACAACAACGCACCAATGTTAGGATCGGTCTTGGCACATATATAGTAGAATTCTCCTGTACCGCTGTACTGACATTGCGATGATCTATCATTGCACGGTATGTCTTCATTAACAAACAAATTTTTGTTCAAAGTAGAAAGGTAAGCATAATATTAGATCATCTTAATCACAGCTAACACACATACGTCAACAGTATTTCAGATCATACGCCCGGACCTGATGCCAGTGACTTCATTTTCAAACACCTAACCTGCAACAACCTACAAAATCAGTGCATGCATGCAACAAATGACATGACCTGATGACCTAACTAATGAAAGATGGATACAAATTTTGTCGTCTGAATGGACCCGTCGAAGAAATGACCTGGCAAAGATGGTGGCCTGTGGTCTCGATTGCTATTCAGACATGTCCGTGACTACTCTCTCGTCATGACTTGATTATGTTCTTGTCCGGCTATTCCTTTTTTGCAGGAGGTGCGTGCTGTTTATGCAAATCCTCCTTTTGAGTGTTGGATGCCTGCAGGGTTACAAAATCCATGCACCGACTTAGAGACCAATAAACTCCTAGCATAACATGCCAATGATCAATCAAAGATAGCAATAAGAAAACTGAATTTGAGGTGCTCAAAGTACAGTAGGAAATCTTATGCTTTCCGCCTGTTACTTACGTGCATAGGTATCTTAGGTCTCAGAACAACACAGACACATCCAGGTGATTGGTTCGGAACGTGAAAAACAATTTTCTTCGCAACGACGATGATGATGCAGACCAGCGCCATGTTCATCTCCCCGATGGTGATATCGTGGCTGTCGCTGATGTCTTCACCACCGCGACTATGATGTCGGGCCTGCCGGCGGGCAGCTCGGCGGCATATCCACCTCTGCGACTATGTCGTCGGACCACCTGGTGTGCATCCCGACGCTATATCCACCTCCACGGCTATGTTGTCGGGTGCTAGCATGCAGTCAGGCGCGGATTCCACGGGCGTGCCGTCCTGCACTACAATCACGTTCATCATCACCACGCTTCCAGCTCGTCGCGCTTGCTGCAGGAGGACCTCAGCTACCACGCTCGCAGTAGGAGACGATCGTAGCTGCCATGCTTCTATGGTGCCGCCTCATCTCCTCGCCGCCGGAGTCAACCACCACGGCTGCAAAACGTGGATTAGCAATACAACCGTAGAAAGGAAGATAACTAAAGATGCTATGCCACTGGATAATAAAAAATCAAGTCAAAGGAAAACTGCTTTAAAAGCCAAGACGTTTCCCGTTCAGCATCTCACGAATCTAATTAGAAAAATCTAGCATGGTGCGTACCTGAGGATCAGCGAACTATTATCATTTAATCCCCGGTGGCGTCGTAGTTTAGAACCAGTGTGACATCTATAACGTCTCCCCAGTTATGAGCAGCTGTCCCACTGCTCCAATTGGATCGTATAGCATGCATGTGTCTAGGAACGCCATGCTACTTCTTGTACTAAGAACATTGGGCTACGTATGCCATTTTATTCCTCGGTGGACAGGCCAGATGATAGAAGGAAACATGGAGCAGAAGGCTTGATGTCCGCCTGCCCCAACACCATGGAGCCATCTAGGGTTAGGGGTGCACGCACACATCCGGGAGAAAATTCATGCCGTGGAACTTTTTTTTCTGGATGGTCAATGAAATAGGATCATTAAAGTGCGGTGCACGTGGGATAGAACAACAGGACTCTTTAGCTAATTGATCCGACGATCGTAGATAGGTAAAAGGAGATCGAACGGTTATTTTCTTTAGTTACCGAGGATTAACGTGGAGCTTTCGTTGGTGCCTCCAATTAGTAAATATAAGATATAAGATATGTTCTAGGTGTTCTACATGTTGTCTAGTATAAAATGTGTATGGGGGAGTTGGCTCGATACCCTAGGATTCGGCCTGTCATATATTTATAGATGGAATAGTACATGCATGTACAAGTATACCGTATAATACGGTTGGGTTAGGGACTACCATACAACATATCTAACACCCTCCCTCAATCTTAACGATATCTAACAAGTTAAGATTGCGCCAACATGCCTCAAATAACGGTAGTGGCAGCAGCTTGGTGAAGATATCTGCAAGTTGATCTTTTGAGGAGATGAACCGGATGTGTAATAGCTTCTGTGCAACACGTTCCCTCACAAAATGATAATCGACCTCGATGTGCTTCGTCCGAGCATGAAAGACGGGATTAGAAGATAAATAGGTAGCACCTATGTTATCACACCAAAGAACTGGTGGACGGTCCTGTGAAATCCCAAGCTCCTAAAGCAACGAGTGAACCCATATGAGCTCTACAGTGGCGTTCGCAAGTGCCTTGTACTCTGACTCTGTGCTGGATCGAGATACCGTGGGATGCTTACGGGCACTCCAGGCGATCAAATTTGGGCCATAGAAGATGGCATAGCCCGTGGATCGCCTGTCGTCAGAGTTGCCAGCCCAGTCAGTATCTGAGAACGCCGAAAGAAGACTGGAAGAAGAACCACGAAGATGAAGGCCATGAGAAGCAGTAGGACTGACATAGCGCAAAATGCGCTTGACCGCAGCCCAATGAGAGGAACACGGCGACTGCATGAACTGATAGACATTGTTAACTGCGTACGAGATATCCGGACGAGTAACAAGGAGATACTGCAGGCCGCCAACAATACTGCGATACTGAGTGGCATCCTCAGCAGACAGGAGATCTCCATCGGTACAAGACAGCTTATCTGGCGCTGCCATAGGTGTGGAAACAGGACCACACTGAAGCATCCCAGCTCGTCGAAGAAGATCAAGAGCATACTTCTTCTGTGTGAGTGCAAGACCATCAGGGACCGGTGTGACTTCCAAGCCAAGGAAGTAGCGAAGGGAACCAAGATCCTTCAGGGCAAACTCAGACCCAAGAGCCAGAACAAGCCGTCTAGCAGCAGAAGAAGAGGAGCTCACCAAAATGATATCATCAACATAGACCATAAGATACATAGTGAGCTCAGGCCGATGAAACATGAACAATGACATGTCAGCTGTAGAGGGAATAAAACCATGAGCACGAAGAGCAGTCCCGAGACGCACATGCCAGGAACGAGGAGCTTGTTGAAGCCCATAGAGTGCCTTGACCAGACGACAGAGATGCTGAGGCTGAGCAGAATCAACAAATCCTGGAGGCTGGCGCATATATACCTCCTCCTCAAGCACCCCATGCAGAAACGCATTTTGAACATCAAGCTGACGAAGATGCCAGCCCTTGCTGACAACGAGAAAAAGGAGTAGACGAATGTTAGTGGGCTTGATCACATGACTAAATGTGTCCTCGTAGTCCAGACCATAATGCTGCATGAACCCCTTGGCCACCAGCCGGGCCTTATACCTCTCAATAGAGCCATCAAACCGTTTCTTTACCTTAAACACCCATTTGGAATCAATAATGTTGAGTACAGGTCGAGACGGAACGAGCTGCCATGTCTCATTCCAAAGAAGAGCATTGTACTCCTGCTCCATATTGGCGCGCCAGTGCGGAATACGGAGAGCCTCCTTGTAGGTGGAAGGCTCAAGAGCAGAATCAGCAACACCATGAGCTCGACAAGCAGCAAACCAGGCCACTGTGCCATCCTTGCGGTTCAGAGGCCGAACAATACCATTACGACTGCGTGTCGTTATCCGGGGCGGCGGAGGAGGCAGTGGCGACGGTGAGTCGGTCGCAGAACCTGGCGTCGACGTGCCTGGGGTCGCGCCGGGGGACTCTAGCCCGGGTGAAGGCGAGGGCGGCTCAAACTGGGGCGACGCCGGCCCAGCAGTTGGCGACGACGGCCCAGACCTGGGCGAGGCCTGCTCAGGAGAGGCAGGCGAGCTGGGGCGCGGTGGCGTGGGTGGGCCGGGCGAACCAGGCCAAGGCAGTGGCCCAGCAGCCGTCGGTGGGGGGATGGCCGGCTGGTGCACCGGGACCAGCAGAGGCCCACGACCCGAGGGAGCCCGTGCATGCGCCATGCACGACGCTGGATCGACGTCCGCCCGATCGACGTGGCCTATAGGAGAAGGAAGTGCATCGTCGAGCACCTCCAGCCGAGCACCACGACCAGAACCTGCACCATGGTTAGGAAACAAAGCAGGAGCATATGCAACATCTTCAAATTGGTCAACAGAAACAGGAGATGACGAGTGTACGGTTGGTGTAGTGGTGGAGGATAAATTAGCAAAGGGAAAAACGTTCTCGTCAAAGATAACGTCCCGAGAAATATAGACACGGTTTGAAGGAACATGAAGGCACTTTTAGCCTTTGTGAAGAGCGCTATAGCCTAGAAAAACACACTTTTTGGAGCGATATTCAAGTTTGTGATTGTTATAGGGGTGCAAGTGAGGCCAACACGCACAACCAAAAATCTTGAGAAAAGTATAATCAGGTGTTTGATCTAGGAGTTTCTGAAGTGGAGTTTGCATACGAAGAACACGAGTAGGAAGCCGATTAATAAGAAAACAGGCAGTAGCAAAAGCATCACTCCAAAAATGAAAAGGGAACGAACCATGAGCTAGCAGAGAAAGACCAATTTCAACAATATGACGATGTTTGCACTCAGCTGCACCGTTTTGCTGATGAGTATGAGGGCAAGAGACACGGTGAGCAATACCAAGTTTATCAAAGAATGTGTTAAGGTTGCGATATTCGCCCCTCCCCCCCAATCAGACTGAACATGAAGAATTTTTTGTCCTAGTAGGCGCTCAACTTGAGTTTGGAATTTGAGAAACACATCGAACACATCAGACTTGCGTTTAAGCAAATAAAACCATGTAAAGCGACTGTACGCATCAATAAAACTTACATAATAAGTACGGCCACTAATAGAAGTTTGTGCAGGACCCCACACATCTGAGTAAATAAGCTCCAAAGGAGTTTTTATTACATGAGTAGAAGACGAAAAAGGCAATTGATGACTCTTGCCTTGCTGACATGCATCACACTCTAAGATAGTTTTATTTCTAGACTCAATAGGAAGCTCATGATGACTAATAACATGTTGAACGATAGGAGACGCAGGGTGGCCAAGGCGGCAATGCCACTTGGCCGACGAAACACGGACACTGCTGAAAACTTGTTTAATATCTGAGGGCGCACCAACTCGATAGAGATCACTCCCATAACTCCGACCACTAAGCAGGATGTCTCGTGTATGAAGATCCTTCACAAAAACATCAGAAGGATGAAATTCAACACTGACCGCATTATCTCTAGATAGTCGTTTAACAGATAAGAGACTACGGGTAACTTCAGGAACACAAAGGACATTTTTGAGATGCAAAGAACGAGAGTGTGCGGACATGGAATATGAGAGATGTGCATACCTGCACCATTGGTGGTGTGAACCTGATCCTTGCCCTGGTAGGGCTCCTTCATGGCGATCTTGTCGAGTTCGCCAGTGAGATGGTCAGTAGCACCGGTGTCGAAGTACCAGGTGGGGTCAACATTATAGGATGAAGTTGCACCCCCCCTGGCCGCCACCTTGGCCGCCCCTGTGGCCTCCTCCGTGTCTGTGAGTGGCCATGACCACTTGCCGCGCGGTACTGGTGCCGTCATTGCCCACGCCTAGGAAGTCGCGGTCGAAGCGGCGATAGCAACGGGGCGCGATGTGCCCAACCACGTCACACAGCTGACAGACGGGCCGACGACGTCCCCCCCCCCACCCCCCATTACCACCACCATAGTTGGTGTTGGGCGGCGGGTTGGGGTTAGGTTGGCGAGGAGGATTGGCCAGGCTGCGGCGGCAGCTGTCCACCTCCGCCACGGCCACCACCGCCTCCGCCACGACCGCCGTGGAACGCAGCGTTGGCAGAGGGGTCGGAGAAGTGCTGACCGCCCCGCCGCGCCGCCATGCGCTGCTCCGTGTGAAGGATGCGCGCATAGAGTTCGCGAGGCGGAATAGGAGTGTCGCGACCGGCGATGTTCTCGGCGAGATTGTCGTAGTCAGAGTCGAGGCCGTTGAGGACGTACGAGGCAAACTCTTCATCACGAAGGGGCTGCCCGATCGACGTAAGCGTGTCGGAGATGGCCCTGACCTGATGATAGAAGGCGGAGGAGGAGAGGTTGCCCTTCTCCATGTTGTTCAGCTGTCCGCGGAGCTGAGTGGAGCGCGCGTGATTCTGCGCGTCGAAGGCATGCACGAGAGTAGTCCAGGCGTCCATGGCCAAGGCGGCAAAGAGAACAAGGACGCCGACCGCCGGCGTGAGAGAGCCCACCATGGTAGAGAGGATGGCCTAGTCTTGCAGAACCCACCCGCGGTGAGCAGTGTTGGCGACGGTGACGATGCGGCCATCCGACATCTGGTGAGAGATGGTGGCAGGCGGGCAGGGGATGGAGCCGTCGATGTAGCCTTCGAGATCATAGCTGCGGAGTAGAGGGAGCAACTGCGAGCGCCAAAATTGAAAATTTTATGGGCCAAGCTTCACCGTTAGGAGATGGGCGAAGTGGATCGTAGACGACGGACCCGATGACGAGGACGCGCCAGCTGAGGGCACGTGTAACATCCCAAGTATGAAAAACAACCATTAGAATGTTTGCTCTTTGTTAATTCATGTTTTGCATCATGTTATCATAAGCATTGCATTTGTTTCCATTTGTTTTCCCTTGTTTTTCTATTTGATTTTCAAACCAAAATTCAAATCTATTTGTTTCATACTTGTTCTGTTACAATGTTTCAAATAAAACTTGCAAATCAAATCAATCAATTGTTTCCATTAAACTTGAAATTAACAACTTTAACTTGCTTCCTTCATTAATTCAATTAATCCCAAATTCACTCAAATTCAATTGAATTTTCAAACAGCAAAAAAAATTCAAATTTTTGATAAACAAACAATGGCACAGCTGGGCTTTTGTAAATAACAAACTATAAAAATTAACACCAAATTTTAAAACCCCAAAACCCCTCTAATTTTCTCTCCTTTCCTTACATTTTCTTTTCAGCAAAAAAAAGAGAAAAATAAAAACAGAGAGGGGAGAGGGCAGGCCAGTGGGCTGAGCCCACCACACCCCAGGCCCAGCCCACCTTTCCCTCTCATCCCCTACCTCTGTACGGCAGCTCATCGAGCATACCCACGTCGACAGACAGAGGCAGGGGACGGACAGCAGAGCTCCCCCTCCTCCTTATAACCTAGCCCCCCGAGCTCCTCCACCTAACCCTAGACCTCCTCCTCCCTTCTCCCTCACGCCGCCGCCGTTTAGCTCCCTCCTCCTTCCTCTGTTTCTCCCTGTTCTGAACCACCGCCACCGCAACAAAACCCGGCGATCGCCGCCGCCATGATCACCTCCCGGCCTGGTTAGCCGCAGGAATCGTTTCCCCACTGCTTCCTCTTCCTCCTCGACACCGCAGCGAGGACGGGGAGCCCCTGGATCACCGCCGCCGTCTCCTTCCACGTCGCCGGCCACCACCACCGAGCCCTGCTCCTCCTTCCTCTCCCCGGTGAGCACATCACCTCCCTCCTCTCTCTCCCTTTCCCCTCTGCATCCTCTAACCCGCGAGCACGCAGCACACGCACCACGGGCACGCACAGCGGCAGCGGTGCGCGGCTAGTCTCCGGCGATCGCCGTTTGTCGCTAGGTTCAGAAACTGAACTTTTCAGTTTCAGTTAAACAGCTCGAAACTGAATCTCATACCCCCCCAAGCTCCTAACCTGACACGAAACAGCAGCTTACCCCAGTGGCAGCGCACTGCTCCCGCGCACCCGAGGGCGAGGGTTCGAGTCCCCCCCCCTCGCGGAATAAAATCCAAGTTTTTACAACCAGCTCTGACAGGTGGGGCCCCCTGTCAGCGACCCCGCACGCCACATAAGCGCCACGGTGGCCAGGGCCCCCTTGTCAGTGGCCTAGGCTAGGTCACTGCGAGGTGTAATTCATTTTTCTGGCTTTTTCTTTTACCACCAAGTCCCTGTTTAATTACAGAATGGACCCTGGTTTTCAAACCATCATAAATCCCTCAATTCAAATCCAATAAGAAATAAAATATGTTTTCCAAACCAAATTTAATTCTCTACATGTTTAATTCATTGGTGTACTGTTTTGAACATTTCAAATGTTTTCAAAATTCAAATTCAAACAACTCATTACAAATTTGGTCAAATTCATAACTAATTCAAATGGCACATATAAAATATGTTTTCCATGCAAAATTGAACCACCTTTCCAAATATAAACTTTGTTTCCTGTTTTGAATAATTAAAATTGGTTAAATAATTTAAATCTTGTTTAAGTCATTTAAAATTGCTAAATTCATAACTTGGTCAACCTAAATTCTTTTTGAACATATAAAATATGCTTTCAAACCAGAAAAGTATAATCTTTTCAAATATGAATTTTATTTAATGTTTTGACCCAATAAAAATTCAAATAATTTCATACTTGATTTAAATTCATCTAAATTTTGTTCAAACTTGTTTAATTCATAATTAATTCATTTTAAATTCTTTGTCAACAAATGAAACATGTATTCCACCTAAAATTTTGTGTTCTTTCCAAATATGAATTTTGTTATCTATTTTGAACATTTAAAATTGGTGAAAACAACAAATTCTTGTGTAACTCATTTAAGAAGCCAATTTTCATAACTTAATAAATAAATTTCCAAACTTGGTAAACAACATATCAAATTGAAGCTAATGTTGTTTTCTCATTGTTTTCCTCATCCATGCATCATTCTAATCAACTATCACATGATGGTTAGTTGTAGGTCAATTAATTCAACCTTAATTCATGGGCTTTTCCATATGCAATCCAAATTGCATATAGGCCCATTTAAATATGTTTACCATGTCAACTAGTTTATTTTGATGCACCAATTAAAATGACATGCATCATCCCATGTTTGTGCATTATGCCATGTTTTTGATTGTTTGTCTCTCTGCGTTGTTTGTTTGCTTCTTCTCGAATAGACGACGACGTTGAGACAGACGAGGTTTACGACACTACTTCAGAGGAGTTAGCCCAGTACCAGGCTACTGAGTTTGCACGCAAGTATTCACTCACATGAACCATAGTGTCCTTTCCACACTGGATATCGATACTTTCCGTTGTCTATTCTGCTAGCCTTAAGATTCGTTGCTTGTGTTCCGCTCCTATCACATGTTATCCTGTAACCCTGATATAGCCTTTCCTCTACACCTATACCCTGTTGCTTGTTGCCTGTGTCTTACTAGCATGCTTAGGGTTGTTTATGCTCGAGTCTGATGTCCGTTATTTCTGTTACCTTATATTTTATGTTCTGGGGCTCGATGTTTAAACAACAACCTGTTAATGTATGAGGTAATGCTAATTTGATGATAAGGCACCGGCAGGAGGCCGGGTATGGTTTTGAGGCCTGCTAGTGTCGACCTTAATTAGGAAAAGGTTCTTTTCCTCTAGATCCATGATGAGCGCGCTAACCGCATGTGGGAAGCGTGTATGGGCGCCCCCCTCAATTTGATTCGATTCGCATCTCGTCCAAATCGCCTCATTTAGTTCGGGTTTTCTATTTGCCGCATGCATATGCAGGTGCGAACCCGAGGCCAGGGTGGTAACTTTTGTAGTCGGCATTTAGGGAGACACGTTCTTAGAGTGCTATGAGGGTCCCCTTTTCTTCGTGGGGCTTGATTAGCCGTGCACTCAATTGCACGGGGTTCTTTGGGCTTGATGCGAAGAAGAATTGGGTTGTGTTGAGTGTCCCGCTTGGTGGGTTTGATCCCCGTCTGGCGGGATATTCTTACATGTACGGCCAAATTAGTGCATCCCTGCAGGGTTAAATCTTCTCGAGAAGCCGTGTTGTCCGCGGTTATGGATGACTTGGTGATAGGGCTGGCTAACAAGGATTAGACAACTTACACCTAATTGATAATAATTTGACTAGTAATAGAATTATTGACACAATAACTGGAACCTTCACTAATCCAACCGTGTGAGTTATCCTCGGATTGCTTCTTTGGATAAGGGGCGAGATCCAGGATGGGTTTGTTTGAGGACAGTGGTAGTTGGTTACGATAAGCTATCTTATCCCCTCCTTTTTAGCCGGAAGTTGTAGCGTGTCTCTGTAGTTGGTTAGAGCAGCCTGCTGCCGCACTTTTGTACCACCTATTCTTCTGTTGAACCCAAAGCATCTGTACTTGGTGTTGCCGGGTACACCTTGGTATCTTGTGCGTCTTGCTTGCTAGTACTTGTCTGTACTGACCCCTTTGGGGCTGTGGTTTCCGCAGACTACGTTTCCGAGGATCCCCATGGTGGCTACTACGTGGAGTATGACGAGGTTGCTGACGAGTATATAGCGGACCCGGGCAGGATCCGAGACATCGTGGATGGGCTCCGTCTTTTTTGTTTCCGGCCTCTTAGGCCTATTTGGATCTTGTCTGTACTCAGACAGTTTGGATGCTTCCGCTGTGATGTAATGATGACTTGTTGGGACATGTGTCCTCTGGATGATTGTATTTGCTATCTCTGCTCTAGTGAGAGCTATTTGCAACTTATTTCTATTTCTTTGTGTCTTAGAGATTTGTTGTGATATCACTTGTTCAAATGCCGTTGACGTACCATGTGTGTATGTTATGAAGTACGTCAATGGAAGTAGTCGGATTTCTATGGGATGGTTTACGCAGACGATGGATAGTAGAGAATGGTTGTCACACGTTTACGTGTTGGCCTGCTCATATTGAGATGCGGGTGCCGGTATTGACCCATAAGCCATTTATCTACTGTTTAGCGGGCTGTGAGTATCCTCTAGAAGTCCGGGTGCGACAAATGGTATCAGAGCCTGTCTGCATGTAGGATCCCTTTTACTGGTCGCAGTTGAGTCTAGAAACTATTTTGTAGCTATATAGGAAAAATGAAACGTGAGAGTAGGAATTCTGTTCTTTTATTTCTTTCCCCACCCACCCTCCCTTTTCTGGTAAGGAAGTGCAACGTTGTTTTCTCTTCTCATCTAAACTTTCAAGTTAGGATTTCACATATCCTGGTTTCTCTAGGATAGTTATATCTACTAGACCATAGGAATGGAGGTGGTTGTGACATGATTTATCATGTTGCCTACTCACGATTGAGAACGGCGGCGTGTAAGCCCCGGAAGCAGATCCTCTATTCCTTAAGCAGTAGATATTGATCCTTTAGAAGCCCGGATGGGTTTTTCCGTAGTACCTCAGGAGTGTTTGGTCTCGTGTTTCCTGAATGTTGCTTCGATATCTTGTTCTTCTCAACATCCTTTTCGTCCGTTGAAACCTTGTTGTTGCTTGCCACTTCAGTTCTTCTACCGGCGTCTAATCAAAACTTCCCCGATCATCTGCAGATGGATCTCAGGTTCTACCCGCAGGTGGTTCGTATGACTCCTTGCGAGAGCACTGCCGGTTATCCGGAGATGCTGAGAGACATGGTCACTTTTCTGGGGTTCCGTTGGGCACCAGAGTACCAGGTCTACGAGCAGCAGCGAGAGTTTGAGCAGACCTACTACCAGGCTATCGTCTACATTCTGTCAGATGATGGCATGAGCGTAGTCCACCGCTACGAGGCAGTAGGTTCCACAGTGGATATGGCTGTGCAGCAGGCAGCTTATGTGAGTCTCACCGTCCTTCGTGCTGACTACTGGGGATTTGACGATTCTATCTATCGCCACATCCCCCGTGGTTACATCACTTCGGAGGGAGCTCACTTAACTCTCTACGACAACTTGGATGTTTACGAGCATGATAACTCCAGGCTGCACACCACCGCTCAGTTTGTGAGGCACAGTGACGCAGTTGCTAGCACACTATCTCAGGAGTTGGCTTCAGTCAGAGAGCAGCTCTACCTTGCTTTGACTCGTCTGGCGACTTACACCATAGACTTTGTTGGAGACGATCGTTTTGCACGTTTCGATCAGCCAGTTGGTCGTCGTCTGCCAGATGCTGGAGGTTACGAGCCGATCAGAGGTCCACTCCTCAATCTTGGTGCTGGTTACACTGGGATTCCACGCTTTGGAGCACAGGGAGTCGACGCTATGTACTTCACCACACCTAGAGTCGCTCTCAGACCACGTCAGATCTACGTGGATCGTCGTTCTACCTACTTTCGTGGGCGTGCTCCTCACCGTACCTCTCGCCGTACTCCTAGCCGCCGTCCTGCGTGATGAGCATGGGAGTACCGATGTATCCATTCTTAGCTATGTTTAGTTATCCTTTGGCATTCGAACCATTTATGGTGTGTTGGATATTCTGATGTATTTGAACATGTGATGATGTACCTGTTGGTTATCTATTCATGCGTCGGAATAATCTCTCTTTCGGTTGCCAAGTCTATCCTTTTCTGTTGTTGTGCTAAAATGCATTTCCATTCAGGATGCCGCCAACAAGGAACAACGCGCCTGAGCCACTGCCAATCGCGGAGCTGTTGACTCAGATGACCCAAGTCATAACGCAGATGGCCCAGTTTCAGACTAATCAGCACAACAGCCAGACAACTCCACGAGTCAGCATCAAGGAGTTTCTCAGTCTGGGCCCAAGAGCTTTCGTGGCAACACGCGAGCCTCTGGACGTTGATGACTGGATCCGTGAGATAGCTAAGGCTCTGGAGATTGCTCACGTGGCTGAAGAAGACAAGGTCAAGTATGCCTCCTATCTGCTGAAGGGTCAAGCAGCTACTTGGTGGGAGAACTTCCAGGCCATGAGAACTGGGATGCCAGTCACGTGGGATTGTTTCAAGGAAGCCTTCCTGAAGCACCACATTCTAGATGGTCTCATGGAAAGGATGCGTGAAGAGTTTTGCTCACTCAAGCATGGAAAGTTGGACGTCATCGGGTATCAGAGTGAGTTCAATCGCCTCGCTCGATACGCTGGAGATGAGGTGTCCACTGAAGCTAAGAAGATGGCAAGGTTCCGCAGAGGTTTTAACCCGGAACTCAAGTATGCCCTCACCAACGTCAAGGCCAACAGCTTCGAGGATCTCGTTAACACCGCGCTCAATGAAGAAAATGGGCGCAAGGCGTTCGAGGAGTCTCGCAAGCACTCGCGTGAGGGTGGTTCCTCCTCCAACATGACCACCCCTCCGCAGAAGCGCCGCATCTGGGTACCAAATGGTGCTGTCACTCGGGCTCCATATGCCCAAACTTCTCCAGGCTTCGCTCCCCGCCCACCCAACCCTGCTCAGATGCATGATCAAAGGGCTTCGATGGGGCAGCCAAGGCCAGGGCCTCCTCGTGTCGTCACATGCTACAAGTGCAAGCAGACGGGGCACTACGCTGACAAGTGCACGCAGAGGCAGCTACCTCCACCACCACCTCGTCCTAACACAAACCAGGCAATGGTGCGTGCTCCCCCGCCTAAGGCCTTCAACTCCAACAACAGGCCTGTCAGGAGGACCGCAAGGGTGAATCATGTCAAGATCGACAAAGCTGAGGAAGCTCCTGACGTCGTTCTCGGTATATTACCCGTAAACTCTTTTCCAGCTAAAGTGTTGTTTGATACCGGAGCGTCGCATTCTTTTGTGTCAAAGACCTTTGCCACAACAAACAACCTAATTGTGGTTCCACTAAGCAATCAAATCACTGTTCACTCCCCGGGATCTCAAATGTTGACTTCCAAGATAAGTAAGGACAATCAAATCCTAATTGGAGGCCACATTTTCCTTGCCTCCCTCATGTTGCTTGGCAGTTCTGACATTGATGTCATTCTTGGTATGGATTGGCTGAAGGCTAATAAAGCAAGGATTGACTGTGCTCAAAAGTCAATAACGCTGTTCCACCCTTCTGGCCAGATAATCTATTCTCCACATGAATCAAGTTCCATTCAGCTATGCACCCTCGATGCAAAACCTCTACCTTCACTTGAAAATGTTCCGGTGGTTTGCGACTTCCCTGACGTCTTTCCAGAAGAGTTGCCAAGGATGCCTCCGGACAGAGTTGTTGAGTTTGTGATCGAACTTGAACCAGGTACTGCTCCAATCTCTAAGCATCCCTATAAGATAGGAACTCCCGAGCTGAAGTTGTTAAAGGAACAAATTGATATGTACATGGAAAAAGGTTACATTCAACCTAGTTCCTCGGCTTGGGGTTGCCCAACTCTGTTCGTTGCGAAGAAGGATCACACAAAGAGACTCGTTGTTGACTATCGTCGTCTTAACGAGAAAACCATCAAAAACAAGTATCCAATTCCTCGTATCGATGATCTTTTTGATCAACTTGCTGGAGCCTCAATATTCTCCAAGTTGGACTTGAGAATGGGTTACCATCAAATAAAGATCAGAAAAGAGGATATTCCAAAGACAGCCTTCACCACTCGCTATGGTCTATATGAATTCACCGTCATGTCCTTTGGTCTCACCAATGCACCGGACACATTCTCTCGACTCATGAATTCTGTCTTCCATGAATACCTCGACAAGTTCGTTGTGGTATATCTTGATGACATTCTTGTCTACTCAAAATCCGAGGAAGATCATGAAGAACATCTTCGTCTAACCCTCATGAAGCTTCGCGAGCATCGTCTCTATGCCAAATTCTCCAAATGTGAGTGCTGGATTTCAGAAGTTGCTTACCTTGGTCATGTCATCTCAGCCAAGGGCATAGCCATTGATCCAGAAAAGGTTAAAGCAATTGTTGATTGGAAACCTCCAAAGACGGTGAAGCAAGTAAGAAGTTTTCTTGGCTTGGCTAGCTATTGCCGTCGTTTCGTCCAAAACTTTTCCAAGATTGCCAAACCTCTCACTGACCTCACAAAGAAGGACAAGAAGTTCGTTTGGTCTCCACAATGTGATGAAAGTTTCAATCTCCTGAAGACTAAACTCACTTCTACACCAGTTCTGGTTGGCCCAGATCCTACCAAACCTTTCCAGATATTCTGTGATGCTTCTCTCCAAGGTCTAGGTGCAGTTCTTATGCAAGAACGTCAAGTTGTGGCTTATGCTTCACGACAGTTGAACACCCATGAGCTCAATTATCCCACTCATGGCCTTGAACTTGCAGCAGTTGTGTTTGCCCTCAAGAAATGGAGACAATACTTCTTGGGTAATCGCACTGAAATCTTTTCCGATCATAAGAGTCTGAAGTATATCTTCACTCAACCAGATCTAAACCTCAGGCAAAGGAGATGGATTGAAAAGATCAAAGACTTTGATCTTACCATTTCTTACACTCGAGGCAAGGCTAATGTTATGGCCGATGCTCTCAGTCGCAAGTCGTATTGCAATAATCTCATGATCATGGAAAGCCAACCTCCTCTTCATGAAGAATTCCAGAAGCTCAACCTTGGTCTTGTTCCTCAAGGCTATCTTGCAAACTTGACAGCCAGTCCAACTCTCGAGGACAAGATTCGTTCTGAACAACTTCGTGATGCTGAAATCAAGAAGATTGTAGAACACATCAAAGCAGGCAATGAGAAATTTAAGTCCTTCTCAATTGATGACAAGGGAACTGTGTTCTTTGAAGGACGCATTGCAGTTCCTCAAATTCAAAGTCTCAAAGATGTCATTCTCAAGGAGGCTCATGAAACTCCTCTCTACATACACCCTGGAAGTACAAAGATGTACCAGGATCTCAAGACACTGTATTGGTGGCCTAGCATGAAACGTGAAATTGCTCAATACGTTTCTGAATGCGACATTTGTCAACGTGTCAAGGCAGTTCATTAGAAAACAGCCGGTCTTCTCCAACCTCTAAAAATACCTGAGTGGAAGTGGGACATGATTGAAATGGACTTCGTTACTGGTTTTCCAAAGTCCAAGAGGGGCAACGATGCAATCTTCGTTGTCATTGATCGACTCACTAAAGTCGCTCACTTCTTTCCTGTCAAAGAGACAATCTCAGCTAGTCAGTTAGCAGAGCTCTACACAGCAAAGATTGTTCCTCTTCATGGTGTTCCATTGGAAATAAGCTCAGACCGTGGAAGCATCTTCACTTCTCATTTCTGGAAAAGCTTTCAAGAAGCATTGGGCACCAAACTTCTGTTCAGCACAGCTTATCACCCTCAGTCTCAAGGGCAAGTCGAAAGAGTCAATCAGATTCTTGAGGATATGCTCAGAGCATGTGGTATCTCTTTTGGCATGAAATGGGAGGAATGTCTTCCATATGCTGAATTCTCCTACAACAACAGCTTCCAGGCAAGCCTAGGCATGGCACCATTTGAGGCTCTCTATGGCCGCAGATGCAGGAGTCCAATCAATTGGTCTGGAGCTGGTGAACGTTCACTCTTAGGCCCTGACATTGTTAAGGAAGCCGAAGAGAAAGTCCGCATCATTCGTGACAATCTCAAGATTGCTCAGTATAGTCAGAAGAGCTACTATGACAGCAAGCACAGGGACATGGTCTATGCACCTGGTGACAAAGCATATCTCCGTGTAACTCCCCTCATAGGCTCATCGTTTTGGTGTCAAAGTAAAGCTTGCACCGAGATATATTGGTCCTTTCAACATTCTCTCAAGGCGTGCAGAAAATGCCTATCGTCTTGAACTTCCAGAAAAGCTATCCAAGGTGCACGATGTGTTTCACGTGTCACAGCTCAAGAGGTGCTTCAAAGATCCAGGTCGTGCAGTTGATCATGATTCCATTGATCTACAAGAAGACCTCTCTTATGAAGATCATCCTGTTCGCATTCTCGATGAGACTGAGCGTAAGACTCGCAACAAGAGAACCAAGTTCGTAAAAGTGCAGTGGTCTCATCATTCCGATAAAGAGGCAACGTGGGAGACCGAAGAGGATCTTCGCAAGAAGTATCCGGACCTTTTCTCTTCTCAGTAGGAATCTCGGGGCGCGATTCCTTCAAGGGGGCCATTTTGTAACATCCCAAGTATGAAAAAAAAAACCATTAGAATGTTTGCTCTTTGTTAATTCATGTTTTGCATCATGTTATCATAAGCATTGCATTTGTTTCCATTTGTTTTCCCTTGTTTTTCTATTTGATTTTCAAACCAAAATTCAAATCTATTTGTTTCATACTTGTTCTGTTACAATGTTTCAAATAAAACTTGCAAATCAAATCAATCATTTGTTTCCATTAAACTTGAAATTAACAACTTTAACTTGCTTCTTTCATTAATTCAATTAATCCCAAATTCACTCAAATTCAATTGAATTTTCAAACAGCAACAAAAATTCAAATTTTTGATAAACAAACAATGGCACAGCTGGGATTTTGTAAATAACAAACTATAAAAATTAACACCAAATTTTAAAACCCCAAAACCCCTCTAATTTTCTATCCTTTCCTTACCTTTTCTTTTCAGCAAAAAAAAAGAGAAAAATAAAAACAGAGAGGGAAGAGGGCAGGCCAGTGGGCTGAGCCCACCACACCCCAGGCCCAGCCCACCTTTCCCTCTCATCCCCTACCTCTGTACGGCAGCTCATCGAGCATACCCACGTCGACAGACAGAGGCAGGGGACGGAGAGCAGAGCTCCCCCTCCTCCTTATAACCTAGCCCCCCGAGCTCCTCCACCTAACCCTAGACCTCCTCCTCCCTTCTCCCTCACGCCGCCGCCGTTTAGCTCCCTCCTCCTTCCTCTGTTTCTCCCTGTTCTGAACCACCGCCACCGCAACAAAACCCGGCGATCGCCGCCGCCATGATCACCTCCCGGCCTGGTTAGCCGCGGGAATCGTTTCCCCACTGCTTCCTCTTCCTCCTCGACACCGCAGCGAGGACGGGGAGCCCCTGGATCACCGCCGCCGTCTCCTTCCACGTCGCCGGCCACCACCACCGAGCCCTGCTCCTCCTTCCTCTCCCCGGTGAGCACATCACCTCCCTCCTCTCTCTCCCTTTCCCCTCTGCATCCTCTAACCCGCGAGCACGCAGCACACGCACCACGGGCACGCACAGCGGCAGCGGTGCGCGGCTAGTCTCCGGCGATCGCCGTTTGTCGCTAGGTTCAGAAACTGAACTTTTCAGTTTCAGTTAAACAGCTCGAAACTGAATCTCATACCCCCCCAAGCTCCTAACCTGACACGAAACAGCAGCTTACCCCAGTGGCAGCGCACTGCTCCCGCGCACCCGAGGGCGAGGGTTCGAGTCCCCCCCCCCTCGCGGAATAAAATCCAAGTTTTTACAACCAGCTCTGACAGGTGGGGCCCCCTGTCAGCGACCCCGCACGCCACATAAGCGCCACGGTGGCCAGGGCCCCCTTGTCAGTGGCCTAGGCTAGGTCACTGCGAGGTGTAATTCATTTTTCTGGCTTTTTCTTTTACCACCAAGTCCCTGTTTAATTACAGAATGGACCCTGGTTTTCAAACCATCATAAATCCCTCAATTCAAATCCAATAAGAAATAAAATATGTTTTCCAAACCAAATTTAATTCTCTACATGTTTAATTCATTGGTGTACTGTTTTGAACATTTCAAATGTTTTCAAAATTCAAATTCAAACAACTCATTACAAATTTGGTCAAATTCATAACTAATTCAAATTTAATTCAAATGGCACATATAAAATATGTTTTCCATGCAAAATTGAACCACCTTTCCAAATATAAACTTTGTTTCCTGTTTTGAATAATTAAAATTGGTTAAATAATTTAAATCTTGTTTAAGTCATTTAAAATTGCTAAATTCAGAACTTGGTCAACCTAAATTCTTTTTGAACATATAAAATATGCTTTCAAACCAGAAAAGTATAATCTTTTCAAATATGAATTTTATTTAATGTTTTGACCAAATAAAAATTCAAATAATTTCATACTTGATTTAAATTCATCTAAATTTTGTTCAAACTTGTTTAATTCATAATTAATTCATTTTAAATCCTTTGTCAACAAATGAAACATGTATTCCACCTAAAATTTTGTGTTCTTTCCAAATATGAATTTTGTTATCTATTTTGAACATTTAAAATTGGTGAAAACAACAAATGCTTGTGTAACTCATTTAAGAAGCCAATTTTCATAACTTAATAAATAAATTTCCAAACTTGGTAAACAACATATCAAATTGAAGCTAATGTTGTTTTCTCATTGTTTTCCTCATCCATGCATCATTCTAATCAACTATCACATGATGGTTAGTTGTAGGTCAATTAATTCAACCTTAATTCATGGGCTCTTCCATATGCAATCCAAATTGCATATAGGCCCATTTAAATATGTTTACCATGTCAACTAGTTTATTTTGATGCACCAATTAAAATGACATGCATCATCCCATGTTTGTGCATTATGACATGTTATTGATTGTTTGTCTCTCTGCGTTGTTTGTTTGCTTCTTCTCGAATAGACGACGACGTTGAGACAGACGAGGTTTACGACACTACTTCAGAGGAGTTAGCCCAGTACCAGGCTACTGAGTTTGCAGACAAGTATTCACTCACATGAACCATAGTGTCCTTTCCACACTGGATATCGATACTTTCCGTTGTCTATTCTGCTAGCCTTAAGATTCGTTGCTTGTGTTCCGCTCCTATCACATGTTATCCTGTAACCCTGATATAGCCTTTCCTCCACACCTATACCCTGTTGCTTGTTGCCTGTGTCTTACTAGCATGCTTAGGGTTGTTTATGCTCGAGTCTGATGTCCGTTATTTCTGTTACCTTATATTTTATGTTCTGGGGCTCGATGTTTAAACAACAACCTGTTAATGTATGAGGTAATGCTAATTTGATGATAAGGGACCGGCAGGAGGCCGGGTATGGTTTTGAGGCCTGCTAGTGTCGATCTTAATTAGGAAAAGGTTCTTGTCCTCTAGATCCATGATGAGCGCGCTAACCGCATGTGGGAAGCGTGTATGGGCGCCCCCCTCAATTTGATTCGATTCGCATCTCGTCCAAATCGCCTCATTTAGTTCAGGTTTTCTATTTGCCGCATGCATATGCAGGTGCGAACCCGAGGCCAGGGTGGTAACTTTTGTAGTCGGCATTTAGGGAGACACATTCTTAGAGTGCTATAAGGGTCCCCTTTTCTTCGTGGGGCTTGATTAGCCGTGCGCTCAATTGCACGGGGTTCTTTGGGCTTGATGCGAAGAAGAATTTGGTTGTGTTGAGTGTCCCGCTTGGTGGGTTTGATCCCCGTCTGGCGGGATATTCTTACGTGTACGGCCAAATTAGTGCATCCCTGCAGGGTTAAATCTTCTCGAGAAGCCGTGTTGTCCGCGGTTATGGATGACTTGGTGATAGGGCTGGCTAACAAGGATTAGACAACTTACACCTAATTGATAATAATTTGACTAGTAATAGAATTATTGACACAATAACTGGAACCTTCACTAATCCAACCGTGTGAGTTATCCTCGGATTGCTTCTTTGGATAAGGGGCGAGATTCAGGATGGGTTTGTTTGAGGACAGTGGTAGTTGGTTACGATACGCTATCTTATCCCCTCCTTTTTAGCCGGAAGTTGTAGCGTGTCTCTGTAGTTGGTTAGAGCAGCCTGCTGCCGCACTTTTGTACCACCTATTCTTCTGTTGAACCCAAAGCATCTGTACTTGGTGTTGCCAGGTACACCTTGGTATCTTGTGCGTCTTGCTTGCTAGTACTTTTCTGTACTGACCCCTTTGGGGCTGTGGTTTCCGCAGACTACGTTTCCGAGGATCCCCATGGTGGCTACTACGTGGAGTATGACGAGGTTGCTGACGAGTAGATAGCGGACCCGGGCAGGATCCGAGACATCGTGGATGGGCTCCGTCTTTTTCGTTTCCGGCCTCTTAGGCCTATTTGGATCTTGTCTGTACTCAGACACTTTGGATGCTTCCGCTGTGATGTAATGATGACTTGTTGGGACATGTGTCCTCTGGATGATTGTATTTGCTATCTCTGCTCTAGTGAGAGCTATTTGCAACTTATTTCTATTTCTTTGTGTCTTAGAGATTTGTTGTGATATCACTTGTTCAAATTCCGTTGACGTACCATGTGTGTATGTTATGAAGTACGTCAATGGAAGTAGTCGGATTTCTATGGGATGGTTTACGCAGACGATGGATAGTAGAGAATGGTTGTCACACGTTTACGTGTTGGCCTGCTCATATTGAGATGCGGGTGCCTGTATGCCCCGTAAGCCATTTATCTACTGTTTAGCGGGCTGTGAGTATCCTCTAGAAGTCCGGGTGCGACAGCACGTCGGAGAGGAGACTGCCCACCGAGATGGTGGACGGGGTAGCGACGGTCGGAGCAGACGGCGCCACGAAGGGCAGCATCAGGGAGCCAAGCGTGGACAGCGCCGTAGCTGCGACGGAGGACGACAGGGCGCCGATCGTGGCGGCACTGAAGGGTGAGAGTGTAGCAGCGGCAACAGCAGTGATGGCCGGAGCCGCGCTTGTGAACGCAGCGGAAGAGGATTCCATCGACGCGGAGGTCGTCATAGCGACGTGGGCGGCGAGGAGAAGGTGCGGCGGCGGCTAGAATTGTTTATTTCTCATGAGAAATAAACATTCATCATAAATAATAAAATGGTTATTATCTTATTCCTTATTTATGATGAATGTTTATTTCTCATGCTAGAATTGTATTAACCGTAAACGTTGATACATGTGTGTTTAATAAACAAACAATGGTTTCTAGTAAATACTCTCTTTTAACTAGCTCGTTGATTAATAGATGATCAAGGTTTCCTGATCATGAACATTGGATGTTGTTAATAACGGGGTCATGTCATTAGAAGAATGATGTGATGAACATATACCCAAAGTGAATATAGCAATGAGATCAAGTCATTAAGTTTACATTGTTATATCAAACATACGAAGTGACTTATTCCTTAGACCATGAGATCATGTCAATCACTAATACCGGAAGGGTGGTTTGATGTCATCAAACGTCACACCGTAACAGGGTGACTATAAAGGTGTCGTTAAGTATTCGGAAAGTATTAGTTGAGGATCATGGATCAAGAGTGGGATTTGTCCATCCAAAATGACGGAGAGATATACTCTGGGCCCTCTCGGTGATATCACATCAACACCACTTGCAAGCACGTGATATGATCACAAGGATGTTATATAATGGGAACGAGAAAATAGTACTTGTCGGTAACGAGATTGAACAAGGTATGGTTGACACCAATGATCGAATCTCGGACAAGTAAAATATCGCGAGACAAAGGGAATAGTTCACGACGTTGATGGTTCACACGATCACGAGAGTCATCTTTGAATATATAGGAGTCATCACGGATCTCTAGATCCCGTTGTTGATTATTGATCGGAGAGAAGTATCGATCATGTCTATCTTATTCGCGAATCGTAGGGTGACACACTTAAGGTTCGATGACGCGTTTGAGAGGATACGGAATATCGAAGAATATTTTGAGCAGCACCGAAATTGTTTTGGGAAAATTGAAATAGTTCAAGGGGTTTTTCATCGAATGGTTGTTAATAGAATTAAAAAATTATTCGAGGTTCTATATGCAAAAGTTTGTTAATAGAATTAACAAAAGCTGAAATAAAGAAATAAAAATGTTTTATTTATTAAAGAAAAACTCTTGGATTTTCTAAGTGGAATTTTAAGGGAAAATGAGTGGGTGTGAGTGGAGTGTCCACTCACATGATGAGGGAAGAGGTGGGGGCACACCCATGGGCTGGCCGCACCCCCCTTGGGCTGCCTCCCCCCTCCCCTATAAATAGAGGGCATGAGCTCCCTCTCTCACACACACTTGCCCACCTCATTTCCTCTCCACCCGCTGCTCCATTCCATGGTCTCCGGCTTGGCGAAGCCCTGGCCGTGGGATTCTTCACCACCACCATGTCATCGTGCTGCTGGAGTTACAATGGATCCTCTACTTCCGCGCCCTGCTGGATCGAGGGAACGGAGGTCGTCATCAACCGTACGTGTGACTGATCACGGAGGCAACGCCGGATTGCGGTGCACATCTTCTCGCTCTCGGGATCGGTGTGAGTACGACTACGCCAACAATGAGATTTGATCTCGTAACACTTTGTGTCTTCGAGGGTATGTGTTCTCCTTAACCCTCTCTTTTCCCGTTGCACTTCGTCTCCTAGATTAGATCTTGGCCTTTCGGGTGTCTCTTGCGTAGGAAATTTTTTGTTTTCTATGCAACGACCCCTTCAGTGGTATTAGAGCCGGATCTATGCGTAGATGTTTTGTACGGGTAGAACACATAGGTGTATGTGGGCATTGATGATCAATTTATTTTCTCTTTGAGTATTTTATGATCTTAGTGGCATAGTAGGATGAAGCTGCCCCAGACTTAAGTTTACGTGTACTATGTACGCGAGAAATGTCTCACTTGTGGCTAAGGGGGTGTACGTTTCTCCTACTATAGTTAAGATCTAATCTACGAAGTGTTGTTAAAAATGTGTTTATCAATGTTGTGGTTGATGTTCGTAGGTATGTACGGTTCTATCCTCGAAATCCCTAAGCCACGTAAAATATGCAAAAATAGATTAGAAGCTTCTAACTAGTTTTTTCTGGGCATGTGATGTGATATGGTCAATGTTACAAATTTGATTATGAGATTATCTCTTTTGTAAATTTTTGATATACCGGAAGGTATCCATATGGCTGTCTTATTATTGATGGACAATCAAGATTGGGGTGCCATGTTACTTGGTACCACGCCGGTGGAATGATGGAGATCATACCATAATGCACATGATGGAGATCAAGTGCAAGGAGGACCATATCATATCACGTTATCCTTACATGTGATGTTAATCCTTTTTATGCATCTTATTTTGCTTAGATAGTGACGGTAGATTTATAAGATGATCCCTCTCACTTAATATCAAGATAATAATGTGTTCTTCCTTAAGTATGCACCGTTAAGAAAGTTCGTCGTTTCGAGACACCACGTGATGATCGGGTGTGACAGACTCAACGTTTGCATACAACGGGTGTTTTCAAACCTAGCATGTACATACATGGCCTTGAAACGCACGCAATATTACGGTTCTACTTGGCGAGCCTATCATGTACAGACATGGCCTCAGAACACGTAACCGAAAGGTAAAACATGAGTCATATGGATGATATGATGAACATGTCGATGTTCGCCTTTGAATCTACATCATCTCACGTGATGATCGATTTGGGTGTAGTGAATTTGACTCGTGTAATCACTAAAGATGACTAATGGGATGTTGTTTTTGAGTGGGAGTTGATGGTATAATTTTTGAATTAACTTGAACTTATTTATCATGAACAAACAATCAAAGTGAATTTGCACAAATTGTAGTATTCATTGGCATCCACATAACTACCTTACACTTAGATTGTTAATTGAGATATAACTGTTATGATCTGGTAAAAATCATTTAAGATTGGTACCGTATTAGTGAAATTTAAAATTGAGTCCTATTGTAGATTTTTGGTATTTCCTACCTAGCTCCATATGGTAAATGATTGATTGATCTAGAGAGCAAATAATTGCTACTTAAAATCCAGAGTCATGGTTGCTTCCGTATTACTTTATCTTCAAAAGAATGTTTTGTTGATCAAGGTGATTTTGGAACTGAAAAGAGTTGTTTTCATAAGCAATCAAGTGAAAGATATATTGATATCTAGAAACTTATTGTAGCAACATGACTGAGTATAAGTTAGCGTGACAATGTTTGCTTATATTATCTGAATATATGCAATGATTGAAAACTCTAGGCGTTTGAATATTCCAAGAAGTTGGACGCTAAAAATTATCCTCTAAATTCCTTCATTCGAGCTATAGTAGCTTAACCATAATATTGTTATGATGGGATGGATTAAAAGTATGGGTAAAGTCGTTTACTTTACTTGGAGATTGCTAAGAGTGGAATCTAGAAGAATACTATTAATATGGTGATATTAGTAGAACAATCAAACTCAAAGTATGACTCAATGGGTGATAGTATATGACTAACACGCCAAAGAAAATGAGCTAGTAAGACTAGCATTGTTTGATGTTGAATAATTCTTCTGTAAAGGAAAGGGAATATTGAAAATAGAATTACAGAAAGATATATGGCAGAAAAGAAGATAACTGGAAAAGTCCAGCTCAGGAATATATGCTTTATATACACGTTTTAGATGTATTACTAGTTAACAAAGTATTTTTTGGGTATTTTGATACCACATTTGTTGGTATGAGTTGTCATACAAAGTAACGCAATGCAATAAATACAAGGGCCTAAAAGAAACTAGTAATAGATGTGGGATCGATTATGACAAGAACATTAATAAAGTGTTATTGTGTTCATTGTCGTATCGAACCAAACATTCAAGATTTATTTTAAGAACTTAATAAGTTGTTATTTTTGTCCTGGTCTTTTGTGAGAACAAATGAGATTGTTCAAACTATGACCATATTCCATAATTGATGGATATGTTAATATAAATCATGTTGGTAAAGTAAACATCTACAAGACTAAATTCTAAACATTGCAAGACGTAAAAGAGTTTCAATTGAATTGTGACACCACCATTTTAGTTCATATCGGAAAGGAAAACATGAAGGAACTCCATATTCATGGACTTCTGGAGTCATTTAGTTTTGAATAAATTGACGCTTGTGAGACCTCTTCCAAAAGATGACTAGAATTCCGTTCATAGGCCAAACTAGAATGGACGACTAATTTAATGGAGATTATACATATTGATGTATATAGTCCATTATGTGTAGTCACGTATGGTGGACTAATTTTTCCTTCATAACATTATGTCGATGATTTGAGTAGATATGTGAGTATATCTATTTAAAGTGAACGGAGTTTGACATTTTGAATTGGTTCAAATGGTTGTTAATATGAAGTAAAAATCGTTGTAACAAGATAATCAAGTATTTATGATTGGATCATAAAGGATAAAGTTTGAGTTACAAGTTTAGCAAAACATCTGAGAAGTTACAGAATTGTTCTACAACTTATATTACTCGAATTACCCCACATTAGTTTGGAGTGTTCGAGAGACAAAATCAAACCTTGTTTGACATGGTAAGATAAATAAAAATTCCATTATAATTTTGTAGTTTATACATTAGTGACAACCGCTTTACACTGAAAAGAGCGCCACCATGATCCATTGAAATTGACACCATATAAGATACGGTTTGGGTAATGACCCAAGTTGTCTTTTTCTTAAGTTTTGGTATGCATAGCGTGTGTAAAATGTTTACAACCAAAATGGGATAAATATATGTTTATAAGGTTATCCTAAAGAATACATTGGGTATTTCTCCTATCACCAACCAAAGACAAATGTTGTTTGTCAGAAAGGGTTGATTTCTCGAGAAAGTAGTTCTTGCGAAATAAGTGAGTGGGAGGACAGTACAAACTCAACGAGATTAGATAATGTTTATTACCATGTCAAGAGTAGCGCAACACTGGAAGTTGTTCCAGGGTTTCGTATTTTTACCTAAGTAGAATACACTACATGTTATTGTAGATACTTCGAATGAGTTTGCGAACTAAACCATAAAAGTCCTAAAACTTTGTACTTAGACCAACTTATGATTTAAGAGTAAAGTGTTGTTTTGAAAACAAAAGGACCTGGACCTTATAAAGGAAGCAAATGATGGGTTCTGACTTCGTAAAATTGACTATGAGTCATTATATCCGCCATAGTACCCTTGTATGAATATCAAGTATGTGACTTGGTAGTCCTGTCGATAGGCTTGATGCCTAACGATAGCAAAAAGGTCTATATAGCAACAAAGACATGGATTTTTACATCCTTTGAAAGTTGTACTTATCGAAAAGGTTTTTTCGACGAAGTTCAAAGAGTTGACTACTACAAAATTTTGATCTTCCGTAGTGATGTTTTAGTCTTTGCGGATAGTTCTAGCAAAAGTTACATATTATGATATGGCAGTTGAATAACAAAACCAACTCTCCTCTCGAGGAAGTTTGATCAAAGATGTGTACTTGACACAGTCTGAGAGTTTTGTAAAATTCAAAAGGTTGCTAGAAAGGTATGCACACTTCAATGGTTGAAGTGAGCATAACGAAGTTGAAATCTTTACCTTAATGAAGTTATCAAAAGAGTTTGATTCCATCATGAACGATAAAGATGATTGTAGAATTACAAGAAATTAAGTGGGAGCGCTATGACATATTTCCAATACTTTATGTAGATGACATATGGTTGATTGGAAAATATGTATTTTAAATTAACACGGTTAAGATTTTCATATTGATAAAAGGCTTAGAGGATATTGAGCATCGATATCTATAAAATATGGATTGAAGCGCCTGATATGATTGAAGCCAAATTACATAGATGAAATATTGAAGTAAGTCAATATCGAAATGACAAGAAGGAGTTCTTGTCACATGGAAAATAATTAAGCAAGATTCAAGTGTTTTGACACATGATGAGCATCATTGAAATTGAGATTTCTAAGTCATGTTTCCATGCTATGTACACAACCAGATGAGTCCTATGCTATAAAATGTTATAGCAGGATAATTCATATGGTGATTAGACATCAGTGGGAGAGATCCTTGTGTCATTTTAGAAATGCTAAGGATATCTTTTCCTATGTAGTAATGATAAAATATTAGTTGTAATATGTTACACTAATAGTCTTGTCATTTATTCAAGTAATTTTATCTCAATTAAAATATGTGATGAAGGGTAGCATAATAGGCTGGAAGAAAGTTCCATGATGGATTTGAAAGAGTTTCAAAATTAAAATATTGTGACAGATACTACAACAAAGGCTAAGTATATCGTTGTGTTGACAACAAAATGATAATAAGCGTATTTTGTGTCAAGGAGTTCTTTATTGAACTTGGTGAATTTCCAAGAACGCTGACACTATGAAGCTACATTTTCACAATGTTAGTAACATTGGTTTAAGCTGAGGAATTAAGGTCTCACCAGAACTTGGTGAATTTCCAAGAATGCTAACACTATGAAGCTACATTTTCACAATGTTAGTGACATTGGTTTAAGCTGAGGAATTAAGGTTTCAAGGATTGACCAAATATATACAAAGCCATCTCGTTAGAGAATGAGTGATGCGTGTAGACGCAAAGAACATGCAAATACAATAGGACCTGAACAGTTCAGATCTTTTTTATGATGTTTACCACATATGAAGCATGATAATAACACTGGAACGTCATATGTGTTAAGTGTGCCATATGTGTTAAGTGCTTACAGACTAGATTATTATCTCTAGTGCAAGTGGGAGACTGAAGGGAATATGCCCGAGAGGTAATAATAAAATGGTTATTATGTTATTCCTTGTTTATGATGAATGTTTATTTCTCATGCTAGAATTGTATTAACCGGAAACGTTGATATATGTGTGTTTAATAAACAAACAATGGTTCCTAGTAAAGCCTCTCTTTTAACTAGCTCGTTGATTAATAGACGATCAAGGTTTCCTGATCATGAACATTGGATGTTGTCAATAACGGGGTCATGTCATTACAAGAATGATGTGATGAACATATACCCAAAGTGAATATAGCAATGCGATCAAGTAATTAAATTTACATTGTTATATCAAACATACGAAGTAACTTATTCCTTAGACCATTAGATCATGTCAATCACAGATACCGGAAGGGTGCTTTGATGTCATCAAACGTCACACCGTAACAGGGTGACTATAAAGGTGTCGTTAGGTATTCGTAAAGTATTAGTTGAGGATCATGGATCAAGAGTGGGATTTGTCCATCCAAAATGACAGAGAGATATAGTCTGGGCCCTCTCGGTGATATCACATCAACACCGCTTGCAAGCACGTGATATGATCACAAGGATGTTATATCATGGGAACGATAAAAGAGTACTTGTCGGTAACGAGATTGAACAAGGTATGGTTGATACCAATGATCGAATTTCGGACAAGTAAAATATTGCGAGACAAAGGGAATAGTTCACGACGTTGATGGTTCACACGATCACGAGAGTCATCGTTGAATATATAGGAGTCATCCCAGATCTCCAGATCCCGCTGTTGATTATTGATCGGAGAGGAGTTCGATCATGTCTATCTTATTCGCGAACCGTAGGGTGACACACTTAAGGTTCGATGACGCGTTTGAGAGGATATGCAATATCGAAGAATATTCTGGGCAGCACCGAAATTGTTTTGGGGAAATTGAAATAGTTCAAGGGGTTTTTAATCGAATGGTTGTTAATAGAATTAACAAATTATTCGAGGTTCTATATGCAAAAGTTTGTTAATAGAATTAACAAATGATGAAATAAAGAAATAAAAATGTTTTATTTATTTATTAAAGAAAAACTCTTGGATTTTCTAAGTGGAATTTTAAGGGAAAATGAGTGGGTGTGAGTGGAGTGTCCACTCACATGATGAGGGAAGAGGTGGGGGCACACCCATGGGCTGGCCGCACCCCCCTTGGGCTGCCCCCCCTCTCCTATAAATAGAGGGCATGAGCTCCCTCTCTCACACACACTTACCCACCTCATTTCCTCTCCACACGCTGCTCCATTTCATGGTCTCCGGCTTGGCGAAGCCCTGGCCGTGGGATTCTTCACCACCACCACGTCGTCGTGTTGCTGGAGTTCCAAGGGATCCTCTACTTTCGCGCCCCGCTGGATCGAGGGAACAGAGGTCGTCATCAACCGTACATGTGACTGATCATGGAGGCACCGCCGGATTGCGGTGCACATCTTCTCGCTCTCGGGATCGGTGTGAGTACGACTATGCCAACAACGAGATTTGATCTCGTAACGCTTTGTTTATTCGAGGGTATGTATTCTCCTTAAACCTCTCTTTGCCGGTTGCACTTCGTCTCCTAGATTAGATCTTGGCCTTTCGGGTGTCTCTTGCGTAGAATTTTTTTTGTTTTCTATGAAACGACCCCTTCATCTTGTTAATTTTGAGCGATCCAGTTTACTCCATGTTTGACCTGGTTGTGTGTGTATTAATTTTTTCCATCAGATTATTGTTGCGCTTGGACTTAGGGCATGTTTATACTTATAGTTTGGTTTGCCTGACTTTTGATCAGTGGGTTACTGTTGTTCTCGATATAATATGCTCTCAAAGTTGTACTAGGTGCTAATAATGTGACAAAAGGAGTGACACAAAGGCGAGTGAGATAAACGGTTAATTTATTTAGTATGTCCATTTCAGAAATTTTAAAAAAAGATTGTTAACCTGAAAATAATTTTGGTGCGCCTAATTCTCATCTCGATCATGTGATGCCACAAATCATAGTTACAACCTAGAAACTCCCATCCAAGACGAAACATGATTCAAATTGTACTAGCAAAAACATTTTTTTCTCACTCGCAACCCACATGCAATTAAAAAAACTTAGTTGCAACAAGAAATCTCCGCTGGAACTCACCTACAGCTAGAAAAAAACTCAGTTGCAACACACTTGTAACTGAAAGATATGATTTGCAACCTAGTTACAGCTAGAAATCTTAGTTGCAACTAGCAAAAAAAAAACTCGGTTGCAACCACTTACAACTAAAAAGCTTCACTTGCAGCTCCACTTGCTACTAAAAAAAATGGTTGTAACCCATTTGCAAAGTATAAAAACCCGGTTGCAACCCACCCGTAACTGAAAAATCTCACTCACTTGCAACCTCACTTGCGACTCCAAAAATATCTTAGTTGCAACCCCACTTGTAACTGCAAAATCTCAGTTGCAACCCTACTGCAACTGGAAATCCCAGATGCCTAATTTCAAATAGAAAATCTTTGTTGCAGGTCCACTTGCAACTAGAAGAAAAACTCAGTTGCAACCCACTTGCAACTCGAAAAAACCTCAGTTACAACTGAAAAAATCTCAGTTATAACCCGCTTGTAACTGAAAAATATAAGTTACAACCCACTTGCAACTCAAAAAGACCAGAGTTGCAGGTCACTTGTAATTTGAAAACCTCAGCTGCAACTCACTTGCAATTGAAAAATCCGAAGTCCAACCAACTTGCAATTCGAAAAGCTGAGTTGCAATTCACTTGCAACTAGAAAAAAACAAATGTTCCAACTGAAAAATCTAAGTTGCAACTAAAAAACCAGTTGCAAATCTACTTGCAACTGAAAAGGAATCTCAATTGCAGCACTACTACAACTCAAAACTAGTTGCAATTGGAAAATACCCGTTACACCTTATCTTGCAACTCATATAAAACTTATTTGCAACCCACTTCCAACTCAAAAAAACCAGTTAAAACCCGCGTACAAAACTAGGCCATCACAAATAAGAACGGAGTGTGATGTCTCGGGAGTCGAACGAGATTTAAATTTAAACTCCATCGACTGAGCATTAGTAAAACTAAAAGAATATACAAACCACGAGGAAATAAAAAACTATTCAGAATATTTTTCTACACGATATCGACAAGGACTTTAGTAGATCAAAAGTAAAGTTTATATAACGAAGAAAAGCTGAAACATAAAAAAGTTCTAAAGCAGTTCCACATAAAACAAAGTTGATAGGATGAAGATACAAGTAGCATATTTTCCATATGTAGCAACATATCTTATGCAGACAAAAAGCAAGATACATGGAAAAAGTAAATCAAAGTGTGGCATTTCATAATGCAAGAAATCATGATAAATATTTAGAAACAGGTAGCTTATGGGCATGGTCGTAGGTATGGTCAGCTCGCAGTTGGAGGTCACAGGTTCTATACTCATCGGACAATATCTGACAACCATACAATCCTACTAAAACAATATCATCTGGAACTTCTAGACATATTGACTCTGCAATGAAAAATCCAATGGCCCAGGATTTTTTTTTCTTCTTAGTTGCAACCCCTGTGTAATCAGAAAAATCTCGGTTGCAACCCATATGAAAATTTCATGCCAACACGAGTCACCGTGTAAATCGTCCAATGATCCATGAATTATTTTTCTATGTTGAAACCCATGTGCAAATTGATAAATTGAAGTTCCTACTCAACACCAATTAAATATAACTCTTTGAGACCTTTTCCCATTTATATCCGTGTATAACTTAAAAAGGTAACGAATATATGTTATATTTGTGTCGAATATAGTGTACGTGTTAGGTTACGTTTGGACTTGGAGTTGTAATAGGTGTGGATAGGTTACGAGTAGTGTTAGAGTATAACTCTTATAGCCTAGGCCTCCCATTTAATGTGGGGTTGCCACACAATGTAACCATGGCGACTTGATAGCAGCAGGCGCGCAAGGGGAGCCGACGGTTTGTGCCGGCGACCAAGGCGGCCGGTACACCGGTATCAATGGGGAGGTGCGCCCGTAGTCATGCCCCGCAGATGTAGGCGAGTTCGCCGAACTGCGTTAACAAATCTCGGTGTCATCATCATGCTGTAATTGCTTGGTCCTCGGTAGATCGATTGTGCGCCTACGATTTGTAACAATATACACATTCAAATGCAAAGCTCTAAACATGGTCCAGACAGACGCGCCCACACACCGACAAACAAATCCTCACCGTAAATGAAAACTGCTTTGTTGACACAAATACAAGAAAAAACAAAGACCAAAATTAACTAAAATAAATAAAATAAAAAAGAAAACACAAACGAGGCTGCCTGCCTTCAAGCCTCTCTTTTAGAAGAAGCTGCGTGCTAGTACACTGCTACAGCTGAATAGACCATGGCAAACAAAAATACTTGTGATGGCACGAGAAGGCCCATCCGAACAAAAATAAGCAAAGAGCTTATCACGTTCCTGGCCCATACAAAGCCCACACGTTCCAAGACGTGCCACAGGGCCTCGTCGGACTAGTCGTCCGTCACCCTAATCGTAGACAACTCAAACGAGGCGAGACAAATCTTAATGCTGCAGATCCTACGGCTCTAAACATGTCTGAGATCTAAACTTGTTTCACGCGAATATGAGCTGACTCTGAAAACGAAAAGCGCGTTCTGACCTAGGCGACTAGGGTTTCATGACCTAGGCGACTAGGGGTTCTGTTCCGAATCTTCTTCGTGTTGTTTTCTACTCCGGTTTCTTGATCCTTCATCGCGATTGCTTCTCTGCGCGGATTGCACGTGGATCATACAATCTCGAGCGTTAGGGTTTCTGTCCGGGGTGTATCGCTTGGCGTTCTTCTCTTTCAGCGATGTCGACAGCCCCTGGTTCTTCGATGGGAAGCGGATCGGGGAGTAAGAAGGATGAGGATATCGGCGATCTGCTAGGGAGACTGGGATTTGAGGAGGATGAGGTGGATGATTTGATTTTTGAAGAGCAAGATGACACACCGATCGAAGGGGTGAAGTGGATGGCTTTGGCCCGGGTGCATACCACAAACATGTTTAGTCCGCAGACTTTTGAACAGCACATGATCAACGCCTGGAGCCCGGCGAAGGAGATAAAGATGAGGCCATTAGAGTGGAACTTGTTCTCAATACAGTGTCATTGCCTTGGAGATTGGCTCCGAGTGTCTGAACAAGGGCCATGGTTATTTAGGCAAAACGCCGTATCCATAGAACCATACGATGGTTTGTGCTCTCCGGGATCGGTAGATCTGAACTTCTTTGAAGCGTGGGTACAAATTCATAAGCTACCAGAGGGATACCGACCCAATGCTCTTATCAAAAACCTGGTGGAAAAGAAAATTGGCAAGGTCTCGAAGGTGGAGACTGCATTGTATGGGATGGGTGATTTTGTGAGAGCTAGGGTTCGTATTGACACAAGGGTACCATTGGCAAGATTTGTCTCAGTATCTAGAGGTGGGCAACGTGAATTTTACAAAATTCAGTTCGAGAAATTTCCCAAATTCTGTGGGGTATGCGGTATGTTGGGCCATGTTTCTTTAGAATGTGGTACCGGGGAACATGATATCTCCATGTTAAAGTGGGGTGATTTCTTGAAGGCGGACCCAATAACATGGCATGGAAGAAGGAACTTCGGAGGGGGCAGGAGCATGGGAACAGGTGGAGGACGTAGAGGTGGCCGTGAGTTTGGCGGTAGGGGAAGAGTGGCATCGGTAGTTCATGATTGGAGACAGCACCCTGAACATAATTTCGTAGGAGGCTCCAAGAGAGATGATGATCTCACCGATACTGCATCCAGTCCGATAAAAACCACTGACATTGTCATGTCGGACATCGGCAAACAGACCAAAAGATCTCTGAATTTCATGTCTGATAAACAGAACCTGCGGGTTGGTGAGCCTGAGGATACTATGCTAATTAATCACAAAGGAGATGGGGAGGATACCCAAGGATCAAATGATCAACTTGAGAGAGTGGATAATATCAAGGAGAAGGCAAAGAGACAGAAAAGTGCAAGTGAAAACTCGATAGCAAACTCAAATTCAGAATCGGCGGGCTCCTTCGAGGGGTGCCGCCGGGAGCAATGATAATCATATTCTGGAACTGCCGGGGAATGCGTAAGTCCTCGGCAGTTCGTGCGCTCCTGGAGCTCCAGGGGCGGTTACATCCGGATGTGCTTTTTCTGTCTGAAGCTCATCTGTGTAAAGCTAAGGCGGAAAACCTTCGTTCTAGATTGAAGTTTGATAACATGCTGGTTTCGGAAAGTGACGGGAGGAGTGGTGGACTCGTCATGTTCTGGAACAGAGAAATAGAGGTAACATCGTTTGAGATCACTAACAATTACATCGACCTGAGGATCAACGAGCACAGTGAGATGGGATGGCGTCTAATTGGCTTGTATGGTGAACCTAGTAGTGAAAATAAATATCTCACTTGGGAGTATGTTAGATCATTGCATGCAGCTGTGGATTTACCGTGGCTATTAGCGGGAGATTTCAATGAAATAATGTATTCCAGTGAGAAGGAGGGGGGTGCTGTGAGACCCCAACGGCTGATGCAGGCTTTCAGAGACACGATCAATGATTGCAACTTAGAGGATATGGGTTTTTCGGGTGATGTGTACACGTGGAGAAGAGGCAAAATCAGAGAACGTTAAGACAGAGGGGTCTGCGACAGTAGGTGGGCTGACATGTTCCCTGCGACTGTTTTGGTTAATGAGGAGTATGGAAAATCTGACCACCGGCCGATTCTGATCAATACGGATATGGGTACTGTCAACCAAAGGCGAACACCGAGCCCACCCCGTTTCGAAGCAAGGTGGCTCTGTGAGCAAGATGTCGAAGCAATCATTCAGACTGCTTGGGAGAGGGCAAAACAACTTCATGCCTCGGAATCAGTGAGCACGCACACGAAGTACGTACATGAGTCATTACATGCATGGGATAAAGAGGTGCTTAAGGGGCCTAGGAAGAGATTACGCGAACTTCAGAAGGAACTAAATGACATACTGTCTGGTCCTCTGTCTGACGAGGCAACAGCAAAACAAATGGAAGTACATCTTAAGATGGAAAATCTATTGGAGCAAGAGGAACTATATTGGGTGCAGCGTGGTCGGGTGAATTGGTTGCAACACGGTGACCAAAATACAACATTCTTTCACAGGTTTGCTTCGGCCAGGAAAAAAAGAAATCATATTTCTATTCTAAAGGAGGACGGGGGTACGGTGATCGATGAACCTGATCGTATGATGTCGCACACAAGAGACTACTTCCATGATCTTTTTACTGCAGGTGTTGCGGTCCCTGAAGAGGAGACTATACAGAAAGTTATGCCGTCGGTTTCGCATGAGATGAACCTAGCTCTGGTGGCTCCTTTTACTAGAGAGGAGGTTAAAAAAGCAATGTTTAACATAGGTGATCTAAAAGCCCCGGGGCCTGATGGGTTACACGCGGTTTTCTACAAAAGATTTTGGCATATTATTGGTGAGGACCTGACTGATGAGGTCCTTGCGGCGGTAAATTCAAAGGTAATTCCAGAGGGGTGGAATGATACTACTATCGTTTTGATTCCTAAAGTTGAGAAGCCAGAGCATATTACTCAGTTCCGTCCAATTAGTCTTTGCAATGTTGTCTACAAGGTGATCTCGAAACTCATTGCGAGTAGACTGAAAGTACTGTTACCTGATATCATCTCTCCTACCCAAAGTGCGTTCATTCCCGGTCGCTTAATCACTGACAATATATTGGTGGCCTATGAATCATACCATTATCTGAAGAATAAGAGAGAGGGAAGACAGGGTTTCTGTGCTGTGAAATTGGACATGCACAAGACTTATGACAGGGTTGAGTGGAGTTTTCTCAGAGGTATTCTTTTACGACTGGGTTTCGATTGTGAGTGGGTTAATCTGGTAATGGCTTGCGTATCTTCAGTAAGGTACAAAATTCGACTCAATAATGATTTATCTGATTATGTTTATCCCACTAGGGGTCTCCGTCAGGGAGACCCTCTATCACCTTACCTGTTTCTGCTATGTGCTGAAGGACTCACCAGTTTATTGAAATATGAGGAGAGTCTGGGGAATATTATGGGAGTGAAAGTGTGCAGGATGGCCCCGGCAATCTCTCATTTGTTATTTGCGGATGATTCTTTAATATTAATGAGAGCGGATGGTGGAAACGCAGCATCTTTGAGGCGTGCCCTGTCGGATTACTGCTCAGCTTCTGGACAATTGGTGAGTGATGCGAAGTCGAGCATTTTCTTTAGCCCTAACACAGATACTGATACCAGAGTGGAGGTTTGTTCTATTTTAAATATCATGACTGAGGCAATGACTGATAGATATCTCGGTCTCCCACCTATGGTTGGTGTTGACAGGGCTGACTGTTTCAAACACCTTATTGAGAGAGTGTGTAAAATTCTTAGTGGTTGGAAAGAGAAGAAGTTATCTTTCGGTGGTAAGGAAGTTTTGCTTAAGGCTGTCATTCAAGCTATTCCTGCTTATGCGATGTCTGTATTCAAGCTACCTAAACAGATCATTAAAGGGATAATCACTGCAATGTCCCAGTTCTGGTGGGGAGATGATGATCAAAAGAAACATATGCATTGGTTTGCGTGGTGGAAAATGTGTGTTCCTAAGAGGAAGGGAGGTATGGGATTTAGAGACCTCCAAAGTTTTAATCTAGCAATGCTTGCTAAACAATGTTGGAGATTGTTATCATGTCCAGATTCTTTGTGTGCACAAGTGTTAAAAGCTAAATACTATCCTACGGGAGATATTATTAATTGCCAGTTGAAGAAGGGGAGTTCTTTCACATGGCAGAGCATATGGGCTGGTATTCAAACTTTTAAAAGAGGACATATATGGAGAATTGGAGATGGCTCGAGTACTAGAATTTGGGAGGATCCCTGGATCCCCTCAAGTCCGAACAGGAGGATTACGATGAGAAGGGGTAACATTGTCTTAACTCATGTTTCGGAATTGATTGACGCGGATAATGGAGTCTGGGATGAGGACTTGATTAATGAAATATTTTGGCCAATCGATGCGCAGAGGATATTGCATATTCCCCTGGCAATTGGCAGGTTTGATGATTTCGTTGGGTGGCATCATACAAAATCCGGGACGTTCTCGGTTAAATCTTGTTATCACCTTGAGTGGGAGCATCAGCACGGTATCAAGCTAAGAAGAACGGGAGATTACGGCACTTCGTCGTCACTTCCCATATGGAAAACGTTGTGGTCTCTCAGTGTACCTGCGAAGGTTAAAATCCATTATTGGAGATCTCTATATGGCGCTATCCCGTGTAATGGAGTGCTGGCCAATCGACATATGAGGCCTAGTTCTGATTGCACCTTATGCTTGACTGCGTGCGAGAGTATTAGGCACGCGTTCTTCCAATTCCCGAGAGTATAGGAGATTTGGAACCATCTGGGAGTACTGGATATTATCAACCAAGTCTGTGACATTGAGGTTGAAGGCGAATCAGCCTTGGAAGCTATACTTCGTGATACCAATGCTACAGCGCCGCTAATTTCTGAGGTGGGCCGCAATGAACTAGTTGCTGTAGCTATTTGGTATATTTGGTGGGAGAGGCGCCGAGCAACGAAGGGGGAAACGGTGCAATCTACCGTGAAATCAGCGCATGCAATAACGGCGCTTGCCCTTAATTTTTCCAAGGCGAAAAAGAAGAATTCCCAAATACCGAGGGCAGGTTGGCTAAAACCGAGAGAAAACTTTGTAAAATTAAATGTTGATGCGGGTTTTTCTGTGGACACAGGCACGGGGAGCTCGGGTGCTATTCTTCGCGATGATAGAGGGATGTTCTTGGCGGCTTTCTGTCGAGGTTTTCCTTATGTTTCTGACCCAGCTACTGCAGAAGCTTATGCTCTCCGTGACGGCCTTCTTTTGGCGGGACAATTGGGGTGCAACAGACTTGAAGTAAATTCGGATTGCTTGGAAGTAATTGAGGTAATGATCAATGGAGGAAATCACCTTGGTCCAGCTGTGGCGATCTATGAGGAGTGTGTCATGTTATGTCGCAATTTCTCCACGGTTATTTTCTCACATTGCCACAGAGAAGCAAATGGTGCAGCACACTTATTAGCTAGTAATGTAGAGGGGTTTCTGTCAGTTTCTTGGCAGGATGATCCACCTGATTTTCTTGTAAGCACTCTAGCTAACGATGTATCCCTGTTATGATTGTGGCAGCAAGTTTTTTACGCACTCTTTTCCTTACCAGGGTACCTGAGGGGACTGGAAGGTTTTTAATTAGGCGGCTTGCTTGCTTAATATAAGTGGTTTTAAATTTCAAAAAAAAAACATGTATGAGATCTAACTAATTCTCAGGCGCATGAGAATTAGCAAATCCGTTTTTTTTCTTTATCCAAATTCTTAGTTGGCGTACTGATAGCATTTTTCACTCAATTTACCCCTAAATTCATAGTTAGTAATAAATAAAAAACAGTAGTCTCATTTAGGGTGACTTCTTTTATGTTTCTGCTTATGCAGAAGCCAGTTTCTGGGTTGTGGTGAGGAGAAACTGTTGTGGAGAAAAACTCAATAAACTCCTCAGGAGACTTCTTTTGGCTTCTACTGTTTTTGCTTATTTGCTAGATTAAGTTGTGATATGTCCGATATACCCCCGAATTTGATATGCCCACTTAATAAACGGATATGTATGTATCATACGCTACGTTTAAATAGAAAATAAGCTAGATATTAGCATAAGATAATATGAAAGAGTCTAGTTATTTCGGAATTACAATAGTAATACTCCCTCCGATCCATATTAATAGGTGCTGAAATGGATGTATTTAGACCTGTTTTAGTGCTAGATACATCCACTTCAGCACCTATTAATATGGATCGGAGGGAGTATATTTATTAATCCAGTACATGCCAAAATTAGCTAGATCATTTTTCATAGTACGCGCTAACAATTTTCAAGACATTGCTGCAGCAGTTCAGACAAAAACGATACTACTATCAGGAGGAACAGAGGCAGAAAATTCAGCCTCCACCTCCCGTCGGCACTGGAGGGGCCAGCCAACTCGGTGGGTTGTCGGCGCCAATTTCGGTGTACACGAGCCGGCCGACGCAGACCGCATACACTGGCCGCACATCTCCCCCATATCTGGCCACAGCATGTACACACGCACGCCACGGCCGACCCGGACAGTGAGGCGGCGTGGTGCTCAGCCACTTGCTGGAGTGGATCCACGTTCAAAACAGAGATAGCTAGCTTGTGCACGGTCGATCGATTCGATCCATGAGCTAGCTAGCTTTGTGCACCGTAGATGGATTTGATTCAAATCGATCGAGTTAGCTAGCTTGTGCACGGTTGGGGTTGGCTTCTTTTGTGACTGGCATCTCGTCGGAGTGGCCGTGGCGGCACGGAGCGAGGATGGCGGTTCGTGCTCCCGAGCGCCCAGCCGAATTGCGGGGCAGCAGTCATCGGGGGAGGGGACAAGCTCAAGCCGGTGCTGGAGGTGCGGATGGTGGCGGAGCTTGGTGTGGACAGCGGCGCCAGAGCTTGGTGCGGACGGCGGTGCCGGAGGACGAACGAAGGAGCTCCTAGAGATCCATCGGCGGGGCGGTAGAAATAAGCTGTGCACAATCCAGAGACTTCTTTTAAGATTCTGCTGTTTGGGACCTAGAAACAGCCCAGAAACTTAAAAGAAGTGTCCCTTAGTTAGCCCGCCTAGCTACTGATTTCAAGCTCCGCAATTGAACACGAAAGTCATGTGAAATGACAAGCTGAAACTACTCGTCAAAAAAAAAATTCAAACAGTCGACCTTGTGTGATAGGTTTGACGAAATTCATCTATTTTTTTTGCAAATATGAACACACAATTAGAAAGTAACCTTTAACGAAAGTTCGAACTGATTGCCGTCTTCAGAGAGTCGTCGCGACGTTAACCGACGGCGGTAGTTCACGGATGTTGCTGACATGTGCTCAACCACGCATGTGGAGACGGCTCCTCCGCCGACTCCATCGGAGAGGGAGTAGACTCCGAATCTGGTATTTGAATTGGGACTTTTTGGATTTGTAGCGACATAGAGCATGATAGACGTACGCTCATACTAATAGACGAGAGTAGGGAGGCAGAAAGCGACGAAACGGTGAGAAAATGAAGGTGTGAATACAAATCAGTATAATTACGGGAAAATAAGAAGCTCGTGATAATTATATTGTGAAGACGTGAAAGAAACACTTGACCGAAATTACGGTTTGCGAACAACCGCACATCACTATAGGCAAACTGTATCTACCTTTACACACAAGACTAGATTAACATAAATGTGTGTGATATGGTCAAGTTTGGAAGACATAAAAGTTTAAATAACTGAATGCGATGATGTCAGTTCTATATAAAGAAACCGTCTGCGAGAATTTATACAAGTAAATCGTGACCGCTTTAAAGTTATACCGTAAAGTTACGACGTACACGGAAAAAACGCTAGCTTAGCTTTGTTTACCCAACTTAACGGGTCATGTATCTTCGCTAGGCTAGCAAGTATAACTTTTTTTCTTTATCCAAATTCTTAGTTGGCGAGATCTGATAGCATTTTTCACTCAATTCACCCCTAAATTCATAGTTAGTAGTAAATAAAAATCTGTAGTCTTATTTAGTTGGCCTGCCTAGCTACTCATTTCTAGCTCCGCAACTGAACACAAGAGTTATGTGAAATGGTGACCCGAAACTACTCGTCCAAGAAAATTTCAAACAGTTGACCGTGTGCGATAAATTTGACAAAATTCGCTTGATTTTTTAGCAAATGTGTGAACACAAAATTAGAAACTAACGTTTAACGAAAGTTCGAACCGATTGATTGCCGTCTCGGGAGTCGTCGCGACGCTAACCGACAGTGGGAGTTCAGGGATCCTGCTGACCTGTGCTGAACCACACACGTGGAGACGGCTCCTCCATCGACTCCATCGGCGAGGGAGTAGGCTCCGAATATGGTATCTGAATAGGGTCTTTTTGGATTAGTAGCGAGATAGAGCATGGTAGCCGTGCGCTCGTACTAATAGACGAGAGTAGAGAGTCAGAAGGCGACGAAACGACGCGAAAATGAAACTGGAAAGACAAATCAGTATAATTACGGGGAAATAAGAACCTCGTGGTAGTTATATTGTGAAGACATGAAAGAAACACTGGACCGAAATTAGGGTTTACGAACAACCGCACATCACTATAGGCAAACTGTATCTACCTTTACACACAAGACTAGATTAACATAAACGTGGGTGATATGGTCAAGCTTGGAAGACAGAAAAGTTTAAATAATTGAATGCGATGTCAGTTCTATAAAAAGAAATCGTCTGCGATAGTTTATACAAGTAAACCGTGACAGCTTTAAAGGTATATAGTAAAGTCGCGACGTACGTGTGCGATTGGAGTTCTAAATTGCTCAAGATCTATACTGTGCGGGCCGAATTATGGACTACGTACGTGGATGCCTTTTTGCTCAAACATTTCTGCACGGCTTGCTTAAGGAGCCTCTAGCATATCTTTTATCCCGCGGGCTCTTAAGTATGGATAATGGCCGCAAAAAACACGTTTTTATTAGTCAAAAACGCTTCGACGAAACAGATACACTAAATCCGTTGTGCGAAACAGAATATTCTGTTTTACCGCTCGGTTTTAAGGAGTCTGTTCCGCCGCCGCAGAATCCGAACCCTCAAATCACCTGTTATGTCACCATTTCAGCACATATGTACCCCTCCAAACAATGAGATTATAACTCATCACATCTATACACAACTAATATTAAATAAGGACCATTTGTCAAGTGTGACTACCTTAAATAGCAATTTCAGCACATTTATACACAATTAATATCAAACAATGTAAAATAAAATATAAATAAATTGTGTATTGTACACTACAACAATAGTCCATTATTACAACACTTGAAAATCTACCAATTAAACAAATAATTCAATACAAGAATTGTCTCAAACTCAAATAATGTTTCTCAAATGTAGTCCGACGGAGTGCCATACGCAATTACTCCTATCGCGGCGGAGATCTTTTGGTATGCGCTAAGTCAAATTCATCCTACATCGTTCCTTCGCCGGGTGAAGAAACGGCAGTTCACCTCGCACGCTTCGACAATTTTAACGAACAGTGAGCGGCGCATTTGGTACCTTCTTCGGAAGAGATGAGAGGGGTACGTGAACTTCTCGGCGATGTAGTCTTGCATGAGCATCTCGTGCCCGAGTTGGCGGTTGCGCGGGATGCAAAGGCGGCCGACCTTCGATCCCCGGTGGCGCATATTCCTACACTTGTCCTCGAATTCCTTCACCGCGAGGACGACGACCATCATCTGCTGCCGGTGGTTGGCGAGCAAGGCTTCGTTCGAGGAGGGATCCTCGAGCAGAAATTTCTCGCACATGGTTAAATCCATCAATGAATCCGCAAAAAACAAGCGGGTGAGAGGATTTTGACCAAGACGCTGCGAATCCGAGCATAGGAAGGCACTCACCGGCTGAGGCGCGAACGGTGCGGCTGTCCCTGGGCGGCTTCTTTTCCGTCTGTGACGCGCTCGATCGAGGGCAGAACCGACTCCAGGCGGCTGTTGGAAGGACGTTGTAGCGATGGCGTGTGCTTGAAAAGCGGCAGCGGGGCCTCATGGCCGGCGGGGAAACTAGCCGCGGCAAAGCCGGGGCGGCGCAGGCGGCGACGGTGGCGGCTGGCAGCAAAAGGGGTGCGGGAGGGGAGGGATGTGAAGGCGTGCTGAAATGTCCCTCACGCCAAGAGTTTTTACGTATGGGGGACACGCTCGGGCCGGCTCGGCAATCCTTTTCTTTGACGGTCGGAGAGGCCATTTTCGGGTGCCATCTAAAAAAAATTATGGCTAACAGGATTTGATATGTCTCCTATGGCCACTTTTTTCGACCAAACCCGCAAGATTTACGCCAGGTGTAGTGGTGTCTTCGCTGGTGGTCCGATCCTGGCTCTCTTAGGGCTGGCCGTTTTACGCACGGATCTGGTGCTAGGCGTTGTGTAGCGCTTGTTTTATCTTATCTTTTTTCTGATTTGTAAAAGATGTTCCTCAACACTGGTAGCGTGTGGCTGTTTAGTTTTATTAATTTAAAACCGGGTTTTATAGCCTTTTATATATATAAAAATTGGTTATTATATTGTTCGACGTGGGATGGGAAGTATGCTAAAGATGCTTATCTGTAGACTATTTTGCTCCTCCCTCCGATCCGGTCCGATTTGGTTGTTGCGACAATTAAATCCAATCGAAGGGAGTTTTTTTTCTCTTAAATGTACAGGCGTGACTTCCAAGTTCATATTAAACTAGAAGAATACCCCGCGTATTGCAGTGGGTACGTATCTCTTAAAAAAAATCTGTAACTGAAATGGATATAAGGTGTATGAAGTATTACATTAGCAAGATTCAATTGATCACATAATCAATATGCTAAATATAATTCGTGTGATATTGTTGTATATTTTGAGAAATAAATATTATTGACATGGATAATTGTATGGTTGAAAAAACATGGCATGAATATGTGGCATGTAATATGTAATATCATAATTATTAGTTGAGAAATAAATATTGTTGACATGGATAATTGTATGGTTGAAAAAACATAGCATGAATATGTGGCATGTAATATGTAATATCATAATTATTAGTGGAGATGATATGGATAATTGATTGGCTAAAATGGTGGGTGATGTGGATAGTTTGCATGTTGAGATAGAAAAATCATAAATGCATGTTACTAGGGTTTTGTCTTATAAGAAGTACTAGCAAACATGCCCGTGCGTTGCTACGGTTTTATGTTTAAACATGCATATTTGGCTTTTTCATATGCTGTAACGGAAGTAATCACACACATAGCCTAAACAAATTTCCACATACTTATGATTCAATCCGAGACATTTTGATTTTTTAGTGTTGTATTCAAAATTCGTAGAATGATTGCAACACTTTAAAAATAAAATTGATCCATGTTATTATGCGCGGACAAAGACACCTAATATACATCTTGGCAAAGCATTTTTTTGCATTAATCCATGTCCATCCAAATAACCGCTAGAAATATAATAAATATAAAAGAGAAACTTGGGCATGTTCCGGAAGAAATCTTTTGATATTGGTTGAGAAGTGCATTTGGTGAGGATAAGAATCCCTTGTAGAAGTTCATGTATCAGAACAGAATACTCTAAAAAGAACCGTTAGGGATTTGAACATGCTACAGCATGCTATGCAATAATTTTCTGAATCTGAAGTATTTCTGAATCTCAACAAAATATAGCATCACACTGTCAAGTTACTAAACCGAAAACAAAATGCTCCCTGGCAATATAGTTTAACTCTAAAGCTCAGTTAATTGAAGTGTGCTTGATAATATCTGAAACCTTATTTCTGATTTTTGACATGGACAGATCATGGCCTTCACGCAATTCTAGCATCACCAAAAAGGAAAATATAAGAATCTGTTCTAGAACAAATCAGAACTACAAAAAAAGCGCATTTGAAGAAGAGGATGTAAGCAATGGGAAGGAAACATGTGCCTCACCTCCAGCTGCCCATGCCCACTCCCAAAAACAGGCTCAAGGCGACCGAGTCCTCTCCCAGGAGAAGCGTGTTCTGAAGCGCCGTGCTTGCACTCGCACTACAGCAGCATGCTCCAGGTGAGCGGCATCTAGTGGCGGGGCGCGTCTAGGAAGCGAACGTCATGGCCCCAGAGCGTCTCGAGCCGACAGCTCGACTCGCAGGAGGCGAGGGCCGACGAATCGCAGGAGAAGAACCTGCTGACGGCAGCTGTTGCGGGCTGGTCGCCTCTACTGCGCATCATGGCTGCAGGGACCTGGATGGCGGTGAGGAAGGAGCCCGGCGCAGAGTCGTACCTCGCCAGCCCCGCCATCACGCCTGTTATTCTGCTCAGTCATGTGCAGCCGAAGCTCGAGGAGATATTCCTCTGCCCAGCATCAGCGTCCTCCTGTTTGGCGCCGCTTTCGCCGCGACGATGCTGCCACAGCAGGCCCCATCAGCCCCACTGGCGACAATGTGGATCTCAGGAGGAGGCCGCGGTGTGCCGACGGCGGCATGAGAGATGCCTATTCTCCTTCACCCTCGAAAACTTGTAGATCGCATCCCTCTCTGCACGATCGATCTCCTTGGTCTCCCAGCATGTACTTTAGCCTTAGCAGCGTGTTGCAGCGGCGCGCGAAGGGAGAGTGGTCGCGGAGGCACCACACGTGTAACCTATGACGACTTGATAGCAGCAGGCGCGCAAGGGAAGCCGGCGGCTTGTGACGGCGACCAAGGCGGCCGATGCAGCGGTATCAATAGGGAGGAGCGCCCGTAGTCATGCCCCGCAGAGTAGGCGAGTTCGCCGAACTGAGTTAACAAATCTCGTATCGTCATCATTGCTGCGATTGCTTGGTCCTCGGTAGATCTACAGGTGCGCCTACGATTTGTAACAAGTGGTATCAGAGCGAGGTTCGGAAGTCCCAGGAAGTTGATCTAGAGGATGCCAGAAGCATCAAGGGCACGGTAATCGGATCGATTCGAAAGTGGCGACGGCAACGTGTGGTAGCAGGCGCTTGTGAGCAAGGCATAATCGTCAAGATCGGAAGCTACGACGGCGAGCGATGTACGTGCAGCAGATACCGCGTTGGGCAGGTGCCGCAACAGCACAAACGTGTGCATGTGGCCCAGGCTGGATGGCTTGATGTGATTTGGTGTGATGATGCCTGGACTTGGGCATGCAAGGCGTGTCAGGTCAAGAGGCTCAAGGCGCGAATCCTGGATTGTGCATGGCCAAGCTGTCCACCAGTGCACGCGTCTGCTCGGCCACATGATCAATGCGCGATGGAGATTTGTTATGTTAGAAAAAAAAAGATGTGCATCGGTGAATCAGCTTACTATGGATGGATTGATCGGGTGTGCATACATGAGTTGAGAGCAAAAAGAAAAAAAATACAAAGGAGAAGCCACGTGTGGGAGTGGGACTACAAACAATTGGTTTGTTTTTCGTTTAGACACATGAAGGCTGTCAAGGGTATTTTTATTTTTGTGTTGCTCTTTGTTTTGTGTGTTCATTGTTCGTCCAGATGACAGCGGATTGGAGACGCACATGGAGGATCATGCATATGCAAGGCGTCGGACGGTGCACGGCAATTTGGCGTGTGTACTAGGCGCAAGGTGGAGCATGGTCGCAGTCGGATACGTTCGGCTGGGTTGGACTGGACAGTTTGACGGGATAGAATACGGTGAAGATCGGCGATGACGACGTATGAGCGTGACGGCTGATGGTGTCCGAATTCTGTGGCGTGGCAACACGCGGCGCATGGTTATGCGTGCTTCAACATGACATGGCGCGGGGTTGATTCAAGATGGTGCAACGTGAGATCTTGAGGTCGACGGGGCGTGGGGTGGACTGATCATCTACCATGGAGGCATGTTGAAGGTGGAGTTGGATTCTAATGATTCAACTCAGCTGATGGAGGGGTTACGGCGTAAGCGCGGAGAGTCGAAGCCTAGTCAACGGGAAGGCGAGAAGCACGTTGGTCGGACTGGACGTCACGGTTCGAGAGATTCGTGGAACTCGGCATCGGTCGGGTATGACTGATGGTTATCTGCAGTGGGGCCTAAGATGGTGTGGGTTACTGACCCTTGAGATCTTGGCCAAGATTGCTGATACTCGACAAGGTAATAGCGGCGAGGTGTGCGGTAAGCACGGGACACGACGACGGACCAGGGCACGGGCGGTCGGACATGAGGTTTGACTTGTGTGCAGAGGTTCTGAAGCAGTGTTGGCGAGTACCAGATTTAAGTTGGTGACTAGGTCTATGTTGATTGACATCAGGTGCTAGACATGGGTCAGCCATGGAAAATCTGAGAAAGTGTTAGAAAGTCCATAATGCCGGAAGCTTGGACAGTACATGGCCGTATATTCTGTGATGTTGATTGCACATGGAAAAGTGTGAGTTGACAAGATGCAGAAGGAGGCGGAGTGCTATAGCTGTGGGACATGTAGAAGACTATCCAAGAAAACTATCCAAGAAAAAGATGAGACAACTGTGAATTTGATTCAAAGTGACTAAAGCGCGACGGTGAAATTCCTTCAAGTTTCACGTAAACCAGTGGTCGGTATGTGATGGTGTTGACTGGAAGAAGGGACTAAAGTTGCAGGTGGAGTCACGTGGAGTCTGAGAGTAGCAGTGGACCTCATGGAAGACAGCTCAAGTCCGGAGTACATGGAGGTTTGACGCATTGACGAATTCAAGGTGGCGGAGTATATTCGCCAAGGTGAAGCTTGTTGTGTTTGTGTCGAATATAGTGTACGTGTTGGGTTACGTTTGGACTTAGAGTTGTAATAGGTGTGGATAGATACGGGTAGTGTTCGAGTCGGACACTAGTAGGCTTGGCCTCTCATATAATGAGGGGGGCACCACACGTGTAACCTATAACGACTTGATAGCAGCAGGCGCGCAAGGGAAGCCGGCGGCTTGTGCCGGCGACCAAGGCGGCCGATGCAGCGGTATCAATGGGGAGGAGCGCCCGTAGTCATGCCCCGCAGAGTAGGCGAGTTCGCCGAACTGCGTTAACAAATCTGTGTCGTCATTATTGCTGCGATTGCTTGGTCCTCGGTAGATCTACAGGTGCGCCTACGACTTGTAACATGGGGGGTGCCTGCACGAGGTGGACAGGCTGGATATGCAGGTCAGGGACGGCCGCTCGCGAGGGTCGCTCGTCATCATGGCCGGCAATGGTCGACTCTGGCCTTTTCTACTCGACATCGGTCATCTCGTCAGCTACAATTTGTTTCTCGTCTTGATTTGCAGCCGGCGCACACACACTAAAACTGGAATCAATATTGTTGATTTATATTCCGTGAGAGGCGGTCCCTGCCGGATAGGGGAGAAGGCAACCGGCTTTGACACTGGCACAGAATCATTGTGGGAGGCGTACAACCCTATGGCCCATATGTACGACTACGAAACCAGCCCACATGTACGACGGACGAAACCAAACGAACCGGACGGACGAAAAACATACGAAATATGGGAGGAAGAAACCTTATTGCCTTTATTAGTAGGTAGATAGATAGATTGGAACGGGAATCATCTGGAAAGGGCCGACGCATCTGCTAGTGGCTGCCTCGCTGTCTATCCTTTAAATTGCATCTCCATTCTGCACCCTTGAACAGTACAGTACTCTCTCACACACACATTTTCTTATTCTCAGCAACGTTCACACTCACATGCACACGATATTTTTGTTCTTTAACTGACCGGTACAACAGTGCAGGAGTAACAGTCCAGGACAGGATCGGTACTGTAGTAGGCTTCTTCTATACAGTACTATGTTTTAGTTCTCTGGAAATGCGCAGGCCAGGAAACTAGTGCATTTCTTGCAACTCCACTTAATTAGAAACGTGTATTTTGGCGTATACTTTTTGAGAAATTCCGACAAAAAATTATAGAGATACCTATTATAGCTGGGACAAAAGAGCGCTCTCCCACGATCTAGACACTTTTAGCTGTCAGATTTCTGCTGAACATTTTCAGCTGTCGGATATCTTACCATTTTCGAGCTGGGCCAAATGTCCCCGTGAGGCGCTTCTCTGGAGGTCAAACCGTCCCACTGTCGTTAATTTGTCCGAAACACGGTAAAGCCAATTAACTCGAGGCCAACGTGAGCACTGATCGATTAAAAAAGAAAGTGTTGGGCGTTCTTCGGAGGATCGGAACACCCGATCCTTTGTATGGAGCGCTTGACACGTCCCCCGTGTCTCCACTCGCGTCATCCAGCACACAAAAAAAACACTTCTTTTTCTTCCCCGCACACACTGCTAACCGTAATTCACCTCCAGAGTCCTGCTTGCCGAACCTGCAACCGGAGCTCCCTCCACCCCGTCGGAGGTAGCACGGCCGCTCGTCGACGCCGGTGGCAGCACGTTCCCGCGCCTCTTGTAGCACTGCCAACGCCGGCCATCGTAGCGCCGTTGGTAGCACAGCCGCTCGGCGAAGGTAGCACCGCTCGCCGAAGCCGCTCCCGAAGTTCACTTCCCACTGGAAGCTAATCTCCGTTGGAGAGGTGTGGAGTCACAATGACTCCAAGCGTCCAATGGCTCACCTTATTCTCCGCGTGTCTTAACAAATGCGGAGTGCCATGATCCACTACGAGGCTTTTGAGGGCGGTCACCGATCCCGTACAAGGTTGGGACAATCTTCACAACTCAATTGGAGGCTCCCAACAATATCCCGCGAGGTATCAAAACTCTGAGATAGCAATAAGGTCCCGAGAGCTTCCACAGCTCCGAGACAACAACAACCGTCTAGGTCACTCCAAGTACCCAAGAGGACAAACTCAAGGGCACCTCAAGAACCCAAGAGTAACAAGCTTCTCAACTTCTACTCAACCAAATCCTCGTAGAGAACTCAAACCGATGCAATGGTAAGAACACAATAAGTGCTCAAATCCTTCACTCTTAAATCTCACCAAAACAAAAAATGTTATGGGGGGAGAAGAGAGAAAGAACAAGGAAGAACTCAACAAATTAATCTCCAAGATCTAGATCCCAAAGGCTTCCCCTCACTAAGAGGAGAAATTGATTGGTGGAAAGATAGATCTAAATATCCTCTCTCTTTGCCTCTAATTGGAGGCAAGAATCATGGAGGAATATAGAGAAAGTAAGCTCCAAAAGGTTAACAATGATGGGGAAAAACTTGCTAAAAAGGTAGGAAACCACTTGGGAAGAAGACCCCTTATATAAGCCCCCAAAATCAGCTTGTTGGGACATTATGCGCGTCCCCGGCCTCTAGCTCTTTCACCTAATAGAGCCACCTGGCCAACCTTCCTGTTTCTAGAAATCACCTTCACTAAAAGCGGGATATCTTTTGTCTCCAGACTCCATTTTTGATGATCTTGGCTTGGCTCGTTGAAATCCAAGAAAGATCACTACAAGATTATTCAAAGAAACATAATACTTGAAAAGGGGAGGATAAGACTAAATGATGAAAGATTTGACATATATATAAAAGAGCAACCGGTAAAACCTCCAACATGAAAAACACAATATGTTTTTCGTACGAAATCGGTTTTTGATGAACTTGAGCTTGTATTGAAGCACATGACAAGGTCTAAACCCACACATGGATGAAACACAAATAAGAACCAAGAAAGATGATGCCAAGTATTCAAAGGTTTGAGCTCTCTCCGAATGATGAGATCAAATTGCTAATATGAGATTCCCTCTTAATAGTATGGTTATCTATCCTATAACCCAGTCTCCCAACTAATGCTATGAGACCGGTAAAATAGAAAACTTATCAAGATCAGACCTTTACCTTAAACATTCCACTTGAGCTAAATGATGAAGATCTTGACCTACTCAAGATGGAACATCTTTCTTGATTTCGTTTTGCTCGGAGACGACACATAGATTGCTCCCCCATACGCCACTATGGGAGAGGCTATTTTAAGTCCATCTTCACTTGGACATTATCTCCAAAAGGGTGTCAAGCTCTAAGCATTTGATCTCTTCGATATGCTCCCATTGGACTTGCACTTCTCAAACTTGATGATGACCACAACTTGACGGCATATACCATGGACTATATGAAAAATCTTCCTTTTAATGTAAGCCCATGGAAAGATACCTAACCCCACATAGATATACCACACACACATATAATGAGTTAGAACACAAAGCTATATGAACAATTACTTACCATACCATGATCTCACATGGTACATCTTCTAGCTTTGTGAGTTGATCAATATTAACCATCGCTTAGCACTTTGCCTTGATCAATCTTGTATCTTTTATTCTTTCTTCATAATAATGATGTCTTGAAGGTAAAGATGAATGTTCACACAATATTATTCTTCAAGACATACTTGCAATATGCTCAACTCTCTCATGACCAAACTTGGAATATTCACATGAATAGCACATTGGTCATCACTTGATCATCTTGAATCCAACACATGGACATCAAGCATTGCCTATGGACAAACTCTACAAGTATAACTTAATGAAACCATTAATCCATAGTGATTGTCATCAATTACCAAAACCATACATGGGGCACCATGCCCTTTCAAGTAAGCTCGTTAGGGAAGAAGATGTGGATGACAGAGGGGGGACAGAGAGAAAATTGTGTGGGGGAGGAGCCACGTGAGCAGATAAGGTGTGGATGGGGCCAGCGCAAGTTGTCTTTGGTCTAGGACACGTGGCAGGCGAGCAGAGCAGAGGATCTCGTCACGCAGATCCTCTAGAGGGAGAGTAATGTTTTCCTAATAAAATTCCCAAAAAAAATTGCGGCCGAGGAGAGGAGGCCGACCAAGCGATGTGATGCGGGAGCGGAGGAGGCCGACACAGGCGATGTGGCGGGCGCACGAACAATGTGGCCGATACCTTGGGTTGATCAATTCAGAAGGTAATCAAACGCCAGTTCGCCCTTTCGCAACGGCTACGGCAGCGACCGAGTCTCCCAGCGGCCCAGTTGATGTGAACCGTTGTGAGTGAAGCTCATGCACCTTCCTTGAAGCCGGAGTAATTTTCCAGTTCCTACAACCAAGTAAATGGTCAGGCCCAACTCGCCGGCAATGAGTAATGCTAATACTTTACTGTCGATGCTTCACATTGCCTATCTATTCTTTTGTTGCCTCAAACTCTCTCCCTACCCCTTCTCACCTCGAAAGCATAATCTGTAGCAATGGTTCTCTGATAGGTTGCTTCTCTGCCCAGACTCCCCCTTTTCCGCACAATCACTATTGCCAGCTAATAAAATCGCGACTTGTCGAACTCTTGGAGTCTACTAGGATTTATTTGACTACCAAGTTCTTCCTCTGACTATTTGCAATGGCCGGCGACCAAGTCACATATTTTATAGGCTTGCTTTTCCCATACTTATATGAATTGTTCTTTTATACTAAACATGCTTCAAGTCCTCTGTTCAATCTCGTAGTGATTTTTGTTTCCTCCATGCAGCAATACTTTGTTGAGGATTATTTTTTACCGTAGACATATCTCTATAATCTTGAGCAAACAATGAGAAAAATAACTCAAAGAATTATTGTAAATCCTTGGGAGCATGAGGCGGGGATAATTAAATGTACAAGCACACTCTATTAATTAAACAAGATTTTGGAGAAACATAGTACCTTTATATTCCTCGATTTTCTTTTATCTTGAGGATAGTCTTAACATGAATATTGTTCCTAATATATATGTAGTAGAGTTCTTCCCTACTTTTAGGATATGTGGATAAATAAAATGCTAGTACTGATTGTAGCTATAGCATTAAGCGATAAGATGACACATATGACAAAAATCATTGGCCACATATAGTATGGGTCAGATTAGACCATATCAGTGTTGAATAACCTAGGCGGAACCGATCTACCCTTATTGGAGGGGTTAGGTTGAATGTTATACTCGGGTAGAAAGAGCCCCTATCATGGCGTTTACAAAGAGGTACGTGGCCGGGTTGGTGTACTACATTGTACCCTCATACGTACAGATTACAAACTCTAACACTCTCCCTTAATCTAAACTTGAGAAAGGTTTAAAATACGTCTAAACTCATATAGGTTTTTATAGGAAGGGCTTTAGTAAAGCCATCAACAACTTGATCCTTGCTTGAAACAAATTTGATCTCCAGTTTCTTGTCGACCACTCGTTTTCGAACAATGTGGTAATCAATTTCAATATGTTTGGTGCTTGCATGAAAAAACGGATTAGTTGATAGATATGTTGCACCAAGATTATCACATCATAAGTAAGGTCTTTCCTGTAACTTAACTCCAAGCTCATTAACCCATATCATTTCTGTTGTGGCGTTAGCTAATGATTTATATTCAGTTTATGAACTTGATCGAGAAATTGTAAGTTGTTTTCGAGCACTCCAAGAAACCAAGTTTGGCCCTATGAATATAGCAAACCCTCTAGTGGAACGTCTGTCATCTAGACAACCAGCCCAATTAGCATCTGAAAAGGCACTCAAGGGAGTAGACGTGGAGGACTGGAAAGTAATACCAAGTTTAACAGTGTCTTTAATGTATCTCAAAATTCTTTTAACAGTCTTCCAGCGAATGGTCGTTGGTGCATAAAAATACTGACAAACTTTATTGACAGAGAAAGACAAATCTGGTTGTGTCAAGGTAAGGTACGTCAATGCACCAACGATATTGCAATACCTTGTACTGTCTTATCGACCAAGTGTGTCGCTTGTAATAAGAGCATGTAAAAAGCGTTATTTCGACGCTAATAGCACGATATCATATCTAGAGACTCGAGGCTAAATTTTAACACTTTTGTTGAGCACGCTATTTTTCCAACCTATCGGCCCAAAGGCTTGAGTTTTCCACCTTAGGAAGAAGAAAATGCTGCTTCCTGTTTTTTGTGGCGATGAACAACAATTATGAAGATGACATCGTCATGTTTATAATTCCGAATAAGTATTTTTTTTACTATGTTATTGCCCATTTGGATGTTAATGTTATGCTCTAGCCAACTAGAGAACAATTTTGTATATGGTTATGTAAATATTGGTCTCAAATTTTTGGAATATATTATTTATTCTTGTTGGAATCCTTTAATTTTTTAGATATATTTAAAAGTTTTTTCAAAATGCTATTTTTATATAGCACGATGTTGCATGCTATAGAGTGCATAGCATCTGGAGGAGGCTGCCGCTATTTCTGACAGCATGCTATTTTTTTCCTTGAATAAGAGACAAATGATCCGAAGAAGATAAATGTGTGGGTGCAGGTTTGAACTGAATCATACCAACTTTTTCTAACAAATCTGATGCATATTTTTCCTGTCTGAGCAACATACTATTCTGTATTGTCTTCACGTCAATGCCCCAAAAGAAATGCAAATCACCAAGATTCTTGAGAGCAAAGCATGTATTGAGGTCTCGAAATAAAGCATCAACAACATCATTTGAAGAACTGGCGACAATAAAATCATCAACGTAAATCGGAATGGACATAGTGATACCTGATTTTCATAAAGAAACAATGATGTGTCTTCCTTGGAGGGTATAAAACCAATATCATGTAGCTTTGAGCTGAGCCGAGAGTACCATGCTCTTGGAGTGTGCTTGAGACATATAGATCTTTATCTAACTTGCACACGTAATGATGATCATTAGGATCTTCAAAACCCAGTGGTTGTCTCATATAAATATACTCCTTCATAACAACATGCAAGAACATATTCTTAACATCTAGCTGCCGCAAACTTTATCCATGAGAGACAGAGATAGCTAAAACAATTCTAATCGTAGTTGCTTTGACAACTAGACTGAAAGTATCTTCATAGTCGATTCCATACCTTTGTTTAAAGCCGTTTGCAACCAATCGGGCTTTATACCTGTCAATGGTGGCATCTGCATACTTCTTAACACGATAAACCCACTTGCAATCTATCAAATTTTTGTTGGAGCTGTGTGGAACTATGTTCTAGGTTTTATTTTGAGGTAATGCATTATATTCCTCCTCGGCTACTTTGCGCCAGTTTGCATTATCGAAAGCCTCAGAGAGAGAACGTGACTTATCTGTGAGAGCAACCATAACATAATATGTATTAGCTTCTTTATAAATATTAACTTGTAGGCCATACCATATTGTCCAATCTTTGTAGATGTGAGGTTGACGAATTCCCTTCTGAGCACGGGTGCGAACACTAGCCACAGAAGATCTACATCAGGGATGGGAACAAATGATCCCGCGGTCTGTGATGTGTCTGATGCATGGGGATCCTGGAGCTATGGACGATGAAGACATTGTTGGATGTATGCTTAAAAGGCAATAATATTTGTACATATGTTTCATACTTGTGATTCATATTACTATGCTATAATTGAAGTGGCTCCTGAATATGAGATTCAGGCGAAAACTCACGCTCACGTGTAGTAACATGTACAGAGTATAAAACCCTAATATTGCCTTTTACGACTAATTAATTGGATGCTTGATGGTTGTGTTTTCTTGGTCATAGACATTATTTATATCAGCATCAGTGAATAACATATTGTTGGAAGGAAACAATATGGCTAGGTATACTGTCGTGGTGTTGTCACGGCAAGTGTTCTCATACGAGAACTAGATTGCGAGGCCATTGCTACTAAGCAAAACTTCAAAAGGGTTAAGGTGGAAACGAGAGACGTGAGTTTACCCAGGTTCGGCCCCTCGATTGAGGGTAAAACCTACTCCTGCTTTCTTACTATCAAGGAACAAGGTCTCGATTTCAAAGGGCGATTCTGGCTCTCGATGTCTCGAGTTACCTTGCTATCGACTTAGAACTTATCTCTCTATGTCCCAAGGTCTCGCCTTATATAGGGGACGAGACCTCTGGGTTACAAAGGATCCGGGTTACCCCCGTTCTCGTAGTCCTGATCTAAGCCGGCTCTAGGTCATCCCCAGCCGGTTCATCCCACGACCTGGTCGTCTCTGTCTAGCCTTGGGCTGGCCTCCAGGCCTTGGGCCTTCATGCTTCTTAACCCGGACTCTGGGTCGGTCCTCTATCTTCTCCGGGTTACGAAATAGGTAACCCGGGCTTTCTTCCTTCAATAGCAACAAACATAATCCAGACCTCCTTGTTATGAACCGACTGTCAACCCTGAGTCCCATTGAGTGGATTCCGGTTTATATTAGGGGTAGGTGAGGATCCCCCTCACCTATTCCCCCAACATTAGCCCCCAGGTTAACATGAACACTTAAGTTTTGGACTTCGATGTTCACGTTAAACTCCTTGGAGCGCAAGCCAGGCAAAGAATCATTTTCCTTTATAAGATAACTCTCAACAAGATATCCAGTCCGGATTTCACGGGCTAGGCTCTTTATCTCCAGGATCATAACTTCCCGTTTCTTGAAAGATAACTCTCACATTTTCATCTCCCAGATCTCAGGAACCAGAAAAAATCCTAACCTAGCCCGGATTCTTCTCCACGCAATTATCCCATTTCTTCGGAAAAAAATCTTCTCCTGCGATCCGATCTCGCTGTTTTTCCCGTAAATAGTTTAATCTTGAGGGGTCTTTTTGCAAAAGATGTTGCTTAACCCTAGGGTTTCGACCCCGCCTATAAATAGCAGGAGTACGACCCCTAGGGCTCATTCGCACCCCGCGTGTCCCACTTCATCTTCCACCTCCTGATCTAAGCTCGAGAGCTCTATGTCCCTTCCTGCGCCGCCGCGGCCGGAACATCGCCGGCGTCCACCTCAAGATGGGGAAAGAGAAAACCTTGGCATCCAAGGCCGGCGGAGCGGGAAAGAAGAAAAAGACCGGAGGGGCATCCGGTTATGGCACTGCCGGTTCAGGGAGAAGCAAGATGCAAGTGAACCGGTGCAAATCCGAGATGACCCAAGGCCGGCTTACGGAGATGAAAGACTTCGGGCTACTACCCAAGAACTTATCTTGCTGTGCTCCGAGAAATGAGATCTGGCCCGAACCTGGGTCGGGCGAGGTAATAGTTTTTGAAGCCTATATTCTCCGCGTGTTCCGTCCACCCGGGTCTCTCTTTTTCCGCCGGCTCTTGAGTTATTATGGCCTCCATCCTCAAGACCTTCCACCAAATTCCATTCTTAACGTTAGCAACTTCGTAGTCCTCTGTGAGGACTACCTCCAAGTAGAGCCAAGCTTAGACCTTTTTCTTGAATACTTCTATTGCAATAAGCACCTAGAGGTAGCTGGGGGTGAACTTATACACTGTGGGGGGGTCTCGTTTCAGAGACGAAAGGATATCGCCTACCTGGGTATTCCTCTGGCCATTCACCCCAAGCTGTGGCATAAATCCTATTTCTACATTAAAAGCACCACTCCTGAAGGTGAACCGGCTCTTTCGGGTTACCATCCTGATTCCTGAATGCTTAGTCTACACCAGCACCATGAATTCTTATGCTAAGTCCGCTGATCGAATCGAGATCCGGTCTCTCATGAAACGTGTAACCTCGTTGATAGTTCACGGGCTTACGGGTTTAGATTTAACCATAAACTGGGTAGATTGGCATATCCAACTCCTCAGTATCAGGGACCGGCTATTCCATGAGTATTCCGGTTCAACAGATTCCATGCGATATTCTGAGTCTATAGTTTCTAAGTCAGAGATGACAACCTCCTTGAAGCTCCTGGTTGGAGTGAAGCAAGATAAGTTCTTCGATGTTGGTCTGGAGCCCTTCAGCTCTTCTAACCCGGCTCCTCCCGTAAGTCTCCATATCTTTCATGTTATAAGTACCTTTCATTCTTTTTACTGCGCAAGTTCTAACCTCGACGTTGTTCCGGTTTACAGGCTACAGACCTTTTCTGGGTTATCACAGAAGAACCGGCTTCTCCTCCCGAAGATGAAGAATATGACGAGCAAAGCGGCGACGAGGAAGAGGTTTCTGAATTTGATTCCCTCGGTCCGTTGCACAACCAATTTGCTGACGTTGATTACTCGCAGGATGAACAAGCAGAACAGGAAGTTGCCGGGTTAGGCGGCGGACAAGCTAGTGAAGAAGAAACGGGTCATGAAGCTCCGGATCAGACTATGCCGGATCTCAACCCCTCTACTCCCATCACTGGTTCCAATCTGGTGATTGAGAAGGAGTCCCCCGCAGGCCAAAAGAGGACCCGACATGCCGTTGCAAAGGTGCCTATCTCTAGACCGTCAAAAAATCCTTTGAAACCATCATCACACACAGAGAAAATGCATGATGATGAGGAGGGCAGCAAGAGAAGGAGGACCCGGAGCTCTGGCTCAAGCGAGTTAGAAACAAGTTTTCCTGAGAAAACTCCTATTCGCCGGGTCTCCAAAGTTCGGGTTTCACCCACTGCTTCGCACCCCTTAGCCAGACAAATGAGGCCAGAACCGAGTCGTACTTTTCATTCAGATTCTCCGAACTCAGACTCGTCTCATTTCAGCGGGGCTAGTGAGTTTTCCATCAACTCTGGGTAAGTTAACTTTCCATCCCTTATTTTTCTACTGCTAATATCTTAATCTTGCAATATAACTTAGAGTTTTTCCTTTTACCGCAGAGCTCAGGCTGTACTGAAAGTAAACCATGTTTCCTCTGTTGCTCCCTCTGTAAACGTTGAAGAGAAAACACTTGGGGAAGAGGATGATGAACCGGCTGCTCCATTGCCGGGTCATATGGATGTTATGTCTGAAGAACATGAAGAAGAGGTGAACCCGGTTGATAATATCCCGGGTAATGATCCTCCGGTTGAAGAAGTGAATGTTCAAGACCCGGATGTAGTCGTAACCGGATCTCAGGCTGTCGAGGTTACTGGACCATCTACCGTGCTTTCCAAAGTCACTGAAGACCTGAGAGTGAAGCCGGAAGACAATAAAACTACTCCTAGCCTAAACCTTGAAGGCCAGAACTTTGATACGCTTGCTCAAGAACTCTCTGAGAACCGGCGCCGCGCTGATGGTATTATAGAATTTCTGAAACAGAAATATGAGGTAACCTCGATATTCATAACCTGTAGCCCTCAGTCTTCTAGTTTATATTCGTAATATATACTTGGAGATTTGTTACTGAATAGCTGTAACCTGAATAGCTATAACCTGAATAGTTGTAGCCCCCAAGGACCGGTTTATAATAAAATTATAAACCGGGACTTACTATGCTTTTGTTCTCAACCACTTTAACTAAGATTGAAGTAGTGTAGACCCCAAGTGTTGGAACGCGTAGAGATAAACAAAAAACTTTTTCCTACGCGGTACTTCCAAGATCTAGCCGAGGTAGAAGGCCACGAGTATTACCACTAGACGCGCATGTGCGGATTATCGATGCAGCGCGTCGGGACAGTGTAGTCCCACGATCCGATCTAGCCTATCCAATACCGCGATCGTCGAAGTGCTGAATGTACAGCACCTCTGCCGGTATCCACACGTACGAGGAGGAGCTCCGACAGCGGACTGTTAGGTCCCGTGCGACGGCTGGACTGAGTGGGGCTAGGGTTCCCAACACATGGGAGTGGACTCACATGCCCGCTGGGCAACCTGCACCCCTCTTTATATAGCGAATGGTAGTGGGCTTCACAACACTTGTGGCCCATTCCCTCTGTGAGTCCGACTCACAAGCTCAATCCAATTCCGGTTATGGTCCAACCCGACCAATACATTTGCTCCCGCTCTTAAGTGTGCGACCCTGCAGGCTCATGGAGACTTGGACACGATTGGAGTCCAACTCCCAATCGATTAATCGGTAGCGGCTCCTAGCAGAACGTGCCGACTCCCAAGTCCCATTGAGTCATGACGACATACCTTTCAATGTGATATTCATCTTAGTCCCTTTTGCCTCACGATATACCTTGTTGAACTATAGGCGATTTATCGTCATCCCTTAAATAGTTCGACTCTCTTCTCGATCCGTGATATGTGATTCATCTGACTAACTCTTAGTCAACAGACACAGTTAACACTTAACTGAGTCGCGCATGGCCATGCATCCTGAATTATATCACTCGAGAGGGCCCAGAGAATATCTCTCCATTCGGAGGGGCAAAATCCCATCTTGATTATCCACATCACGCAACTTGCTTCTCATTCGACCCGAACTCTGCCTTTATAGCTGCATTGTCACAGAACAGCGTTTGACAGAACCTAAGTCGGTGATCCACAACTCGGATCGTGCGATAACCTCAGGTCTAAGGATTACATTGATTGAGACATGCAAATGACGACTTACTCGTTGCATCTCAATATGGGTCAGTCCGACTTGCTAAACTCTTTAGCCAAGTCTGTGAACGTTGGAATGGCATCACCATGCCCATGACAAGTGGAACTGTGTCATCAACCAACATTCACATTAGTCTAGGGTGTGTGTCCAGCACAACCTTGATGACCAAGGACAATTTAGCATGAACAACATGAATACATAGTTCCACAATAGAATCACATATTCAATGACATGTATCAGATGTTCAAGACAAGGACGACTTAATAACTTTATGAATACATTAGGAATACATCATATATGATTGCCTCTAGGGCATATTCCCAACACCAAGTGCGTGGTTGCAAGCCTCCAGCTAGCCGGGACTTAGACATAGCTTATAACCCAATGCTTGAACCTGAAATGATGTAGCTCCCAAGTGTCGGGTTGCGAGCCTGCAGCTACTCAGGACTTAACTGTTTCTTGAAACTGCAATAAGTGCACTAGTTTCCGGGTTACGCTATTGTAAGCCGGATATTTATCACATTATGACTTAACCTGTGAATAACCTGAATCTGTTGTGACCAATGAACTTGCAGAGTCTTGAATCTTCTTCGCAAAAGGAGATTTCATCTTTGAAGAACCTGCTCGCCCAAGAAGCCAGGAAAACTGAGGAAGCCACGACCCGCCAGAAGGAGCTGGAAGATCAGATAACTGAAGCAGCCAAGACCTGGTCTGTTCTGCAGCAGGACTTTGAAACCCGGGAGAAGGCTCTTGTAACTAGAGCAGAAACTGCTGAGAAGGACCTAGAGGAAACCCGGGCCAACTTCACCAAGGTCATAGATCTGCTAAGAGATATCACTTGCAGTGTTTTTGGTAAGTTTGTCCGGTTTATTATCCACTGTCAATGTACTGCATTTCCAATGCTGTATTTCCTTTGTCGTACTATCAAATAACTTGGTTCTGTTCAGAAATTACTTTTTGTAACATGTAGGCAGAATGCATGGCAATAACTTAAACTTCCAGACCTGAAACTTAAGGCCTTGTTCACCCTCATCCGGCAGGTATACATTGGAGGTGGAGAATGTATCAAAGCTGTCCGGAACTGGGACACTCCTCCAAAAAGGCTTAGTGAAATGCTTGTGGAGCTAACTCAGGTCCCTTAGTGGATAGAAGAGCATAAGATATCATCATGCCGCCGTGGAGCCATCAAGGTCATGTCCTTGGCAAAATCCTATCACCCAGAATGGAATCTGGATCTTCTTGCGGGTGGATTCCCAGAGTATAAGGCAAATATGTCTAAGTATGACAAAAAAGAGTTTGCCAGGATAGAGAGGGAGTGCCGGTTTCAGGCTTGCACTATTGCTGAAAAGGTCAAGCTGAAGGGCATGTGCCCGGGTTATACTTCGTCGGGTGAGTGTAAAATGCCATTCATTCCTCAAGTTATGGCTGCTGTCTGCCAAGCCCCGCAGAAGAGTCGGCTCTCTATAGCCTCTTCATATGGTGCGCCTCAATCAGTCACTCCTTCTGTTTCTCCTCCACCTCGCCCCTTATATGAATCGGAGAACGTTACTGATGCTCTGGCTCAGTTAGAGTGGAAGTATGTCCCTGCTGATGAGGTTGAAGAAACTATCCAAGCCACAAATGAGCCAGAGACTCAAGACCTGGCGCATCAAGACCCGACAATTTAGGACCCGTCCCAGCAGAAGGGAAAATCTGCTGTGGAGTAATCATGTGATCTCTGCAAAAATAACAATTCGACCCTATTGGGTTTGTAATAGGCTAGATGAACTGTTTTATTTCTAGTCCTATTTTTTGAAAGTGCGCATGTGCACTTATGCTACAATTTGGTGTGCAATAACCCGTTTTTTTCCTTTGAGGTTATGCAAAGTATTTCCGGTTTCACTTCGTTTTTGCGATATCTTCTATCTGCACATGAAACTTTTCTTGACTTGGTTTTTCTTTGCTATCTAGCTCAGCCGGTTTTTCGCATGACTTATTCTAGTGTGTACAACTCTGGTGAGTTCAGGGTCATAGTAACCCAGGTTTGCCGGGTTATAGTAACCCGGTTTTGCCGGATTATATCATGATTGACTTAACCAGGCTTAAACATCTAGGTCATAAAAGTGCGTGTAACCACTAACTGGCAGGAAAGTATAACCAATATATTTTGGCTTATGCCAGATTCTTGAGATACAGACTGTGCTCTACCATCAGCCCCTAAGTAATCATATAGAAATAATATTGTAACTTCCTGTCATAATGATATGAAAACAAATTCCAATAACTCAGATGTTGTTAACATTGCTTTTCATTGCCAAAAATAACATAGTGATTACAATGATCCTATGTATAATATGGACTCAACTGGGCTATGTTCCATGGTCTTTCAGTTTCTTCCTCAGATGTTCGTGACTTATCAGCATCACGCATATCAATAAGGTAATAAGATCCATTGTGTGGTTTTTTACTTACCACAAATGGTCCTTACCATGGAGGACTTAGCTTGTGCATCCCATTCTTTTTCTGAATTAGTCTCAAAACCAGGTCTCCTTCCTAGAAACTTCGAGTCTTAACTCTGCGGCTATGATAGTGACGCAGGTCCTGCTGATATATAGCTGACCTGGATGCTGCAAGGTCACGTGCTTCCTCTAAAGCATCTAGCGAATCTTGACGAGCTATCTCATTCGGGGTTTCCACATAAGCAGTCACTCGTGGTGAATCGTGACAAATATCACTTGGCAAAACTGCGTCTGCTCCATAGACCAGAAAGAAAGGCGTATAACCTGTTGACCTATTTGGGGTAGTTCTTATACTCCATAAAACTGCAGGCAACTCATCGACCCAGCAGCCAGCAGTTTTCTCCAATGGAACCTGAAGTCTAGGTTTAATACCTTTAAGTAATTCCTGGTTAGCCCGCTCTACCTGTCCGTTAGACTATGGATGGGCCACAGAAGCAAGGACTAGCCGTATATGGTTCTGTTCACAAAACTTTTGCATTGTTCCTTCTAACAAATTTGTCCCATTTATATGTAATAATGCTATGTGGGTAGCCAAATCTGAAAATCAACTTTTTTAAGAACTTGACTGTTGTAACCGCGTCGCATTTACTTATTGGTTCCGCTTCTATCCACTTTGTAAACTTGTCAACTACCACCAGTAGATGGGTCTTTTTATCAGTTGACCTTTTGAAAGGTCCTACCATGTCAAGTCCCCAAACTGCAAAAGGCCAGGTTATGGGAATCATACGTAAATCCTGAGCTGGCATGTGATCCTGCCTTGCATATCTTTGACATTCTTCACACGTTTTAACTATATGTTCTGCATCAGCATTCGCGGTTAACCAGAAAAACCCATGTCTGAAAGCTTTATTGACCAAAGATCTAGAACTTGCATGGTGGCCGCAATCTCCTGAATGTATTTCTCTTAGAATTTGACATCCTTCTTCTGGAGAAACACATCTTTGAAAAATTCTAGTCGCACTTCTCTTGTATAACTCACCATTTATAATTGTATATGACTTGGATCTTCGTGTAACTTGGCGAGCGATAACCTCATCCTGCAGGAGCTCGCCTCTCATAAGGTATGCCAAGTATGGCTCAGTCCACTCTGGGATTATATGCAGGGCAGCTACTAACTTTGATTCTGGATCTGGATTTGCTAAGTCTTTCTCTATTGGGATTTTAACAGACGGGCTATGAATTTCATCCAGAAAAACATTAGGTGGAACTTGCTTTTTCTGGGAACCTAAACGAGCCAGTGCATCAGCTGCTTCAATGAGACGTCGATCGATATGATCCACCTGATATCCTTGAAAGTGTCCGGCCAGCTGGGTAACCGCCCGTCTATAAGCTGCCATAACTGGGTCTTTAGAATCCCAGGTTCCTGTAACTTGCTGAGATACCAGATCAGAATCACCCAAACATCGAATCCGGGTTATGATCATTTCTTTTGCAATTCGGAGCCCATGGAGCAAAGCTTCATACTCTGCTGCATTATTAGTGCATTTGAATAAAATTTGCAAGACATAGCAAAACTTATATCCTCTTGGGAATGTTAACACCACAACAGCTCCTGAACCTTCCAGCTGTCGAGACCCGTCGAAATGCATAGTCCAGTATTTAGTATCTGGTTTATCCGGTGGAACCTGTAACTGTGTCCAGTCATTTATAAACTCGATCAAGGCTTGGGATTTGATCGCGGTCCTTGGCTCATATTTGATATGATACGGCCCCATCTCAATAGCCCACTTGGCGACTCTTCCTGTTGCTTCTCTGTTTTGAATAATATCAGACAAAGGTGCTGAACTAACCACGGTAATAGGATGTTCCTAAAAATAGTGGTTCAGTTTACGACTAGCCATGAATACTCCAAAAACCAGCTTCTGCCAATGTGGGTAACACTGTTTAGAATCTGTCAAGACCTCGCTCACGTAGTAAACCGGCCGTTGAACAAGACCTTCTTTATCTTCTAGCTTACGATCCACAACTACCACCGCACTTACCGCCCTGTTATTTGCCGCTATGTATAGTAACATGGGTTCTTTCTTCTCAGGCGCAGCTAATATAGGTGCGTTGGAAAGTTGTTTTTTCAGGGCCTCCAATGCCTCATCAGCCTCTTGATTCCACACAAAGGTGTCAGTTTTCTTCAACAATCGGTATAAGGGTATAGCCTTTTCGCCTAGTCTGCTTATAAACCGGCTCAAGGCAGCAACCCAACATGTCAGCTTCTGAACGTCCTTCAGGCAAACCGGCTTTTTCAGGTTATGTATAGCCTGAATTTTTTCCGGGTTTGCTTCAGTGCCTCTCTTTGAAATAATGAAACCCAATAATTTTCCAGTTGGTACGCCAAAGACACACTTTGTTGGGTTAAGCTTCATTTGGTACTTGCGCAAATTGGCGAACGTCTCTTCCAAGTCTGAGATCAAAGTGTCACTTTTTTGGGATTTGACTACTATGTCATCCACGTAAGCGTGCACGTTTCGCCCAATCTGACTCTCGAAGCAATTCTGGATACATATTTGGTAAGTTGCTCCTGCATTTTTCAAACCGAAAGGCATTGACGTATAACAAAATACTCCAAAGGGAGTAATGAATGACGTCTTCTCTTGATCCCCTTCCTTCATTTTGATTTGATGATAACCTGAGTAGGCATCCAGAAAACATAGCAGTTCACAACCAGCCGTAGAGTCTATAATCTGGTCAATACGGGGTAACACGAACGGATCTTTAGGACATGCTTTGTTCAAATCTGTGTAGTCTATGCACATTCTCCAGGTTCCTTTTTTCTTCAAAACAAGAACTGGATTAGCTAACCACTTTCGATGAAACACTTCTACTATAAACCTTGCTGCAAGTAACCTGGCAATATCTTCTCCTATTGCTTTCCTTATCTCATCATTGAAACGACGGAGGAACTGACGAATAGGTTTCAATTTAGGATCCATATTTAAACTGTGCTCAACAAGTACCCTTGGGACACCTGGCATGTCAGAAGGTTTTCATGCGAATATATCCTAATTCTCACGGAGGAACTTGATGAGCGCGCTTTCCTATTTTTCTGGCATATGAGCCCCCACGCTGAACTGCTTAGATGAGTCACCGGGGGTAAAGTCCACCAGCTTGGTGTCTTGAGCAGACTAAAATTTTAACTTGGACTCAGCTGATGACTTTTTGAGCGAGGTCATGTCTTCTGGATCAACTTGCAGTTTATACAATTTCATCTCCTCTTCTGCACAAGCAGTCTCTACATAGGTTGCATCGCCTTCCTCACACTCCAAAGCTATCTCTCTGTCACCGTTGACAGTAATATTTCCATTGGGACCTGGCATCTTTAGCTTTAGGTAAACATAGCAGGGTCTGGCCATAAATTTGGCATAAGCTGGCTGCCCGAACAGAGCATGGTATGGACTTTTGAACTTGACCACTTCAAATGCTAGCATCTCTGTCCTATAATTTTCAAATACCCCAAAATTAACTTCAAGGAATATTTTTCTGATAGGTTGTGCATACTTACCAGGTACGATCCCATAGAACACAGTTGATGATGGATGAAGTTGTTTCTCTTTCAGGTTCATCCTTTTGAAGTGTCGTAGTAAAGTATGTTTATACTGCTTCCTCCATCCATCAATACTTTGTCTAGCTTATATCCTCCAACTTGCAGAGCCACGACCAGAGTCACGCCCCCTGGATTATCAACTCGCGGAGGATGATCAGCCTGACTCCAGATTACGGGTTGTTCTGACCAGTTAAGCCATCGAGGAATGGCAGGAGCTACTGTATTAACAGGGCGCTTCTACACCTTGCGTTCTCTCCTGCATGAACTGGTGGTGAATACATGATACTGGCCTGAGCTCAGCTGCTTCGGATTTGTCTAAAAACCAGAATTTCCTCCTTGGTGACTGCCTCCCGGGTTAGTTCCCTGGTGACCCTGACTGTGATGACCCGGATTATGATTTCCAGGTCCCGAGCTGCCAGCTCCTGGATGTCCACCTCCCATATTTCCTGGGTTGCCTCCTCCACTGTTTCCTGGTCCATAGTTATTACCTCCGCTAGGTCTAAAACCCTGCATGATGAAACAATTTTCCAAAGAATGATTTGCTAACTTTCCATTTTTGCTATGTCGGGGGCATGGACCCTTCAGGGCCTGCTGAGCCGGCGCAAAGCTGTTTGGCCGAAAATTTTGATTTCCCCTGAAATTATTTCCCTGGCGTTGGTTTCTGTAAACTGTATTCGTGTTTGCCACCAAATCCAAAGTCCCATCTCCGTTTTTACGCTTGTTATTGTTCTGGTTCTGAGGGTTGTTGCTGCTTTGACTCAGGTTCTGGCTACCCTTTGCGGACTTCTTATCATCTGAGTTTGCGTGCTTTGTTTTGTCAGACTCCGCATACTTGGTCATGACATCCATCAACTCACTCATATCACTTACGTATCGCTTAATGCGTCCCACCTTATGCTTCAAAGGGTCAAACCTGCAATTTCTTTCCAATGCTATCACTGCTTGTTGGGCGGTGAGTCCGACAGATGAATGTATGATCTCCGCGACACGTCGAGACCAATGTTGGGCAGACTCCCCTTCCTTCTGAACCCAGTTTTCCAGGTCTGTAATAGTCGTCGGTCGCTTACATGTTCCCTGAAATGTTTGGATGAACTGGTCCTTCAACTCCTGCCAGCTATTGATTGAATTCGCGGGCAAGTTTTTCAACCAAGACTTCGCCGGTCCTTCTAATATCACGCTTAGGTATCGTGCACATACTGCATCGCTTACTTCCAGTATTTCCATTGCCATCTCATTACCTTCTATCCAATCTGCGGGCTCCATGTCGAGCGTATAGTTTACAACTCTAAGTGGTCCTTTAAAATCAGCTGGTATCCTCTCGTTCCTGATTGCTGGACCGAGACACTGAATGCCAATCCTACGAGACCCAGTTGGGGTAGGGTAGAAGCTATGTTTTGAACTGTTGGTTGAATATGACATGGATTCTTGTTTTCTGGTTCCACAACTCTATGTCCTGTATTTATAACTCCAGGTGCGTAAGATACAGTTGGCCTGGGTGGGTTTGGTTGCTGCCGGTTTGCATTGCTAGAGCCGGCCGGAACTGGTGAATTTCCATGATGACTTCTCGGCAAGGAATTCCTGCTATTGTAAGGGGTTGAGTGTATCATGTCCTGATTATTGTAATTCATCTGCTGGACAACCGCTGTTTGTAACATCTCAATTGCCCTCCGAGTTTCAATACCAATGAGATCATTAGGGTTGACTGGAATCCGTGCCAGACTGTTTGTGGCCGCCCAAATGTTATCCATTGGATTGTTGAAATGACCTGGCGGTGTATGGAATCTTTCCTGGATAGGGTGTTCAAGGACTGGGACATGGTTCGGGTTACCATGCTGCTGGATAGGTAGCTAAAAACGTGTCGGATGAACTGGAATTGGAGCAATCGGCGGGTTCATGGCGTGAACCGGCTGGGCAGGGTTAGGTGCCCCAGGCGTCCCGACCGGAGACGTAAATAAATTCTGTAGGTTGGTAGGTCCCAGTCCTGCACCGAATTCGTTGTCCAGCCGGGTATGATAACGCCTGTTCTGTACTGAAGCTAACTCCCTCTGCCTGAACTTTAGATGAATCCCATCTCTCTCCAAACGTGTTGCTTCCTCCAGGACTTCTGACCGAGCTTTGTTTATACACGTTACTTCTTTCTCGATCTCCCTGCGGGCATAAGTTATCTCTTGTCTAAGCCTTTCAATCTCTGTGTTACGCTAAACCATGTTCTCCAGGGTAATTGGAGTAGCCAAGACTTCATTTAATGAATCCATAGAAGCCATCAAATCGGGCCTTGGGTTATATGACGGGGGCGCAGTCAAGTCAATCACTGCCTCGGCCGGCCCAGAGTTAGTCGGGCCGGGTCCTGATGAGAGCGGTCCTGTAGGTCCAACTGGGGCTACCGTTGGGCCCGTTGATGTTGTTCCCGCGTCTCCTGGTTCTCCTGGAACTGGATTCGAAGTTGAAACAGTATATGTAATTAGATTGCCACTAGCATCATACATGGGCTCTGTGGGTCGCGTTGGTACAGCCATGTAAACAGTTGCGTGATGAGTTGCTTCCTTTAGACTCTGCGGATCTGGCTCAAGGTCTCCTCCTAACCTATCTTCAAAGAGCTGGTGGATGGACCCCGTTTCATCATGGTCATTGTTCCCAACTGAAGATTCACCATCTGAATAAATCATCGTAGCTCCCTCCAAGACTGAGTCTGACTGCTGGTCAGGGTCCTGTGTTCCCACGAAACCAAAAAAGACGTGGATACCACCGAAGGGGACTCGAAATCCTGACTCCACCGATGCAAACTCTGGACCCCATGTGTCATGGTTGTAGTAGTTTCCCCGCCGGCTCCTCCTGAGCGGACCTATCGCGAGCTTCTCGATCCCTGGCAAGGCTCCTTCCGAAAAGACGACACTTCCGCGAGCTGGCCCCACAGTGGGCGCCAACTGTCGTGGTGTTGTCACGGCAAGTGTCCTCATGCAAGAACTAGATTGCGAGGCCATTGCTACTAAGCGAATCTTCGAAAGGGTTAAGGTGGAAACGAGAGACGCGAGTTTACCCAGGTTCGGCCCCTCGATTGAGGGTAAAACCTACTCCCGCTTTCTTACTATCAATGAACAAGGTCTCAGTTACAAAGGGCGATTCCGGCTCTCGATGTCTCGAGTTACCTTGCTATCGACTTAGAACTTGTCTCTCTACGTCCCAGGTCTCCCCTTATATAGGGGACGAGACCTCCGGGTTACCCCCGTTCTCGAATTCCTGATCTAATCCGGCTCTAGGTCATCCCCAGCCGGTTCATCCCGCGACCTGGTCGTCTCTGTCTAGCCTTGGGATGGCCTCCAGGCCTTGGGCCTTCATGCTTCTTAACCCGGACTCTGGGCCGGTCCTGTATCTTCTCCGGGTTACGAAATAGGTAACCCGGGATTTCTTCCTTCAACGACAACAAACATAATCCGGACCTCCTTGTTATGAACCGGACTGTCAACCTTGAGTCCCATTGAGTGGATTCTGGTTTATATGAGGGGTAGGTGAGGATCCCCCTCATCTATTCCCCCAAATATACCCTAGTAGTTGATATGCTGAGAGATTCCATTAGGACATCTTTGTCCTTAGTGACATATCACAAGACGGCTATATTAAAACATATCCTTTGACCATGACATTATAGGGATTGTATATTCTGGAGGTTTTACTTTGGTACTATCTAGTGTCACACCATAAACTGGGTGACCATAGCGGTAACACACTGGGTTTTTCAAAAAATCATCTCGGGAAGGGTCATGATATGTCCAAAACGTATCTCCTTTTCCGAACACTTTTGTTGTTGTTTACCTCTAAACTTGTGAGTTTTGGATACAACTAACACGAACTAATGATATTTTCAGCAGAATTATCTAGGTGTCTCCTTTTGGTGCGGAAAATCAACTTTCAGAAAATTTCCCAGAAAAGATCCCGAAGTCCTTATTTTACCTGAAGACCCCCGGAGCCAGAAGAAGAGCCGGAGGGGGGCTAGGAGGGGCCCACACCATGGGCTGGCGCCCCCCAGGCCCCGCCTTCTGGTGGTGTGGCTGCCCCAGGCACCCCCTCGGGCTCCCCTTTCGACTACTTAACCCCCGTGACCTAAAAACCAAGGGGGTTTATCATTTTCCATAGAAACACACTAGAGCGCCGCCGCCACCTCGAAACTCAATTCGGGGATCAAAAGTTCCTGTTCTGGCGCCCTCCCGGGACGGGGATTCGGAGGAGATCATCGCCATCGTCATCCCCACCACTTCTCCATCAACCATCCATGATTGCCCCATCCATGTGTGAGTAATCCCCGCTGTAGGCTGAGAGGGATGGTAGGGATTGGATGAGAGCGTTCATTTAATAATGCCAGATTGTTAGGGCATGGTGCCTAGTATCCTTTGTAGTGTTATATATCGTTGTTGCAACTTGTTATGCTTAATGCTTGTCGCTAGGGCCCAAGTGCCATTATCTCGGATCTGAACATGTTATTGTTTCATGAGTATAATTATGTTTCTTGATCATATCAGCAAGTTTTTTACACATGTCATTGTCCGAAACCCGAGGCCCCAAAGTAACAGAAATTGGGACAACCGGAGGGGGTGACTGTGATGTGAGGATCACATGTGTTCATGGAGTGTTAATGCTTTGCTCTGGTGCTTTATTAATAGGAGCACATTAATTACCAGTAGTTTCCCTTGAGGCCCCGCTACAAACGAGCTAGTATGACAAAAGATGTTGTGCAAGTTTCTCAGTGCGAGCACGTACGACTAAATCGGAACACACGCCTATGGTTTGCCTAGAACTTGGATGCTTTATTATTATCTATCTGCAATACCCATGTTTTGATTATTATATGAACTATCTTATCCATGCAACGCCGTTCATCCATCCCTATGCCTACGGTACTTTAATCCTGTTGTTTCCTGCAATTGCTACTGCTATTACTATTTTATTCCTGCTGTTATTTTATTACTACTGCTACTATAAAACTGTTACCACTGATAAATTGTTTCGAGCAAGTTTACTTTCAGGTGCATCTGAACTGACAACTCATTTGTCAAGGCTTGTAAATATTATTTGGTTACCCTTGTGTCGAATCAGTAAATTTGGGTTTTACTTCCCTCGAAGACTGTTGCAATCCCCTATACTTGTGGGTCATCAAGACTATTTTCTGGCGCCGTTCCCGGGGAGCATAGCTTTATTTATTTGCTCACTTGAACGTGATATTGTTCGCTGCAAGCCTTTCATCATGGGTAAAAATCGTGATGGAAAAGTTCCTATATTACCATCCACTACAAGGAGAGGCACAACTCTAAACACCTCTATGTTGCTCTTGATTCACCATCTGTGATGAGTGAGCTTCTTACACCACCACATGCAACACACACTAATACTTTTGATGATGCTTCTATTGTGCTTGATGATAGTGGTTCACTAGGTCCTTTCCTAGATGCTACAATTGCAAGATCTAAACAAATTGAAAACATTGCAATCCCTGATAAAAATGTTTGTACACCTGTTAATTCACCCGAGTCTAGAGAAAGTCTTAGTGATGATCTTGAGGAAACTTACATTGAACTTAATGATGACTTTATTGAAGAAGTTCATGCTACTACTAGTGAAAGTGATATTAAGAGTCTTCTTGCAAGACGTGCTATTAAATATAAACTTCTCTTGATGCTAAGTTTGCTACGTTGATGACCCACAAGTATAGGGGATCGCGAAGCAAAACCCAAATTTATTGATTCGACACAAGGGGGGCTAAAGAATATTTATAAGCCTTAATAGATGAGTTTTCAGTTCAGTTGCATATGAAAGTAGACTTGCTCGCAACACTTTATCAGTGGTAACAGTTTTATAGTAGCAGTAGTAATAAAATAACATCTGGAGTAAAATATTAACAACAGTAGAAATTGCAGGAAACATCGGTATTAAAGTACTGTAGGCATAGAGATGGATGAATGGGCGTTGCATGGATAAGATATTTAATATAATAATCAAAACATGGGCATTGCAGATAGATAATAATAAAGCATCCAAGTTCTAGGCAAACCATACACATGTGTTCCAATTTAGTCGTACGTGCTCGCAATGAGAAACTTGCACAACATCTTTTGTCCTACCAGGTCCGTTGCAGCGGGGCCTCAAGGGAAACTACTCGTAGTTAAGGTGATCCTTTTAATAAAGCACCGCAGCAAAGCATTAACACTCTGTGAACACATGTGATCGCAGCCATCCCCTCTGGTTGTCCTAATTATTGTCACTTTGGGGCCTCTGGTTGCGGACAACGATATGTGTAAACAAGTTGCATATATGATCAAGAAACATAATATACTCATGAAACAATAACATGTTGAGATCTGAGATCATGGCACTCGGGCCCTAGTGACAAGCATTAAGCATAACAAGTTGCAACAACGATATAAAGCACTAACAACGGATACTAGGCACTATGCCCTAACAATCTGGCATTATAACATGAACGATCTCATCCAATCCCTTCCATCCCTCTCAACCTATAGCAGGGACTAATCACACATGGATGGGGGAATCATGGATGGTTGATGGAGAAGTGGTGGCGGTGACGATGGCGATGATCCCCTTCGACTCCCCGTCCCAGCAGCGCGCCAGAATAGGGAACTTCTGGTCCCCGAATTGAGTTTCGAGGTGACGACTGGCACTCTGATGTGTTTCTCTTGAATATGATGAACCCCCCTCTGTTTTAGGGTTACAGGGGTCATGTAGTCGAGAGGAGAGCCCGAGGGGGTGCCTGGGGCAGCCACACCACCAGGCGGCGCGGCCTGGGGGAGGCCGCGCCCAGCTATGATGTGGGCCCCTCCTTGCCCCCCTCTAGCTCTTCTACTGGCTCCGGGGGCCTTCGCGTGAAATAAGGAGTTTGGGATCATTTCCGGGCAATTTCCTGAAAGTTGACTTTTCTGCACAAAAACAAGGCACCAAGGTAATTCTGCTGAAAACAACGTTAGTCCGTGTTAGTTGTATCCAAAACTCACAAGTTTAGAGGCAAACAACAACAAAAGTGTTCAGAAAAGGAGATACGTTTTGGATGTATCTTATGTCTCCCATATACATTAAAGATAAGTATTATGATTTATCTCTAGATTTATGTTATATATCTATTGTTGAGAAAGAACCTTTTTGCGGTCTGAGAATAAAAGTATTATGGAACATATGAATGAGTTTTCATCTTTGAGTAGTTTATTTTCTGATGATATTAAGAAACACACTTACTTTCTTACCAAGATCTTCCTTTTCTCATTGAAAGATGAAGCTAAAACTTGGTTTAACAATTTGTCACCTGGATCTATTGATAGTCCTATTGGTTCGGTTAATGCTTTCTTTCAAAAATATTTTTTTGCTAGTGCTCAGCATGCTACTTTGTAGAGTATCTTTAACTTTAAGAAAATTGAAGGAGAGAAAATGCCTGAATCTTGGCCAAGATTTTGTTCTTTAATAAGAGCTAGCCCTAGACATCCATTACCTAGAAATGAGCTCCTAGATATATCTTATAATGGACTAACTGTTGAATCTAGGACATACCTGGATAGTTGTGCTGGTTGTGTTTTCAGGAAGAGGACTCCTGAAGAAGTTGAGGATTTATTGGCTAATATAGCCAAAAACCATGATGATTGGACTATACCTGAGCCAACACCAACACCAATACGAACACCCAAGAAGAGGGGAATTATTGAATTAAATGATGAAGTGATGAGAGAAGCCAAGAAATCTCTTAAAGAGAGGGGTATTAAATCTGAAGATGTGAAGAATCTACCACCTATAGAAGAATTATGTAAGCCAATTCCTCATCCACCCACAGTTGAGGCACACTCTCTCCAATATTTTGATGATAGCGATATTCCCTATTCTAAACCACCTGATAAATGCTTAGATGAATTTGGTAATTATGTTGTTAAGCAAGATAATTTTAATATGAGAATGAAGAATCATCGAATGGAAAACTCTATAGCTATGATAATTTGCATGGTATTATTGAGAGAATCTATAATGATGTTAAAATGCTTGTTAAGCATTTCCATATGGTTCTCAAATTGATCAACTTACTAAAGTGCAAAAAGATTTGCTAGCTAATGCTTCTAGAGAAAAACATGTTTATGGAATGACTACTAAAAGTGGTGTTTCTATTCAGGATCCCTTGTATCCTGAAGGACATCCTAAAAGAATTGAACAAGATTCTCAACAACATAAAAACAACAGTTCTCCTTCTAAGAAAAAGAAGAAGAGACATAAAATTGTTGTAGAATCTCCTAGACCTGCTAAAGATCATAATAGTATGTCTATCTCTGATGATGAAACTGAAAGTGGTAATGATAAAAGTGACGCTTATGATAAAGAAGAAACTGAAGTTGAACCTGAAAAGCAAACTAAAACCGCAAAGTATACCAAGGAGGATTTCATTTCTAATAAACATGGTAATAAGAGAGAACCTTGGGTACAAAAAGCAATGCCTTTTCCTAATAAGAACCAAAAATAAAAGGAGGAAGAATATTATAACAAGTTCTATGAATGGATGAAGCCATTTTTTTTTTGCAAATTACTTTGACTGATGCTATTAAATTGCCTCCTTATTCTAAATATATGAAAGATATTGTCTCTAACAAAAGGAAGATTCCTAATCAGGAAATTTCCACTATGCTTGCTAATTATTCTTTCAATGGCAAGGTTCCAAAGAAGCTTGGATATCCTGGTATTCCTACTATTCCTTGTTCTATTAAAAATTATTATGTTAGAACTCCTTTATGTGATTTGGGAGCATGAGTTAGTATTATGCCTTTTCTCTCTATAAGAGACTCTCTCTGGAAAAATTGATACCAACTGATATATCTTTGCAACTGGCTGATAAATCTAATGTTTTTCCTATTGGTATATGTGAGAATGTTCCTGTTAAAGTGGATACTAGTTGTTTGATATTAACTGACTTTGTTGTGTTGGAAATTCCTGAAGATGATAATATGTCTAAATTCTTGGGAGACCTTTTCTTAACACTACAGGGGCTGTTATTGATTGCAATCAAGGAAAAGTAATTTTTAATGTTAATGATAAAGAGCACACAGTTTATTTTCCCAAGAAGGTTGATATAAAATATGGTCTAAACTCAATTGAAAATATTGAGACCATCAAGATTGGAGGATTTTATTGTCCCATTCCAATGCCACAAAAATAATATGAAATTGTCATGATTGGGACTATGTATATCAAGGTTGAGGTAACATAATCATTTAGTGAAATGCAAATTTTTGTTTCATGAATTTTTTTTTTGGAAACAAGACTTGATCAACCTTGTTAAGAAAGTGATTTTTGAATGAAGAGAACAATGTTTTTACTATGTTTTCGCTTTCCCATTTATGTTTTCACTATGTTTCCACTGGTCATTTGCCTATTGGAGTGTCTTAGAACCTCTGTAGTTCTGGTTTTGGTTTTGTTTTCCACCATTCTATATTTGATTTCCTGGTTTTTAATCATTTATTAAATTTTGGAGATTGCTGGAAAATGAAGTTTCTTAAAAATTCCACAAAAATTATATTCAATTTTTACGTAAAAAATAAGGCAGAGAGGCACCTCGGGCACCCAAGGGGGCCCACCATGCAGGCACACCACCAGGTGGCGCGGGCAGGCCCCTGGTGGCGCCAACACATGGTATGGGGCCCCCTAGCCCTCCACTTGCTTTCCTCCCTGCCAAACACTCCACTCTCTCTCCCAAACTCGAAAACATTCCTGGAACCCGAGCTCTTTCTGTTCTTCTTCGTGAATTTCTTCATCTCCTTGCTTAGCCCATCTTTGCTGTTGAAATTTGGAGCATTTGCTCTCCGGTACGTTACTCCTCCAATTATACAAGTAGAATTTTGTTTAGTGGAGTATTTCTTGAGTATTTTGGTAATGCATGTGACAGGTTGTGTGAGCTAGCATGCTTGATTTGTGTGAAATAATTTAGTTTCATTGAGGGTGAAACTACCTAACACATAAAACTAACTATGTCTGTGGTGCAGGATTTTCGCTTCAGCTGGTCCTCACCTAACCCCATGGTTCATTACAAAATTTATAATAAAGTTGTCACCTTGCCTTTCGATGATTTTTTTGTGTGCAACTATTAAGGTGACACAATAGGGATCATGTGAAAAGATAACAGTGCAGCCCAAACCATTGATGGATCAATATGAAGAAATTTGCCAAGATAGAAGCTTCTCAGAAGAGAGTGGTAAAATTCGAAACATTCAACTCCCATCTATTCGATATTTTGCCTATTTTATTACTAAGTGTGTGCTTGCTAGAAAAAATGCAAACAAGTTATCTATGTTTGGTCTAGCTTTTATCTCAGTTGCTTTGAAGTGTGATAGGTCTTATAATTTTGGTGCTTTAATTGCTTTTTGTCTTGCCGCTAACCGCTAGAAGGGCGAAATTTGTGGAGGTCTTATTCCCTCTCGTTTGCTAACTTTGCATGCTGTGGAGCCACACTATTTAGACCTTCAGTTTCCCATAGAGAGGCTTGATCTTAATTCCATGATGCAACATACATTTGTTTCCTCCTGTGCTAACTTGAACAATTTATCCTATGAAATAACTTTCTCCAAGAAATCAAGGTGGAGATTGACTAAATCTGACAGAGTAGTCAATTTTTCTGCCCCTCTTTTTTTAACCTTAATGTCAGGGAAGGATGGTCACTCTCAGAGAGTGAATTTGATGCATACATTGAGGAGCATCCCCAGCATGTAGAGGATGCTGGAGAGGGGGAGGAAAATGATTTCATCCAGCCGTCTGACACTGCGGGGTTTCCGTACCAGCACCCCAGTTATGACTATGTGCATGCTGCTTCATCTTCTTCGTGGGAGCCTGAGTACGACCATGCTAGGGACGACCCACCAGCGTGGGGTTACTACCTGCGCCATGATTGATCTCCACTTAGGCCAAAAACCTAAGCTTGGGGGGAGGTATTCCGACATCATTCTCATCTATATACCACGTTTCTGTCGGTTTTTTGTATATCCACGTTTTCGTTTCTTTCGCTTCTTTTTGTTTTTATTGTTTTGTTTTTGCTTTCCAAAACGCAAAAGACCAAAAATATTTCTGTTGTTTCTCTTTATTTGCTTATTTAGTTTCTTGTATTTGTTTTCTTTACTTTCTAGTTCACTTTTATATTCAAAAATCCAAAAAGATTTTTCTTTGTTTGCTTGTTTCCTTCTATTCTTGTTTTAAATTCGAAAACCCAAAAATATTTGTTGTTCTTTTTTGGTTTTGTAAATTTTTCTGCATACTTCAATAGTCCTCCGTGACTCCATTGGAGTTTGTTATCATTTTATATTATTCAATCCACATAAGTGAAGAGCAATAATGACGATTTACGACAATTCAAGTTGTGGTGAGAGGCTGGTAGTACATGCTTAGTTTGTTCGTGTAAGGTGTATGTTATTTAATGAATGATTAGTAGTACATGCTCTCTCATTTATAATTCCATCTTACTAATAATTAGATAGCATGTCGTATAAATTTTTGCTTGCATTTTTTATTCGTAGAAGGGTATGAAATTTTGGTATCTCCCTCTGAATGTTTCGCTTGAATCGACTTGGCACATGCTCACGCACGCATAAGACTGAAAAAAAGTCAATTAAGGCTTGATGATTTATTTTGCCTCAGAGTATATGTATCACTTTATGTCCGGTTAATTTTGTTTCCTCGGAAGTATGATTATGCCAGTTGTTGCTCTCTTAATTATCGCTCTCAGTCTATTGCTAGCCTTCACTTGTACCGAGTATGATCTCTACTTGTGCATCCAACTCCCAAAAACCAAAATTTTCCAAATGTGTCCACCATACCTACCTATATGTGGTATTTAACCACCACTCCAAGTAAATTTTCATGTGCTACCTTTAAAACCACCAAAACACTTCTCATTTTGTGACACCGTTTTAGCTCATTAGGAAGTAGTAGTTGGGTTTGTTATCTTCCATACTAATTGAGTATCCTGACTTGCATGCTTCATCTGGTCGTCATTAATTTTGCAAAGAGCTAGTTAGACCATTATAACACCAAAAAGCTAAATTAATAGTAACTCCTCCATGGTATGAGATTGTTGGCAAGCACCCAAGGATTCGGTTAGCCATGGTTTACGAAAGCAAGGTGGGGAGGAGTGTCATACTATATAAAGAGCATGCTATAAATGCTTAATCTTAAATAACTCGGAACCGCTCTCAACTTGTTTAGTATAGAAGATAACAAGACTCTATTACCATTCGTTGACATGAACAATCACCTCCCAAAAATCATTTACCTCTGTTTATAAAATAAAAAGCTCTAGCACATGTTAATCCCTGCTTCCCTCTCCGAAGGGCCTTTCTTTTGCTTTTATGCTGAGTCTTCACCTTCTTACTATATGCACCTTCTTGAGAGGATTGTGGTATAACTTTGATGCTTGTATCTTTTATATATTTACTTCTAGTCTTCACTTGAACCTCATAGGTGCCCTGACATTTATGTTTTGCTCCATTATTAAGGGCAAGCGAGATACCACTTTATAATATCTTATTATGAACATTGCAATCCTGCAGATTGATATATTTCATGTTGCTTATTATTAGTGTGTTGGTATCTCTTCATTGTTTGCATAACTATTAGGTGAATTTATTTGCATACTTCTTATTATGAATTGCCTAAGTACTTGATCATATAGTGAGAATAATTACATCATATGAAACAAATGTGTTCGTAAAAGTTCTTTTATCGGACTCAGTTGTTAACTGAATTGCTTGAGGACAAGTAATAAGCTAAGCTTGGGGGGAGTTGATATGTCCAAAACGCATCTCCTTTTCCGAACACTTTTATTGTTGTTTACCTCTAAACTTGTGAGTTTTGGATACAACTAACATGGACTAACACTGTTTTCAGCAGAATTACCTTGGTGTCTCTTTTTTTGCGGGAAATCAAGTTTCAAAAAATTGCCCGCAAAAGATCCCTAAGTCCTTATTTTACCTGAAGACCCCCAGAGCCAGAAGAAGAGCCAGAGGGGGGCAAGGAGGGTCCCACACCATGAGCTGCCCCCCCAGGCAAGTCGCCTGGTGGTGTGGCTGCCCTAGGCACTGATACGTCATAAACGTATCCTTAATTTCTGATATTCCACCATGCTCTCCTCCGAAGTTATGCGTGAGTAGTTCATCTCTGGACTACGGGTCCATAGCAGTAGCTATATGGTTGTTCTCTCTACTTTGTACCTCATGTTTAGATCTCGTGAGCTGCCTCACATGATCGAGATCATCTTTATGTAATTCTACATGTTGTGTTTGCTAAGATCTGATGAATGTTGAATGCTATGTCTTCTGATTATCAATCTATCATGTTATCTTAATGCTTATGTTATTTAGGATCTTGCATGCTCTCCGTTATTAGTAGATGCTCTGGCCAAGTAGATGCTAGTAACTCCAAGAGGGAGTATTTATGCTCGATAGTGGGTTCATGCCTCCTTTGCATCTATGCTCGAGTGACAGAAACGTGACGGATGGAGGATGTGTTGTTTCCATTAGGGAGAAAACAATAGTGTTTACCTAGTTTACATTGTTTACATTACACACTTTACTTACTGCGATAATCTGTTGCTTGCAACTTAATACCCAACATTTGTTCGGATGATATCCGGAGGGTGGATTATTAGTCATAGATGCAGTTGGATGATGGTCTATGTAGTTTGTTGTAATGCCCGCATGAATCACATGGTAATCTTTATGTCTTGCATATGCAGTACGGCGCAGCTTTCATTTCTGTCAATTGCCCAGCTGTAATTTGTTCACCACACATGTTATTTATCTTTCATGAAGAGACACTAGTGAACTGTGGACCTCGGTCCATTTTCTCATACTAATAATAAACACTGCTTTCATACTATTACTACTGCTTTCATACTGTTCTCATACTATTTTCCACACCATACGTTTAACCTCTTTGTCATCAGCAAAACTGGTGAGATTGATGATATGTCCATTTTGCATCACTATTTTGTATCATAATTTTTTATTATTCATCGATATAGTTCATGTTATGATGCATCTCTTATGTTATTTTATCTTATTTTGCATGTTTTATATTTTTTGGAGAATAAACACCTGGACCAGAAATCTGATTAAAAAAGCACCGTCGAGATACACTATTTTAGAAGATCAGAAGAAGAAGGGGGACATCCGGGGGTTCCTAAAAGTCCATAGGAGGAACACAGCCAGAAGGGGAGCTAGAGGGGGGCCACCAGGGGCCCACACCTAGGGGTGGCGCGCCCTCCCCCTGGCCGCGCCACCTAGGGGTGTGGCCACCCTGGCCCACCTCCGGGGGGTCATATTTTGCCCCTGACCCCGAGGGAACCCTAAGCCTCATTCCATCCTCGAAGAATTATTCCGCCGCCGCCTCGAGGCGGAAAACACCCGAGAGAGAAAAGCTCTCTGGCAGGGAGAAATCTGTCGGGGAAATTCCTCTCCGGAGAGGGGAAATCACCGCCATCCCTCCAAGCATCATCAATATCGTCATCATCATCGTCATCACCACCAGCACCATCACCCTCATCATCCACCTTCATCCCTCTGTAACAATTAGGGGCCTCTATCGTTGTTTTGCATTAGATCTCTCTCCTGGTGTGGATTACTTGTTAGTAGTTGATGCTTGTGAGATTTATCGGTGTTTGCACTTTATGACCAGATTGTTATCATCCATTATATCACCTTTGATTAAGATCCATATGATGTGTTGTGAGTAGTTCGTGTTGTTCTCACTAGTAGGGAAAAGGCTACCGCAGGCGAACCAATTTAGCCTACCGCAGGCGAATGACTGTTCGCCTGGGACCACCTCGCCAGCGGTAATGACTTACCGCAGGCGAACAACCAAATGCGCCTGGGGTATCTTGACATACCCCAGGCGAACAAGACTTATGCGCCTGGGGTAATCCTCTTACCTGAGGCGAACAAGCGCTGTGCGCCTGGGGTACATGTTCGCCTGGGGTATGCTTCCCTGTTCGCCTGGGGTATGGTTTTGCTGTGTCAAAAAATAAAAGAAACGAAAATAACAGAATTACAGCAAATTGACAGTAATAAATATGAAAATGACAGCAAAATAACAGAAATATTTCGATCATCACCAAATAGTCTCGAAACGAATAGTTTAGTTACAAGCATAGTTCAAACACTAGGAGTACATAGTCCAAACAAATCGATAGTTTAGTTATCTAGACAAGCAAAACAACAAGTAGCATCAACACTAGGAGTACAAGGAGTATAAGCACGGCGATGGCGAATGTGGTCATCCGGGCCCTCGTCTTCTCCGTCTTCTCTCTCGCTAGGTAAGTGGCGTATCGAGCTTCCGCCTCCTCCATGGTCTTGTACCCCTTGTAGCTGTTGCCGCTGAAACCGTGCACCTGTCTTCGGCATTGGTCCCAGTCGTCGTAGACTCCGGGAACCCTACCGACATACACAACATACCATGTCATCTGTGCATAGGACAAAAATACGAGTTTAGCATCGAAAGTGATAATAGACCGCAAATAACTATCAAAAAATAGAAGCATCAAGGTTTACGAATAAAACACGACAAATAAAGGTCTAAAAGTTATATGATGCAAGTGTATACTAACATTTTGTCAATCCTATATTCTCGGCGGGAACGGACGAACGCCTTGTAGCGTGTTGAATGTCCGGGTGTCACGTTGCTCTCGTAGGTGTGCTTCTATGTCACGGTTGCTCGGTGGTGCGTGGCCGTGGAAGAACAAGCCACCCCGAGTGATGACATCCGACGAGAGTATCGTGCAGATCCTCCGCTGGATGCGACGGAACTCAGCCCGCACATATTCATCGGTGGTGTTGGCCATTTTTGTGGTCAGGTCTCGGAGATCACTTGGTAGATGGGCCTGTTGGGCATCCTTTAAGTACTCCCTCATCTGAAAGATGACATACCAGGCTTCCAACTCAGATTCTTGCTCCGATTGCTTGAGGCAGGGGAAGTTTGTTACGTGGGTGCACACGTAGGCGCCTCGGACTATTTTCTCCTTTTTTAGGGGCTTGCCTAAATCGGCGGCGAAGCCGTTGAGGGCACTATTAAGAACAGCTCTTATGTCGGTGTAGTCCTTCTGCACCGCCCTACCCGCATCAAGATAAGTGCATTGTGACCAATGCGGTTCCATGACGATGAGTACGCATCCTCCGTTTCTGCGCAGAACATTTCGAACAAGAGCCATCAATATCATCAATCGGAATACTAAGGAGATTCTAGAAAGAATGTAACGACGTGAAGCGGAGAGGACTACTTACTTGGGAAAGTATGGCATGAGAATGGCGTTCTTATCCTTGTTATCTATCAAAAACCCCGTTATGTAAGTCGTGATAAGAACTCGGTCCGCATGTGACCGCAAGTAGTCCTCATTCATGTAGTACGGGTCCATAATCGCCATGTGCGGGGTATTCTCCATGACCATATCATGCGCCATGCTGAGCGATACCAGGCGGACAATGCTTCGGTCGAGCTTACCCAAGTGGAAGACCCTGAATATGTCTTCGTATCTGATGAAGAACACCTCTGCGGGATTTGAATCCACAAAGCCCAAGGATCGGGGCACCTTGACCACGTATAGCGGGTAGGAGGGATGTTTCTCACGTAGAAGTTCATTCTCTTTGAACAAAATCCCGTCGTGGATGGTCCTCATGTCACCACCCATGACAGCGACAACCTCTGCCGGCAGCATCGGCTCACCCATCTCATGCACCTTCCTCCACGGGACGGCGGGCGGCAAACGGTCCAGGACTCGGGAGACCGCTGGCTGGCTACTAGAGGAGGCACCACCTTTCTTCTTGTTGCCCGGCCTCTTCCGATTCTTCTTCGGCCTCAAGCAGATGGGAGTGCCGCTTTGTTTTACCGCCTCCGCGGCCGTAGCACGGAGTGTATTCGGGGTAACCAGCGTAGGCTGTGGAGCCGTAAAGGCCGTCTGCTCCTCGGGAGTTTCTTGGGAATAGGTTAGCTTCTTCTGTATATCCGGTTTTCTGGTGGGTAACTCAGAAGAACCGCCCTCTCCGCCATCTACCTTCTTCTGGATATCAAGAGTTCTGGCGGGTAACTTCGGAGGAACCGGCTTCTCGCCATCCAACTGATTTATGAAATCGTCAATGGGAGCAAGTTCAATATCCATGTACTCGTCATGGGTCTCATGCTCGTGATGTTGCTCGTCATTGGACGTCTCGTGCTCGGGAGGAGGAGGATCCACCGGAGGTGGAGAGAGGACATTGCCATGTTGGACCTTGTCTTGTTGGCTTGCCGCGGGCGCAACCGGTGTAGTGGTGACGGTCATGGCTTGGCTTGGCGCCGACCCTGACGTCGTGTTCAGCCGAATAAGGGCTTTCGGCCATAGCAAGATTTGATTGTCCAGTTGGCCGAGATTCAGCTCGCTGTCGGCATCGGCGGGTTGATTAGGAGGATACAAGTTCTCGAATCCCGGTAGCACCAGATCGACACGAACCCGAAGCTCGTTGTCCGGTATATCTCTGCAATGGTACTTGCGGGATAGTGGCTGCAAGATGCTCCCCTTTGCAACATCCTTCAACTCGCTGCCCACTTTTAGCAGGAAGGTGCATCCCGTCGCGTCAGCCTGCGATAACATGCATGGATAGGTCAGAGAGTAGGGTTATATTGAACTGGCTACAGCTTTTGAGACGGTCAATAATTTACCGTGAGGGCATTGAGCTCGGCTAACGTCGACGGACCACAGGTGATGGTGGGCTCGTCGAGCAACGGGGTGGTGGCCGCGCCGGACACGGCCGACGGTCCATCGGGGGCAGGCGCGTCGGGCACGGCCGACGGTCCATCGGGGGCAGGCGCGTCGGGCACGGCGGGGGCGACAGGCACGGCCGACGTCGACGGACCACCGGCGGCGGCCGCGGCGGGCACGACCAACATCGACGGTATGTTGAACGTCGGTAACGGCCCCTGTGAGCCGCCGGCGATGTAGCCACATATTTTTTCAAATACGGCTGGGATGAGCGCATTCATCTTTTCCCCCACCGTTCTCTCAATCTTCTTCTCCATGTTTGTTTCCAAGTCATGGACCTTCTTCTTCAGCTCCTCCGTCTCCTCGCTCTTCTTCGCCGCCCGCGACTCCTTAGTGCTGGGCTCAGCCAAGCCATGGTGAGCGTGCTTCTTATTAAGTCCGCCGCCGGTGATACGGCCTAAGTGCGGCCTTTTCAGAGGGTCCTGGCTCTTTGCCTTGTTGTACCCCCTGATGAAAGGCTTATCCCACGCGACTTTGGCCGTCGACGTCTGCGACGAGGAAGATTCAAGTTGTTGTTCTTCTAGCTGCAGAAGCAACATATAAACGGTTTAGAATTGGTTTCGTACTAGAATGAAATCATGGACTTGATGATGATGAGTTGCATGAAATGGTAAATTTCTTACCACTAGCTTCTCAACATTCTTCACGCTATCGTCCGTGACCAAAATAACACCCTCCACCATCTTCGGGTCCGAGACAAGTTCCCCGGTCGGAGTTACTTTTCTGTACCTCGACCTCATGAATTTCTGGAATTGCGGGTCATGGGCATACTTGGCGTAAGGGTTCTCAATCCCTTTTTCAATGTAGGCCTGGTCCTCTTTCGCCCAAACTGGCTCCTTCCCGTCGTAGCCACGACAGCCGAGATTGTGGTGACCGATGTTCTTCGACGCTAGATCCTTCCCCCATCCCGTTTGCTTCTTAGTGACATCAAGCGACTCGTTATCTAGGAAAGTCTTGAAGTCATCGGGCGTAATCCGCGGGAAGTGGCGATGGATCTCTTCGAATGGTGTCGATTCCTTAATCATCGCCCTCACCATAGTCTTGTAATTGCTCAGGGCTTTGGTGAATCTAGTGAGGGCGAGTTTGTTCACGAGGTTGCCCTTCAGATTCTCGTTGTTGTAGGGGGGAGGGAACTCGTACCGCGCGTGCAGCCTCGAGATGAGTTGGGCGCGCAGAGTTAGTTTCTTCTTGAGAGTCGGCTCGTTGACATTGACGACGTCTCGAAGTATCGCGCCAAGTTGGAGGAAGTACCCCTTCACAAGGTCCAATGGCATTAGAGGCGTGCCACTGGAAGGGTCCACCTCCGTGAATTTCTCTCGAACGGTGCCGACCTTGTTCGGAGCTCGCTTTCGACGCTTGTTTCCCGTCGTGCTGCTCCCTGAGGGACCCCCCGCGCCACTATCAGTGGTTTCCTCCTCGCCACCGGTGAGCCCGTCATCATTGAGGGGCTCGACATCATGGTCAGTTTCTGTCCGATCTTCCTCTTGCGACTCTCGGGCCATAAGGATGTAGTGGTCCAATAAAGCCGGATCCGTAGTAGAAGAAGACATGCCCTAGCTAGCAGTAGACAAAACGTATACTGTTAGTCACCGGGAAAATTCGGCGTGACCTCGGCTATATATAAATGGTCATGCCGGAGTGCCAGAAATTCGCCGGAACGGAAATGAATCAACGTTCCGACAAAACATTGGCACTCAATGTACCTGCGACAGAAATTGAATGCACACATATGCATGGCCACAAAAACAGTTCCTTGCATTGCTGTCATCACATGGCACAAAAACACCCAGGAAATTCATATATCATGCCAAAAAAACCTTCATATATATTGATCAAAGTAAAATACTGCACTTAATTAATAACAAATCACGGAGAATTCTAGCAGTGTCCAAAGCTTCAGTGTTCTATTCACATGTAATTAGTAGGTGATTCAGCTAGTGTAAGAAATATAGCATTTTATACTATGAGCTGAACTACCAGAATCCAGAAATAATGGTACATGATCAGATCCAGTTGTAGCTAAAGCATGTAGCAGCAGTAGTACTATGAGGGCGTTGGAAGAGGGGGAGGGGGGGGGGGCTGACCTGGGTTCGTCGTGGGCGTGGGCGACGGCGGCGTGGGTGACGACGGCCGGCGTGGACGACGACGATGAGAGGGACGGCGCGCGCGCGGCGTGCTCCCGCTCCTTCTGCCCTGCTGCTCCCGCTCCTCCTCCGCTGCTGCTCCTGCTCCTCCTCCTGCTGCTGCTCCTGCTCCTCCTCCTGCTCGACAACGACGACGGCGGCGTGCGATGAGAGAGGCGACGGCGTCGTGCGATGAGAGAGGCGACGGCGGCGTGCGGTTAGGGCTCGATATGTGCGATGAGAGTGATTATGCGGGTTGTGAGTTAGCAGATCGAGTACTTACAGGCGCACAACGAGTGAAATGCGCCTGCGCTATCCCTTACCCCAGGCGAACAAAGGGATGTGCGCCTGCGCTAACGTTCTTAGCGATTCGTTTTGCGCGGGCCCACAGAGGTATACCCCAGGCGCACATACTGGGAGATGCGCCTGCGCTAAGCATTAGCACCGGTTTGTGTCACAAACCGGTTCTAAAGGTATGTCCCCTGGGCCCACCTAGCTACCCGCACAAATGGCCGCAGGCCTTTAGGACCGGTTTGTATAACAAACCGGTCCTAAAGGCCTGCGGCCATTTGTGCGGGTAGCTAGGTGGGCCCAGGGGACATACCTTTAGAACCGGTTTGTGACACAAACCGGTTCTAGTGTTCTTGGCTCGATGCCCTGTTATGCCCGGCCCCACAGATCCTTACCGCAGGCGCGTTATCTAGATAATGCGCCTGCGGTAAATTTCGTATGATTTTGGTTTGCGCGGTCCCACATGGCATTACCCCAGGCGCATGTCCTGTCAAAAGCGCCTGTGATATATATTACCCCAGGCGCGTTTTCTCGATGATGCGCCTGTGCTAAGATTTTCTAAATTACACAGCCCCACGGCCTGGGACTACACATCGAGCTAATATATGTCGCATCGAGCGTAAATAGATTGGTTTAGCGAGATACCGCAAGTGTTTCTCTCTAAAAACACATTTTAATATATGTTTGCTGCTTTGATTGCCAAACGGATTGAGACCGTCGGTGCTCGCACCAAGCCTGATATGATGTTCCTTGGGTCGTTCCCGAATTCCTCATCGAATGCGTCTAATGCTTTCCACTGACATGCATCCGAAGGGTGTGTTAGCACTGGTTTTTCAACACGTTCTGGATCGCTCAGGGCATCTCCAGCCGTTGCGCCCCCCAGGGCCCAAAACGCCGCCGTTTTGGGGCCGCCGCGGCGCTAAACGGCGCTATTCTGGAACCTGTGGGGGGGCGCGTTTCCCAGTCGCGTCCCGAGCCCAAGAACCGGCCCAAACAAACGCAAAATAAAAACATGCGAAATTTTATTGAAATTCGAAAACTGCGTACATGCATATTCGGCGCGAATTTAAGCTAGTACGAAAAATTTAAACTACTCGATGACTGCTCCGCCTACGCATCGTCGTCTTCATCAGCGACGTCGTCGTGGCGGTGCTGGTTGGAGGGGCCGGCTCCGTCCTGGCTCGCCGCGGCGAGACGGCGTTGCTCCGCCCGCTCCGCTCGGGCCTGCAGGCGCAGCCGGTGCAGCTGCGCCTGCTCGGAGGGCAGGCGGTTGCGCCGCCGCTCACTCTGCAGCGCAACCTGCCGCCGGTCGGCCTCGTAGAGGGCGATGATGCCCTCCTGCTCGACGGAGGCAGCACGCTGGGCCATCTGGTGGCGCACCGCTCGCGCCGCCTCCTCCCGCTGGTGCGCCTCCAAGGAGGCACGAACGGCGGCCGCCTCCGCCGCCGTCGCGGCCTGCTCGAGGACGCCGCGCACCTCGCGGTACGCGTCCTCGTTCTGCGAGGTCTCGAACGAGTGCAGCCCGGCGTGCTGCTCGGGCCACACTGGTTGCCTCCTCACCTCGCGTCTCCAGTGGCGGGCGGCTCGCCGCGCTTCTCGCGCCTCGTCGTACTCGGGTGGCTGCTCCGGCGCCACCACCTGCGGCGCCAGCGCCGCTTGCTGCGCTGGCTGCAGCTCGTCGTCGTCGCTCTCGGGGCCCGCGTCCCAGAGGTTCTCCATTGCGGCGAGGTTTGAGGGTGGAGAAGAAGGGTGGAGAAAGAATGGCGAGACTGTGCGTACGGGGAGGGGGCGGGCACCATTTTATATACTACTCGCGGGCCAGTCGCCGCGCCGCGCGTGTCGCCGCTGCCGCCCCGCCATTAATCCGGTGGACTTTGACTGGGGCGCATGCACTGGCCGGCCGCCTTTGACGGCGCGGGGGTTTCTGTTCCCGGCGTTTAATGGCGGGGGTTTCTGTTCCCGTGTTTAATGGCCATTAATCCGGTGGACTTTGACTGGGGCGCATGCACTGGCCGGCCGCCTTTGACGGCGCGGGGGTTTCTGTTCCCGCGTTTAATGGCGGGGGTTTCTGTTCCCGTGTTTAATGGCGCGTTCTGGGAAGCGCCTGCGCTAAGTGGTGCTACCCCAGGCTATTCTTTGTCCCAGGCGAACTACTTACACGTGCGCCTGCGCTAAAGGGAGCTACCCCAGTCCACTTTTTACCCCAGGCGCTTCGGTACGTACTCGCCTGTGGTATCTGTTATACCGCAGGCGAACTGATACGCGATTCGCCTGCGGTAAAGGAAGCGTGCCAGCGTCGGCCGTGGTTGGCCCTGCCACACTTTACCCCAGGCGCTTCCGGTTTCTGTTCGCCTGGGGTAACTGGCCTACCCCAGGCGCACCTGCTTTCTCTTCGCCTGCGCTAATTAACCCAGGCGCACCGTTTTTCTTGTTCGCCTGTGGTAGGATATGCTGCTATAAGCAAATCTCTAGTAGTGTCTTGAGGACATGGGAGAAGTCAAGTTGTTAGTAGTGAAGTAATGTTGAATAATATTAATGTTTGCTATTTAAGTTGTGGTGTTATTCTTCTAGTGGTGTCATATGAACGTCGACTACGTGATACTTCACCATTTATGGGCCTAGGGGAATGCATCGTGTATTTGGCTACTAATTGTGGGGTTGCCGGAGTGACAGAAACCTAAACCCCCGTTAGGAAACCATTACACGAGGGAGCGTAGGATCCCGAAGTTTAAAGCTGTGGTTAGATTTATTTCTTAATTACTTTCTTGTAGTTGCAGATTCTTGCAAGGGGTATAATCACAAGTATGTATTAGTCTTGGATGGGATGGTACATTAGCATAGTATCACCCACACAACACTTATCAAAACACCAAAGTTATTCAGCTGCATGGAACAAAAGCACTTGACAGAAACCTCATGTGTGTACTCGAGAACGTTTGTTAATCATAAGTAAACTCACCAGCTTGTCCTTTGCTGAAGAAAGGATTGGGCCACTCGCTGTAATTATTACTACTGCATTTTATTTAGTCGCACTTTATTTATCAGCAATATCAAAAAAAAACCTACAAATCTGTTTTCCAGTATATATTCCTTCATCGAAACTGCTTGTCAACACCTTCTTCTCCTCTTTGGGTTCGACACTGTTATTCATCAAAAGTACTACGACACACCCCCTATACTTGTGGGTCATCAATTGACAACCTCACTGCTACGTTGGGACAAAGTGATTTGATTGTGTTGTGTAGGTTCCACCTTCCTACTGAAACGGTAGTGCGCCCTGCCACCTCAGCTGCATCAACCTTTAGAGATTTCTTGTCCTCCTACTGGTCGATTCAACCTTGGTTTCTTTTCTGAGGGAAAACTTGCTGCTGCACTCTTCACACCTTGCACTTGGGTTCTACCAACGTTAGTCATCAACAAAGTTTTCTGGCGCCGTTGCCGTGGATTTCAAAGTCATCAAGAAGCAACCACTCCCTCGTCAACTCTTGCACCATCAAGTTTTCTTGCGCTGTTGCTGGGGAGGAAGAGAATTTCTGCAAGGGGAGTCTCTCACTTCCAATCTCTTTACTTTGTTTTTTGTTTTGCTTAGTTTATTTTATTTTGTGTTGTTTGCTTCTCTTTATCAAAAACAAAAACAAAACTAGTTCTTGTTATAGTTGTTGTTTTTGCTTTATCATGCTTGCTATCAATGGTTGATGTCTTTGAAACCAGATCTTATTGGCAAGGTGGGTTCACGGATGAACAACAAAAATATTATAAGGAACACCGCTTGTCACAAAAAGGGATACACTTATGGGAGCAAATTAATAAATTGCATGACTATGGTAAAAACTTGTGCTCTACTTATAATGTTATTTATTGCTTTGATAAATCTTGCTGCTGTAGGAGGTATAAACACCTCCCTTTTCAATGTGAGTATAATGATCATGTTACCGTATATTCTTATGTTAAGGGAAATTATGAATTACATGATGTGGAATAAATTGAAGAATTTATTGCTTGGAAGGGTGCATTCGAAATTGCTTATTTACTTGAAATTATTGATGATGCACCTTATAAATACGAGATTTATGCAATACCTGAATATTTCTTTGATAATTACAAGGATTGTAATTACTGCATAATGGAATATCTTAGTAAATGATCTCAACCTGAGGGAGAGACTAATACCTTGCAGGAACCCATGGAAGAAGAAATAGCTGAATCTAGAAGCTCATTGGATGAAAAAGAGGAGGAGAGTGATGATCAAGAGGAGGAAGAATGGAGCTACCCATGTCTACCTCCCAATGATAGTAACTCTTTAACTCATACATTATTTTATGAAATTGATACTTGCTAAACTTGTGACCTTGATACTACTATGAACGAAACTTGTGAGAATGATATTGCTACTGTTATTTATGATAATCCATGCTACTTGGATAGATCTTAGGATAATGCTCTTGATGATGGTCCTATGTTACTTGATGTTATAAATTATAATGCTACTGAAAAAAGGATTTCTATAATGTGTCCTATACCTTTTATGAGTGACCAATCATCTTGCTTTGCTATTGCTAAAAGTGGGAAAAAAGAGGAGCTGGTTTTAAATTTTGATCCCACTGTTTTTGAGCTTGATATGAATTGTGTGCTTTTAGGCCATGACAAACATGCTTTATGTGATAATTATGTTGTTGAGTTTGTTCATGATGCTACTGAAAATTATTATGAGAGAGGAAAATATGGTTGCAGAAATTTTCATGTTACTAAAATACCTCTCTTTTTTGTTGAAAGTTTTGAAGTTGCTCTTGTTCTACCTTCCCATGATTTCTAGTTTGAGCTTCTTTAATTTATTTCTTTACAAGATTACTATGCATAGGAAGTGGGTTATACTTAAATTTGTTTTATAATTGCTTCTTGATGCTCTCTTTTGCTTAATTCATATTTCTTATGTGGGCATCTACTTTATTCCACTTTTCTGGGCCTAGCTAAAAGGCGTTAAAGAAAGCACTTCTTGGGAGATAACCCGTGGTTTTATTTTTTTGCTTTGCTTTTCTCTGTTTTCTTTGAGTAAAGGGGTTTTATACTTCTGTAGAGACTCCTTTGTATCTTTATTTTCATGTTTTAGTTGTGCCGGGTAAAGTTTCTGACGAGAGTTGGAGTTGGTTTTTGGATTTCTGCGCAGGAAACAAATTTCTTCTGTCCATAGTAAAAAATCGTATAATTCACAGAAACATAAGAATGGACTTAAATTTCTTGTTCTTATTCCCCGTCTAATTCCGCAACTTTTTTGTTCTTTAAGTTTTTCGATCCGAGCAACGTAAGTGCCCCGAAAAACTTCTTCTTTACAGACTGTTCTGGTTTTGGCAGATTCTGCCAATTTTCTTGCATTTGCTCTTTTACGATGTCAAGTGGATTTCTTTTCTTCACGAAACATCAGTGGCTGTAGAAAATGTTTAAAAGTATCAATAGAACTTGTTCCCTTACAGAACCCATGGATTTTTTATTGTTCCACTAACCCTCTAATGCGAATTACTCTTTGAGTGTGGTGTGAAGGAAGTTTTCAAAGGTCAAGACAAGAGGGTGATATATGTGATCAGAAAGATTGCAAGGTAAAAGCTTGGGGATGACCCCGTGGTTCATCCAAGCATATTTAAAGAATACTCAAGCATCTAATCTTGGGGATGCCCAAGGCATCCCCTTCTTCATCAAGAATCTATCAGGTCACTTGTAGTGAAACTATATTTTTATTCGGTCACATCATATGAAGTTTACTTGGAGCGTCTGTTTGTTTTTCTTTTGTTTTCTTTGTTTTCTTTTGTTTTCCTTGATGCAATAATATAGTTGGACCCTAGCATTCCTTGTTTGGGATAGATACGGTCTCCGCTTTTTCGTTTGAATACTTGTTATGCTAATATTCTTAGTTTTTCTTCTAGCTGCTGCAAAATTCCTGTTTAGCTCTTGTTTTCATTGCATCTCATGCTCAGAGCTGTTAGTTTTAGTAGTGTTATATGAGTACTCTCATGTTTTCTTGATTTAGCATTTACAGAGTTTTTTTAAAGCATGTTTTGTATGGTGCTTGTTGGGAAAATAAACTACTGCTTGTAGTAGAATTTATAACGGTGCAAGTAGAAGCTTGTATAGACTGTGGCTAGACTTTTTCATATCATGCTAGATGTTATTTTAATTCTAAATCCTTGTGGTTATTTAGTATCATTATTAGCCTCAAATAGCTGAGAGTGTTTAATGTGTCATTGAAAAAATCACGAGTTGTTCTTGTTATATTGAAGCATAAATTTGTGGTGTTCTCCTTTGAATGTTTTATTTGGTTGACTTGGCGCATGCTCACACCATGCTTATGACTATGAACCAGTCACTTATAGCCTCTATGATCATTTAGTGTTTGAACTTGTTGTACCACTTATGCTTTGATTAATGATTTTTATGTCGCTATGCATGATTATGACTCTTATGCTCTCTTGATTTGTCGCTCCCAGTCTTCTGCTAGCCTCCTCCTGTACTGAGTATGATCTCTACATTTAGTATTTAACCGCCACTCCAAAATAAATTGCCCATGTGTTACCTTTAAAACTTTCAAAATTACTACTGTTTTGTGCTCCTGTTTTAGCTCACGAGGACGTAAATAGAGAATCTTTATCTCACTTGTTGATTGTACTTTCACACCCTGTACTAGTGGCTTCATCCGCTTATCCAATAATAGAAGAGCTGGCAGCGGGGTGCCAAGCCCCAAATTAATAACAACAAATTCTCTTCACTATTTTTTGCCCCTGATTTATCAGTCAAAGCATAATTGTGTAAACAAAAGAGAAAGAGGGATGACCTTCTACCCAGATGCGTCCTTCTATGGGAGCCGCTTTTGTGAAGTCTAGTTGGCTTGTGACGTACTGTATTTTCTGCTTACCATTCGTTGACATAAGCATACACCTCTCTTAAAAGCTTTTTATACTTCTGTTTAATAAAATGAAATCTCTAGCACATGAGTTGATCCCTGCTTCCCTATGCGAAGGGCCTTTCTTTTACTTTTATTTTGAGTCTCCATCTTCTAACTTTATGCACAATTGAGAGAGCATAGTTGCCATTCTGAATTTTATGTGCATTTGTCCCAGAAACATTATTTTGATTCATGATGTGTTATTGCTTGTTCTCTAATTATTTGTTCTAGTCTTCCTCATGAACTTTGAAGGTGTCCTGGCATTTATGTTTTGCCCCACTCTTAAGGACTAGCGAAATATCACTTTGCCATGTTATCTCTATACTTGAAACAAACGTGTATCTTTTGTTGCATTGTTATTCATGATCTTTTATTTGTGTTACTTCTCATGATGCAAGGTGATTGCTATGCTTTATTGTTAAAATTCTATTTATCATGCTTGTTTTGAAGTTCTATGATCTCGGCTTACTTATGCTTTTACATTATTGATGATCAAGTTTATGTTGGTAGCATGTCACCTCAGAAATTATGTCTTTTTATCGTTTACCTACTCGAGGACGAGTAGGAACTAAGCTTGGGGATGTTGATACGTCATAAACGTATCCTTGATTTCTGATGTTCCATGTTGTTTCCTACATGTTTGCTATACACTTTATGTCATTTGTATCTATTTTCCGGACTATCCTATTGACAAGATGCCATAGAGCCAGTTCCTTGTGTTGTTTTTTAGTTTCAGAAAAGTTGTTCCTGAAATATTCTCGTAATTGGAAAATTCAAAATCCGGAGGTCCTAGAATTCCCGAAGGTTCCACGGAGTCCCGAAGACGCCCGAGGGGGGTCATAGGGGGGCCACACCATAGGGCGGCGCGCCCCTGGCCGCGCCATGGGGTGGTGTGGGGCCCCTAGGCCTCCACTGCCTTTGCCCTTTCGCCTATTTATACCCCCGACATATCAACCCTAAAAATATACCACTTCGTCCCGAGAAACACCCGAGGCCGCCGTCATCGTCATCCCTAGAGCGGGAGGGTTCTGGAGCTCCCCCTGGCACCCTACCGGGAGGGGAATTCATCACCCGAGGGGTCTACACCACCATGCCCTCCTCCGAAGTGATGCGTGAGTAGTTCATCCCTGGACTACGGGTCCATAGAAGTAGCTACATGGTTGTTCTCTCCACTTTGTACCTCATGTTTAGATCTCGTGAGAAGTTTCCCTTGAGGCCCCGCTGCAAACGGGCTGGTAGGAGAGAAGATGTTGCGCAAGTTTCTCATTGCGAGCACGTTCAACTAAATATGCAACACATGCCTATGGTTTGCCTAGAACTTGGATGCTTTATTATTATCTATCTGCAATGCCCATGTTTTGATTATTATATGAATTATCTTATCCATGCAACGCCCGTTCATCCATCCCTATGCCTACAGTACGTTAATCCTGTTGTTTCCTGCAATTGCTACCGCTGTTACTATTTTACTCCTGCTGTTATTTTACTACTGCTACTTCTATAAAACTGTTACCACTGATAAACTGTTGCGAGCAAGTCTACTTTCAGGTGCATCTGAAATGACAACTCATCTGTTAAGGCTTATAAATATTCTTTGACTCCCCTTGTGTTGAATCAATAAACATGATTTCCCATGGGTCAAACTCTGCTGGTCTTGTTATCCTGATGGTGTCCCCCAGGTTTCTAACCTCTGTGGGTCTTTTTGGTGGAGAGATATTATGAAATTAGTCTTGAAATACATGGCTCTGTACTGTTGAGGTGTTTGAAGGGGATACTTCTTTGTTCTGGACTGATTTTTGGCGTGGCAGAGTGCTCCAGGAAGTTTATCCCAGGTTGTTTTATTTCTCTATTGATGTGAATCTCTCTATGAAAGATGTTATGCTAACTCAAGATAAATCTGCTTGATTCCATCTGCCTTTATCTCATCAAGCCTTTGAGGAATTTGTGCTTCTTCAAGCGGAGTTGTTGCATGTGGTTTTGCATCTAGGCCATAAGGATATTTGGAAGACCATTTGGAAAGATGGTGTCTTCACTTCCAACAGATTTTATAAGCACTGTTTTAGGGAGGTCAGGGCTAGTCCCATTTTTTCTTGCATTTGGAAATGCAAGGTGGTGCTCAAAATCAAAGTTTTTGCCTGGCTCTTGGTAAGTGATAGGCTGAACATAAAGGATATGCTCAGGAGAAGGCATTGGAAGGCTACTGATAGTTTGGCCTGTCATTTATGCCCAACCAGGAGAAATGAGGATTGGCAGGATCTGTTCTTTGATTGTAATTTTAGTGTCAGGATCTAGAATTACTTGCAAATCAGATGGGAACCTGGGGATTCTTTTGAGTAGATTTACTTCAAGACAAGGAAAGGCTTCTACTACCCCTTCTTCTGTGAAGTGGTCATTTTGGTTGCCTAGCATATCTGGAAGCAAAGGAATGATTCTATTTTCAGAAAAATTCAGCCATCTTTTTCTAGTTGGAAGAGAGGTTTTGTTCATGATGCCACTATGCATTGGCATAGGCTAGGATCCAAGGTAGCTCAGAAGTGGTCAATATGGATTGACAATCTGCCTTAATTTTTCTTTGCCCCTTTTTTTTGTATATATCCTTTACATCCTGTAACCCTTTGATGCTTCAATAAAATACTATGGGGTGCAAGCCATGTAGTCATTATTCTAAAAAAAAGGGGTTTTACTTCCCTCGAAGACTGTTGCGATCTCCTATACTTGTGGGTCATTAGGTCATCGCAGAGAAAATAAAAGATGTGTTTTATGAGATGGGCTAAGCACATTTACTAATTAATTTGGCAATTATGGACGGTTATGAATAAAATCGGACGGATAATATTTATAGTCTATGAGGATTAATGTGGAGTCTCGTAGGGAGTCTCTAATTAGTAGATATATACGAGAAAAGATAAGATGGTTTTGTATCATTTTATTAGTAGTTCATAGGCTTTACATTAACTGATTAATATGATGTTGGGTACCATTCTTAATCAATAAATTACTTATTATATCATTTACCTACTCGGGGGACTAGTAGGAATTGAACTTGGGGATTCCGATGCGTCTCAAACGTATCTGTAATTTTTTATTGATCAATGCTATTTTTTATTATTCCGGTACTATGTCGGAGAGGTAATTATCACCGGAGGCCTCTAAGTTACCATTGCTTCCTCCATGATGATGTGTGAGTATTGCACCCTCAGACTACAGGGCTATAGTAGTAGCTAGACATTATCTTCTCACCCGCCTACTTCGATATAAAGGTCTCACGAGCTGCCCTACATGATTGAGATCCATATTATGTAATTGCTATGTGTGTTGAGTTTGTTGGGACATGATGAATTCTCACTTTATGATCAAATTATTTATGTTGTCTACAAATGCTCTTTACTATCATGGAATAGCTCTATTTATGTCATACATTCTCTCTTATCTTTGTATTTACTCTGACAAAGTTTATATTTAATATCTCCAAGAGATTTTGTGCTCGATAGTGGGTTCAACCATGTATATCTCTATGCCCAAGTGATTGAATACGTGATGAGTTGTACTGTTTTGTTGCCACTAAGGATAAAGCAACAACTTCTTAATCACATTTAGATAATAGTTTTATTGTTTGTTAGAATTTAACACCAAGAGATGCATCCTAGATAATTATCTTGAGGTGGAGTATTAGTTATAGATATAGTTGTATAACGGTTTATTTGCCTTGTATTTAATACATGTGTGAATATTGCACTGAATTTTCTTTATCATAGTTGTTGCTTTCAATTCTGCCAAATACCCAACTGTGTTTTATCTTGTGAAGAGATGAATCTAGTCAAAATATGTGCACCTGGTCTATTTTTTAATATTTCTTACAACCTATTTTTCATCATGTTCTTGATACCCTATTTTTACATTTATTGTTAATCACCATTATTTTCTACAACATATGTTTAATCCTTGTAAATAGAAAAACCGGAAGTTTGACAACCTTTGTAGACGTTGGGGACAAGTGTGATTTGTGTTTTGTGTGTAGGTATCATTAAATTAATTGAGACATTGTGTTTCCTACTCGTTCGATAAAGCTTGGTTCTCAATTGAGAGAAATACTTGCTGTTGGGCTCTACATCCCTTGCAGTTGGGGTTCACAACAACTTCGGCGGAAGTAACAGCTTCCCATATACTTGGGTTGCATCATGTTTTTATTTGCTCTTTTTTTCAGCTAATGTGTGCATCGTAACTATGCAGAATTGGGGTGTGAGCTTCTATGAGTTGTATCAGTGTGATGCTAACTTATAAGTTTAATAAAGCACCATTCATTAGAAAAAAATCTCTCATAAATCATTGGATGCCATGCTGCTAACTGGCCCAACTACGAATGTTAGTGTGATAAGTTGTGAGTTGTACTATGTTATCATTGATGCTCTAAATTTTATTTCATCAGCGGTGAATGTTTTTTTGCCAAAAATTGGCATTGTGTTAGGAGTTACTAGTGATGGGTTCGGGGGCTGCTTATTCGTGTTGAGTGGTATTGTTGATGGGATTTAACTATTGTAGGTGGGATTGGTCTTTGGTGATTGATTCTTCCAGTTTTGAGTACTAATGCTAGATAATCCTCACATATCACTTCCCACTTTCCCGAGCCCATACCAGCAGGTGTGCGGCCCGTGCGGCCCGCACAGGGCCCCAAAATTTTGTACAAGCCTATATATATGGCTCTATGCGCTGACATTCTAGGAAAAAGTGAAATGAAAGGTTGAAAGGAATTGGGCCCACATAGCTAGGCCGCATGGAGAGCACTCCACTTGGTGATGATTTCAGAACGAAACCCCCCATCCAGGACTCAAATCAATTGATCGGTCGATTATGATGACTACGGAAGGAATTGCAGCGTCACTCCCTCCTAGCTCTCGGCTCCCGATTGCCGACCCTAACTCCAAGACGGCAGGCCGCCAGCCACAGCGATCGCTCCTTGCTCTAGCCTCTAGGTCGCCTATAGCGCCTCCGGATCTCCAGTTCAAATCGATCGAGCCGCGAGCATCTTTTTCTAAGCCTCCAAGAAAACAAAACGCTGATGCTTTCTGGTTTCGTAATCCAGATAATTTGGCAGGGACATGCCAGGACGAGGTGAGTTTGGCAATCCTTCTAATGTGAACCAAATTAGTAATTTTTCAATGCTCCAATGGTGCATCCTTTAATTTGATTTTATTTATCTTTTGTATGCACCGTTTCAAAAATCAAGATTTGAATCTCCGTGGGAAAACATATGTATGGTGTACATAAGTGCAGAAGAAAAGAAAAGAAAAAACATGATTGACTGAAATCTCAAAAGGGGTTGTGGACAGGTTTATATTATTAAAAAAATCGCAAGTGTCATCCCTCGGTTGATCATTGGTCCTTACATTTCATACTATTTCTTGCAATGATTTTAGAGATAGTCATTAATTCATTTTTGTTTTATTGAGATAGGGCCTCATTTTAGGCTTTCCTACGGGGCCCTAAATTGCTGGCCCAGCCCTGAAATTCTTCTTTGTAGGTGATCTTGTATAGCCATTTCAGCATTAACTAACTGATTAATGCGCTGATCAGCAGGTTTGTGTTCATGACCCCTGGGCCTCCAAAGTCTTTAGGTTTGCACACCTTTGCGTGTCGCTACAGAAATCCTCACCCTCCCAAAAAGAACTTGAATATGTGTTTATTCTTTTCCACGTGAACACCATCCTAGAAGAGGAGACATACTCATACAACTCATTGACCCTCTCTCAAGAATTTATAGTCGGTGCTAGAGATTCCCATGTAAGCGGTAAAGAATTAGGTAAGCTTTCAATTGAGAAAAATTTCAATTCTGGTCATTTTGTGGTGTGTCACCCATGAACCATACCTCGCTTTTATGGAAGTTAATTAGTTTGAGAAAATCAAAATATTTTCAATGCACGATAGAAAATTTGAGATGTGCAAAGACCGCGTCCTCTAGATGGATGAGAATCACAAAATAATTAAGTGGGAAATACATCTAATTCCATTCGTACAATCCAAAGACTCATTAATTCAGATTTTTAGTAGAAGGGTCAATCCTTTAGTTCATTCAAGAGTAAGTAACCAAGATCAAATGAGTCATGTTTTCATGTCATTCTAATCGAGCACTTCCCATTTATATGATATAAATGATAAGATTGTTCTTTAACCAAATGTATGTGGATCAACTCACATCTTATAATAATCTTTCTTGGTATCAATCTTCTTGCCCCTACTTTTTGAGATTCAGAAGGATACTTCTCGAGTTTCGGAATCTCGCCTCTTCTACATTCGACTCATTTTATGACTTTATTCTTTATCTATTTCAATTTCAATTTTATTCTTCAGAGGATTATTTGTTATTTGTCTCAATCCTCTATGCACTATGTATTATTAGTAGTGCAAAAATTCCACATGCATGTTGACATATCCGGGCGATATCCTTGCCGTGTTAAGTTCTGAGATTAGTGCTACACATTGCTTTCTGACAAATCTGTATATATACTCTTCTATTTTATGGAAATTAATCCCGCTCTTAATCTCAGATCTATTGATTGCCAACTTATCTATCTATACTTCTTATAAAGCAAAACCCCACTAACATGCATTAATTATTTTTCTATCTCAACATGCAAGCTATCCACATCATCCATCCTCTTAGCCAATCAATTGTCCATGTCATCTCCTCTAATATTATTAATTATTACATGCAAGCTACATATCATACTTTTTTTAACCATCCAACTTTCAATTCAATGATTTATGCAAACTACATATCATACATTCCTTAAACCATCCATTTCTCAAACTAATTGTTTACAATACGCGTCGCATGTATATAAAATTTAGTGTCTCGAGTATGATTAATCGAAATTTTCATATTTCTTTAAACTATATAATGTATCATACTGTTTTTTTTTTCGAGAAGGAGGTTAACACCCTTGGCCTCTGCATCAAAAACACACATGTCATTTACTATAAGGGATCCCCGCCGCAACGCGCGGGGTATCCTTCTTGTTTCCATATAGACCATCTCCTATTTATGGTAGTGAAATTGCGGTCCACCTCTGTGTTGTTTATAAATGTTTTATTGAGGTTTCACACAGATTCTTGTTTCATGAAGAAACAGAAAATTGTTTTATTCATGTTTTCATAAAGGAACTAAGAGGCCTGCCTTTAAAGCTGACAATGACTACCCAGATACATGGAGCAACCGATTTGGCTACATTTCAGATACATGGCCCAGGTTTGATTGGCCAATTAGTTGACCAATTCCTATGTAGACAGGACAGCTTCCATACCAAAGGTTCATTTCAAAAAGGAAAAAAAAAAGTTCAACACATGAGTCCTCCTCTTCTGTAACTTTGGAAACCAATCTTGTGATGCTGGGATAGGCAGCATTTTGGTGCATCGCATTGGTCAGGTGAGGTGGATGGAGGTTTCAGTAGTAGAGCGGAGGGTTGAGGCCGAGGTATGCGGCGAGCATCTCCCAGTCCGACTGGAGCAGGTAAGCGATGCTATCCTCCTCCTCCCTGGCCATCGCCTCCTCCATTGCCGGCCACCACTCCGGCACCGCACTTCCAGTGCTGCTGCTTGGAGTTTGATCTGTCTTTTCTGGAAGGGACGGCTTGTCATCTCCGGTGTGTGCAAAGCGGCCCCTGATCCTCTTTCGTTTATCAGCAAGGGTCTTCCGGCAATCGTACTGTGGAGTAAACATAAATGGAAAGCTGAATGAATGAATGAATGATTGCAACATTAACCAAGAGAGATAGGAGGCATATATATGCACGTACTTTGATCTTCTTTTGGAAGTTGCGGCGATTGCGCTTGCTCCGGTATCTCTCGATGCGCTCACGACGCTCCGCCGCGCTGTACCTCCGGACCTCCGCTCTCCTCAACGCACGCCGCGACACCATGCCGCCGGCAGTTACCTCCTCCTTCTCTCCTTGCGGCTGCTGCGACGGCGGCGGCACCGGTGGCGGCGACACCGAGTTGCTTCCCCGACACATGCCCTGCCTCCCTCTTCTGGCTGCTTGGTCTCTACAAAACTAAGGGCGTTCCTCAGTTTATATATACATGGGCTAGCTAGCTAGAGACACATGAAAACAAGCCTCCAAGAGCTCATCACACGGTACATGTGTATCAGACGGACCATGTAGTATGTACTGACCTGCACAGCACAGAGTGTCTCATTTGGTATGCCAGTTGTGACACTATCTGCACGCACGCTATGCATACACATGGAAACAAATTACGTTGCATGCGCTAGCTATGCAGGTGCTAGCTGTGTGCCGGTGTCCTGAGCTGTAACTCTTGCCAAATACAAGTACTTGTCCGTTATACTATGGTGCACTGCATGCAAACTAGTAATTCAATTTCCATATTTCCGATCGAGCATCAGTCTAATGGTTAATAGGAGGGAATAGATACCTAACGTTCCATGCCTAGCAACCGAACACTCGGGGACTGTCCGATGGGAGTAAACGGGCGCATGGACGGAAGAGTAACGGGGAAACGAACAAGGAGGGGGAGGGAACAAAAGAGGGAAGATGAGTACGACGAAGAGAGAGAGAGAGAGATAGGGCAATACTGACCTTGACAACAATGGAAGAAGAGAGGTTCGTCGATGGCGAGGGCTCAGAGGCTTAGAGGGAACGCATGATTGATTGGGCGCACGCCACCCCTCCCCTCTCCTCCCCAAATCGACGGTTTTGCGGCGGGCTTAGCCGAGTGATGAGGAAAGACGAAGGAGAAGATGGGAGGTTCTCAGCGAGGCGACAAGGAGAGGGTAAGAAAGGAATCAGGGTTGCGGAAGTGAACAAGCGTGACACCACAAAGGTGGGTGGCGGTGTGGGAGGGGGAGATGGCAGGAGGGAGGAGGACAACGGTGAATGAAACAAAAGGGGGCTGGGGTGCGGGGCGGGGGGAGGGGGGACCTTTTGCACTACATGGCTATAACGTAAAACCGTCGCGTTGTAGTCTTCTCTAAGGTTAATTAGGTGCATACGAATGGAATCTTATTCATATTTAAAGTAAGAACATACAATCAAATATGATATTTATTTTCAATTTGATCCGTGTGATTTTTTTTAAACGAAGCAAAAGACTTGACATTTTTATTAGTTAAGGACAAGAGAATTGGCCAATTAATTAGCCGAAAAAGGTACACAATCTCGCCGATCGCCGCGAGGGCACACACAACCACGTGACATGATATGGCTCTTCTAGCGGGTGTGATCATATCTCGATTTTTATTGGTGCATTACTAAACCAATCTGTAAGATCGGGGAGACCACACGTTATGGTGCCTTGTATTGATCTTAAATAGGGGAGTACAAAGGCAGAGTTCTAGTTGTACAATACAGGGACACATATATATTAGGAAACACATACATGACCATGTATCTATACAAATACAATATAGTCATGTATTCTAACACCCTCCCTCATTCGAAAACGGGCGTCCTACAAATGTTGAGACTGTCCCAAAAATCCAAGATGTCCACGAACTGAGAAACTGTCCCAAAAATCCAAGATGTCCACGAACTGAGAATAACTTGCAACGTGTAGAATTCGAACCTCGACCGCGGTGACGCGATCTCTGTCGCCTGCGGTGACGTGATCTCTGACGAAGTGAAGATCTATTTCCACATGCTTAGTGCGCTCGTGATGGACTGGATTCTGAGTCATGTAAACCGAGCTTACATTATCACAGAAAACAACGGTAGCGCCAGTCACCGGTCGTGTATATTCTCTGCGAAGAGAGTAGACGATACGTACAAAAAAAAGCTCTGTAGAATGCTAGTACAACCTTGAGATGCATGAGACAATAAACATATACTGCAGTAATCAAGAGAAGAATACATATGAAATTGTAATTTTGGTTGATGCAACAAGATACTGGTAAGCACAACAGGTGCAACGATCGCAGCGAACTGGCCAGCAGCAGGGAATTGCATTTGGAATGATGCATCGGATGCATGCACTTGCAGATAAAATAATCATGATCGGAGGTGATCCTATGGAGGAGCTAGCTAGTAGAGGTTGATGGAGGAGACGGCGAGGTAAAGCTCATCTTCCTCCATGGCCAGCGCGCTTTGCATTGCCGGCCACCACTCTGGCATGCTGCTGTTGCTGCTGGCATCGGCGGTGGCATCGACGACAACGTTGGTTTCGTTCATCATCGAAGACATCTCTTCCACTGTGAACTCTGGCTGATCTGCAGCATAGTCGACGTTGCGCGCAAAGCGGCCCTTCACCCTCGGCCGGCTGTCCGCCAGCGTCTTCCGGCAAGCATACTGAAGATGACACATATATGATCGGTGATGAGTACGCGGGTACATATTCATGCCTGAATTAACCATCTCACAACCAATCTCTATGGAGACGATGAGTACAAGTATAGGAGGAGACATACTGTGATCTTCTTTTGGAAATTGCGCTGGTTGCGTTTGCTCTTGTACTTTTCGATGCGCTCCCGTCTCTCCTCCGGGTTGTACCTCGCAGCCACCGCCGGCACAGGCGCCCCGAGGTCTCCAGTGCTCACCACACGGTGGAACGGAGGCTGCTGCTGCTGCTGCTGCTGCTGGGAGTAGTAGTTCTGCTCTGCCTGTAAGAGATCACGGTAACTCGGGGCAGACGGTTGAGAGGGGACAAAGCCATTGCTTCCCTGACAAGAATATGAAGGAGAAGAGTGATGATACATTGTGTGTGCGGGTGCTGTGCTTGTTTGTGTCTTGTGTGTGAGTGATGATTGCTGTGTGCGTTGGGATCAAGCCGGGAGATCAACCATATATATATATACATGCGCGGCCCAACAAGTCAACTTTTGTGCCAAAAGAAAAGCAAGTCAACTCTCGCCTCAAATCTGATTTTTGGTGACATGAGCTGCTAGCTTGTGCGGTGGCACCTGTCAAGCTTAATGCACTAGCCAACGCAACCAAAAGTCCGAACTGATGGAAAGGGCTAGTAAAATCTACCTTTTCACTATATTTTCAAAAAAGTACAATCTACTTATACACTCAACAGCGCCATTAACTTGAGATTTCTAATGACAAGAAAGGCATATCCATGGAACAACCACTCTTCCATCGCAGACACGCGTACTAACTAAGTCGTCTAAGAGCATATTCAACCAAGCACTAGCCAATAGCAACTGCAGAATGCCAACCCAGAACCAGTTCTACACGAATCTAAACATCACGAAGTCATAGCACAAGCCTAGCTGGTATCGTCTTTCTGTATTTCTGTCTAGCTACCGTTAAAATTCAACATCTTTCCTGACAAAATGATGTCTAGGTTCAGGTGCAGCACAACCAAAAATGAGAAACGAGTGGCGTCCACTATTGCCGCAACTATAATAACAAACAAGCTGGAACGCATACGTGATATCTCCAGTCTCCATGTTATGAACAGAGCAGCAGCTTTCTCCACAAACAAGAATTCTCAATGTTATGCACAAAATAGCTTATAGTGCAGGAGACACCAGTATCTATATGCAACTGTTCTGACAAGGAGGGGGAATTTCAATCGATTATGAATGCACAGCACAAGCAGAAGAATATGTAATGTAATGATAATAACAGTAAAAGCTGGGAAATACAGCTGCATAGCAGTGGGGGTTAAGAGCAATGGCGCAGACAATTCAAGGAGACATGCGCAAGTTGGGAAATCTCCTACTTTTCCACTGGAATCCTTAAAACCATATTCCCAGTACACCAGGAGGCATGCCTTTTCTAAGCACCTCTACAGGCATTGTGCACAACTTGCAATTGACTACAAAGCAACAGCAGGCCCTACCACTTTGTTCCATGAAGCAAAGTCAGGATCCTGGGTTAGTACTTGATTTGGTGATTCCAAGCTAATCATTTCTTAGCTACAACATTGGGGAGCATGCACAAAAAGGTAAAGAGAAGAAACTAACACAGTATCATATTATTCGAAATGGGGGAAAACAAACATGCGCAGGAAGCTCACCTGAACGGTGATCAGGGACTAAATGCAAGTCTGAAAAATAGCCTTTGATGTGACTTCGTCCTTCAAAGTCCGGCTCCCCACTACTATGATTACCTTCAAAAGTGACATCTCCCAAGATTTTGGTTGGGAACAATGATATCGCCTTTGAACCTTGTAGCCTACAGGATACAGCCCCACGGGAATCTATGTTGTTTCATGCATCCATTGGACACAGAATTTTCTGCTATAGACCCCACGATGCTGTTTTCAGTTGGCAATTTCTCAGTAAGATCACTGGAAGTCTCCTCACTCAATCACACAGCTCCATTCTCCAATAAACAGAGAGGTTCTGATGAATCCCTACAGTACGTAGCCCACTCAGGAATTGCGCATCACCTTGACATAGCCTGACAGCACGAGCTCGCCAACCTTCAAGTGGGCTTAGCCAACCGACAAGATAAGGTCAAAGGGCACCATGCTATAGCATTGCATAGAGATACATTTGGTTTTGGTATGCAGCAAAATGCTAGAATGTATACGCCCAACCGTCGTCATGATTTTCCTGCAACCTGCATAGATTTCAAGAGTAACATCACAACCATAATCATTCACACCTCAGTGCATCGAGAAAAAACATTAATATGATCACAGGGAGTGCTGCACCAATGGACATAGATAATGAGAACAAGTGGGACTATTAGGATAACACACAGTTCTCATAGATTTTACTTTTCTTCAAGTAGGTCGCCTACAAAAATAGTCTCACCACTACAGCATTACAGCGTGAGTGAAGATCCAATAATTGTTTAGTTGATGTTTATAATAAATTTATAGAAATGAACAGAAGAATAGACAGATACGCAATTATACCAATAATTACCATATAAGAGCCAAAAGATTTGCAATCTGCCTAAAGTCATTCCTATTCGACATCTATGGTAGAGGGTTATTCATGTGCATATGAAGCCACGGACATTCATCAAGTCACTTCAAATGTCATAAGATTTGGAAGAATGAGACCATATTGATGAAGACTGATAAGACTTCTCCATCTAGTGGTGGCATGCATGATATGGAGAAATGATTTCAGTTCTGCCCCCACACCTTCAATTGGGTGCATCTGTGGGCGCGAGGCCTTTTATTGCTGTCATGGTCTCTAAAACTTTTTCACATCAACTCCTCTATAATTACTACACTATATTCATGCCACTTTTTCCTTCTGAAGTTTGATTTTTAACGAACATGCTATTTAGTCTTTAATGTCCTCAAAATTATAACTATAAATATAAAGCTGAAAGGAGCGAATAATATGAGATACCTACACATCCGAGTAAACCTATTTCCAAAAGTCATTTAAGATCATAGCTGGTTCATTTTAACATCTTGTAACCGATTCATGATACTTTGATCAACATGGGAGCATATTTTTCATATCTTTGAGGACATCATGTACTGGAAGCAATATTTTTCAGTGTAGACATAATGCCATATAGACACTATTTTGATCACGTGTGATACAAACTTGAAAATAAATTGACATCTTCATGGTACATTAAGGAAAAATTATATCGCCACATATCTGATTTTAAGGCAACAGCCGAAAATTCTATGCCCACATATCTTTCTATAGGCTGCCAGGTGATTATTGGTTAAGAGGATAGCAAGACTGGAAATTACTTGAAGGAAGTCCAGAAAGACTGTAACATCCCAAGTCTGAAAAATAGCCTTTAGAATGTTTGCTATCTGTTATTTTATGTTTTGCATCATGGCATCATGTTGATTGCAATTGTTTTGTTTGTTTTTCAGTTGTTTTCCAACTGTTTTCATTTGTTTTCCTTTGTTTTCTACTTGAATTTCAAACCAAAATTCAAACCTTTTGTTTCATCCTTGTGATGTTACAATTTCTAAAATGATATTTCCAAAATAAAACAATTATTTGTTTCCATTAAAGTGTGATTCCAAACTGTTGTTTTGTTTCTATAAAAATGCATCCAATAACCAAACCCTTTTCAAATTCAATTAAGTTCCAAATCAACAACCCTTTTGAAAGTTATGAAAAATTGCAAAACAAATCAATCATTTGTTTCCAATTATTCCATAATGATCAACTTCTAAAATAGTGGTTTAAATCAATTCATTAATTCCAAATTGCATTCTAAGTCAATCAAAAACATCAAACAGCACCCATTTTTTTCAACTTGTGAAAATCAACAAAACATTGTAATCCTTTTTGTTCTAATTAAATAATAGGGCTCACCCTATTAAACTTGTTGTTTTCAATCATTAACCAATTAATTTGCAAATATTCCTTTTCAACCAAGTGTTTTCAAACAGCACCCAAATGCAATTTATAAAATCAGCATCATAACCAAACCAATTGTTCTATTTTAATCATAGGGGTTCCCCCCCTATTCAAAGTTGTTTTTATTAAATGGGCACTTAATTAAAATACACCCAAATTTGAATTTCAAACAAACATCAAGCTAATTTAAAGTTTTCTGAAAACAAAACTTGGTTAATGTTATCTTTTAACCCAACTAGCTTAACCAAATTTTTATGACATTTTTTTGCTAACCAAAATCTCATGGTTTTCTTCCTTTTCTAATTTGCTACAAAAAAAAAAATATAAAAGAAACAGAATAAATAACAAAGAGAAGAGGAGAGCAGCCCCCTAGCCCAGCCCACCAATTTTCTGGCCCGATACCCCCCTGACGTCGCTTTCTCCTTCCTCTGGCGTCACCTCTGTACGAACCATGGCAGAACCACACGATGATCCCCTCCCTCCTTTTATCTACTCCCAATCCCGTGGCAAAACCCTAACCCGCACCCTTTCCCTCTTCCTTCTCTAGCGCCGCCGTCGCTCCTCTCTCTCCCCACCGAATTCTCATCTGTATCTGAACCGGAACCACCAGTGCACCATCCCCCCTCTGCCCCTCATCGCGGTGCCACCACAGTTGCTACGAGGATGAGCCGACGACGGGAATGGAACGGGGACACCTCCCTCGCCAAGTTTGCTACAGGGGTCATCGTCAGGTACCTCTCCGTCTCGCCGATTCATCCCCGTCGTCTTCTCCGTTTTTTCCCTGTCGCCATGAACGCATCAGAGGAGTTCAGAACGGGTTCGTTGCCCTGCGTGCACCATCGGACTCCCGCACGTACGCAGGTGCCACACCCATCTGCTGGACGCGTAGGGGTAGCGCTGGTGCGGGGTCGTTGCCCCTGTGAGCACCAGCCCCTTCCGATCTGCAACCAATCGAGGTCCAGTAGCAGTTCGTCAGGTCCAGTACCTGTTCGATTCAGTAAATTCAGAAAACTGCGCGAAACCCCAACACTTACCCCCCCGTACCCCCCTTTCCATCACAAAAGCCGCAGTAGCCCAGCTGGTTTGGTTCCCTTGAGCGCATCAGGAGGTGCAGGGTTCGATCCCCCTGCACCCCAAAAACCCAAACTTTTTATTTTCCAATATTTTGGTCACAGAACTTTCTGGTATTCACAGCTAGGCCCCTGGCACTTAATTCTAGCCCCTGGAAAAATTTTCTAAGTCCCTAGTTGTGATAAAAAAAATGGCAGATTGCACCCTAAAATTGGAAATTGCATAAATAATTCATTTTAATTCCAAATCCAACATTTTTTATATGTTTTCAATACCAAATTAAATGTTCTATCCAAATATAAAATTTGTTTACTGTTTTGAATATTTTAAATTGGTGAAACATTTGAATTCTTGTCAAATTCACTTAAATTTGCAAAATTCATAACTTGCTCATAAAAATTCCAAATTTCACAAACCAAATATGTTTTCCAATCAATTTTTCATGTACTTTCCAAATATAAATTTTGTTTGCTGTTTTGAATAATTTAAATTGCTGAAAACAACTGTTTCTTGTTTACTGCATTTAAAATTGCCAAAATAATAACTTGCTCATTTTAAATGCAATTTCAACAAATGAAATATGTTTTCCATGCAAAATTAAACCCTCTTTCCAAATATAAACTTTGTTTTCTGTTTTGAATAATTAAAATTGGTTAAATAATTTAATCCTTGTTTAATTCATTTAATATTGCTAAATTCATAACTTGATCAAATCAAATTCTTTTGGGACATATAAAATATGTTTTCAAACCACAAAAGTATAAACATTTCAAATATGAATCTCACTTAATGTTTTGAACAAATAAAAATTCATTTAAGTTCATGTTTGAATTAAATTCATTTAATTCTTGCTTAAACTTGTGTAATTCATAAATAATTTATTTGAAATCCTTTTTCAACAAGTGAAACATGTAATCCACCCAAAATCTTGTGTTCTCTTCAAATATAAACTTTGTTATCTATTTTGAACAATTAAAATTGGTGAAAACAACAAATGCTTGTGTGACACCTTTAAGTAACCAAAATTTCCTAAATTAATAAATGAATTTCTAAACTTGTTGAACCTTATTTCCATTTGGTTCTATTGTTGTTATTTTGTTGTTTTCCTCATCCATGCATCATGATAATTCACTTACACAATTTGATTAGTTGTAAAACAATTAATTCCACCATAATTCATGGGCTTTTCATATGCAATCCAATTGCATATGAGTCCATTTAATCCTGTTTCTATCTTGTCAACTAGTTTATTTTGATGCATCTATTAACATGACATGCATCATCCCATGTTTGTGCACCTATACCATGATATTGATTGTTTATCTTTCTGCAATGTTTGTTTGCTTCTTCCCGGATATACGACGACGTTGAGACCGACGATACTTACGACACCCCTTCTAAGGAGTTAGCTCAGTACCAGGCTACTGGGTTTTGCAGGCAAGTTATCACTCACATGAACCATTGTGTTCCTTTTCAACATTGGATACCGATACTTTCCGTTGTTCCTTTTCTGCTAGCCTTAGTAGTAGTTGTTTCTGTTACGAACCTATCACATGAATCCCTTAACCCTGATATTGCCTCATCTCCCTTCCTACAACCCATTGTTTGAGCCAGTGTCTTACTAGCATGCTTAGGTTGTTTTGCTCGAGTCTGTTACCCGTTACTTTCTGTTACTATTCCTATTACGTTGTGGGGGCTCGATGTTTAATCAATCAATCATGCTAATGTTACTATTAATAATAAATTTGATGATAAGGCACCGGCAGGAGGCCCATGAGAGGTTTTGAAGCCTGCTAGTGTCGACCCTAATAGGAAAAGGGTCTTGTCTACTGATCCATGATGAGCGCACTACCCGCATTTGGGAAGCGAGTATGGGCGCCCCCCTCAACTTGACCTGATTCGCATCTCGTCCAAATCACCTCATTTAGTTCGTGTTTTCCATTTGCCGCATGCATGTTTTTGCGAGCCCAGGCCAGGGTGGAACTTTCGTAGTCGGCATATAGGGGGACACGTTCTTAGAGTGCTATGAGGGTCCATTTTCTTCTGGGCTCGATTAGCCGTGCGCCCAAGGTGCTTTGGGCTTGATGCGAGGAATGGTTGGTTGTGTTGAGTACCCCGCTTGGTGGAAGGGCCTTTCCATCTGGCGGGTTATTCATGAGTGTACGGCCAAATTGGTGCAACCCTGCAGGGATAATCTTCTCGAGAAGCCGTGTTTTCCGCGGTTATGGATTACTTGGTGAAAGTACTGGCTAACAAGTACTCAGGACAACTTAAACATAATGATCAAACATGTTACACCCCATGATTAAAAACTTGACTAGTAATAGGCTTATTGACACAATAATTTGAACCATCATTATTACAACTGTGTGAGTTATCCTCGGATCGCTTCTTTGGATAAGGGGCGAGATCCAGGATGGGTTTGTTTGAAGCTATCTTTCAGTTGGTTACAATCCTCGATCTTATCTCCTTTCTGTTAGCCGGAAGTGTTAGAATCTCTCTAGTTGGTTAGCGCAGCCAGTTGCAGCATCCTTTTATATTCCCTCTCTTCCGTTGAACCCAAAGCATCTGTGCTTGGTGTTGACGGGTTACACTTTGGTGAACTGTGAGTCTTGCTTGCCAGTACGTTTATGTACTGACCCCTTTGGGGCTGTGGTTTACGCAGACGACGTTTCCGAGGATCTACATGGTGGCAACTACGTGGAGTATGACGAGACTGCTGACGAGTAGATAGCGGACCCGGGCAGGATCCGAGACTTCGTGGATGGGCTCCGTCTGTTTGTTTCCGGCCTCTTAGGCCTATTTGGTTCTTGTCTGTACTCAGACATGTTGAATGCTTCCGCTGTATTGTAATGATGTGTTGTTGGGGCATGTGCCCTCTGAATGATTGTATTTGCTATCTCTGCTCTAATGAGAGCCATTTGCAACTTATTTCAATCTTTTGTGTCGTAGAGATCTGTTGTGATATCACTTGTTAAACGCCGTTGACGTACCATGTGTGTATGGTTTGAAGTACGTCGACGGAAGTGCCTTTTGATCTCTAGTGGATAGTTTACATCGACGATGGAATAGCAGGGCTTGTGTTGTCGCGCATAAGCGCAGGCCTACCAGGAAGCTGGGACGTGGGAGCAGTTATGCCCCATAATCCAAGCATCTGCTATCCAGTTCGTACGGTGAGTATCCCCTAGAAATCAGGGTGCGACAAAGACGAAGTCCAAGATACTGCAAATTGTCATACTTGACACTAGGGAAGCAAATGGGGCCATAAACAGCGGCGCAAAGGCCAGTTTAATTAGCTCCGTAGTTCATTTTCGTGGAAAAAAAGGAACTGTCTTTAACTGTTAGCCCAATAAAAGTGGTCTTAAATGGGATTAAACGGCGGCCGTTTACATCCTACTTCACACCAGTGGTGATTGAAAATGCAGGAACATTTAGTTCCATTTAAACAGGAAGAACCTGCTCCAATTAAGGCACAATGCGAAACCTTTTTTAAGGATAGAGAAAGCGTGCTTCTCCACTAGGGTATCTTTTATTTTATTTATGCATACACTAAAAAGTTACTTTGCCGACTATAGACCGTTGTACATGTAGAGCATCATGCCATAAGGTTCTATTTAGAAATAGTATCTCTATCAATAGGGCATTACAAGAAATCCTGTGACAGCTCTCATGTCTCACGAGGTAGAAAATGGACTCAGCACTAGTAGTATCATCATTATTAACATAGGTTAGCATTATTCAGCAGAGTTCAATCAACAGATAGAAATGTCTGATGAGGCCCCTTACTTTGCATGTTTTTTCTTGCAAGGTACAGACTTAAGAAAGCCCAAGGAAGATAAGCTTGGACAACGGAACTTAATTTCAGGCTTTGCTTTTCTGCAAAACAAACAAGACATCAGACTTTGGAAGGCAGGCAGAAAACACCATTTTCTCTTGTTATATGTACTCCCTCCGTTCCACAATATAAGATGTTTTAGATCTTTTCCGCATTCACATACATACACATACACATGTATCGAGACACATTTTAGTGAATATGTCCACTCATTTTAGTCCCAATCTAGATAACATACGAAAAACCTAAAACATCTTATATTATGGAATGGAGGGAGTATATCTTTACTGATATAAAAAGCACGAGTTAGGGTATGACACATTCAATCTTGGCTATCCATCCACCCATCGCACAGTCGACAATATAAGTTGACTCCTGAAAATTGCATCCTATGTTACACCATAATCAACTTCTCTTAACTCACTGACTATTTCCTCTTAATTATCATCTGTCATTCTATCTTCCATGCTCCATATGTTATGTTATTACTTGCTGGCACGAAATATATTACAGTACTTAGATATCCAATAAAATTATCTGTCAAAGTAAATGCATGACATATTCACTATAACATGGGTCAAACGTGCATTGCACATGTAAAATTACTAGTTTATGTTAAAACCAATGTTTAACATTATTAAAAGGATCCCTCTGTTACATAAAATTAATCATCATAATCTTAGTTCAAAGTATAAGAAAACAGTGCCGGCCTTAAAATAAGCTATTAACATGCTATATCGCGCTATAGCATGCTATTTACGAGACATTGTACACTGAGCGATTTAGCGAGACAATTCTCAAAATGCTATAGCGTGCTTTTTTTTTTCCATGGTTCAAACACATAAAGGTAATATCTCCCTCTGATTGTCCTCTCTTCCAGTAAGGAGATGACACAGAACCAATTGTATCGGAGTTAGAAATAAGGAGTTCCGCATAGCGGAAAGTACTAATCTGTAAATGTAGTCATCCAGCAAAAGCATAGCTCACCTGATCTGGCTGTAGATATCTCAACCTTGCCACCTGCACAAGAATAACTTAGTAGTTCATGTATTTTAGCAACATTTTTCTCCAAAGAAACCTTGGCTTCCTTTGAGTTTGGATCTTTCAACTTACAATTTCCTGAGATGTGTCACTGGTTTCTTTATCATAAAGAAAAGCAGTTGCACTAGTATCTTAACCATGTAGAGTAAGTTTGACCACCGAGATCGTTCTTCTTGCTTTTCTGTCAATGTGTCTCACATTATCCCTCATAATCTATTCAATACTTTCATCCATATTCTGTTCTGTTTTTTCCCCCCATTATCTTAGTGTTGCAGTACAACACCCTTGCATAAATCATTACTTAATGGAAGTGCGAGATTGAACAGTGTGATATGATCTCTCCAACCCGCAGATCACCCCCAATCTTGAGTAATAGGGCTATATTTACTAGAGAGAAGCTGCAGAAATCGAGTGTAATAGACCATGACATCAAACACAATTACTGAACCATGTTTGAATTCAATCTGAAATTCTGAATGATCAATAAGCGCAAAGAAGGTAGGCAATCCTTAAATTGCGTCACCGATAGCCCCCTCTGCGGAGGAGGAAACTGACAAGGTTGCTTTCCTGGCGGAGCTACGCTTGGCGAGGTCCACCCGCCCTGGCCCATGGGCACTTTGCGGAGACTTTAACATGATCTACCGCGATGAAGATAAGAACAACAACAACCTTAACCGACGTATGATGGGGCGCTTTCGGCGCTTCCTAAACGACAGCGAGCTAAAGGAGACATACCTCCACGGCCGACGCTATACCTGGTCCAACGAGCGGGCGTCCCCGACTCTCGTGAGACTGGATAGGGTGTTTACCACGACGGACTGGGAGGAGCTCCATCGGAGCTGCTCCTTACGTTGCTTGGCCATGGTGATTGCGGACCACTGTCCTCTCCTCCTCGACTGCTCCTCCCAACCTTGGGGCCGGAAGCGCTTCCAGTTTGAGCGATTCTGGCTCAACCTTGAAGGCTTCCGCGACGTGGTGGAGTCCGCTTGGGGAGAGATTGATGGGGACCCGGACCCTTTCAGGCGGCTGACGGCTAAGCTGAAACGCACGGCGCGCAAATTGATGAGCTGGAGCGACAAGAAGGTGGGATGCATCAGGCTGCAGCTGATGATCGCGAGAGAGATCGTGCTGTGTTTGGACATAGCAATGGAGTCCCGCTCGCTCTCCCCCGCGGAGCGTACCCTCCGAGCCCGACTCAAGCAGACTTACCTTGGACTGGCTTCCCTGGAGCGCACTATGGCCCGCCAGCGAGCCAAGGTTGCTTGGCTCCGGGAGGGGGACGCGAACACCGCTTTCTTCCACCAGCACGCATCCTACCGTCGGCAGAAGAATGTGATCCACAGTCTCGAGGTTGATGGCGCGGTCATATCTGACCATGCGGCCATGGCTGAGGCATCCCACACCCACTTCGAGGGCCTCCTGGGATCCTCGATTGATCGCGAGCTCTCCCTTGACTTTGGATTCCTAGACACTCACTCCGAGGACCTCTCCGAGTTGGAGACCCCCTTCACCGAGGAGGAGATTTGGGAGGTGATTAGGCGACTGCCCCATGGGAAGGCGTCGGGCCCGGACGGGTTCACGGCTGAGTTCCTCCAGAGCTGCTGGGGGACCGTAAAGGGAGACTTCATGGCGGCTTTTGATAAGCTCTGTACGTTGAATGGGCGCGGGTTTCAAGGCTTAAACCAAGCCCTGTTGACACTGCTGCCCAAACGTGCTGACGCGGCCGCCTTGGGTGACTACCGTCCTATTAGCTTGATTCATATCTTTGCTAAAGTTGCGGCTAAGGCACTGGCGGAGAGACTGGCTCCGAGAGTCGGGGCGCTGGTGGATAACAACCAATGCGCCTTCATTCGGAAACGCTGCATCCATGACAACTTCATGTTGGTGCAGCAAACTGCCAGGCTCCTGCATAGGGCTAAAGAACCGAGGGCGATGCTCAAACTTGACATCGCCCGCGCGTTCGACTCGGTCTCTTGGGGGTTCCTTTTTGAGGTTCTCCAAAAGGTTGGCTTCGGGCCCAGGTTCAGGGAGTTGGTTGCTATCTTGCTATCCACAGCGAGTACTAGGGTGTTGCTCAATGGGGAACCTGGTCCCCCCATCTGGCATCGGAGGGGATTGAGACAGGGCGACCCACTCTCCCCCACGCTCTTCGTGTTAGTGATGAACACGTTAAATAGAGCATTGGCAAAGGCCACCGAGCTTGGGATCCTTCGGCGACTCGCCCGCAGGGACTTGGCGACGTCGGTCTCATTATACGCGGACGACGTGATTATCTTCTGCCACCCGGATGAGACGGAACTACGCTTCGTCCGTGCGATCCTGGAGCTCTTCGGGCAGGCATCAGGATTGGTCACCAACTTCGCGAAGTGCTCAGTCTCCCCTATCGCATGCGAGGGGGTGGAGGCCGACAGGGCTGCTACAGTTATGGAGTGCCACTTGGCCCCTTTCCCGGTCAAGTACCTCGGCATTCCACTATCACTAACACGCCTCTCGGGTGAGGCCCTTCAACCGATGGTAAACAAGCTAGCTGACAAGCTGCCCTCCTGGAAGGCCTCGATGATGCCTAGGGCGGGGCGCTTAGCGCTGATTCGCTCCGTGCTTGCGGCAATCCCGCTGCACCATCTCATCGTGCTAAGCCTCAACAAGAAGGTGCTCAAGCAAGTTAACAAGATCCTCCGGAGTTTCCTTTGGGCGGGAAGGCTAGAGGCCAATGGAGGACACTGCCATGTCAACTGGTCTAGAGTGTGCCGGCCGTTGCAGCTTGGGGGGCTTGGTATCCCAGACCTAGCCCGCACCTCGATCAGTCTGAGGGTGCGCTGGCTCTGGAAGATGCGCACCGACCCACTGCGACCTTGGCGCGGGATCGATATGCAATTCTCTAAGGAAGAGAAGCAGGCCTTCGACGTCTCCACCTACATGGTAGTTGGAGATGGCGCCTCCGCGCTCTTTTGGGAAGACAGATGGTTGGACGGGAGCACCATGAAGGAGAGGGCGCCCGACTTATACGCGCTGGTACCCAAGCGGCGTAGACGGCGGCGCACGGTGCAACAAGCGCTGGTGGAGCGCAGCTGGATCTCCGACCTCACGGGTGCACTTAGCCCGCTCGCCCTCTGGCAATATGTCCAACTCTGGGCTAGGTTGCAGGAGACTCGGCTCTTGGAAGCGCCAGATAAACTCATTTGGCGCTGGACGGCGGACGCGCAATACACCTCCAGGTCCTGTTACAACACCCTCTTTGAGGGCTCATTGCCCTGGGGACCTTGGAGGTTGGTATGGCGGACATGGGCCCCTCCTAGGGTGAGATTCTTCACCTGGCTAGCATGTATGGACAGATGCTGGACCAGCGAGCGCTTGGCGCGTCGTGGGCTCCCCCACACCCCCCGCTGCCCGCTATGCGACCAGGCGGTGGAGTCCATGGCACACATCCTGACAGGTTGTCCCTTCTCTAGGACGATCTGGCACGAGGTGCTCTCCTGGATCCGATCTACTTCGGCTCCTCCTGCGGATGAGGGAGTCTTTTCAGACTGGTGGGCGCAAGTGTTGAGCGCCACCCCTCACCAGCTACGAAAAGGCACCTCGTCCCTGATAATGCTGACGGCGTGGTGGATTTGGAAACACCGCAACGCGGCTGTCTTCGACAACGCGCGCCCCTCGACGGACTGCCTCGTCGCCTTGATCAAGGCTGAAGCTCTCGAGTGGGCCTCTGCGGGTGCCAAGGCCCTGCGGCAGCTCATCCCCTAGATAGGTTGTGTGGGTTGAGTTGTAAGGCGTGGTGTTACCCTTCTTAGGGCTTGTACATATCACTCTCTTTTTTCTATCAATGCATCGAAACGCAAAGCTTTTGCGTTTTCGCGAGATAGCCCCCTCTGCGATGAGATGGAGACATAGTCAGTTAGTTAGTTGGGCACACAGAGACAGAATTGCACTGATTTGCGCGCAGTATCTAATTAGGTATTGATCACCTGTACTCCAATGGTTGAGACTTGAGAATTGGGGAGTTGAGACGGCATAGCAGTTTCTGAGCAAAGTCGATGGAGACGATATCCGGGCGCGTGTCGACGATGTCCTATACTCCTATGAGCGGTGCGGAAAGGCGATACGCGTGTACTGGCTGAAGGGGTCGGAGGTGGGGAATGGAACGAATGGTGGAGGGAGGCAGATGGGACCGGCGGGGGAGAGGAGAGGGGCAGAATGGGAGCGAGGCGGCAGCGGCCGGAGTCGGGGACGAGGCCGCGGTTGGGGTGGTCGAGAGCGACGGTTGCATAGCCGAGCTCAAAGAAGAGGAGCCCCGTGGGAGTTTCGCGCCGCGCCGCAGTGCAGAAACCGGAACTCTCTCTCCCTGCTCCACTCTCTTTCTCCGCCGAAGCAGAAGAGGCCGTACTTCGGTACCTGTTACACGGACTCTGGATTCCAGACGAGATGAGAAAGAAGAAGAATCCAGCCCAGATGTTGCCCCAATCATGAACTCTTTTAAGCCCATTTATAACTTCATTTTCGGCCCATATAAGTTGTAAAATCCACCGAGACTACAAGAGCAAACGCGGGGGAAATCCCCTTCAGGCCTTGTTTGCTACAAGCCTATATTTGGAAATTGGTGGGATAATCCCCACAAGATTTGGGTGAAACCCCATTCTCCACCGAATCCCATAAAATCTCTCTCCACTAATCCACTAGATGGAGGGAGTGGATTTGATATACAGAAAAATACACTAAAGTTGAGGAGATTTTTGGGGAAGAGTGGGGATAATCCCTACTAATTCACTTGAAACAAATAATTTTTTTTAGAATATTTAGAGATTTGGGGTTAGATCGGGATAATCCCCTCCAATCCCTAAATATACAATTGTATCAAACAAGGCCTCAAGCGGAATTCACTCCCCATCGCCCGAACGATGCGAGTATGCCATTTCGCTTAAGAAAACTAGTTCGTGGCTCGCCCATTAAACTTCCTCTCCGCTCTCTAATCCATTTTTCTGTTCGTGTACGCACACAGGACGCGTCCGTCGGCGGGCACTAGGCACGGGACGTCACCTAACGTTGCGTTCGTTTCTTTCTGTTTTCTTTTCTTTCTTGATTTCTTTTCTTTTTCTTGTTCTATTTTTCTGCATTCATTCATTCTTTTTTCTTTTTATTTAATTATTTATTAATTTTTTATCTTACTTTTTCTATTCACAGATATATAAATATTATTTCTTTATTTATAAATTAGTTCCTACGTCCATTTTTGTTCTAACTTTGTTCCTTACTTTCGTTTCGAACTTGATTCCTACATGTTATTCCGAGTGTTTTGTTTCTATGTCCATGGAATTTTGTTCCTCTATGGATATTTTTGTTCCTAGGTTTAGTAAGTTTTTTTTCCTAGCGTTGTTCCTCATTTTTGTTTTAAACTTTTTTTCCTATGTCAATGAAACTTTTTGTTCCTACATTTTATTCCGAGTGTTTTGTTCCTATATTTATGGAATTTTATTCCTCTATGGATATTTTTTTTCCTTGCTCCATTGATATTTTTGTTGCTAGAGTTGTTCCTCACTTTTGTTCCAAACATTTTGTTCCTACGTCAACGGAACTGATTGGTGCTACATTTTTTTCCAAAGTGTTTTGTTTCTATATCCATGAAACTTTGTTCCCATATAGACATTTTTGTTCCTATGTCAACGGAACTGATTGCTCCTACATTTTTTTTCCAAGTGTTTTGTTCCTATATCCATGAAACTTTGTTCCCATATAGACATTTTTGTTCCTATGTCAATGGAACTGATTGTTCCTACATTTTTTTACCCAAGTGTTTTGTTTCTATATCCATGTAACTTTGTTTTCATAGAGACATTTTTGTTCCTAACCCCATTGTGCCTTTGTTCTAGCGGTGTTCCTTACTTTTTGTTCCTATCTTCATGGAACTTTGTTCCTCTATGGACATTTTTGTTCCTATCTTCATGGAACTTTGTTCCTCTATGGACATTTTTATTCCTAGATCCATTGTGTATTTGGTTCCTAGTGTTGTTCCTCACTTTTTGTTTCTATCTTCATGGAACTTTGTTCCTCTATGAACATTCTTGCTCCTAGGGCCATTGAGCTTTTTGGTTTCTAGTGTTGTTCCTCACTTTTTGTTCCTATCTTCATGGAACTTTGTTCATCTATGGACATTTTTGTTCCTAGCGTTGTTCCTCACTTTTATTCTAATCTTTTTTCCTATGTCAATGGAGCCTTTTGTTCCAGGAATTTTGTTCACAGATTTTTTTTGTTAACAACATTTGTTTTTAAATTTTTGTTACTAAATTTTGTTCCCACCATTTCTGCTCCTAGATTTTTATTCCAATCATTTTTGTTCCTAGATTTTTGTTTCTAGCATTTTTGCTCCAAGTTGTTTTTGTTCCTAACATTTGTTGCTAGAATTTGTTCCAAGCATTTTTTTCTAAATTTTGTTCCTAACATTTGTTTCTAATTTTTGTTTAAAGTATTTTTTAATAGATTTTGATGTAGCTGATGGGGATTTTTTGAGATATATCATGCTTATTTTCCTCTGTTCCTGTGGGTGGAAGGTGCAAGTACAGGTACCTGGTGCATGCTCGTGTAGCTAGTGTATGGGCACTCGACGAGCTAATCTAAAAAAGGAAGGAAAAAAGCAAAGTACATAACGACAAAAAAAATCGGAAACATCGGGAGATTCTTAGGACCCCTTAGGTTTACCCATCATGGATTCCAACATCTTCTTTATGTCGGAAACCTCCAAGCCAACACTAGAGCTAACCTTGGATAACTCGGTTTGGATGGTTCCAACCGTTTCCTATAGGTTAGCTATAATGTCGGTCATTTTGGTGATTTCCTCCTTAGAAGACGCGGAGTCATTTTCATTGACAATATATCTCTTACGCGGTTAAGCCTTATATAAGAGCCGAGACTCTGATATCAACTGAAAGTACGGTATGGTCAACTAGAGGGGGTGAATAGGTGACTAACAATTTTTCTTCTTTTCATTTTAGATTGGGCTAAACAAGTAAAACACAAGGTTATCTAGATGGGCAACTAGGTGAACAACCTATGCGATACGATACAAAGTACACAACAGAATCAATATGTAAAGCACAAAATAAACCAAGAGTGTAAACAAGGAGACAAAAATATGTTTCTCGTAGTTCCTTCCCAAGGGAAGTACGTCTACATTGGAGAGGTGTGGAGCCACCTTGGTACTTCAATAACACGGATATGCACACGTTATTCTCTTTGAGTTTCTCCGGTGAGGGAGATTTTTGTTTCCACTATGAGGTCGACTTGAAGACGTTGACCAAACCTTTACACAAGGTTGAGGCTACTCCACAAAATGTTTGGAGGCTCTCAACGATATGAAACTTTTGCAACAAGGTGGAAGGTCCAATCACTAGGGTTTCTCTAGGGTTACAAGGCACCAAAGAGATTTTAAGATCCACAAGGAAAATGGAGGGGGATTTGATTTTGGCTTGGTGAAGATGTGGATCTAGGGCTTCTCTACCAAATCCTTGAAGGGCATCAAGTTTAAGTGGTTGAGGAGGGAGATCTAGTCATTAAAAGCTTTGCATTCATGGAGGAGAGAAAGTGGTGGACGAGAGCTCATCCCAAGGAAGGGGATGAGTATTTATAGTCTCTCTGAGGATCTAGCCGTTGTAGCTGGAGGGGGCCCGAAACTTCCGGACCATTTAGGCCGGAAGTTTCCGGAGGGGCAGAAGTTTCTGGGTTGACTTGGAAACTTCCGAGCTATTATTCCGGACCCTCATCCGTGAGGGAAGCCGCCTGGACTTAGTCGAAATTCGTGGGGCCGGAAGTTTCCGGGCTGGAAGGGAAACTTCCGCTCACCCATCCGAGAGTGAAGCCGCCAGGGACTTAGCAAAATTTCTCTAGGACGGAAGTTTCTGGGCTCCAAACCCCGGAACTTCCGGTCTAGAGACTGCAACTGCACCAACGCTGATTCTTTGGGAAATCCTTCTTCTTCTTTGATCTTTTCACTTGTAGATAATGTTAACCGTCTAGGTGCCATCATCGAAACTAGCTGAAACACTTAATCACACGGTTAAACATTAATGTGTTGTCATCATCACCAAAACCTAGAGATGCACTTTCACCGCCGCCTTTATTCGAGCACACCAGCAGCCCCCACACCGCCGGCCCGCTTCCGGCGCACAGATTGATCGGGTTAGGCACACGTGACAACGATAGGAGGAGGGCTGCAGCGCACCCTAGGCATGCATGCGAGCGTCGTCGCCTCCGACCATCACCGCAAGCTCGCCCTTCTCGGCCCCATCCACGCCTCCCTGCAGCGCGCCGACGGACGTCGTGCATAGGCAAGCGTTGTCGTCCTAAGACTTTGAACTTAACCTGCGCTGCCACCCCCACTTACATACCGATGTCACGATTCGTGAAACTTCAAGCCAATTCCCCATCGACGCAAAGACTCTAATCACCATTGTTAGTCTTTCAATCTCAGCTTCCATGACATTCTCCATCTCTAACTTCACCATGGATTTGCCCATAATGGCAAAAGAAGCATAGCTTCTCGCCGCTCCTTACGTTGCGACCAAATCCCACCTGATTCAGCAATTTTCAGGCATTAACGCCCATGGGAGATCGTCGGCGGAGCGCGCTCTGTGTTCACTGTTCCATTTTTCGCTGGGTCCGCGACGAATAATTCGATAATATCGTTGATTTGTCTGAGTCGGCATAAATTTACGCAAATTTGCAGAGTATATCTCGATGGGTACCGTTGAAAGAGAATGGCTCTTTCCTTTTAGAATGCCACAGTAGGTGTGTGATAACAACTCGCCAACATCTACAACTCAACCTCTTGAGGTACCATCAACACCTACCAATCCATTTGAGAAACATGTCTGTATGTATATCAGGATGGATGTTTACCGTTGAAAACACATACTACTTGCTTGGACGCCGTGTTAATTCTTGCTAGATTTTCTTTTGTCCTCCTAATATGCGACAGTGGAGTATGTGTTGGTATGATAACAACTGAGCAACCAACACTATGGAGTATGTGTTGCACATCAACGTACAGCAGTAGAGCTCCAGCTCCAGCTCCAGGTATCATCTACATCACTACAATTATTTCAAATCAGAGGAGATGAGTCATGCATGTATACATGTCAGTCATGCATTGACATGGACTGATCACTTGATCAGGGACATACACTCACCACTGTTTAAAACGTGATTCCCTGGCGTTTTTCTGACCGCACAAAATAAATAAACATGCTCGTGCATTATACAACAGTTTTTTCCAAGTTATTTTAACCAACCAATTTATAAGGTCTAAATTGGGCTGAGCTAATTATGCTAGGTACTTCAAGCTAAACTTAGCCTAGTAAAATCCGGTCACTCCTTATGCATGCATATAGAATAGGGCACAAAAAATGCACATCTGAAAGACCTGCATATATGAACACTACTTTTCAACATTCGTGAATATGTCGATTTTATACATGTACATAGGTTTCTTCCATGAAGTCATCATTTCCTCACGAGAGCAATGGCCAATGATGATATCAAATATGAGGAGGTTAGTTGGTTTCCTAGAGAAATTAAAGCCTCTTCTTTCAAATGAATTCTATCTTCTTTCTGCACTATGTCAGAAAAAATGAATTTTGAAGGCACATTCATCATTGGATTTTGTTTTAATTAGCGGTTGACTGAATGATCTGTTGAAAATATTCGCTGCAGGAACATATTTCAAATGCGCGAGGGGTCAAACTCTTTACATGCCAATGGAGCCCTCTAAACCATGAGCCAAAAGCATTGATCTTCCTGTGTCATGGTAAATTTATTTAATTGTCTAGTACTGCATTAGATTTTCAATGACAGTTGTAAAAAACAGAGCAATGTTGTTTTTGACGTCCTATAATTTAGTTCTAAATTCTGTTTCTTGCAATATTCTAGGATATGCCATGGAATGCAGCATTTCTATGAGAGGTAAACAGCAAAATTATGTGGCTTGTAATTGAGATTAAGCTTAGCTAAAAATTTAAGTAGACTCTTCTGTTGCTTCCCAATTTATAGTACACAAGTTTATTTGAAGAATATGATCATAATTAATCATCCCACCAATTTCTATTATTTGTCTTGGCACAAAAAGAAGAGATATCATAGTGTAGAGCGGACAAATTACTAGTATATTATAAATCTCAGGCACAGGCACACGATTGGCGAAGGCTGGATTTGCAGTGCACGGAGTGGACTATGAGGGCCATGGGAAGTCTTCAGGACTTCAAGGCTATATTAGCTGTTTAAATGATATCGTTGATGATTGCTCTACATACTTTGCAAGTGTTTGCGGTATGTACAATATGTTACTCCCTACGTTCCAAATTATAAGATTTTAAGTTTTGTTCTGAATCGCATGTATCTGGACGCGTTTCAATGTGTATGTTCACTTATTTCAGTCCATATGTAGTCTAAATTGAAATATCCAAAACATGCTATAATCTGGAAAGTACTAGTCTCAACTATTTTATTACTCGCGTGCTAGTACCTTGTAACCGTAACAATCAAGAACAATAATTAGCTCCTTGTCCCACTCAATATGAAATACCTATTAGATGTGAACTCTACTCCAAACTTTATAACTGTATATATGGTCAGAATTTATTTGTCATTCTCTTCATAAATAAAACATAAGATCATCTTTTGTAATATATGTTGGCAGAGCCATGTAACCGGCAGATGGCTAGAAAACATTAAATCTCAAATTTTGATGTCATGTTATCCTTATTATAGAGAAAGAAGAGCACAGAGGAAAACGGAAGTTCTTGCTCGGTGAGTCCCTGGGAGGAGCTATAGCGTTGATGCTCCATAGGAAGGAACCTACCTTTTGGGATGGGTGCATTTTAGTTGCCCCCATGTGCAAGGTTAATTGCCCAAGATTTGATAATCATATCTTTGCTGCTGTTCTTTCACTGACATTTTGTTGTGCTCTAGATTTTTTTGAGATCTACAATCTGCACCGTGCATGTTACCGTGAATTATTGTATTTGTTGTTAATTAAGTTTCTACCCGCAATGCATCTTTGCAAGATTAATCACCCAATATTCTCTATTCATGTCTTTGCTGTTCTTCTTTCATTGACATTTTGTTATACCCTAGAATTTTTCGAGATCTACAATCTGTACCGTGTAAGTTACCTTGAACTATTATATATGTTGTTAAGTTTCTATCTGTGGTCATCTTCGCAAGCTTAACTGATAAGATTCGCTAATCATGGACTTTGTCGCTACTATTTAACTGTTGTGTTGATGTCTTGAATATCTCGAGACCCTGTCCACAACCGACATCATGCATCCCACCATGATTTATATATGTCTTGTAGTCTGATCGTTGGTGGAACCTAATTATCGATATGGTAACAAGATGCAGATTGTAGACGATATGAAGCCTGCCCCAATTGTGATTACAATTTTAAGCAAGCTCAGCAATGTGATCCCTACATGGAAGCTTATTCCCAGTGAAGATATCATTGATAGGGCAATTAAAAACGAGGAATGGCGTGCAGAGGTATAGAAATAAAAATGAATCACAATACATTTTTGCGTCACTATTAAATTATTTGCATCAGTGTATATGAAAAATACCATATCTATATATTCAGGTCAGAAATAATCCTTATTGTTATAAAGGAAGGCCTAGGCTAAAGACCGGTTATGAAATTTTTATGGCAAGCTTGGACATTGAAAGCAATCTTGACAAGGTACGAGCAAGGTGCGGTATGTATTGACCTAGTAATGATGAAGTTATTTTTGAATTTTATCTAAAATTTTCATATTTTCAACAAGGTAACCCTACCCTTCATTATAGTCCATGGTGGTGATGATGCTGTGACTGACCCAGCAGTAAGCGAGGCACTATACAAAGTAGCTGAGAGTAAAGATAAGACGCTGAAGCTCTACCCAGGGATGTGCCATGCCTTGACGTCCGGTGAACAAGAGAGCAACATTGACCTTGTGTTTTCAGATATTATTCAGTGGCTTAATGAGAGGGCATCGGTTTCTTCATGAATTGTAATTAACATGTGAGAATCTACAAATTCTTACATTTTGTCTCTTGCCAAAGACGTAAGTACAGGCTGTACAGTACAGTTGCAAGATCTATAGTACTTTTTCATAATCTGTAGGATACTTATTTACTTGCATTGAGGCCTGAAAGTAATAGTTAAGTGTAGTAACATTTTTACACGTGAAGGGCAGAGCAGAGTAGTTATTTTCTTCAAGCTCAAAGCTTCTCGTTTTCTTGTTGTATCTCCTTAGATGTACATTTAAATAATTATTGGCAGGAAGTGACTGATATTCGGTGACAGATCGCTAAGGTAAGAATTTATTGTGGTTTCCTCGGTGAAAGATGCACCGCATCATTTAGGGTGTTGGTGCGTGGAGTTACCACTACTCGGCAGTGTCTTTTGTTGACAGTAAAAATGTGCTCCTCAGTTGGAATATATGAATACTTTTGGTTGATTTATCATTTGCACATTTTAAATGTGAAACCCGCGTATTCCAAACAAAAGGCGGGTACAATATGTATGACTCCAAAAAAAAATTACTGTTTCCACCACTGAATTTAGAAGAAGAGTAAATTGTACAAACACACAGTTTTAATCTTGGTGTAATAAAAACCGCTGCTCTGAAGGCTTGGTAAGAAAGAAAACATAACAATAAAGTATAATGTTTACGAAAACCCAAATCTAAGAGCATCTCCGGTCGTAGGCGTTCTCCGGGTCGTTTTTGGCTGAAAATAGCGCCCCTTGGGGGCTGCCGGCGCTATTTTCGACCGGGGGTCGCCGGTTCCCAGTCGTGTTCCCAGCGACGGCAGACAAAAAAATTTAAGCTCACTTAAATTCGACAAAATTTAAGTAAATTGAATGAAACATAGACGATTTCATTAATATTTAGTGAAAATATATGTGAGTTCATTACATAGCGCGATTTAAACTAAAAATAACTAAAAACATAAAAAATAAACTAGTTGGTGCCAAGGGCTTAGTAGAACTGGGTGTAGTCGTCGTTGTCATCGTCGGAGTCGCTCGGCGGCTCGTCCTTCGGCGCGTGGTTGCAGTGTTGCCTGTCGTCGTCGTCCGGCCACTTCGCCGGCTCGCTCGGTCTGTCTCATCCTCAACCTCTCTATCATCGAGGACAATGACTCCGGCGTTGTAGCGCGCCATTAGACGAGGACGGCGCACTTCCTCCTCCTTCAAGAAGTCGCGCCTAGACCAGAAGAGCGCTTGGCGTCTCTTCTGGCTAGGGAAGTTCTGGGGATCGTCGGTGCCGGCCATTTTGAGGGGGGGTTTAGCGTACTCCGGCGGAGGGCCTGCCCACTTCTTCTCCTTCTTTGGTGTGACAAAGCGAAGAAGACCGCTGGGAGGAGAAGGCGTGCGGCGCTCGTTGATGATGATGCTTCCACAAGCTAGACGACGCGGTGTGTCCTCCTCTGGCTCGGGCTTGATGCGGGAGAGTGGCATCCCCGAAGCCGATTCAGAGGAGCATTAGCCTGCCGCCGTCGAGGAGGAGGACGAACCCAAGGCCATACGCATCGGCATCCATGAGCTCCCGTGACGGCGCGAGGGAAATGGTAGAGGATACTCTAGCGCGGATCGTCGTCTCCCTTGATATGCGCAAGGACGACAGCGAGGGTGCGTCCGGGAGCACCCCACCAGAGACGGCGATCTCGAGAGTTGTTCCACGCTGAAGAAGAACCGTCGGAGGGCACCGCTAGCTGCTGGGTGTGGTGCTACCGGTATTACGGCGTCCGTATTTGGTCGTTGTTGAACGGATAGTATGGGCACCTAGAGGGGGGGGTGAATAGATGTTACGACCAATTTTAATTATTTTTCAAATTAGACTTGACACAAAGGTAAATTCTCTATATATGCAACTACGGTGAATTTACCTATATGATAAGAATAATAATAAATAAGATACAAACACAAATTAAAAGAGAGGGAATAATGTAACCGATAACGGAAGCACGCAGAAACAAGGATGTAATCCCGAGTTCCTCCTTTTGAGGGGAGTACGTCTTGTTGGAAAGATGTGAGTTTCGCCATGAAGGCCTACTCGACGCCACAAAGGGCTCACCCATTCTCCGATGAACCTCGCCACAAAGGCCTAGTTCACCTTCCACTATTGATTCCCTTTGAGACGGAAATCGAGTCTTTTACAATAAGTTTGAGGCACACACCCACAACCAAATTGGGGGATCCCAAGAATCACCAACAATCAAAAAGAGTAGCAATGGGGTCTAGGTTTTCCACAAGGAAAATCTCAAGTGAATGTTGGGAGAATGAAGAACGGGTTGGTGAAGATGTAGATCGGGGACTTCTCCTTCAATCCTCCCAAGATCAACGAGTTTGTGTGGATGTCTTGGGAGATCTAGCTTGGTAGGTGAGCTCAATTAATACACCATTCAATTCTGGACGAGCTAGCTGGAGAAAGAAGAAGGAGACAAGCCCCAAAATCTAGCGGGTTGACACCTTTCTGGAAAAGTCACACCGGAGACTCCGGTCTAGCAAAGTCTCCGGCAACATTCCGGAGGGCCGGAAACTTTGCAGAACACCGGAGACTCCGGGCACTCTCCGAATCGCATCCAGTGGGCAACACCACTTTGACTTTGCTCTGGGAAATCTTCAAGGGAGGAGACTCCGGTCTACACAGGCCGGAGACTACGGCCTGGCCGGAGACTCCGCAAAGACTCCGCATATTTTTTTCTCCAGAGTCCAGAGAGTGTCTAGTTTGCTTCGTGTGCAGGGAAACACCAAGAGTCCGGAGACTTTGGCCCCTGCACACCGAAGACTCCGACTAGGCCAGAAACTCCGGGAGGATTCCGGACACATTTCGGTGAGGGTCCAGAGGGTGACACCAGGTTCTTCTTCTCTGGGAATTCTTGAGTTCGGAGGCTCCGGTCCAAGACACCGGAGACTCCGGCCTGGGAAAGTTTCAGCAACTCCAGCACTTCAAATTATCTTTTGTTCCTTTTTGAGAAACAGAGCCACCTTTAATAAAAAAATTAATAATGAGCCCTAAAACATTAACACACGTTAGAATAATACTAGTGTTGTTAACAAACACATAAAACAATATTTAGTCGGATTTGCGCTTTCAGTTGTCTTCCACCCAACAAGGGTCCCGACGCGCTTCCTCCGGCATCGCCGCGCGGAGGGCTTGGAACTCGGCGAAGCACTAAGGGCCGGTGGGTGGCGGATGCACTGGAACGCCTCCGGCGCTGAGCCGCCATGCTCCCGGGACGCGCATGTACGGAGGCGTGGGATAGTTGACTCGTGAAGGAGACGCACCTTCCACTCTTGGAGTCAGCGGCAGCGGAAGCCGTTGGTCGTCGCACCGTCGCCGCGAAACTATTCCACCATTGTTGCGCTTGAAGTGGGCGAGAATGTGTGAGAAGGGGAGGCGAGTGCTCGCCGTAGAAGAGCGAGTGTGCGGTGGACAACGAGGAAGGAGGAATTTTATAGAGGCGCGAGCAGGCGGGAAGGGTGTACAAGCGGCGGGAAGGACGCGGGCGGTGGCGCGCCATTACTCTGCAGCATGGTTGATTGGAATCCTCGGCCTTTCGGCTGGCCGGCAGCATGCCTAATGCGCGCGGGAGGCGAGGCAGTGAGGACGACGAGACTGGCTCCCGCTGACAGGGCGGGGCCTTCCGGCCGCTTTTCCTTATGCCAGAGCCCTCAACACCCTCGGTGCGCTAGGTTTGGCCAAGGTTCGCTGGATGAAACTTCGGCCCAATCCGACGGAAAAGTGGATCCTCAGGGGTCAGGGTGGGCATAAAAACCGATGACCGAAAACCGAAACCGAAAAGACCGAGACCGAAACCGAGATGACCGAAACCGAAAGAACCGATGCAAATTTGGTTAGCAGAGTTAAATAGACCGATTTTTTTTGAAAAATTCGGGCAACACATGGGCGAAACCCGAATAGACCGAAGTGACCGATTTAGGTACCAGCGAGCGATGGAAACAATACATGCGTTCTTGGTTACAAACTTGCAATGATGCAGTTCACCTTTTCTTGTCCAAACTCTAAACGTGTGTATTTTTCCTTTTTGTGAGATTGTGGTGCTGTATGCATGTATGTCCTCCCGTGAGGCTTTTATGTTGATTATGGTCTCTGCTGCAACTTGATATAAATATGTGGATTCAATTATGTCCAAATTATAGACGAAGTGCTGGCATTTTTTTTTATTTCATCATTATTTTGGAGCTATTAGCTACTTTTGTCAAATTCGGTCATGACCGAAATAGAGACCGAAATTCCGGTTACCCGAATTTTTCGGTCCTTTAAGGTTCTGAGTAAATTTCGGTCCTCATATTTTACTGACCGAATTTCAAATTAACCGAAATACAAAGACCGAATTTTCGGTCATGACCGAATGCCCACCCTGACTCAGGGGCGACTAGGTGAAAATCTTTGCGTCAGCCAAAAAAAAAGGCTGATTGGGAGCTATAGGGGGCGGCTAGAGAGGATATTGATAGAAAATATGCTAGTATGGGCTCACATGTCTCTCGCTCCCACTTTCTCTCTCTCTAGTTCGCACGCTCACTCACGAGGCCCACAAGGGTTCGATCAAGCAGCCTATGATGAATTGACCCGCCTATGCGGAGAGATAGAGTGTGTGTGACATGTGAGCCCAACCGCCACGTATTACATAGATTGTGAGACGTTTGTACAAATCACTCTTTTGTAAAAATACCTATAACACGCCACAAGCTCAATGGAAAATTTACTTTTCCTTGTCTATATTCTCGAGTGGACGTGTTAAAATTTCCATCGAGCTATATTACTTCAGGTTAAAATTCCATTTGCATGAGCGTATACTGTCGTGAAGCGTTGTGAATTACTCAAGGAGTAGTTTTTTTTTTTTGAGAAACACAGTACAAACACAAGCGCTCATATACACGCGCATACACTCACCCCTATAAACGCACACACGCACATCCTATCCCTATGAGCATCTCCGAGAGACTGAGCCGGCGGGTCTTAAAACTGACGAAGTCATCACAAGAGTGTCACTGTCGACGAGAACGTCGTCTCCCAGTGAATGAATATTCCGGCTAAATACAACACACATGTGTCTAGTTTGTAGTGTTGCGAGGGACGGTTAGCGAATTTGTTGTTAGTTTCTGGATAGTTGAAGTGTCACTTGAGATTTAGTTGAGGGAGGTGACTTGGTAGAAGATAAGTTAAATGGTGACATATGTGAGAAGCAGTTAGCGTGACATGTTCCTGTCAAGGACAGTTGTGATAGTAGTAATTAATTGCAGTTAAACTTTTCCCTTGGGGTACAGACGAATGGATGTTAACCGGAACGCGCCCGGTCCATTCGTTTCCAGCACGCACTAATTAATCTCCCAATCTAAAGCAGCCACTGACTGACCGACTGACTGATTGATTTGATGAAGCAACCGTTACCTATATATGTAAAAAATTAGTTCTAGAAAGTGGCAATATATAAATAATATAATATAATAAGGAAGGGCATTATTCGTTTTGTTCGCAACGGCGTCCACATATATAGCTGTCATCCCCTGATCCTCGCCCCGCACAAGAAGTTCAACTTTTCTCTCTTCCCTGCGCGATCGAGTCGAGCAGTGCTGGTGGTGGGATGACGACGAGCAAGTCCGGCAGCGGCGCGGCGGAGGATGGCAGCTACGAGTACGAGGAGGAGCTGGTGAACAACGCCCGGGGGATGAAGCTCTTCACCTGCCGGTGGCTCCCGGCCAAGGGCCAGACAGTCAAGGGCCAGGTCTTCCTCTGCCACGGTAACATGCATATCCCTCGCTCATTCCTTCCGGCCTCCTCGCCGGCCGGCCGCTCTAACTAATGGCCGGAGAATGAATGGTCGATTGAACTAACTGACTCACACGCGTGCATGCGGCGGACGAACAGGGTACGCGGTGGAGTGCAGCGTGACGATGCGGGGGACGGGGACGCGGCTGGCGCAGGCCGGGTACGCGGTGTACGGGGTGGACTACGAGGGCCACGGCCGGTCGGAGGGGCTCCAGGGCTACGTGCCCTCCTTCGACGTCCTCGTCGCCGACTGCGACGCGTTCTTCGCCGCCGTCGTCGCGTCCACCGCCAACACGGACCTCCCGCGCTTCCTGCTCGGCGAGTCCATGGGCGGCGCCGTCGCGCTGCTCCTCCACCGGACGAGGCCCGCGTACTGGACGGGCGCCGTCTTGGTCGCGCCCATGTGCAAGGTACGTACTCCGACATGCGCGCGTGTGCTTACCTTACCTACCGCGCGCCACTCCGGTCTCCGGCCGGCTCTCCCGGGATCATTTTCCCACGGCGGCTTTAGTTTAGACTATACTAGAAGAACGCGCGTACGGCGATCGAGATGGAGCGGGATGCACGTCTGCACGATCGGTGGAGTACCACTTGCTCGCTACTAGCTAGTTGCCGTCGTCATCTGACTTTTGACCGGATCGGAACGCCGCCCGCCCGGCGTGCCGAGCCGTTATAGGTTTCGCACTTGTTGAATCCATCCAAGAGCAGTTGACCCGGCCGGCCAGGGCATTCGGGCACTCGTCGATAACGACATATTAATTCTATCTATCTATCTCGAATAATTAATCCGCTGATATCACTTTGGACCAATTCAAAGTACTACGAAAATACGGCCTGGAACTAATGCATCTCCACGTACGTGTAGATCGCCGACGAGATGAGGCCGCACCCGGTGGTGGTCAGCGTCCTGAAGATGATGACCAACATCATCCCGACGTGGAAGGTCGTGCCCACGGCGGATGTCATCGACGCCGCCTACAGAATGCAGGAGAAGCGGGACGAGATCAGGAGCAACCCCTACTGCTACAAGGGCAAGCCGCGACTCAAGACCGCGTACGAGCTCCTCAGGGTCAGCCTCAACCTCGAGAACAACGTACTCTCAAAGGTGAAGTACCCCTTTTTTTTTTTTCTTAGGAGTGCTACTTTCTAGAAAGACAGAATTGTTCAAAAAAAAGAAAATCTCCAACTAATATGTAGTCCATTTTAATCTTCCAAAGTATACTATGTTTACATACAACTCATAAGCTAGTTTCAATTTGAACAATTTTCAATGGGGTGTATTATCCATGTGGCAACCACGTTTAACCAATTTAGATTGCCATAAATGGGGACTTCCACGTCTGTGACTCTCACATAAGTCCTATGCCAATGCAAGGTTTTTGACACGGTTTCATAGATACTTTGCCGATATGGCATACTATTTAATCATATGCATGCATGAGGCCAAGACACTTGCAGGTAGCCATAGGCAAAAGATGGTGTCAACCCAATGCTTGCATGAGGTCAAAACATTAAATTTAGATACAACTCATAACAAACAATGTATTGTACTAGCCATCTCTTAATGTTTTATCACGCCTATGATAACGCGTGAAGATACGGTGCATTGGCACAGGCCTAACCCCATTCTATAGCTATTCACGGCCTCCTCGAGAAAAAGAAAGCTCAATGCTTGGGAGACATAACATGATTTTTCACTCTTATATTGCACAATTACAAATTAATTAAGGGTTTTAAGCCACAATTTTTAAAATAAATTGATCCCACAGTTTTAAGCCTTCGGACCAACACTCAATATACACAAAGTAAATATTGAACACCTTCAAAGTGCAACTCTAGGCTGATGTGTAATTCTACGCAACTGAGATTTCCTTCAAAAACCGAGACAACTGAGAATTAGCCACAAAAGGTAAATATTGGTAGTAAGTAAGGAGATACTTAGCTTGGTCGTGTACTTGCAAATATGGTATCAACGACTAGCACACTTGTAGAGAGTGATACTTTAAATAAATTGGAGTAGTATTTCATAGCTGTGCCTTCTCATGTACATACATCTCGATCGACCTCTCTTTCTGCAATTAAAGTGAAGTGTTGATTTGCTTGTGTAACGTCCTTGTTCAGTTAGTTGGCTCCTTGACTAATTGATTAAGTAAAGGTACTTTTCTCGCGCGTGTGATATACTCGGTCATGGCTCGATCTCAAATTAATTAGAGTTCCCAGCCGAAGGCTCTAGTTATTTTGTTGTCTCTGTCTCTTAATTAATATTCTTGTTTCCTTACATTTTCTGGTTTTTTCTAGTTATTTTTCAAGTAGGGATAATCCGAACTTCTGCATCAGAGCTATGTACACAACTTGTTTTACTTTTCCTAGTCGATCGGCTTTGTAAGCTACACAACTGATGTTGAGCGCGCATATATGCATGCAGGTTTCGTTGCCGTTCCTGATCGTGCATGGTGCGGACGACAAGGTGACGGACCCATCGGTCAGCGACCTCCTCTACCGGTCGGCGGTGAGCCAAGACAAGAAGTTCAACCTCTACCCCGGTATGTGGCACGCCCTCACCTCCGGCGAGACCCCGGAAAACATCCAGACCGTGTTTCAAGACATCATCGCATGGCTCGACCAAAGATCCTCCACAAAATCAACATTATCCGCGGCGACAGCCATGGACACTTCAGAAATGGAGCAGAAAGCCAAGCATGATGAGCAACATTTTGACAAACTATAGTACTACACATGATTGCGATGAGCAGCATGTAGTACGAAAAGCATGTTTAATTGGGACTTGGGACCAAATCAAAGCAAATCCATGGAAACTGGCTAGCTGTACACATCGTGTGGTTGATTTATTAATTGTACTAATTGACAATGCTAGTTTCATCCTTTTCTGTCTTGTAGTATACACCAATACCATGCAACCATGTTCTTACAATGATTTATATTATACAGGAGTACTATTCAATTATACAGAATATCTTGTTTACTACTCTTACTCAAATATAAATCGATAATTAATGGAGTATCATAATTAGTAATGTAAGTAAATAATGATGGTATGTTTTTAGGAGTATGTTATTTGAAACAGTGATGCATGTGAGCTGTTAAACCAGCCCAAATTACAGCCCATGGCACAAAACTATATATGGACTGACACGATGTCGAAAGTCCAATAGGATTTGATTACATGCTTCCCCATCAATTGACCCAGACAAAAGTTTCCTAAGAAACCATTGGCCCACACAGATTTAACGAAATGCCCACTGTGTGCACTCCTATTCTCAATATCGCTCTAGCATCCTTAAAAAAAGAACGTGCTTCTTGTAAGATGCAAGCATGAATTGCTCATCCACTTTGACTGCATGCCCATTGGCTTGCCCAGTTCTTGCAGACCAGAAGAACTTGGAAATGCCATGTTCCAAGGGATCATTGCTCACATTTTGGCGGCCCATCTAGTCACAAATGGGTAGGAGCCTCTTATTAAGATTTAAGAGCATCTCCAATAGATAATGCAAAATATGTCACCGTATTTTTGTTTTAGGTCACCACATTTTGGGTTATATGGCACCAAAGCTTGTTTTTCTCCCGTAGATGATGTACTTTAAGGCACCAGAGAATTTTGAGCTCCAAGAGATGACCTAAAACTAGTGCCCTAAAATAGATCCGACAGTGGTGAGAAGGGAGAGGGAACTCCTCCTATGTTGTCTCAACATAGCCGGTCCTAAGCCCGGATAAAAGAGGGGGGTTGAGATAGGCTTGGTGAGCCAAAGTAAAAAAAAAGTAAGCTATTCTTATGGAGATTAAACCCAAATGTTTTTGTGGTGGTGAGATAGGGAGGCGATCTGACGGTTGCCAGGAGCCGAGCTCGATTTCGGCCACGGAGGTCGCCCGAGGCCGAGGAGATGAGGAAAGGGTGGAGTAGGTCGACAGGGGGCCACATGGGAGCTAAGGATGCGGCCAAATCCGGCGACATATGGCGTTGACCAAATCTCAAGAGCTCGGCAAGGAGAAGCGGCTCGCCGACGGTCCCATGTGAGTCGCGGTGGCCTCTCATCGATATCGGTGGGCTACGGAAGTGTTGCGTCGACCATGTGAGGCGACGGTGGGGCGATGATGCAGTGCGACCCATTACACTGGGCATGTCTCGCACTATATCATATGCTAAGCCATTATGGACTTCAAAGGTGAACTCAGTCCTCTATGAGACCACATATTGGACGCCTTTGGATGATATATTACTTGACCATCGACCCTCTTGCATTGCTAGCTGTGAACCAATGAGTACAGACACGAGGGGAGATGACGAGGAACCCCAAGACTCAAGGTTTTATAGAAAGCGCACACAACTATTTTCGGGATACATGCCTATGTTTGGTTAAAGCTTGGATGTTCTCTTATCTACCTGTGCTGCCCTATGTTATGTCAATTGCATGGTTTATCTCATTCATGTAACGCCCGCACATACATCCATATGCCTATGGTGTTTTCAGCCCCGTCGTGCACTTCATTTATTTTCGTTATTACTATTGCTGTTGTTACTTTATTACCATTGTTACTATCACACTACAACTGCCATCATATATCACTGTTGCTACTAATAAATTATGTTAAGTAAGATACTTTCCAGGTGTAGCTGAATTGACACCTCATGTTTTAAGGCTTATAAGTATATTGTGCCTCCCATTATGTCGAATCAATAAATTGGGCTACGCTTACTCTCGAAGACTGTTGTGATCCCCTACAGTTGTGGGTCATCAAGACTATTTTCTGGCGTTGTTGTCGGGGAGCATAGCTTTATTTATAAGTTCACTTGGGATGTATACTGGTTTCTACAATTTATTACCCATCACGAGGAAGACCACTGATCCAAAGGTTTCAATATTACCCTCCACTGCAAGGAAAGGTACAACTCTAAACACTGATGTTGCTCTTGATTCACCTTCTGTATTATACTCTGTGCTTTTCCTATAATCCTACGAGAATATATCAATGCAAAAATTAGTTTATAGAGACTAGTTAAATGCCTGTGCGTTGCTACGGGTGACACAATTAAATGATTATAATGTTTCTTAAATACCTTATGGTCTCACCGCTTCAAATCTGTAGATCATAGAGAGGCAGTCGACATGTGGCGCGTCCATCTCTCTCTTTGTAATGTGTAACTTCTATCTTGAGTAATATTCAGGTGGGGATCCTCTCCCCCCCCCCCCCCCAGTGACAACCTCAAAAAATGTTTCTTAATTATTTCAAATTTCTTATGTTTGTCCATGTGTGCATATCGCTATTTAACGTGTTGCCTCTTATGGTTTTCCGTATCTGTAGATGCTGCGAACTCTATGACATAGGTCCTCCAATTAACGCGACTGTGATCGGAAATAGGAGGCTAACTGGGGGAGGGCCATGCGGTTGTTTTCCGATCGTATAATGACAAAAACACAGTCGGCCCACCTGTCCACTCATCGTCTTTCCCGTCTTTGGGGATTACCGTGGCCCTATAACTGTTCGCCTAACCTCCCATGTCCGTAGAACTGATCGCCTAACCGCCTGCCCCTGACGTTGTGACCCACACATTAACTTGCCGCCCCGCCCCGCACAAAGACTCTCCGCCACCCTTCGGTTGACCACCCCTCTTCTTTTTGCTCTCATCTCTCATGTGGGTGTGTTTCTTGGGAAGAAGATGAAGTGAATAGGGTTGTGGGAGAAGGGAGGAGGTGGGTTGTTAGGCCCACCCAAGCTAATCATGTGAGGGCGTGGCTAGAGGGATTTTGTTTTAAACCCATGTAGATTTGAGCTTATTTCCTACCGTGAAAGAATTAATCTAAAATACTCCTGAATTTGTTATTACCTGTACCAGATATTATAGCACGCTATCCAGAACTTGCCAGTTTCTTAATTTCAGCGATGGTTAAACACAAACATCACATCTCTCTTAAGTATTTGGGCATGCTTGCAACGGAAGAAATACATAAGATCTAGCACAAAATTAGTAACTTTTAAGGCCTAATAAACTTCTGATTGCACATTATCTATTTAATTGGCTGCTGATTCATTTCTTGGCTGCTGATACTACAAATATGTTACTAACCATTGTGGGAGTAGTAACATAGACTAGTATCATATGCATGATACTAGTGTATGATACTCCCCATTGTGACTAGTCTTAGTACTACTTTCTACTAGAAAAACAGAATTGTTCAAAAAAATAAAATCTCCAACTAATATGTACAAGTCCATTTTAATCTTCCAAAGTATCTATTACGTTTACATAGAACTCTAAGCTACTTTCAAATTGAACATATTTCCAATCGGGGTGTATTATCCATGTGGCAACCACGTCTAACCAATTTAGATTGCCATAAATGGGGATTTCCACGTCTGTGACTCTCATATAAGTCCTATGCCAATGCAAGATTTTTGACACGGTTTTCATAGGTACTTTACTGATATGGCATATATACTATTTAATGAAGCGAGAGAGTGTGGTTTGTATCTTGCCTACTCCAATCATATGCATGCATGAGGCCAAGACACTTGCAGGTAGCCATAGGCAAAAGATGGTGTCAACCCAATGCATGCATGAGGCCAAAACATTAAATTTAGATACAACTTATAACAAACAATGCATTGTACTAGTCGTCTCTTAATGTTTTATCACGTCTATGATAACGCGTGAAGAATACGGTGCATTGCCACAGGCCTAACCCCATTCTATGGCTATTCACGGCCTCCTCAAGAAAAAGAAAGCTCAATGTTGGGTGACATAACATGATTTTTCACTCTTATATTGCATTATTACCAATTAATTAAGGGTGTTTTAATATTCATGAAATGCCTTTTAAAAATAAATTGATCCCACAATTTTAAGCTTCCGGATCAACACTCAATATACACAAAGTAAATATTGAACACCTTCAAAGTGCAACTCTAGGCTGATGTGTAATTTTGCGCAACTGAGATTTCCTTCAAAAACCGAGACAACTGAGAATTAGCCACAAAAGGTAAATATTGGTACCCTCCGTTTGTAAATGTAAGATGTTTTAGCCATTTTCCATACACACATGTTTACATGTATCTAGACAACTTTTAGTGCACATGTTCACTCATATTAGCATGTATCTAGACAACATGAGGAATAACTACAACATCTTATATTTAGAAACGGAGGGAGTAGTAAGTAAGGAGATACTTAGCTTGGTCGTGTACTTGTAAATATGGTATCAACGACTAGCACACTTGTAGAGAGTGATACTTTAAATAAATTGGAGTAGTATTTCATAGATGTGTCCTCTCATGTATATACATCTCGATCGACCTCTCTTTCTGCAATTAAAGTGAAGTGTTGATTTCCTCCTGTAACGTCCTTGTTCAGTTAGTTGGCTCCTTGACTAATTGATTTTTTATATTCGGTCATGGCTCGATCTCAAATTAATTAGAGTTCCCACCCGAAAGCTCTAGGTATTTTGTTGTCTCTGTCTCTCTTTTTTTCTTGATAAAGGGAAGTATATTAATATCGCGGAGATACAAATTACACCCGGTCTGTGCAACAACGCAATGGATGCACACAGCCAAAAAGCAATAAAAAGAAGAAAAAAAAGTCCCGCTACAGAGTTACAGTCCTCGCGGTATCCGCACAACCACCACCTAAACTGTTACACGCAATAGCAAATCAACGATGAAATTAAGCAAGATCGAACCAACGGGGACACGAGATTTTAACGTGGAAAACCCTTCCAACAAGGAAGAGAAAAAACCACGGGCGCCAGCCAGCAATACTTCACTATTTCGGGTGAGGTTACAATCGCGCCGGGATTTACAATGTGTGGCTTATCCCGTGCGGCGGCTTACAAGCGGTATATAAAGGCGGTCCTGACCTAACTAGATCGGTAACGGTGAATCCAACTCCAACTCGGTAACAACTGCGGGGCGAGTGTGGGGCCAACTTCAGACTTCGTTGCGCCTACGGCTCCACTCGTCAGAAGTTTGGCCTTTATCAGTATATACGAATACGAATTTGGATCACACCAAAATAACACTCCGCCTTGAGACAAATTTCCTCTTGTATCATGAATGAGAACCTTCACCTGAAACACACAAAGAAAATACCTTCGGCGCCAAATAGCCTCTTGGGCTAAGCAGTGATACCAACTAAGCTTGAGCAAAGCTCAAACTTAGAAACAGGAACTGGCTTTGTCATCATATCAGCAGGATTATCATGAGTACTAATCTTGCATACCTTAAGCTTACCTTATGCAACAACATCACGCACATAATGGTATTGACATCAATGTTCTTTGTTCTCTCATGGAACATCTGATCCTTAGTAAGGTAAATTGCACTCTGACTGTCACAAAATAGGTTAATTCAAGTATCATCTCCACAAAGCTCAGCAAACAGACCTTTCAACCAAATTGCCTCTTTACATGCTTCAACAATAGCCATATACTCAGTCTCATTAGTAGATTGTGCAACAACACTCTGCAAGGTAGCCTTCCAGCTAACGGCACATCCACTAATTGTAAACACATAACCTGTGAGGGATCTCCTCTTATCCAAGTCGGCAGCATAATCTGAACCCACATAGCCTGCGAGTCCCTCACCAGTCTTGCCAAACTTCAAGCAAGCTTTGGATGTGCCGCGAAGGTACCTGAAAATCCACTGAACAACTTTCCAATGTTCTTTACCAGGATTAGCCATGTTTCGACTGATCAAACTCATAGCATAAGATAAATCAAGCCGAGAACACACCATGGCATACATTAAGGAACCAACAGCACTAGCATAGGGAACTCGTGACATGTACTCAATATCTTTGTCAGTAGTAGGAAATTGCAATGCTGACAATTTGAAGTGTGAAGCAATTGGAGTACTAACAGACTTTGCATCATGCATATTAAAACGATAAAGGACTTTCTTAATGTAATTCTCCTGACTAAGAAATAGCAATCTAGATTTTCTGTCTCTTGAAATTTCCATACCTAGAATTTTCTTACCAGGACCAAGATCCTTCATCTCAAACTCACTACTCAACTGTTTCTTTAATGTAGCGATTTCTTTCATGCTCTTGGCAGCAATTAACATATCATCAACATATAGCAGCAAGTATATAGGCGATTCATCAACAAATTTAATGTACACACAGCTATCATATTCAGACCTCTTAAAGCCATGTGACATCATAAAAGAATCAAACCTTTTATACCACTGTCGAGGAGACTGTTTCAAACCGTAAAGGGACTTCTTTAGTTTGCACACGAAATCCTCTTTACCAGGCACTATGAACCCATCAGGTTGGTCCATGTATATCTCCTCCTCAAGTTCTCCATGCAAAAACGCAGTCTTCACATCTAACTGCTCAAGATCAAGATCATGCATAGCAACAATACTAAAGAAAGTACGGATAGAACTATGCTTGACAACAGGTGAGAACACATCATTATAATCCACTCCTGAAATCTGGCTGAAACCTTTTGCTACTAACCTTGCCTTAAACCTTGGAGGCTCACTTGGAGATAAACCCTCCTTTCTCTTGAAGATCCACTTACAGCTTACAGTATTCTTTTGTTTAGGCAAACACACGATATCCCACGTGCCATTTTTCTCAAGTGATTGCATCTCCTCGTGCATAGCATCAATCCACTTGTCACGATCAACCGAAGCAATAACTTCATTGTATGTAGCCGGTTCAGCATCATTCTCCATGTGTTCTGCACAACTTAGAGAAAAATAAACAACATCACATTCCTCAATTAAACGAGTACGAGGTCCTTTATTCCTCTTCTCTCTGCGCTCTGCAATAGACAAATTTTCTTGCTGCACAATAGGAGGTGAGGGTGGCACAATATCCTCCCCATCAATTTCAGTTTCCTCCTCATCCAGGTGTTCTAGCTCCACCTGCAAATGAACTCGTGGTTCGTCCTCATCAGAAGAATCTGTCACAACATCAGTCGACAAACTGTCCTCATACATAACAGATTCATTAAACACAACACTCCTGCTAAAGAAAGTCTTTTTTGTTTCTGGGTTCCACAACTTATATCCTTTTACTCCAGAACCATATCCAAGAAATAAGCACTTAACAGCTCTAGGCTCTAACTTTCTATTATCAACATGAGCATAGGCAGTGCAACCAAAAACTTTCAGTTGTGAATAATCAGCTGACTCACCAGACCATACCTCAATAGGAGTTTTCTTGTCAAGAGGGATGGATGGTGACCTGTTGATCAAGTAGCAGGCAGTGTTGGCAGCCTCAGCCCCAAAACGCCTATTCATGCGGGCGTTAGACAACATGCAGCAAGCTTTGGAGATGATCGTCCTGTTCATCCGCTCGGCTACACCATTTTGCCGAGGTGTGTATGGGATGGTGTGATGCCTGACAATGCCTTCCTGCAGACAATAATCATCGAAAGTATGCGAACAAAATTCGCCACCATTGTCAGTACGAAGCAACTTCACCTTTCTTTCAGTTTGCTTTTCAATCATAACTTTCCACTCTTTAAAAGCAGCAAAAGTATCATCCTTAGTTTTCAGGAAATAAGGCCAAACTCTTCTAGAGTAATCATCAATGATAGTAAGGGCTTATGTGAAGGCCCCCACAAATCAGCATGTACATAATCCAATGTACCTTTAGTGGTATGAACGGAAGCATTGAACTTAACTCTCTTATGCTTACCAAACACGCAGTGTTCACAGAACGACAACTTACTCATATTGCAGTTCTTCAGAAGTTCTCTCTTCACCAATTCTGCCATACCATGTTCACTCATGTGTCCAAGTCGCTTATGCCAGAGGTTAGTTGTAATTAGATCATCATTAGTAATAACAGCAGTAGTACCAGACAAAGTGCTACCTCTAAGGATATATAACTTGGCAGAATTCATATCACCAATCATAACAATGAGAGAACCTTTTGATACCTTCAGGCGTTTATCCCCTCCGGCATATTTGTACCCGTCACAATCAAGGGTACTCAGCGAGATCAAATTTCTCGCCATGGATGGTATGTGTTTCACTCCCGTCAATGTACGTGTCATCCCACCATGGGTCTTGATCTGAACAGATCCAACACCAACAATGTGACATTTGTTGTCGTTCCCCACACGCACAAAATATTCAGTCTGCACAGCCTCATAAGAACTGAACCAATCTTTGTTACAGCAAATATGAAACGAACAAGCAGTATCAAGAATCCACTCATCATCACGGGTAACACATGCAGCAAAAACAACTAAGCATTCACCATCCGAACTATTATCACCAGCAACAACAACAGCCTTACCAGTACCATTACCATTACCGTCAGATTTATTTTTCGGTTGGTATGTGTCGTTCCTTTTCTCCTTGTTCTGCACCTTCCAGCAATCCTCAATGGTGTGATTGGTTTTCTTACAGTGCCTGCAGAACTTGTCACGTCCTTTGGACTTGGAACGGTCCCTGCTCTTATCTTTGTTGTTGTTGTTGTTATCTCGCTGCTCAGGTCTGCCTCGAACCTGCAATGCATCGCCTTTGGAGGACGATGCGTTAGACTGCACCATAATTTTCATCTTTTCCCTGGTCTGCAGAGCCTCACAAACTTCCGCGAGGGTTAGTTCATCGCGGCTTAATAGCATGGTATCACGCAGGTTTGTAAAAGAACTAGGCAGCGAGCATAACAGCAGAACTAAATCTTCATCCTCATATTTTACCTCCATCGACACTAGGTCGGACACGATCTCCTTAAAGATCGACAAGTGATTCATCACAGAACCACCTTCCTGCATCTTGAGCGAGAACAACTTCATCTTAACATGCATCTTGCTGGTTAGATCCTTTGACATGCAGATCGATTCCATCTTGAGCCACAACGAAGCCACGGATTTCTCCAGCAGCACCTCTTGCAAGATATCATTAGATAGATGAAGCTGAATCAACAACAAAGCCTTACGATCTTTGCGCTTCTCCTCAGCAGTCCACTCACGTGCTTCCTTATTCACGAAAGAATCCAGCGCCTCATCAAGATCCGATGCTTGCGACAGAACCGCACGCATCTTTACTTGCCACAGAGAAAACCTCGTCTTGTAGTCCATCAACGGTAGATCAAACTTCATCGATGCCATCGCGAAACCCTAATCTGAAACAGGGCTCTGATACCACTCGTTGCGCCTACGGCTCCACTCGTCAAAAGTTCGGCCTTTATCAGTATATACGAATACGAATTTGGATCACACCAAAATAACATAAACAACAGCTGACGTCCATCTCTTCGAAAACACCGTCTCCAAGAAGAACGGTGCCAGGCACAACCAATTAAGGCCAGACCTTGGGTTTTCACACTGAAGATAATCCTCACTCTCAAAACAACGGCTCCAAGAAGACCAGTGACATGCACAACCAATTAAGGCCAGACCTTGGATTTTCACCCTGAAAGGTAGGACTTTGGACTTCACGCATATTGTCTCCCCCTCTGACATACAGCTGCCACGAATCTTGTAACTCCAAGCCAGTTCCCCATCGATGCAAAGACTCCGAACACCATTGCTAGTCCTCCAATCTCACCTTCGATGACTGAGCATTGCGACCGAATTCCACCGATCCAGCAATCTTCAGGCGTTGCCCATGGGAGTTTGCCGGCGGAGCCTTTCGGTCGACACCCCGGCTTGATCAAAGAGGACCTACATCATGATCTTCATCTTCGCGCGATGGGACACCCTAGGACCACCGCCATTATTCTGAAGCCTCGTAGACCCCGCCGCCGCGAGACCACTTCTAGAAGGAACGACAGCACGAACCCTCCAACGGAACGGCAGAGAAAGATATCCAAGTCGGAGCTAGCACCCCAACCGCCTCCTTCTCGCCACGCCGCCGGGAGGCCCTCCGCGGCCGGCCCCAAGAACGCCGCCGTCAATGGCGAAGCGCCCGCCGTTCCGGTGGGGTCAGGAAGCCACTCGCCAGTGTTGGAACGGCTCACGCTGTCACATCCGGGGGGGCGCCAACTGCATCACCATGGAGGCCAGCGCCACCGGCAAACCCGACAGGTCGTCAGCCATCCGACCAGCCCTTGCGCTCCTTCCCCGAGTCGCGGTCGACGTCACGCCCGCCACTCTGGATCCGTGATCCGAAGCCAGCCCCACCGCCACCTTCCGCCTCCCAGCCCCACGCCCGGATCAATCACCGCTGCCCTCCCACAACGGCAACCACCGGTGCGCCCGCCATGCCCTTCGCCTTCGACGAGCAGGGCGCCGCCACCGTCGCCTGCTCCGGCGACGGCAGCGGCCGAAGAAGATCACGATCCGGGGGCTTTTTTCCCCTAGGGTCCGCCTCCAGGGCCGCTCGGGAGGGAGCGACCCGAGAGGAAAAGTTAGTGTGTACCTCTGTCTCTGTCTCTTAATTGTTGTTGTTCTCTTTTTTCCCAAAAGAAACCTTACATTTTCTGGTATTTTCTAGTTGAGGGAGAATCCAAGATTCTGCATCAGAGCTATACACACAACTTATTTTTCTTTTCCTAGTCGATCGGATTTGTAAGAGAATCTCCAGCAGCTCATCTATATTTGATCATCCATATCTCTATGTACAAGATCATCTAAAAAGATTCTTGCATAGATGTTATTAGTTTCACAACAGAACATCTATATTCAGGACATCTATACACTACTAGAGATTTGCTTATAGCAGCATATCCTACCACAGGCGAACACGAAAGTAGACGCGCCTGGGCTACTTAGCGCAGGCGAACAGCGGAACCATGCGCCTGTGGTAAGTCCCTTACCCCAGGCGAACCAACTACGGAAGCGACTGGGGTAAAGTGTGGCAGGGCCACCCAACACCACACCCTGGCACTCTTCGTTTACCCCAGGCAAATAGAGCACATGTTCGCCTCCGGTATAACACATACCCCAGGCGAAAGACGAACCTCTGCGCCTGGGGTAAGCCCTCGCTGTTGCTGCAAAAAAATGAGAAAACCTTTAGGACCGGTTTGTGATACAAACCGGTTCTATAGGATCTGTCCCCTGGGCCCCTCTCTGCACAGCAAATGGCCGACAGATCCTTTAGAACCGGTTTGTATCACAAACCGGTCCTAAAGGCCTTGAGGCCATTTGCGGCAGGGTGGGGGGCCCAGTGGACAGATCCTTTTAGAACCAGTTTGTATCACAAACCGGTGCCAATGTGCTTAGCTCAATGATTTAGTATTCTAAGTGACCAGATCTCACCCGCACCCGCACCCACACGCCGCCGCCGTCGCCAGTGTCGAGGAGGAGCAGAGCAGGTCGCCGCCCACTCCGTCGTCGTCGTCGTTGTTGATCCAGGTCAGCCCCTCTCCCTCCCATCCCCCTCCCTCCCATCCCCCCTCCATCCCAGCCCACTCCGGCCCTCCCGTCGTCGTTGTGGATCCAGAGGATGTGCGCCTGCTCCTGGTGGCCGCGGTGCTCCCGTCGTCGTGGATCCAGAGGAATGTTTGCTTTCTTTGAGCTCCAGGATTCAGTGCTCTTATCGGATCTGTGTAGTGCATTATATCTCCAACATTTAATTTTCAATAATGCGTATTTCCATGACAAATCAATGGTTTATGTCCCCAATTTTCATTCAGGGCCTGTTCGGAACACAGGTGCCTAAAACAAAGGAATAGGGTGGAATACGGGAATAGGAAAGGAACGTAAACGCAAAACTTAGGAACGAGAAAACAGAGGAAATCCATAGCAACGAGCGTTCGGATCGATAGCATGTTCTGGAGTTTTTTATTTGGCTAAGCACCCATCACTTTTGTCTCCATCTCATTTATCCTTTTTTCTATCTGCGTTCAAACCCCAGCATGCAATTAGAACACAGTAATCTGGTGGTACCACACACAGCATTGTTTTTGGATATTCCAGTAAAGTAGATAGCCTTTCTGCATTTGTTTTGTGATAGGTAGGTGCTGCCATTTGTCTTTGTTTTGTGATAGCTATGCTCCTCTAACCTCTATGTGTACTTTCTTAATTTAATATAACATGGCTTGCGAAGTATGTCGGTCCCGATGTGCCCAAGGACGATTCACCGGGACTTCTTTTATGCTTCAGCTCCACGACGGTGACGTTGATTCGTTGGTAATTAACAATTCTTTTTATGTTAACTTGTTCTTTCGTTTTACTATCTAGCTTGAGACTTGTGTTTCTTAACAAAAGATTCTTTATATTTCTTTTTTAGATTCTACCATGCAATATTCGCGAAGAGTTCAACGAGTTAGTTGGCAATAACGTGGATTTCAATGTTCACGGGACCACTTACATTCTTCGAGTGAAGAAAGAAAGAAAGAAGACCTACTTCTGCGGGGAACAATTGCAGGCTATCATCGCCAAGTACAATTTAAGAGGAGGTGATTACATTCACTTCTCTATGGAAGGACCGCAACCTCGTATCAAAATTCTGTATATGGGCGGGATTGCGAGCGAGGATGGCGGGAGTGAGGAGGAAATTGAGAACACTGAGGATAATATGGACACTGAGGATGATATGGACGAGGAGGACCCATGGAAACATGTGGTGGTTGCTCAAAGAGCGAATCTTAGCGAGCTTGAGAAGGACCGTGTCCTTCAGAAACTTGCCCAGATAGATAGCTACATTGGGTTCCCTTTCGTGCATCGCATCACCAACACTAACATCTCCAATGGACATGTCATGGTATGTTTCTTAACATTTTCTTATTCCTATAGTTGCTTATGTTATAATGTGGCCGGTATGTGACATTGTGCTTTTATTCTTTCTTGGAATTGTGTGTTCTAGAAAATACCTATGGCGGTAGCGGACAGTGCTGGCATGGAGCCCGGTACCATTGGAGTACGCCGTGGAGAATCAGGACATGTCACCGCAGTTCCGATCACCAGGGATAATGCTGATGGTCGCGTCATCCTCAACTCTCAAGCATGGAGGCAGTTCCATTCCGCAAGAGTTGGTATGGAGGCTGGCCGAGCTATTCTGATCACCATGAGGAATAGTGGCATCCCCAACTTGGACATGATGATGGTCATCCACTACATCAGCCCAAATTAGAACAAATAATTATTTTCATCTGACTAGCTAACTCCTGGATTTATTAATTAGTAGTATGGTTCTTTTCGAGACTATGTAATTTTGTTGAACTATGTGGTGATGATCGAGACTATGTGTTGATGATCAAAAATATTTCTGTTATAAAACTTAATTCTGTCATTTTGAGACTTATTTCTGTCATTTTGAGACTATGGTATATTTCTGTCATTTTGAGACTTATTTCTGTCATTTTCCTGTAATTCTGTTATTTTGGTTTCTTTTATATTTTGATATAGCAAAACCATACCCCAGGCGAACAGAATACGGTACCCCAGGCGCATCTGTACCCCAGCCGCACAATGCTTGTTCGCCACAGGTAAAAGTATTACCCCAGGCGCACAAGGCCTATTCGCCTGGGGTATGTCAACTTACCACAGGCGCATTTTACTATTCGCCTGGGGTAAGCCATTACCGCTGGCGATATGGTCCCAGGCGAACCGAAATGCGCTTGTGGTAGGCCTTTTCTGTTCGCCTGGGGTAAGCTTTTCCCTAGTAGTGATATTGTCTCTTCTATATTTTAATATTATCTTATAATTATAGTTCATCAATTTTTTCTAACGAGTCTATTTTGAACAACGAATTTGTGAACGACTATATTTTGTGTGATACCCCAATTCATATCAACAAATCATCCATTCAACAAATCCATAAATTCAATAATTTTAGTAGAAGCAAATGGTTCTAGTACATGTCAAAATTTAGTGTCTAATACATGTCTATTTTTCTATAATGTTTTTCCCTTTGGTCTCTATAAAATAAAATAACATGAGTAGTGCATGTCAAAATCGATAAAATATTCTCATATTTGGTTTGGATGATCATCTAGCCATCCCCCATATGTGGATGACGGGTAGGAGAATTTAGGAACATGTATAAATAGATGATGCTATAGATGATCCGCTGGCAACGTTTTTTACCCCTCCGTCATCTATATTTGGTTTAGATGTCCATATAGATGAGCTGCTGGAGATGCTCTAAGCTACACAAACTGATGTTGAGCGCGCATATATGCATGCAGGTTTCGTTGCCATTCCTGATCGTGCATGGTGGGGACGACAAGGTGATGGACCCATCGGTCAGCGACCTCCTCTATCGTTCGGCGGTGAGCCAAGACAAGAAGTTCAACCTCTACCCCGGCATGTGGCATGCCCTCACCTCCGGCGAGACCCCGGAAAACATCCAGACCGTCTTTCAAGACATCATCGCATGGCTCGACCAAAGATTCTCCTCCACAAAATTATCGTTATCCGTGACGGCAGCCCTGGACACGTCGTAAATGGAGCAGAAAGGCAAGCACGACGAGCAACATTTTGACAAACTATAGTACTCCCTTCGATCCATATTAATAGGTCCTGAAGTGGATGTATCTAGCAATAAAACATGTCTAAATACATCCACTTCAGCACCTATTAATATGGATCGGAGGGAGTACTACACATGATTGCGATGAGCAGCATGTAGTACGAAAAGCATGTTTAATTGGGACTTGGGACCAAATCAAAGCAAATCCATGGAAACTGGCTAGTTGTACACATCGTGTGGTGGATTTATTAATTGTACTAATTGACAATGCTAGTTCATCCTTTTCTATCTTGTAGTACACCAATACCATGCAACCTTGAGCTTACAATATTGATATATATTATATATACATGAGTACTATTCAATTATACACAATATCTTGTTCACTACTCTTACTCAAATATAAATCGATAATTAATGGAGTATCATAATTAGTAATGTACTAAGTCAATAATGAAGGTATGTTTTTTAGGGGTAATGAAGGTATGTTATTTGGAACAGTGATGCATGTGAGCTGTTAAACCAGCCCAAATCTACAGCCCATGGCACAAAACTATATATGCACTGACACGATGTCTAAAGCCCAATACGATTTGATTACATTGTTTCCCATCAATTGACCCAGACAAAAGTTTCCTAAGAAACCATTGGCCCACACAGATTTAACGAAATGCCCACTGTGTGCACTCCTATTCTCAATATCGCTCTTGCATCCTTTTAAAAAAAGAACGACATTGCTTCTTGCAGGATGCAAAGCATGAATTGCTCATCCACTTTGACCGCACGCCCATTGGCATGCCCAGTTCTTGCAGACCAGAAGGACATGGAAATGCCATGTTCCACGAGACTAGAAGAACTTCTTGGACGACGGCTGTCGAGATTTGTCCCCATGGACGATCTCTAGAAGGGGTTCGAACATAGAGGGCTGAACACCGAGTCACAGGCGAAACAGTCCGCTGTCCCCCGCGAGGAAGGCCTCATGAGGCTGTAGCGGTCTCGAGAGGGCTTCACAAAGCCTGCTTCGTGAGGATGGTTTCGCGAAGCCGCCCACGATGAGTCATGGTGTCCAGATGACATACCCTTTCGAGGAAGGGTCCTTGAGGAGGTTGTCTTCTCGCGAGGTGCGTGACCTCGCGAGGCGTGGGAGGTAAAAACTTGCATTGGCTATGTTGCCAAGTATCATCATTTGGGCCTTCAGGCTGACGGCCTGTGCTACCCTGGTATTCACTGGGCCGAAAGTAGCCCCCGGGCCTATGATATGCGGGAATCATACGGTTGGAGGACAAAGCGGAATGGGTCCGAAGAAGCTGACGAGCCCAGGCGGGGACATGTGGTGTGGAAATTCGTAGAGCACTACCCCACGCCCCCACTACGCCGCGGTAACTCCGCAATAACTTCTCAGTTTCCCATAAAGCCGCAGCGATTATCAGAGTAGGTTTTTATTCCCGTCCTTTGCATGTCTCGTTTTCCTGCTCCATCTTCTTCCTCACACTCTCCGTGCATCTCCAAACTTCTCCCCTCACCATGGTAGGCAAGAGATGAAGGAGTTATTCCCTAGAGACAATTTAATAAAGTGTTTTTTATTATTCATAACTCATTTGTTCAGAATGTTTCATACCATCCTATAATTGTATTAAGTGGAAATATTGATACACATGTCTTATGTAAACATACCAGGTCCCTAGTAGCCTCTAGTTATACTAGTCCATTGGGCAAAAGATGATCAAGATTTCTTGATCATGGGCATTTATGTCATTGACAACAGAGTCATGACATTGGTAAATGATGTCATGGACTCACACCCATTATGTTTATCATAACAAGATCGAGTAATTAAGTTCAACATTATGATAACGAAAACATAGTACCATGACCTTTGACCGTGAGATGGTATCTGAATTGCTATTATGGAGGTTACTTTGATTGCATCAAACATCACACAGTGACAGGGTGATTATAAAGGCGTCTCTTGGATAATGAAAGAGATATGTTGAGGCGAGCCATTAAGAGAGGGACTTGCCAATCCTAATGACGGATAGATACTCCTAGGCCCACTCGATGGAGTTGCATCAATTAGCTTGCAAGCATGTGACTCGGTCACGGAGATGCAACGACACATGAATGAGTAAAATTGTTATGTTGGTAACAAGACTGAACGGGGCATAAAATACCGGAAGATCAAGTCTCGGACTAACATAGTATCACTAAGTCAATAGGTATGGGGACTTATGTTTAAGGTTCAAACCGACGCAAAACTTTGATGGATACAGATGGGCCATATGGATGTCCAGATCCCGCTATTGGTCATTGGTCGGAGAGGTGTCTCGGCCATGTCTGTAGTAGCCTGAACCATAGGGTGTCACACTTAAGGGTAGACGATGTTTAAGAGAGATCTTAGTACCGAAGAGAATAATAGAGATATCCGGAATCGTTCCGGTATTTATCCAATTGAGATCGGAGAGTTGCGAAGGGGTATCAGAATTAAGGGAGAAATGCCTGATAGTAATCGAAAGGTACCGGAAGGGGTTCCGAGACTCTAAATAAATAAGAAATTTAAATTTATTATTAATTAGTTTAATTAATAATTAAATATCATTTTATTTTATTTTTAAATGCATTTATTCCATTAATGGACCTTCCGGACAAAAGAGGCCCATTAGGGGAAAAGTGGGAGAAACAAAAGGGAAAAAGGAGGGGAGCCCACATGGGCCGAATGGGGCCCATGTGCGGGTGCGGCTGCCCCACTTGGCCGCACCATGCCTTGTGGGTTTGGTCCCACATGTCTTGGCCAAGGGGAAGGGCTCCCCCTTCCCCCTTAATATAGTTGGACTCCCCTCCCCTTTTCTCCCATCAATCATCCAAACAATCTCTTTCTCTTCTCTCTTCTCCAAATGTGGTTCTCTTTGGAGCCATGCTAGGAGTTGAGAATTCTCCAATATAAGCACACCGCCGTGCTATTAGTCTTTGGTCCATCTTTCTACTTCTGCAACCTTCGCTAGGCTGGAGACCGTAAGTCATAGTCTACATCGTATGTGTGTAATCCCACGAGGTGCAACACTTGGGGCACTAGTCGTGGAACCACTCCTCGACCTTGAGGTCAGTTTCGTTGTCTTCATCGATAACCTTAGTACGGGAGGGTAATCCCCGCTTTCGGTCTTCAAGGGTATGATCGTTGTTCCTTCTCTGTTACTCTATATATGCATAGTAGTAGATCTTGGATGTTTTTCGGTTATCGTTGTTAGGATTTTTTTCTGCTACAAAACCCTTCAGTGGTATCAGAGCCGCTCTTTGCGTAGAAATAGAAGTACGGTTAGAACTCATGGTGGATGAGGGCATCGATCTTGTAGTTGTTACCTCCTCGCGTGTACTTGATTATGATGTTGGCATTGTTTGATGATAGCGGCCCGAAGCTAACCTTACGTGTACTCTGTATGCCAGACCGACATTGCGACTGACATGTGACTTGTACCACATAAAGCGGCTATGGGAATGTCAGTTTCTCTTACAATAGATGTCATAGCATTTACAATGGGAGGCCCGAAAGGGATATGTAACAAGCAACTAGTTGATCGGCGTTGTGGTTGCAGGTTCGTAGGTAAGAAACAGTTCTTCTTGCGATAGCCCCATGAGCCCCGTAAAACTTGCATAAAGATAAAGTAGAAGCGTATACCTTTATGTTGCAGGGGGCAATGAATATGGTATGGTAAAGGTGAGCTTATGAATTGTTCGGACTAACCATTTCATGTGGAGGCATCCAGGACCTAGTGCCGTTTCGGAGCGCACGATGGAGATCAAGGCGCGATGAGCATATCATATCAATTTACACTATTTCATTTCATGTTATTGTGTGGAAATTATATGCATCTCTATAGCTAATATTATGTTATATTCGGCGGTAGCTATATAGGATGATCCCTCTTTTAATTCCAAAAATATAAATGTTCTCCCTTAGTGTGGCACCGACAAGGAAGTGTGAAGTAGGAAAGTGGGCCATGACAATCGGGTACTTCCTTCTGTGTTCACAAATGGCAGGTGCAAGCCATGTTATGCACAACCAGATACACTAAAGTTAAGTTGGACAACCTAGCATGTACAGACATGGACTCGGAACACAGAAGACCGAAAGGTCGAGCACAAGTTGCATGGAGATGAAACTGACATGTTTTGTCTACCTCTGGAACTACACCAATGGCCGTGACGATCACGGGAGGTGTGGTGGAAGGGGGTCGTGTAATCACTAAACGAAGTGAGGGATGTTCGTTTGACTCAGAGTTAGTGTTATATATATGTATGTCACAGTTTTCAATCTGAAAAACATGAACCCAGTATTATGAACAAAAGTCTTATATCTTGCAAATTCCATTGTAGATGTCTCGCCCCACCTTCAACCTAGGATTATTCCTTGAGAAAGGAAAGCTTAAGACCAATAGTTCAAACCTCCGCCTACATTTATGAGGCCGCAGTAGGTGATCAGCCTGCTAACTCCGCCTCTGAGGACGACCAGTCCAAGGCAGATGACTCCACTTTTCTCCAGAGTGGCTGATACGTCATAAACGTATCCTTAATTTCTGATGTTCCATGTTATTTCCTACATGTTTGCTATACACTTTATGTAATTTTTATCGATTTTCGGGACTAACCTATTGACAAGATGCCACAGTGCCAGTTCCCTGTTTCTGCTGTTTTTAGTTTCAGAATAGTTGTGCTGGAAATATTCTCGTAATTGGAAAATTCGAAGCTTGGAAGTCTTAGAATCCCCGAAGGTTCCACGGAGTCCCGAAGAGGCCCGGAGGGGGACCACACCATAGGGAGCCCCCCCCCCCGGTCGCGCCTGGGGGTGGTGTCGGCCCCTCGGGCACCCACCGCCATCGCCCTTTCGCCTATTTATTCCCCCCGATACATCTACCCTAAAAATATACCACTTCGTCCCGAGAAACACCCGAGGCCGCCGTCATTGTCATCCTGAGATCGGGAGGGTTCTGGAGCTCTCCCCGGCACCCTGTTGGGAGGGGAATTCATCACCGGAGGGGTCTACACCACCATGCCCTCCTCCGAAGTGATGTGTGAGTAGTTCATCCCTGGACTACGGGTCCATAGCAGTAGCTAGATGGTTGTCTTCTCCACTTTGTACCTCATGTTTAGATCTCGTGAGCTGCCCTACATGATCGAGATCATCTTTATGTAATACTACATGTTGTGTTTGGTGGGATCTGATGAATGTTGAATGCTATGTCATCTGATTATCAATCTATCATGTTATCTTCATGCATATGTTATTTGTGATCTTGCATGGTCTCTGTTATTAGTAGATGCTCTGGCCAAGTAGATGGTAGTAGCTCCAAGAGGGAGTATTTATGCTCGATCGTGGGTTCATGCCTCCTTTACATCTGTGCTCAAGTGACAGAAACGTGACGGATGGAGGATGTGCTATTGCCATTAGGGAGAAAACAACGGTGTTTACTTAGTTTATATTGTTTACATTACACACTTTGCTTACTGCAATTATGTGTTGCTTGCAACTTAATACCCAACGTTTATTCGGATGATATTCGGAGGGTGGATTATTAGTCATAGATGCAGTTGGAATGTTGGATGATGGTCTATGCATCTTGTTGTAATGCCAGCATGAATCACATAGTAATCTTTATGTCCTGCATATGCACTACGGTGCAGCCTTCATTTCTGTCAATTGTTCAGCTCTAATTTGTTCACCACACATGTTATTTATCTTTTATGGAAAGACACCTCTAGTGAACTGTGGACCCCGGTCCATTTTCTCATTCTGATAATACACACACTGCTTCCACTGCTTTCGCACTGATGCTCCTATTTTCATACTGTTCTCATACTGTTTTCCAAACCATACATTTAACCTCTTTGTTATCAGCAAAACCGGTGAGATTGACAACCTCGCTGCTTCGTTGGGGCAAAGTGAATTGTTTGTGTTGTGTAGGTTCCACGTTGCTGCTGAACCGGTAGTGCGCCCTGCCATCTCAGCTGCATCAACCTTCTGAAGTTACTCCTTCCTCCTACTGGTCGATTCAACCTTGGTTTCTTTCTGAGGGAAAACAGTTGATGTGCTCATCATACCTTCCTCTTGGGGTTTCCCAACGAGTGCAAGACCTGCACCATCAAGCTATTTTCGGGCGCCGTTGTCGGGGAGGAAGATAATTTATGCAAGGGGAGTCTCTCACTTCCAATCTCTTTACTTTGTTTTTGTTTTGCTTAGTTTATTTTATTTTTTCTTGTTTGCTTCTTTTTATCAAAAAAAAAAGTTCTTATTCTAGCTGTAGTTTTATTCCTGTTTTTAGTTTTGTTAAAATGACTCATGTTCCTGTTACCATGTCACACGAGGAAATGATCTTCACTTTCAAACAAGGGAATGATGAGAGTTTCAAGTAAGCTTGGTCTAGAGTTTTTTACTCCTATTGCAAAATTGAACCTAAAATGACTCTAAGCCTGTTTCTGTGTAGCTTTTACCTTGGTCTTGTTCTTTACAATAGATGTGCTTTGGATACCGTGGTAGGAGGAGATTTTCTTCATTGTGATGGAGATCAAACTTTTAATGCCATAAAAAATTAATTGCAACCTACAACTCACCTAGTAGCTCTGATAAAGCCTTTGCAAGTATTTATGCTAGATTGAATACTCTTGAGGCACATGTTTCTTGCTTAAAGGAAGGTCATAATCTGATTCGTGAACACCTTGGTAATGTCCCAATAAACTCTGAAGCCTAAAATATAATACCTACTGTGAAGGTTACTATTAATGGTGAAACTTTTGATGCTCGTTGTGATATTATGTCTGAATTTTTTCTTATGCCTAATGATATTTATGAATCTTTGAATACTTGGAGACTTTCTGAGGGAGGAGAAGAAATTACTCACTAATAACACCACTATATTTTACCATTGGGATAGCTGAGGGAATATTTATAAAAATCCTAGGAAGAATTGTATCCACTGATTATCTTGTTATTGAATGTGTAGGAGAGGGCCAAATTACTCTCGGAAGATCTCTGCTGAAGCTCTTAGGAGAAACTATTGATATGGGGAGAGGTCCCATGACTTTTACTCCGAAACTATGTGTAGACCATCAGTTCCCTAAAAGCAAAAATAAGGGTAAGAAAGGTAAACTTAAGCCTCGTAACAATTTGGATGCTTCTCGCTTGAAAACACTTGATTCCACTATTCTAGGCCTAGCTAAAAGGTGTTAAAGAAAATCACTTCTTGGGAGATAGCCCATGGTTTTATTTTTGCTTTGTTTTTCTCTGTTTTCTTTGAGTAAAGGGGTTGTAAACTTCTGTGGAAACTCCTTTGTATCTTTATTTTCATGTTTTAGTTGTGCCGAGTAAAGTTTCTGAGACGAGTTGGAGTTGGTTTTGGATTTCTGCGCAGGAAACAGATTTCTGTTGTCCACTATAAACAATCGCATAATTCACAGAAAGATCAAAATGACCTGAAATATTTTGTGCTTATTACTAATTGATGTCTACGCACGCGCCTCCAAGTGCAGAGGTTTGTAGAACAGCAGCAAGTTTCCCTTAAGTGGATCACCCAAGGTTTATCGAACTCAGGGAGGTAGAGGTCAAAGATATCCCTCTCAAGTAACCCTGCAATTAAGATACAAGAAGTCTCTTGTGTCCCCAACACACCCAATATACTTCTCAGGTATATAGGTGCACTAGTTCGGCGAACAGATAGTGAAATGCGAGTAATATGGATGGTTATAAGTAATAATAGCAATCTGAAATAAATATGGCAGCAAGTAAACATGTAGCAGAACAGGCGGAAAATGGTGTTTCAATGCTTGGAAGCAAGGCCTAGGGATCCTACTTTCACTAATGGACACTCTCAACAATGATCACATAATTGAATAACTAAATATCTTCTCTTCACTATGCTACTCTTAACCCTCTCCGGTTGGATAACAAACACTAATCATTGCGTAGGGCTGTAACAGCACTCCTCAAGTTTGTATTCCCATGTCTAGTTAACCCCACGCTGTCACAATGAGCTTCCTAGAAGGTACTAAGCAAACTCCACAATTCATAGAGGAGACACACACGGTGTGCACACTGTCAACTTCACACCACGGGACAAGGTGACTCCAAAGTTCATATTAATAAAACACTTGAGTAGCACAAGATGAGGAGTAACATCTACTTATTCAACTAGATTACAAAGCTCATGATCACATATAGATCAAACCATGGGAGATAGACATGAACCACATAGCTACCGGTAGAGCCCTCAGCCCCGGGGAGAACTACTCCCTCCTCATCATAGGAGACAGCAACGGCGATGGAGATAGCGGTGGAGTCGATGGAGATGGCTTCCGGGGGCACTTCCCTGTGACGCCCCTGGATCGGGTACTATGGGGATTTCAGCGTTCCCGCCAGAATCCACATAATATCTGATCCCGAGTTGTCATTTCTGATACCATTACAACAGTTCACGAATAATCCGCAACAACAACAGAAGAGATATATACAAGACGACTCAAATGAGTAAAGGATACAACTTATACAATACAAAGATCCAAATAACAGCAGAAAACAAAAACAATATCCGACTACGGATAAGATACAAATTGGACTAAGAGTCCTGAAGATAACCGATGGCGTCCAATCCCTGCCTAGGCCAAGCCAGAGGGATTCCCAAGCTAACGTCGTCCAACTTCAAACCTGTCGACTGCATTGTGAATACAACCCCGAATCATGGGGTCAGTACTTTGAATGTACCAACAAGCGGCAAGCAGTACTCACAAGATACCAATGCAACCAATCATCACAAGACACAAATACTTTGGGTACAAAGGAAGAGGTTTTTGTAATGAAGCGGCAGCGGGCGGCACTAAGCACTCTATAGAGACACGCTACAACTCTCGTCTATTAGAAAGGGATGAGAGAGCGCGACAAAACCAACTACAACCACTCACCAAGAACAATACCCATCCAAGATTTACCCCCCTCAACCAATGCAGGAGGTAACCCGAGGAAAAACTCACACATGTTGAAATAGTAATCTCGTTATCGCACAGGTTAACAAATATCATTAGGTGTAAGTTATCTGACTCTTGTAAGCCAGCACTTTCTCCAAGATTGTCACATAAGCGCGGACGATACGCCTTCTCGAAAAGATTTAACCCTGCAGGGATGCACTACTGTAGCCACACGCACCGAACTGTCGCGAGACTGTCGGCACAACACTTCACCTCACCACAAACAAGTCCAGGGAGCCACCTAGCTAGGTTGGAACCGCATCGAGAGTCCGGCCGATGCTTCAACGCGGACCTAGCCGTTTGCGACTACGTGCAATACGGGTCAAACCAAACTGGAACTGCCCGTTCGCACGTACCGCAAGACCTATATAATTGTACGCACATCGGTAACATACCATCATCATCCTCAACATCGTCTCCATAGCACCTGCAGAATTAGTGATGTGCGCACGCCAAATGGAAAGCCCGAACTAAGTTTTGGCATCCTGGACAAGAGTGCAGCGGGGCTAATAGGTTGCGGGGAGTCCCATTTCTCCCACGATGTGGTTAGTGCGCTCATTCTTGGATCAGCGGACAAGAACCTTTTCCTAAGGCGACACCAGAGGGACCAAAAGACTCGACGGGCCTCCCGCCGGTGTCTTAACTCGAATTCAAATTTTATTATTACCCCAAGCGTTAAGATCATTTTTTAAAATTAAGTTGAACCAACCTATCATACTAGTCACGTGACAAAGAACCAAACTCGCCAAATAACCTAAGCATGCGCTACGACTCGCAGGGCAAACAAGAATACAAACATGTCACAGGAGGTGGGGGATGAGGCTATATCATGGCTGCAAGGTAAACATATGATAGGATCGAGACACAAGCATCGAATCATAAGGCTAGAATAAAGACAACCGAAATCATCTGTAACAAGTGAGGAACGGCAACCATAGGTAGCAAGTGAGTAAAGCTTGCCTGGAATCCAGTTTGTAGAGGTAGCAGAACTTGTCATTGCTCACATCATCTCAACGTTCTATCTGCGAAGAATAGAAGCACCAGAAGAAACACCGGATGCAACAATTACTTCTACGGCAAAAGATCCAGCATGACCTATTATATGCATGATAGGCAAGATGCAGAAGAAGATGCAACTAAACCAACTTAAATTGAGCCAAAAGCCCAACATTTAATTTAGGAGATTCACTTTATTTATCTACCCATCAATATTAAATGTTGTTTAACATGGAGAGACAAGATATAGATGAGCTACACAATTTAAATGGAACCGGGACAATATTTAATTACCCCAACTCATTCCATATTTCATTATTAGATGATATTACTATTACCCGCACCCACAAGATGCAATGAAACACATGAATGAGATGACATTTATAAGATATATTTTATTTAGAAAATACGCATATAGAGGTTAGGGTTTGGGTTCGCACGTTGGAAGAGAGGGTCTTCAGATTCAACATTGATGGTTTAGATGCGTAGAGGAAGTAGTCTACGTCGAGGAAGTAGTGGTAGTCGTCGTTCGGCCATCGGTGGTCGTTGTCGATCTTGTCATCGAGGTTCGAAGAGGAAGTAGGCATGGTCGAGGTACTCGTCACATCCATGTAGGAGATCTTGGCGGTTCCGGTCTGCATTCTACGCACGAAGGCGACCAACACGATGCGGATAACGACGGTCATGAAGCGGAGATATTGTCGAAGGTGTAGATGTGGTCGTGGTTCGGGTCCGAGGTTCTCGGAGTGGCGGTACTTGTCGAAGATGATATTGTCGTCGGAGTACGGTTCGGGGAAGATCTTGGCGGCGTCACGGTCGCGAACACACGGGCATAAAGGCCTTGGTCACAACAATTGTAACATGAGCATGTATGGCTGCCAGCAAGGAGCCCCGCCTCTTGTGGTACTTGCGTCGAACACATGTGGTGCGTCCATGACATACAGAGCAAGAAGGGGCCATGGAAGACGAGCCGAGGCGAGGAATCCTGAAACTACAACATTACGAATGGGAGCAGCATCACAAGGCTACAAGCACGGCCACAACAGAACTTGCGTGAATGATGTCCATGGTCGCTCGAGGAGGGGAGGTGGCCGTATGGGGCACATCGACCACACCACGTACAGAGGACGCCAGCGAAGTGCTCGGGCGCGGGACGGCGCCACCACGTCGGGGCGGAGGAGGACCGAGGCTGGAGAGGAGCCCGGCGGGGCGTCGGCTGGCCGTGGCTGCGGGCAGGGAGGAGCTCGGGTGCGGTCTCGCGCACGCGGACACGAGGCCCTTGGCGACGACCTAAGGAGGAGCACGGCACGGGGCGGGACAGGGGAATGCGCGCCGGAGTGGAGGAATCCGGCGGCCAGTCGGCCATGGGCCATGGCGGTGCTATGCTGATTCCAAGTTGAGAGAGAAGGGAACTAAGAGGGGATTGGGCTGGAGAGGAGGGAGGCAACGACCCTCTGCCTCTAGCTGCGCCAGGAAGGAGGGATGGCCTTGATAGGGACGCGATCGGGGCTGGGAGGAGGTGCGCGGGGTTGAGCCCCTAGCTATGGTCGAGGGAGCATGAGGGAGAGATCCTAGAGAGCAGTAGTAGCGGCGGCGCTCTCGGGGAGTAAGGAGATGATGGAGGGGATCGATGGGAGGTTGCCTCCCGTGTGTGGGTGTTGCGTGCGTGGTGAGAAAGAGGAGAGGAGTTGGGGTCAGGGACCTGATCACGAAAATAAAAGGGGTGTGGGGTGGCGGCTGCAAAAAGGCAAGGGTAGGAACAGAAAAAGCCAAGGAGAGGAATAAGGGTTTGGGGAGGCTGGTTCGGTTGGGCCATTTGGGCCTGGCCGGCTAGGCTGCTCTCTCCCCCTCTTAAAACATTTTTCTTCTCTTGATTTGTTTTAATATTTTCTAGAAATTGTTTTAGGCACTATGAAAAACAAAAAATAGTTTTAGAGCCACAAACTCAACTTAGGTTTCATGAAAAATTGGATTGGCAAAATTTTAAATATTTGGTGAGTTTTAATGCAGATGACATGATGGCATGATGCATGAAGATGCAAAAGAAAACAAGCAAAACTAATTGGGGAAAACAAATCCCCGGGCGTTACATTCCCCGTCCCGGCAGGGTGCCAGAACAGAGATTTGTCCCCCGAAACTTGTCGGCGGTGACGGTGGAGCTACAGATGTATTTTGTGGAAAAGGTCGATTCTTTTAGGGTTTATGCATCGGGGAGTATATATAGGCAAAAGGGCGATGCCGGGGGGTGGCCAGGGGGCCCACACCCCTAGGTGGCACGGCCAGGGGGACCCGCACCACCCCATGGTGTGGCCACCCTGTTGCCCCCCTCCGGGGCTCTTTGGGACTTCTCGATGTTTTCGGGACTTCTAAGACTTCTTGTTTTTGAATCGTCCGATTCCGAGAATATTTCAAGAACAAATTTTGTGAAACTAAAAATAACAGAAAACAGGGAACTGACACTTGGCATCTTGTTAATAGGTTAGTCCTAAAAAATGTAAGAAAACGTAGGAAAACATACGGAAAACATGTAGCAATTGGCATAATATCAACATGGAACATCAGAAATTATAGATACGTTGGAGACGTATCAAGCATCCCCAAGCTTAGTTCCTACTCGTCCTCGAGTAGGTAAACGATAAAAAAAAATTCTGAGGTGACATGCTACCACACGATCTTGATCACAATATGTAAAGTAGAGCATGTAAACTAGGATCAAATGAACTAAAGCTATGATCTATATTTGATATATACAAGTAATGCATAAACAAATAATAAAAAAGAAGCAAAACTTTTAATGAATCAATACTATCAACCATGCAAAGTTTATTAGAGATAATTTAAGCTTTCAAGAACAACAATATCATGCACGTCAAACGATCTTCACAACCCCTGTTAGGATCAAGTCAAGCTTTCCACACGATGCAATGCTTGAATCTTAAACTATTTGCGTTCTGCGTTGGTCCCTGGCCACGGGATGTTATGGCTAAGAGAACATTATGGGGGGTTTGGAAGGTCAATGGAAGAAAAGACTCACAAAGCTGAAAGTGATCATTAGACAAGAGGAAGTCTTACAACCGAAGCTATGCAAGGAGACGGGATTGGCACACAACGGATGCGCATAGAGCTATAAGTGTATGAAAGCTCTCCAATGGAACTAGTGGGGGTGCATCCAACTTGCTTGCTCACGAAGACCTAGAGCTCATTTGAGGAGGCTCATCATTGGAATATACAAGCCAAGTTCTATAATGTAAAGTTCCCCACATAGTTATGAATGAATGATAATATGAAAACTCTCTCCAAACTGAAGTATTGGTGCTAAACATGAAGCACAAGTGTGGTATAAAGGATAGTGATGTGCTCCCTCTCTCTTTATTCTCTCTTTGGCCCTTTCTCTGGGGGTTTTTTGGGCTTTTTCATTTTTTTATATAACCTCACCGGTAGGGGAAACATCCTATATTACAATGAATCATCACTCTTTTAGTACTCATAACTCATAAAGAAATATCTCTGATGTCTCTAACTACATGCTCCTGCCAGTGTAGCAGTATGCATAAATAACCATGAAGCTCATCATCAAGTAACATAATGGAGGTGGATGTTGTGCAGCAATATATCTCGGAATGGCTATGGAAATGCCATGATAGGTAGGTATGGTGGCTGTTTTGAGGAATAATATATGTGCTTATGTGTAGGAGAACAAAGTCCTCCCACGGGATTTGGATGCACTGGCGAAGTTTGCACCAACTCTCATTGTGAGAAAGGGCAATGCACAGTACCGAAGAGGCTAGCAAATATGGATGGTGGAAGTGCCAGGAACCGCAACATAGAATTACGAGTTAAAAGATTACAGCAAGAAAATCATCTTACAAAGCACAATGCAAATCACTCCAAGAGGGTCCGTGGCAGTGACAAGTCACTATTAGCTACCCCGACCGTAGCGCGTAACAAAAGGTCGATCAGAAATGTATCACTTGTAGCAATCATATACCATTGTTTCTATCAGCTGGTAATTTAAGTGTGGCACGGTTTCAAGTTTCTTAGACCAACCATTAAAAGTTTATACTTACTAGTCCTTCCTGTTTATCCATTAAGCAAAGTAATATCTCAAAACAACAACAGTGATTCAACTGAAGTAGTTCAGTGATCTACAAGACCATGCAAAATTTTCCACTAAACCAACTACCACATAAGCATTTATATTCCCAACCAAGCACATATATATGACAACAAAAACTCTCTCTAAGCATATATCAATGAAAACTAGAGAGTAATCACATAACACTACTAGAATTAACAGCTCTGAATAAGAGATGCATGAAAACAAAGGCTAAACGCAGTACTAGCAAAAATTGAACACTCACAGAACAATAAGAATGAAAACTAGAGTGTTCTAAGCAATGAAAACGGAGCGTGTCTCTCTCCCACACAAGTATGATAAGATCCAACCATTCATTATAGCAAAGAAAACCAAACAAACTAAAAACAAAAATAAAAGACGCTCCAAGTAAAGCATGTAAGATGTGACTGAATAAAAATGTAGTTTCACTAAAAGTGACCTGATAATTTGTCGATGAAGAAGGGGATGCCTTGGGCATCCCCAAGCTTAGACGCTTGAGTCTTCTTTGAATTTTCTGGGATGTACCACTGGGGCATCCCCAAGCTTAGTCTCTTCACTCTTCTTGATCACATCATATCATCCTCTTCTCTTGACCCTTGAAAACTTTCTTTACACCAAACTTCTCACAATCTTCATTAGCAACGTTAGTGCAATCGAAATAATAAATTCACATGGTTCAGTTTCAACACAAGACTAACAATCATGAACACATTAGTTACTGTCACAACTTCTTTTAAAACTCTTTTTCTCAAAAGAACACCAAAAGAAAGAGATTAAGATGCAAATGCAATTATTGGCAGAAATCTGTCAAAGCACGACAGCAGGTAAAGATGATTTTTTTCGAAAATCTTCTGTTGCTCAAATAAAAAAGTGGTCTACTAAGAAAAGTTTCGTATATAGCCTTAGATTACGCACAAAAAAACTCAGGTTATTTTGAATTTTCTGTGATTTTATACAGAATAAACAGTGGACAGCATAAATCTGTTTCCTGCGCAGAAATCCGAAATATAGCTTCAACTTTTCACTAGAGGCTTTACTTTTCTCAACAAAAACACAAAAGAAAAGATACAGCAGGGTTGCTAAGGAAATAGAAAACACCCAGGTGCAAAGAACATAAAATAAAACGAAGGATAACAGGTTGAAAACAGAGAAAAAAAACGGGTTGTCTCCCGGTAGCGCTTTTCTTTAACGCCTTTCAGCTAGGCATAGTGACTTTTAAAAGATGCTCACATAAGAATAAGAGTTGAAGCACAATAAGAGAGCATCAATAAGCAAATATAAAACACATTTAAGCCTAACCCACTTCCTATGAAAAAGAATCTTGTAGAAAAACAAGTCAACAAAGCACAAAGTGACTAGCATAGGAGGACAAAATAAGTGCAACTTCAAAATTTTCAACATAAAGAGGGGAAACTTAATATTGTTGAGATGCATAAAACCACGTTTCCCTCTCTCATAATAACTTTCAGTAGCATCATGAATAATATTAACAATATAACTATCACATAAAACATTCTTATCATGAGCCACATGCATAAAAGAATTAATACTCTCCACATAAGCATAGTCATTCTTATTAATAGTAGTGGGAGCAAATTCAACAAAATAGCTATCATTATTATTCTCATCACCATAATCATCAAATATAGGAGGCACATTGTAATCATAATTAATTTTTTCCTCAATAGTAGGTGGACTGAAAATATCATATTCATCATTGTAAACATCATATATAGAAGGCATATCATGATCACAATAAAATTTATCATTCATAGTAGGTGGAACTAGAATACCACAATCATTATAATCATCATATATTGGAGGCAAAGTATCATCAAAGAAAATTTCCTCCTCAAAACTTGGGGGACTAAAAATATCATATTCATCAAAACTAGCTTCCCCAAGCTTAGACTTTTCCATAGTACTAGAAATAATGGTATCCAAATAATTAATGCTAATAACATTGCTACTATAATGCAAATAAAGCTCTCTCATATTTTTGTTGTTTTCCATTAATACTAACTAGTAAAAATAAAAACAAACAACAAGTGAAAATAAACCTAACTAGCGAAAACAAGAAACAAAAAGATATAATTGTAGAATCTAAAGGAATTAACTTCGAGCACTCACACCCGAGGATGTGAGTACCTTTTACCTTAACTCCCCAACAACGGCACTGGAAAAGAGCTTGATGTCTACGCACGCTTTTATTGTTGTAGACAGTGTTGGGCCTCCAAGTGCAGAGGTTTGTAGAACAGCAGCAAGTTTCCCTTAAGTGGATCATCCAAGGTTTATCGAACTCAGGGAGGTAGAGGTCAAAGATATCCCTCTCAAGCAACCCTGCAATTAAGATACAAGAAGTCTCGTGTGTCCCCAACACACCCAATATACTTGTCAGGTATATAGGTGCACTAGTTCAGAGAAGAGATAGTGAAATGTGAGTAATATGGATGGTTATAAGTAATAATAGCAATCTGAAATAAATATGGCAGCAAGCAAACATGTAGCAGAACATGCGGAAAACGGTGTTTCAATGCTTGGAAGCAAGGCCTAGGGATCCTAATTTCACTAGTGGAGACTCTCAACAATGATCACATAATTGAATAACTAAATATCTTCTCTTCACTATGCTACTCTCTCTCCGGTTGGATAACGAGCACTAACCATTGCGTAGAGCTGTAACAACACTCCTCAAGTTTGTATTCCCATGTCTAGTTAACCCCACGCTGTCACTATGAGCGCCCTAGAAGGTACTAAGCAAACTCCACAATTCATAGAGGAGACACACACGGCGTGCACACTGTCACCTTCACACCGCGGGACAAGGTGACTCCAAAGTTCATATTAATAAAACACTTGAGTAGCACAAGATGAAGAGTAACATCTACTTATTCAACTATATTACAAAGCTCATGATCACATATAGATCACACCATGGGAGAGAGACATGAACCACATAGCTACCGGTAAAGCCCTCATCCCCGGGGGAGAACTACTCCCTCCTCATCATAGGAGACAGCAACGGCGATGGAGATGGCGGTGGAGTTAATGGAGATGGCTACCGGGGGCACTTCCCCGCCCCGGCAGGTTGCCAGAACAGAGATCTGTCCCCAGAAACTTGTCGGCGGCGGCGGAGCTACAGATGTATTTTGTGGAAAAGGACGATTCTTTTAGGGTTTATGCACCGGGGAGTATATATAGGCGAAAGGGCGATGCCGGGGGGTGGCCAGGGGGCCCACACCCCTAGGTGGCGTGGCCAGGGGGACCCGCGCCACCCCATGGTGTGGCCCCCCTCCGGGGCTCTTCGGGACTTTTGGATGCTTCCGGGACTTCTAAGACTTCTGGTTTTGGAATCGTCCAATTCCGAGAATATTTCCAGAACAACTTTTCTGAAACTAAAAACAGCAGAAAACGGGGAACTGGCACTTGGCATTTTGTTAATAGGTTAGTCCCGGAAAACGTAAGAAAACGTAGGAAAACATACGGAAAACATGTAGCAATTGGCATCATGTCAACATTGAACATTAGAAATTATAGATACGTTGGAGACGTATCACTAATTTAATTCCCCAACTTTTTCATTCTTTAAGTTTTTCGATCGGAGCAACATAAGTGCCCCGAAAAAATCGTCTTTGCAGAATGTTCTAATTTTGGCAGATTGTGCCATTTTTCTTGCATTTGCTCTTTTCGATGTCAAGTGGATTTGTTTGTTTCAAGAAACATCAGTGGCTGTAGCTAATGTTAAAAGTATCAATAGCACTTGTGCCCATATAGAACCCATGGATTTTTTATTGTGGCACTAACCCTCTAATGCGAATTACTCTTTGAGTGTGGTGTGAAGGAAGTTTTCAAGTGTCAAGAGAAGAGGGTAATATAATGTGATCATGAAGAGTGAAAAGGCAAAGCTTGGGGATGCCCCTGTGGTTCATCCTAGAAAATTCTAAGAATACTCAAGCATCTAAGCTTGGGGATGCGCAAGGCATTCCCTTCTTCATCAACAATTTATCAGGTCACTTCTAGTGAAACTATATTTTTATTCGGTCACATCATATGAAGTTTACCTGGATCCTCTGTTTTTTTTAATTTTGTGTTCCTTTGTTTTTATTTTGTTTTCCTTACTGCAATAATATAGCTGGACCCTAGCATTCCTTGTTTGGGAGAGACACGCTCCGCTTTTTCGTTTGAATACTCGGTATGCTCGTATTCTTAGTTTTTCTTCCAGCTGCTGCAAAATTCCTGTTTAAATCTTGTTTTCATTGCATCTCTTATGCAGAGATGTTAGTTTTAGTAATATTATGTGAGTAATCTCATGCTTGCTTTCTGTATCATTTAGAGAGTTTTTTTTAAAACATATTTTGTATGGTCCTTGTTGAGAAAATAAACTGGTGCTTGTAGTAGAATTTATAACGGTGCAAATAGAAGCTTGTATAGACTGTGGCTAGACTTTTTCATATAATGCTAGATGTTATTTTAATTCTAAAGCCTAGTGGTTATTTAATAGCATGATTTGTCTCAAATAGCTGAGAGTTTTTGATGTGCCATTGAAAGAATCATGAGCTGTTCTTGTCATTTTGAAGCATAAATTTGTGGTGTTCTCCTTTGAATGTCTTATTTGGTTGACTTGGCGCATGTTTACACCATGTTTATGATTATGAACCACTCACTTAAAGCCTCTACGATCATTTAGTTTTTCAACTTGTGGTACCACTTATGCTTTGACTAATGATGTTTATGTCTCTATGCATGATTATGGCCTTTATGCTCTCTTGATTTGTCGCTCCCAGTCTTTTGCTAGCCTCCACCTGTACTAAGTATGAGCTCTACTCATGCATCCAACTCCCAAAAACCAAAGTTTGCCAAATGTGTCCACCATACCTACCTACATGTGGTATTTAACTTTCACTCCAAAGTAAATTGCTCGTGTGTTACCTTTAGAACTTTCAAAATCACTCCTTTTTTGTGCTCCTGTTTTAGCTCATGAGGACGTAAATAGAGAATCTTTATCTCACTTGTTGATTGGATTTTCACAGCCTGGACTAGTGGCTTCATCCGCTTATCCAATTGATAGAAGGGTGATACGTCCATTTTGCATCACTATTTTATATCATAATTTTATGTTATTCATCGATATATTTCATGTTATGATGCATCCCTTATGTTATCTATACTTCTTATAAAGCAAAACCCCACTAACATGTATTAATTATTTTTCTATCTCAACATGCAAGCTATCCACATCATCTATTCTCCTAACCAATCAATTGTCCATGTCATCTCCACTTATATTTATTAATCACTACATACAACCTACACATTATCCATTTATTAAACCATCCAATTATTCATATTAGTAATTTAAAGTATATATATACTACGATCTACCGAACTTTGCATATTCTCCCAAAAAACATAATGTATCACATCTTTTATAAATACTGTAGAGATTTTAAAGTGATCCCCGCAGCAACGCGCGTGGTATCTTCTAGTTTTATCTTATTTTGCATGTTTCATAATTTTTGGAGAATAAACACCGGGACCAGAAATCTGATGGAAAAAGCACCATCGAGATACCATATTTTAGCAGATCAGAAGAAGAAGGGGGACACCGGGGGTGTCTTAGAAGTTCAGAGGAGGAGTCCAGCCAGAAGGGGAGACAGAGGGGGGCCACCAGGGGCCGACACCATCAGGTGGCGCGCCCCCTCCCCGCCGCGCCACCAAGTGGCGTGGCCACCCTGGCCCACCTCTGGTGGAGGTCTTTCGCGTACTTGACCCCAGGGAACCCTAAGCTCCATACAATCATCAAAGAATTATTCCGCCGTCGCCTTGGGGCGAAAAACACCCGAGAGAGAAAAGCTCTCTGGCAGGGAGAAGTCAGACGGGGAAATTCCTCTCCGGAGAGGGGAAATCATCGCCATCGTCACCGTCATTACTCCGGGCATCATCAAGATCATCATCATCATCATCACCACCGGCATCATCACCCTCACCCCGCTGTAACAATTAGGGGCCTCTATCGTTGTTTTACAAATTCTCTTCACTATTTTTGCACCTGATATATTAGTCAAAGCATAATTGTGTAAACAAAAGAGAAAGAGGGATGACCTTCTACCCAGATGCGTCCTTCTATGGGAGCCGCTCTTGTGAAGTCAAGTTGGCTTTTGACGTACTGGATTTTCTGTTTACTATTTGTTGACATAAGCATACACCTCTCTTAAAAATGTTTGCAATACCTTTGTTTAATAAAATAAAAATCTCTAGCACATGAGTTGATCCCTACTCCCCTCTGCGAAGGGCTTTTCTTTTACTTTTATGTTGAGTCTCTATCTTCTATCTTTATGCATAGTTGAGAGAACATAGTTGCCATTCTGAGTTTAACGTGCATTTGTCCCAGAAACATCATTAATTGATTCATGATGTGTCATTGTTTGTTCTCTAATTATTTGTTCTAGTCTTCCTCATGAAATTTGAAGGTGTCCTGACATTTATGTTTTGCCCCACTCTTAAGGACAAGCAAAATATCACTTTTCCATGTTATCTCTATGATTGAAACAAACGTATATCTTTCAGTGCATTATTATTCATGATCTTTTATTTGTGTTACTTATCATGATGCAAGGTGATTGCTATGCTTTATTGTTACAATTTAATTTATCATACTTGTGTTGAAGTTCTATGATCTCAGCTTACATACGCTTTTACATTATTGATGATCAAGTTTATGTTGGTAGCATGTCACCTCAGAAATTCTGTGTTTTTATCGTTTACCTACTCGAGGACGAGTAGGAACTAAGCTTGGGGATGTTGATACGTCATAAACATATCCTTAATTTCTGATGTTCCATGTTGTTTCCATGTTATTTGCTACATGTTTGCTATACACTTTATGTCATTTTTATCGATTTCTGGGACTAACCTATTGACAAGATGCCACAGAGCCAGTTCCCTGTTTTTTGCTGTTTTTAGTTTCAGCAAAGTTGTTCTGAAAATATTCTCAGAATTGGAAAATTCGAAGCCCGGAAGTCTTAGAATTCCCGAAGGTTCCACGGAGTCCCGAAGAGGCCCGGAGGGGGCCACAGGGGGGCACACCATAGGGCGGCGCGCCCCCTGGCTGCGCCTGGGGGTGGTGTGGGCCCCTCGGGCACCCACCGCCATCGCCCTTTCGCCTATTTATTCCCCCTGATACATCTACCCTAAAAATATACCACTTTGTCCCGAGAAACACCCGAGGCTGCCGTCATCGTCGTCCTGAGATCGGGAGGGTTCTGGAGCTCTCCCCGACACCATGCGGGGAGGGGAATTCATCACCGGAGGGGTCTACACTACCATGTCCTCCTCCGAAGTGATGCGTGAGTAGTTCATCCTTGGACTATGTTGTAGCTATATAGTTGTCTTCTCCACTTTGTACCTCATGTTTAGATCTCGTGAGCGTAACTACATGATCGAGATCATCTTTATGTAATGCTACATGTTGTGTTTGTTGGGATCTGATGAATGTTGAATGTTATGTCTTCTGATTATCAATCTATCATGTTATCTTCATGCATATGTTATTTATGATCTTGCATGCTCTCCGCTATTAGTAGATGCTCTGCCCAAGTAGATGCTAGTAACTCCAAGAGGGAGTATTTATGCTCGATAGTGGGTTCATGCCTCCTTTGCATCTGTGCTCGAGTGATACAAACGTGACGGATGGAGGATGTGATGTTACCATTAGGGCGAAAACAACAATGTTTACTTAGTTTACATTGTTTATATTACACACTTTGCTTACTGCAATTATCTGTTGCTTGCAACTTAATACCCAACGTTTGTTCGAATGATATTTGGAGAAGATGCAACTAAACCAACTTAAATTGAGCCGAAAGCCCAACATTTAATTTAGGAGGTTCACTTTATTTATCTACCCATCAATATTAAATGTTGTTTAACATGGAGAGACAAGACATAGATGAGCTACACAATTTAAATGGAACCGGGACAATATTTAATTACCCCAACTCATTCCATATTTCATTATTAGATGATATTACTATTACCCTCACCCACAAGATGCAATGAAACACATGAATGAGATGACATTTATAAGATATATTTTATTTAGAAAATACGCATATAGAGGTTAGGGTTTGGGTTCGCACGTTGGAAGAGAGGGTCTTTAGATTCAACATCGATGGTTTAGATGCGTAGAGGAAGTAGTCGACGTCGAGGAAGTAGTGGTAGTCTTCGTTCGGCCATCGGTGGTCGTTGTCGATCTTGTCATCAAGGTTCGAAGAGGAAGTAGGCGTGGTCGAGGTACTTGTCACATCCATGTAGGAGATCTTGGCGGTTCCGGTCTGCATTCCACGCACGAAGGCGACCAACACGATGCGGATAACGACGGTCATGAAGAGGAGATATTGTCGAAGGTGTAGATGTGGTCGTGGTTCGGGTCCGAGGTTCTCGGAGTGGCGGTACTTGTAGAAGATGATATTGTCGTCGGAGTACGGTTCGGGGAAGATCTTGGCGGCGTCACGGTCGCGAACACACGGGCATGAAGGCCTTGGTCACAACAACTGTAACATGAGCACGTATGGCTGCCCGTAAGGAGCTCCGCCTCTTGTGGTACTTGCATCGAACACATGTGGTGCGTCCATGACATACAGAGCAAGAAGGGGCCATTGAAGACGAGCCGAGGCGAGGAATCCTGAAACTGCAACATTACGAATGGGAGCAGCATCACAAGGCTACAAGCACGGCCACAACATAACTTGCGTGGATGATGTCCATGGTCGCTTGAGGAGGGGAGGTGGCCGTATGGGGCACATCGACCACACCACGTACAGAGGACGCCAGCGAAGTGCTCGGGCGCGGGACGGCGCCACCACGTCGGGGCGGAGGAGGACCGAGGCTGGAGAGGAGCCCGGCGGGGCGTCGGCCGGCCGTGGCTGCAGGCAGGGAGGAGCTCGGGTGCGGTCTCGCGCACGCGGACACGAGGCCCTTGGCGACGACCTAAGGAGGAGCACGGCACGGGGCGGGACAGGGGAATGCGCGCCGGATTGGAGGAATCCGGCGGCCAGTCAGCCATGGGCCATGGCGGTGCTATGCTGATTCCAAGTTGAGAGAGAAGGGAACTAAGAGGGGATTGGGCTGGAGAGGAGGGAGGCGACGGCCCCCTGCCTTTAGCTGCGCCAGGAAGGAGGGATGGCCTTGATAGGGACGCGATCGGGGCTGGGAGGAGGTGCGCGGGGTTGAGCCCCTAGCTATGGTCGAGGGAGCATGAGGGAGAGATCCCAGAGAGCAGCAGTAGCGGCGGCGCTCTCGGGGAGTAAGGAGATGATGGAGGGGATCGATGGGAGGTTGCCTCCCGTGTGTGGGTGTTGCGTGCGTGGTGAGAAAGGGGAGAGGAGTTGGGGTCAGGGACCTGATCACGAAAATAAAAGGGGTGTGGGGTGGCGGCTGCAAAAAGGCAAGGGTAGGAACAGAAAAAGCCAAGGAGAGGAATTAGGGTTTGGGGAGGCTGGTTTGGTTGGGCCATTTTGGCCTGGCCAGCTAGGCTGCTCTCTCCCCCTCTTAAAACATTTTTCTTCTCTTGATTTGTTTTAATATTTTCTAGAAATTGTTTTAGGCACTATGAAAAACAAAAAATAGTTTTAGAGCCACGAACTCAACTTAGGTTTCATGAAAAATTGGATTCGCAAAATTTTAAATATTTGGTGAGTTTTAATGCAGATGACATGATGGAATGATGCATGAAGATGCAAAAGAAAACAAGAAAAACTAATTGGGGAAAACAAATCCCCGGGCGTTACATTCCCCGTCCCGGCAGGGTGCCAGAACAGAGATTTGTCCCCCGAAACTTGTCGGCGGTGACGGTGGAGCTACAGATGTATTTTGTGGAAAAGGTTGATTCTTTTAGGGTTTATGCATCGGGGAGTATATATAGGCAAAAGGGAGATGCCGGGGGGTGGCCAGGGGGCCCACACCCCTAGGTGGCACGGCCAGGGGGGACCCGCGCCACCCCATGGTGTGGCCACCCTGTTGCCCCCCTCCGAGGCTCTTTGGGACTTCTGGATGCTTCCGGGACTTCTAAGACTTCTTGTTTTCGAATCGTCCAATTCCGAGAATATTTCCAGAACAAATTTTGTGAAACTAAAAACAAGAGAAAACAGGGAACTGGCACTTGGCATCTTGTTAATAGGTTAGTCCCGGAAAATGTAAGAAAACGTAGGAAAACATACGGAAAACATGTAGCAATTGGCATAATATCAACATGGAACATCAGAAATTATAGATACATTGGAGACGTATCAAGCATCCCCAAGCTTAGTTCCTACTCGTCCTCGAGTAGGTAAACGATAAAACAAAATAATTTATGAGGTGACATGCTACCACACAATCTTGATCATAATATGTAAAGTAGAGCATGTAAACTAGGATCAAATGAACTAAAGCTATGATCTATATTTGATATCAAGAAGTAATGCATAAAAAAATAAAATAAAAAGAAGCAAAACTTTTAATGAATCAATACTAAAATACTATCAACCATGCAAAGTTTATTAGAGATAATTTAAGCTTTCAAGAACAACAATATCATGCACGTCAAACGATCTTCACAACCCCTGTTAGGATCAAGTCAAGCTTTCCACACGATGCAATGCTTGAATCTTAAACTATTTGCGTTCTGCGTTGGTCCCTGGCCTCGGGATGTTATGGCTAAGAGAACATTATGGGGGGTTTGGAAGGTCAATGGAAGAAAGGCTCACAAAGCTTAAAGTGGTCATTAGACAAGAGAAAGTCCTACAATCGAAGCTATGCAAGGAGAAGGGATTGGCACACAACGGATGCGCATAGAGCTATAAGTGTATGAAAGCTCTCCAATGGAACTAGTGGGGGTGCATCCAACTTGCTTGCTCACGAAGACCTAGAGCTCATTTGAGGAGGCTCATCATTGGAATATACAAGCCAAGTTCTATAATGTAAAGTTCCCCACATAGTTATGAATGAATGATAATATGAAAACTCTCTCCAAACTGAAGTATTGGTGCTAAACATGAAGCACAAGTGTGGTATAAAGGATATTGATGTGCTCCCTCTCTCTTTATTCTCTCTTTGGCCCTTTCTCTGGGGTTTTTTTTGGGCTTTTTCATTTTTTTATATAACCTCACCGGTAGGGTCAACATCCTATATTACAATGAATCATCACTCTTTTAGTACTCATAACTCATAAAGAAATATCTCTGATGTCTCTAACTACATGCTCCTGCCAGTGTAGCAGTATGCATAAATAACCATGAAGCTCATCATCAAGTAACATAATGGAGGTGGATGTTGTGCAACAATATATCTCGGAATGGCTATGGAAATGCCATGATAGGTAGGTATGGTGGCTGTTTTGAGGAATAATATATGTGCTTATGTGTAGGAGAACAAAGTCCTCCCACGGGATTTGGATGCACTGGTGAAGTTTGCACCAACTCTCATTGTGAGAAAGGGCAATGCACAGTACCGAAGAGGCTAGCAAATATGGATGGTGGAAGTGCCAGGAACCGCAACATAGAATTACGAGTTAAAAGATTACAGCAAGAAAATCATCTTACAAAGCACAATGCAAATCATTCCAAGAGGGTCCGTGGCAGTGACAAGTCACTATTAGCTACCCCGACCGTAGCGCGTAACAAAAGGCCGATCAGAAATGTATCACTTGTAGCAATCATATACCATTGTTTCTATCAGCTGGTAATTTAAGTGTGGCACAGTTTCAAGTTTCTTAGACCAACCATTAAAAGTTTATACGTACTAGTCCTTCCTATTTATCCATTAAGCAAATTAATATCTCAAAACAACAACAGTGATTCAAGTGAAGTAGTTCAGTGATCTACAAGACCATGCACAATTTTCCACTATACCAACTACCACATAAGCATTTATATTCCCAACCAAGCACATATATATGACAACAAAAACTCTCTCTAAGCATATATCAATGAAAACTAGAGAGTAATCACATAACACTACTAGAATTAACAACTCTGAATAAGAGATGCATGAAAACAAAGGCTAAACGCAGTACTAGCAAAAATTGAACACTCACAGAACAATAAGAATGAAAACTAGAGAGTTCTAAGCAATGAAAATGGAGCGTGTCTCTCTCCCACACAAGTATGATAAGATCCAACCATTTATTACAGCAAAGAAAACCAAACAAACTAAAAACAAAAATAAAAGATGCTAAAAGTAAAGCACGTAAGATGTGACTGAATAAAAATGTAGTTTCACTAAAAGTGACCTGATAATTTGTCGATGAAAAAGGGGATGCCTTGGGCATCCCCAAGCTTAGACGCTTGAGTCTTCTTCGAATTTTCTGGGATGTACCACTGGGGCATCCCCAAGCTTAGGCTCTTCACTCTTCTTGATCACATCATATCATCCTCTTCTCTTGACCCTTGAAAACTTTCTTTACACCAAACTTCTCACAATCTTCATTAGCAACGTTAGTGAAATCGAAATAATAAATTCGCATGGTTCAGTTTCAACACAAGACTAACAATCATGAACACATTAGTTACTGTCACAACTTCTTTTAAAACTCTTTTTCTCAAAAGAACACCAAAAGAAAGAGATTAAGATGCAAATGAAATTATTGGCAGAAATCTATCAAAACAGGACAGCAGGTAAAGATGATTTTTTTCGAAAATCTTCTGTTCCTCAAATCAAAAAGTGGTCAACTAAGAAAAGTTGCGTATATAGCCCTAGATTACGCACAAAAAAACTCAGGTTATTTTGAATTTTCTGTGATTTTATACGGAATAAACAGTGGAATGCATAAATCTGTTTCCTACGTAGAAATCCGAAATATAGCTTCAACTTTCCACTAGAGACTTTACTTTGCTCAATTGCTAAGGAAATAGAAAACACCCAGGTGCAAAGAACATAAAATAAAACGGAGGAAAACCGGTTGAAAACAGAGAAATAAAACGGGTTGTCTCCCGGTAGCGCTTTTCTTTAACGCCTTTCAGCTAGGCATAGTGATTTTTAAAAGATGCTCACATAAGAATAAGAGTTGAAGCACAATAAGAGAGCATCAAGAAGAAAATATAAAACACATTTAATCCTAACCCACTTCCTATGAAAAAGAATCTTGTAGAAAAACAAGTCAACAAAACACAAAGTGACTAGTATAGGAAGACAAAATAAGTGCAACTTCAAAAATTTGAACATAAAGAGGGAAAACTTAATATTGTTGAGATGCATAAAACCACGTTTCCCTATCTCATAATAACTTTCAGTAGCATCATGAATAATATTAGCAATATAACTATCACATAAAACATTCTTATCATGAGCCACATGCATAAAAGAATTAATACTCTCCACATGAGCATAGTCATTCTTATTAATAGTAGTGGGAGCAAATTCAACAAAATAGCTATCATTATTATTCTCATCACCATAATCATCAAATATAGGAGGCACATTGTAATCATAATTAATTTTTTCCTCAATAGTAGGTGGACTGAAAATATCATATCCATCATTGTAAACATCATATATAGAAGGCATATCATGATCACAATAAAATTTATCATTCATAGTAGGTGGAACTAGAACACAACAATCATTATAATCATCATATATTGGAGGCAAAGTATCATCAAAGAAAATTTCCTCCTCAAAACTTGGGGGACTAAAAATATCATATTCATCAAAACTAGCTTCCCCAAGCTTAGACTTTTCCATAGTACTAGAAATAATGGTATCCAAATAATTAATGCTAATAACATTGCTACTATAATGCAAATAAAGCTCTCTCATGTTTTGTTGTTTTCCATTAATACTAACTAGTAAAAATAAAAACAAACAACAAGTGAAAATAAACCTAACTAGCGAAAACAAGAAACAAAAAGATATAATTGTAGAATCTAAAGGAAATAACTTCGAGCACTCACACCCGAGGATGTGAGTACCTTTTACCTTAACTCCCCGACAACGGCGCTGGAAAAGAGCTTGATGTCTACGCACGCTTTTATTGTTGTAGACAGTGTTGGGCCTCCAAGTGCAGAGGTTTGTAGAACAGCAGCAAGTTTCCCTTAAGTGGATCATCCAAGGTTTATCGAACTCAGGGAGGTAGAGGTCAAAGATATCCCTCTCAAGCAACCCTGCAATTAAGATACAAGAAGTCTCGTGTGTCCCCAACACACCCAATATACTTGCTAGGTATATAGGTGCACTAGTTCAGAGAAGAGATAGTGAAATGTGAGTAATATGGATGGTTATAAGTAATAATAGCAATCTGAAATAAATATGGCAGCAAGCAAACATGTAGCAGAACAGGCGGAAAACGGTGTTTCAATGCTTGGAAGCAAGGCCTAGGGATCCTACTTTCACTAGTGGACACTCTCAACAATGATCACATAATTGAATAACTAAATATCTTCTCTTCACTATGCTACTCTTAACCCTCTCCGGTCTGATAACGAGCACTAACCATTGCGTAGAGCTGTAACAACACTCCTCAAGTTTGTATTCCCATGTCTAGTTAATCCCACGCTGTCACTATGAGCGCTCTAGAAGGTACTAAGCAAACTCCACAATTCATAGAGGAGACACACACGGCGTGCACACTGTCACCTTCACACCGCGGGACAAGGTGACTCCAAAGTTCATATTAATAAAACACTTGAGTAGCACAAGATGAAGAGTAACATCTACTTATTCAACTATATTACAAAGCTCATGATCACATATAGATCACACCATGGGAGAGAGACATGAACCACATAGCTACCGGTAAAGCCCTCATCCCCGGGGGAGAACTACTCCCTCCTCATCATAGGAGACAGCAACGGCGATGGAGATGGCGGTGGAGTTAATGGAGATGGCTACCGGGGGCACTTCCCTGTCCCGGCAGGTTGCCAGAACAGAGATCTGTCCCCAGAAACTTGTCGGCAGCGGCGGCGGAGCTACAGATGTATTTTGTGGAAAAGGTCGATTCTTTTAGGGTTTATGCACCCGGGAGTATATATAGGCGAAAGGGCGATGCCGGGGGGTGGCCAGGGGGCCCACACCCTAGGTGGCGTGGCCAGGGGGACCCGCGCCACCCCATGGTGTGGTCACCCTGTGGCCCCCCTCCGGGGCTCTTCGGGACTTTTGGATGCTTCCGGGACTTCTAAGACTTCTGTTTTCGAATCGTCCAATTCCGAGAATATTTCCAGAACAACTTTTCTGAAACTAAAAACAGCAGAAAACAGGGAACTGGCACTTGGCATCTTGTTAATAGGTTAGTCCCGGAAAACGTAAGAAAACGTAGGAAAACATATGGAAAACATGTAGCAATTGGCATCATGTCAACATTTAACATCAGAAATTATAGATACGTTGGAGACGTATCACTAATTTAATTCCCCAACTTTTTCGTTCTTTAAGTTTTTCGATCTGAGCAACATAAGTGCCCCAAAAAAAATCGTCTTTGCAGACTGTTCTAGTTTTGGCAGATTGTGCCATTTTTCTTGCATTTGCTCTTTTCGATGTCAAGTGGATTTGTTTGTTTCAAGAAACATCAGTGGCTGTAGCTAATGTTAAAAGTATCAATAGCACTTGTGCCCATATAGAACCCATGGATTTTTTATTGTTGCACTAACCCTCTAATGCGAATTACTCTTTGAGTGTGGTGTGAAGGAAGTTTTCAAGTGTCAAGAGAAGAGGGTGATATAATATGATCATCAAGAGTGCAAAGGAAAAGCTTGGGGATGCCCCTGTGGTTCATCCCAGAAAATTCTAAGAATACTCAAGCATCTAATCTTGGGGATGCCCAAGGCATTCCCTTCTTCATCAACAATTTATCCGGTCACTTCTAGTGAAACTATATTTTTATTTGGTCACATCATATGAAGTTTACTTGGATCCTCTGTTTTTTTTTTATTTTGTGTTCCTTTGTTTTTATTTTGTTTTCCTTGCTGCAATAATATATCTGGACCCTAGCATTCCTTGTTTGGGAGAGACACGCTCCGCTTTTTCGTTTGAATACTCGGTATGCTCGTATTCTTAGTGTTTCTTCCAGCTGCTGCAAAATTCCTGTTTAAATCTTGTTTTCATTGCATCTCTTATGCAGAGATGTTAGTTTTAGTAATGTTATGTGAGTAATCTCATGCTTGCTTTCTGTATCATTTAGAGAGTTTTTGTTAAAACATATTTTGTATGGTCCTTGTTGAGAAAAGAAACTGGTGCTTGTAGTAGAATTTATAACGGTGCAAATAGAAGCTTGTATAGACTGTGGCTAGACTTTTTCATATAATTCTAGATGTTATTTTAATTCTAAAGCCTAGTGGTTATTTAGTAGCATGATTTGTCTCAAATAGCTGAGAGTTTTTGATGTGCCATTGACAAAATCATGAGCTGTTCTTGTCATTTTGAAGCATAAATTTCTGGTGTTCTCCTTTGAATGTTTTATTTGGTTGACTTGGCGCATGCTTACACCATGTTTATGATTATGAACCAGTCACTTAAAGCTTCTACGATCATTTAGTTTTTCAACTTGTGGTACCACTTATGCTTTGACTAATGATGTTTATGTCTCTATGCATGATTATGGCCTTTATGCTCTCTTGATTTGCCGCTCCCAGTCTTTTGCTAGCCTCCACCTGTACTAAGTATGAGCTCTACTCATGCATCCAACTCCCAAAAACCAAAGTTCCCTGTTTTTTTCTGTTTTTAGTTTCAGAAAAGTTGTTCTGAAAATATTCTCAGAATTGGAAAATTCGAAGCCCGGAAGTCTTAGGATTCCCGAAGGTTCCACGGAGTCCCGAAGAGGCCCGGAGGGGGCCACAGGGGGGCAAACCATAGGGCGGCGCGCCCCCTGGCTGCGCCTGGGGGTGGTGTGGGCCCCTCGGGCGCCCACCGCCATCGCCCTTTCGCCTATTTATTTCCCCTGATACATCTACCCTAAAAATATACCACTTTGTCCCGAGAAACACCCGAGGCTGCCGTCATCGTCGTCCTGAGATCGGGAGGGTTCTGGAGCTCTCCCCGACACCCTGCGGGGAGGGGAATTCATCACCGGAGGGGTCTACACTACCATGTCCTCCTCCGAAGTGATGCGTGAGTAGTTCATCCTTGGACTATGTTGTAGCTATATGGTTGTCTTCTCCACTTTGTACCTCATGTTTAGATCTCGTGAGCTTCCCTACATGATCGAGATCATCTTTATGTAATGCTACATGTTGTGTTTGTTGGGATCTGATGAATGTTGAATGTTATGTCTTCTGATTATCAATCTATCAGGTTATCTTCATGCATATGTTATTTACGATCTTGCATGCTCTCCGCTATTAGTAGATGCTCTGCCCAAGTAGATGCTAGTAACTCCAAGAGGGAGTATTTATGCTCGATAGTGGGTTCATGCCTCCTTTGCATCTGTGCTCGAGTGATAGAAACGTGACGGATGGAGGATGTGATGTTACCATTAGGGAGAAAACAACAGTGTTTAGTTAGTTTACATTGTTTACATTACACACTTTGCTTACTGCAATTATCTGTTGCTTGCAACTTAATACCCAACGTTTGTTCGAATGATATTTGGAGGGTGGATTATTAGTCATAGATGCAGTTGGATGACAGTATATGTATCTTGTTGTAATGCCCGCATGAATCACATAGTAATCTTTATGTCTTGCATATGCACTACGGTGCAACCATCATTTCTGTCAATTTCCCAGCTGTAATTTGTTCACCACACATGTTATTTATCTTTTATGGATAGACACCTCTAGTGAACTGTGGACCCAGATCCATTTTCTCATTGTGATAATACACACACTGCTTCCACTTCTTTCACACTGCTTTCACTGTTTTCATACTGCTGCTCATGTTTTCATACCGTTCTCATACTTTTTTACACACCATACATTTAACCTCTTTGTTATAAGAAAAACCGGTGAGATTGACAACCTCGGTGCTTCGTTGGGGCAAAGTGAATTGTTTGTGTTGTGTAGGTTCCACGTTGCTGCTCAACCGGTAGTGCGCCCTGCCATCTCAGCTGCGTCAACCTTCTGAAGTTACTCCTTCCTCCTACTGGTCGATTCAACCTTCAAAAACAATCAGTGGCATGCTCTATGCCATGGAGGCTGACCTTCAAAGACAATTGGGGATCATCAGCGATCTTAAGGTAGGTTTTGAACCGCAGGCTAAGGCTGAGAGGTATGAAGCCTCCAAGGCATTCTTCTCAACAAAGATGGAAGAGCATAGCAGTATTAATGAGCACATAGTAAAAATGTCTGGCTACGTTACCTTCCTCTCAATGCTATGGATTGCAAAATTCTAGATGAGATGGCTATAGACGTGGTGCTGCAATCGTTGCCACCTAGCTATAAAGGGTTTATCATGAACTATTACATGCACGGGATGTCCAAGAAGCTATCTGGACTATTCATGATGCTCAAAACTGCTGAGGAGCATACGGTGTTGATGGTCAACAAGGCCGTAGATTTCAAGAAATCTACCGCCAAGGGCAAGGGCCTTCTGTACAAAAGAGGCCCATTAGGGGGAAGTGGGAGAAAGAAAAGGAAAAAAGGAGGGGAGCCCACATGGTCGAATGGGGCCCATGTGGGGGTGCGGCTGCCGCCCCTTGGCTGCACCATGCCTTGTGGTTTGGTCCCACATGGCTTGGCCAATGGGAAAGTCTTCCCCCTTTCCCCTTTATATAGTTGGACTCCCCTCCCTATTTCTCCCATCAATCATCCAACAATCTCTCTCTCTCTCTTCTCTCTTCTGCAAACGTGGTTCTCTTTGGAGCCGTTCTAGGAGTTGAGAATTCTCCACTATAAGCACACTGTCGTGCTATTAGTCTTCGGTCCATCTTCCTACTTCTGCAACCTTCGCTGGGCCGGAGACCGAGAGTCATAGTCTACACCCTACATGTGTAATCCCACGAGGTGCAACACTTGGGGAACAAGTCGTGGAACCACTCCTCGACCTTGAGGTCAGCTTCGTTGTCTTCATCGACAACCCTTGTGCGGGCGGGTAATCCCCGCTTTTGGTCTTCAAGGGTATGATCATTGTTCCTTCTCTGTTACTCTATATCTGCATAGTAATAGATCCTGGCTGTTTTTTGGTTATTGTTGATAGGAACTTTTTTTCTGCTACGAAACCCTTCAAGAGAGGCTCCTCTTCTAGGCGTGGCAAGGAGCCGGTGGATCGCGTGGAGGCCGCGCTGGAGAAATCGCGTCTCGTGAACAGGGAGGCGACGGACAAGATGCTTCACGTGGTGGCCACCTCAACGAATGAATGGATGGCTGCCACCATCTGGCCGGGCTTGAGCATCCACGTCGACCTCGGCGCCACAGAGTACCCCTTCTTCCTTCGTACTCTCTTCTATAGCCTCGTGCCTCCATTCTCCCAATTCTTCCTCGCCATCCTGGAGCACTATCAGATTGACCACGTCCACCTTCACCCCAAATCCGTTACCATCCTCGCCATGTTCACCTTATTCTACGAGGCGTACTTGGGCATGCGGCCGTCTGTAGCGTTGTTGCGGTGGTTCTACACCCGCGCCATACGGTGGCAGACCAATGCTCTAGATGCGTCTCCTTCCGCTTCAACAACATGATGGCCTCAAAGATTATCCCCTTGGATGTGAAGAAGAAAGTGGAGGACTTTGAGAAGATATGATGTTACATGGACGTGCGCCACGCCAGCCCTCACTTCCAGGTCCCCAATATTCCCGTTGTGTAGCATGCAGGTTGGGAGGGCACAAGGATCAAACCGACATTGCTTGAGCCCCTCTCAAATTTCATGAAGGCTCTACACAATGGTGGCTTGACGGCGCGTGATGGTGGCGAAGGAGTTCACCGCATGTGCATCGCCCCCTCTAGGAGCACAAAATCCCAATATTGATTTACGCTGGGGAGAACGACCCCATGCGTCTCAGGCACGAGAACCACAACGCGGTAGTGAAGGTGGACATCATGAAGGTTCTCTACTCTACAACCAGAATTTCGAATCCTTGTGATGTTTCCCTTCTGCTGTATCGCCTCTCCACGAGGGACGAGATCGTCAGGGTGATGCCCTACTTCGACATATGGGGACTGCTCCCGAGGAGACAAGAAGGAGAGTGCGAGAACCCCCTCATGGCGGTTTCTAGCACGCACATAGACGGGGAGATGAAGGTCTCCATAGATGTTGGCGAGAAAAGAAAGGCAAAGGATAAGTCCCTCAAGAGGCGTCGGGGGTAGGTCAGCTTCTTGAGTGTTGATGGTGATGGAGAGAGATTCACCGTCGAACCCTCATAGCCCATCGACAAGGAGGGTGACAAAGACGCTGGCGAGGCCCAAAGAAAACACCACGCGAAGTAGACGATCCACGCTGAGGCCGCTGGGGGCTTCAGCAAGCCTCATGGAGGAGATGACACCGCTTTGCCGCCAGTATTAAAGAGAAGGGGCTTGGCTGCCCGCTATGAGTAAGCTTCCTGATGTTCATGTTGGTTTCAATTGTGCTCTCTCCTAGCTTCGTAGCTTATCCCCCAATGATTATGCAAGGGTCGGGTGAAGAAGCAGATGAAGACCAAAAGGAAGAAGCGATCTTCTCCGGGCTCCGCGTATCCGCGATGTCGGTGGCTCCCTCCTCGGCGAGGGAGGAGATCACTGATACGGAGGTTCCCACAGCGTCCTTAGGAGGCCGCCCTAGAGAGGCCAGCCATGCGGAGGAAAATGCAGAGAAGGTGGTTCCATGCTGAGGTGCGGGAAGCCACACCTCTCATGGGTCACGAGGCACGGGAGCACGCCCGTGAGGAGATCATGTTGTTGATCGCGACAAACGACGATGAGGACAGGACAACAATATCAACCATGCCTACGAGGTTTGTGGATGGAACAACGGCGGAGACTGAGGCCTACAACCTGTTGGATGTATGCCTAAGAGACAAATAAATACATCATTTTCATGATTAATTTTTTTATGCTATAACTTGTATGGTCACTGAAAATGAGATTCAGAGGAAAACCCATACACTACCAAATTCCGTGCGATCCGAAATGTTTTAAGCGGAACGTTTTGATAACGTCGAGCGTTTCCATCGTGAATGGCTGAAAAGTGTAGTTTTCTCTCGATGTATTTGTTTGACCGTCGCAGACTGGTTTTGCCCGACTTTTTGCTACTTTTACGTCGCGGATTTTCGTCTCCAGCCCAGTAGCCCACTAAGAGCCCAGTTGCCTTCGACGAAACTGACTTGGTCACGTAAAACGTCGCGGATTTTCATCGGACCCACACATCCTGCCATGTTTGACTGCTTTGACCGGCAACGACCGCGCTCTCTCTCGGTTGTTTCTAACGTTTTTTTTTTGCACGGGCCCAGCTGTTAGTTCACCAGTTCACACCAGCATCATGAAGGTTACCCGCCATCATCATAATAAGGAGATTTATAATAACTAGAATTATAATAACTAGAATTAACACCAGTTCACACCAGCATCACAAAGGTTACCCGCCATCATCAGAACAGGCTCACATCATTAACTAAATAGTTTCATGCCATCGATAGGGTTCACATCACAACAGGTGCACCTCAGCATCTAAACAGGTGCACATCATAAACTAAATAGTTTCTCATCGATATAGTTCACGTCACTTTTTCCTACTGATCCACCCATTCCGAATGCACATCCACAGGTTCCATGTCACTTTTCTTAGTCAACAATCCATTCCAAAGGCACATCCACAGGTTCCACGTCACTTTTCAGCATCCTCAATGCTCTCCAAAGGCACATGCAATTGTTCCACATCACTTCTCCCATTGAACCATCCATTCTGAAGCCACAACCACAGGTTCGCAAACCCTACAAAAAAGGCATCATACATGTTTAGCACATCATCAATTACAAGGCCAACCATCAGCATAGTCTAATCATCGGCACATCCAACCAAACAAATAAAAGTGTAATAGTGAGCCTCATTGCCAACCATGGTACATACAAATGACACGCAATAATTATGACCGATTTACCTACTATAGTAAAATGAGGCACAACTGAACTTGTTCTGCATGCTATTTGCTATAGTAGCCAAACTGCTAGACACATTGCTGCATATTAATCATTGGCAGAGACAGTTTAATCATTGACACACGTATAAGGGCTTCTTTGGATCATAGGTTTACAAAATAGAGGAACCGAGAAAACATAGGAATTTGACAGGATTGTAGGTGAAAAACATAGGATTACAAAACAGAGGAAAACTGTCCAAACAGTCATTTGGATAGAACCAAAGGAAACTTGCCTCGGTCCTACGCGAATGAGTGTAAAAAAGAAGTTAGAGTGGATGTTGAAATTCCTATGGAATTGGGTGTAGGAATACAATCCATAGGAATTTTGTAGGTGTCATTCCTTTGATCCAAAGGCATTCCTTAGGGAAGAAACCTATGAATCATCGAACATTCCAAAGGCATTCCTATGGATCCAAAAGCATTCCTATGGATCCAAAAGGCATTCCTATGGATCCAAAAGCAATGGAAAGCAAGAAAATTAGCCTCATACTAATAAGCACAAAACAAAATTAATGAGATCGTAGAACATTTTACCAAGGAAGATGCAGAACCAATATGGTTGTACACAACACTAGGTAAAATGCTCGATGATCTCAACAAGATCGAGTGCACAGTTTAATCATTGGCACACGTATAAAGCACAGATGTTTAGCAACTGAAAACAAGAAAAGTAGCCTCATACTAATAAGCACAAAACAAAATTAATGATATCATCGAACATTTTACCAAGGAAGATGCAGCACCAATGTGGTTGTACACAACACTAGGTAAAATGCTCGATGATCTCATCAAGATCGAGTGCACAGTTTAATCATTGGCACATGTATCAAGCACAGATGTTTAGCAATGGAAAACAAGAAAAGTAGCCTTATACTAATAAGCACAAAACAAAATTAATGAGATCGTAGAACATTTACCTCCTGAGTTGGGATTTTACCAACTCCATTAACCAGAATGCCACGCGCCTCCATCTAGTTACAAGTTTCATAAGGATAAGGAGACATGGTGCAGAAGCTACAGCCTCGACTAGAGTGCTACAGCCAAATATGAAAAGAAGAAAGTATACACAGATCTAGCTCTCACAATACTTCCAAATAATAAACTAGAAGGTAACACATGCTATTTCAATTTTATTCGAGTTTCCAATCATGCACACACTTTCTAGGGTAGATTTATTGTAAGAAAACAACATAATAACAAGTCCTAACAACTCCATATAAGTTAGGAAGCAAGATTGAATAAAACACAAATTTATTTCAATCAAGAGCACACAAAGGAGCAAAAACAGGAAAACTGCTGTTTTCTAGATCTATCATATCCATTCCATCGTTCACTTTATTTCTAAACCCCGAATTTCATAGTACCCACAACGCCTACTAAGATTTGATTTCCAAAGTAGATACACCCGATATCCTATTGACTAGTAAACGAAATGGTCATCATCTTATTTTCTTGTGACTTCTCCTTTTTACCAACTAGATTAAAAGGTGTCCTAAGTCACTTAATTTCTTGGTTTAGAAAGAGTTGTCAGTAGTTCGCATGCTTTGGTTAGGTGTCAACCTAAGATTAGGCAAAGCATGTTAGTCTTGTTAGCTTTCTATTTAATCATGTTTGTCCGACAAGATCCGACTAGCGTCATCGTACGTCGAATATTGAATCGTGCTCTTCGGATTGGCTTTTGAGGGGGGTTGCGCATCGTGGCATGTGAAGACTTCTTTTGCACCTTTCTCCAGAGGAGGGAGGTATATAACTTTTAAAAGGGGATATAAAAAGTGCAACGTTTAGCCAACAGGGCAAAACGAGTCTTTTGCAAACAGACAAACATAGAGGTTTTTGGTCAGTAATGGTTGGTGCATTCACGCCTTTTCTTCTTTGAGGGTTGTCGTTGTTGGAGCTTTAACTGTTGGAGTGCATCACTGGTAGCAACGCTATCAGCTCGTGTGGCTTGATGGTCCTCTATTATTAGGCCCAATGGTGCTTTCATTGATGGTGGTGGTTCACGACGGGTGGCATTTCGAAGAGAAAACAAGTATAAGTCTAAGCAACAAATTCTTGTTTTTGAATACTATATAAACATTTTTGCTTGCAAAATTTTAACAAGAGGCGATTCAAAACAAGAGAGGGGCAATCACAAATTTGCAAATTTTGAGCACTCCACAAACATATAGAAACCTAGATGAACCAAATTCTACACCACACAATAGCACAAAGTCTTACGGACACACACATACAAGCCATAACACACAAGCAAGGCTCCATTGGAGCTACGTCGGGGGAGGCGACTCATGGGGTCATCGCTAAATTACTCCAAACTAGACTGATCCAAAATCCTGAAGTGGCTGAAGAACTATATCTACTTCTGACCATCATCACTGTAGAGCTAGGCAATTATTTTGGTCTTCTCGGGACATCGTCCAGTATACAAGTTTTTGGATGGAAACAAGTGTAACATCCCAAGTCTGAAAAATAGCCTTTAGAATGTTTGCTCTCTGTTATTTTATGTTTTGCATCATGGCATCATGTTGATTGCAATTGTTTTGTTTGTTTTCCTTTTGTTTTCCTCTGTTTTCATTTGTTTTCCTTTGTTTTCTATTTGAATTTCAAACCAAATTTTAAACCTTTTGTTTCATCCTTGTGATGTTACAATTTCCAAAATGTTATTTCAAATAAAAACAACCAATTGTTCTCATTTTATTCCATATTGATCAACTAATAAAATGGTGCTTTTATTTCAATTAATTAATTCCAAATTGGTTTCAAATTCAAAGCAATCATCAACAGCACCTAATTTGAACATTTTGAAATTACCAAACAAATCAACCATTTGTTCTATTTTTAATCAATAGGGTTCACCCTATTAAAATCCTTGTTTTCAATATTAATCAATTAATTTCCAAATTGCTTTCAAATGCACATCAAAAACCTTCAAACAGCACACCAATTGAAATCATAAAAATAACCAAAACATTGTTGTGCTCTTTGTTTCCAATTAAATTCTTTTGATCACCCTATTTTTAAGAATATTGTTCAATAACAATTTAATAATAAAATTCAATCAAACACAATCCAAATTCAAACAGCACCTAAAATTAAAATGTTGTTGAATTCCAAACTTGGCTTTGGGTTGTGTTTGACCTAAATATGCTACCCAAATTTTTCTGGAATTTTTGCAAACTCCAAAGTCATCTATTCCTTCCAATTCTTTGCTGCAAAAAAAAAAATAAAACATAGCAAAAGAATAAAACAGCTAGCGGGGAGAGGGGCATGGCCCAGCCCAACTCCCCCTAGAGGCCCAGTACCCCTTCGAGGGTTGTCTTCCTCCTCTGTACGGCGCACCATCCAGGGTGCACACGTATGCAGAGCAGGGAGACAACGGCTGATGCTCCTCCACCCCTCCTATAACTCCAATACCTCGAGCACTCCCCTGCCCTAACCCTAGCCGCATTTTCCCCTTCTCCATCCTCCCTCTCCCCCCTCGATTTCCTTCCAAAAGCCTGCCCTTTTCCTGAAGCTTCTGAACCTGGAGAGATGGCCATGGTGGTGCGGGCTTGGCGCCGTCACCCTAGCCCCCTCCGGAACCATCCGTGTCCGGGAATGGAACCGGGGGGATGTCCTCCGCGCCTCCATGCCCTCGGCCAGGCCGGGGAGGCCCCGGAGCTCCGCCGCCATCCTCCGCAAGACGCCGGCCACGACCTCCCTGTCCGCCCTTCTCTTCAGTTCGATGGTGAGCATCTCCTCCTCGCCTCTCCTTCCTCCCTCTCGCTCCATCCCCTCTTGCACCGCATCCCCCCTCGCAGCAGCCCCCCACGGCGCCCCCTCCGGCGAGCAGCAGACCGGCGGCAATGTCCCTGTCGAGCTACCGAACTGGCAGATCGAGTTCAATTCTGTTTTCAGTTAAACATCCTGCGAGCCAACACCTTAATCCCCCCGGGTTCCCCTCTCTGTCACGTTTCAGACAACCACCGCAGTGGCTAGCTGCTGTTGCGCGCAAGCCAAAGGTGGGGGGATCGAATCCCAGCTCCCCCACCTTTTCTCTCCTTTTTTCCGAATTATTCAGGACAGATGCTGCACCTTAACCCCCAACAGATCCTTTCCTATCAACAAACAGTAGATCCACCCCACTGGCTAGAACCCTTGCGCCCAAAGCCACAGGTCTAGGGTTCGATCCCCCCTCACCCCACCTTTTATTCCACCTTTTATTCTCTGTTTTCTTTTTCTGCCAGAATTTCAGCAAACCAGATCTGAACCATTACTTCTAAATTCCATATAAAATTGAATATCACTCCAATTTGAACGATTCAAAATCCTGTGAACTCATAATTTTGTGCTCTTTCCAGTAATGTCAAATTTGCAATATGTTTCTGTAACAATTTCTGCACTAAATAATTAATTACTGAAAATGCAATAAAATTTGTAAACTTTGGAATTTCATAACTTTAATTCTACTCATCCAATTTAAGCAAACTTGGTCTCTAAAAATTTGTCTTAACAAACTCTACACATTGGTATTTTATTTGGACACCACTGAATTAATTTTGAGCATGTTTCCCTCTGTTTACTAAAAATGGCAGAATAAGAATGATTATGGAAAATTGCATAATAAATTCAATAATCGCCCAAAAATTATGTTTGATAGCTCAAAATGTTCAATGAAACCTTTGCTACATGTTTTCAACCTTTTCAATGCAATTTGTTCACTGTTTTGAATATTTTAAATTGGTGAAACATTTGAAATCTTGTTTAATTCACTTAATTTTGCAAAAATCATAACTTGGGCATAAAAATTCCAAATTCAACAAACTAAATATGTTTTCCAATCAACTTTTCATGTACTTTCCAAATATAAATTTTGTTTGCTGTTTTGAATTATTTAAATTGCTGAAAACAACTGTTTCTTAATTATTGCATTTAAAATTGCCAAAATAATAACTTGCTCATTTTAAATCCAATTTCAACAAATAAAATATGTTTTCCAACCATAAAAGTATAACCTTTTCAAATATGAACTTTGTTATCTATTGAACACTTTAAATTGGTGAAAACAACAAATACTTGTGTGACACCTTTAAGTAACCAAAATTCCATAACTTGATAAATGAATTTCTAAACTTGGTAAATCTTATTTCAAATTGTTTCTATTGTTGTTATCTTTCTGTTTTTCCCATCCATGCATCATGCTAATCCACTTTCATATAATGATTAGTTGTAAAACAATTAATTCAACCATAATTCATGGGCTTTCCATATGCAATCCCAATTGCATGTGGGTCCATTTAATCATGTTATGTTATCTTGTCAACTAGTTTACTTTGATGCATCAATTAAATGGTCATGCATCATCCCATGTTTGTGCACTATGCCATGATATTGATTGTTTATCTTTCTGCATTGTTTGTTTGCTTCTTCTCGGATACACGACGACGTTGAGACCGACGATACTTACGACATCCCTTCTAAGGAGTTAGCTCAGTACCAGGCTACTGGGTTTGCAGGCAAGTTATCACTCACATGAACCACTGTGTTCCTTTCAACATTGGTTACCGATACTTTCCGTTGTCTATTTCTGCTAGCCATATGATTAGTTGCTTCTGTTACGAACCTATCACATGAATCCCTTAACCCTGATATTGCCTCACCTCCATACCTATAACCATTGATTGTTGCCCATGTCTTACTAGCATGCTTAGGTTGTTTTGCTCGAGTCTGTTACCCGTTACTTTCTGTAAATATTTCATTATGTTCTGGGGGGCTCGATGTTTAATCAATCAATCATGCTAATGTTACTATTAATAATAAATTTGATGATAAGGCACCGGCAGGAGGCCCAGGGTGGTTTTGAGGCCTGCTAGTGTCGACCCTAATAGGAAAAGGGTCTTGTCTACTGATCCATGATGAGCGCACTAACCGCATGTGGGAAGCGAGTATGGGCGCCCCCCTCAATTTGATTCGATTCACATCTCGTCCAAATCGCCACACGTAGTTCGGGCTTTCCATTTGCTGCATGCATGATCTTGCGAGCCCAGGCCAGGGTGGAACTTTGTAGTCGGCATTTAGGGCGGCGTGGTCTTCCAGTGCTATGAGGGTCCCCTTTTCTTCGTGGGGCTCGATTAGCCGCGCACGCACAACACGTGGTGCTTTGGGCTTGATGCGAAGAAGAGTTGAGTTGTGTAGAGTGCCCCGCTTGGTGGGAGGCATCCCATCTGGCGGGTTATTCTTGCGTGTACGGCCAAATTGGTGCAACCCTGCAGGGATAACCTTCTCGAGAAGCCGTGTTTTCCGCGGTTATGGATTACTTGGTGAAAGTACTGGCTAACAAGTACTCAGGACAACTTAAACCTAATGATTAACAACCTTACACCCAATGATTAAACAACTTGACTAGTAATAGGATTATTGACACAATAATCTGCTTCATCTTTAATCCAACTGTGTGAGTTATCCTCGGATCGCTTCTTCGGATAAGGGGCGAGATCCAGGATGGGTTTGTTTGAAGTTATCTTTCAGTTGGTTACAATACTCGATCTTATCTCCTTTCTGATAGCCGGAAGTTGTAGTATGTTTCTGTAGTTGGTTAGAGCAGCCAGTTGCAGCATCTTTCATATACCCCTTTCTTCCGTTGAACCCAAAGCATCTGTGCTTGGTGTTGACGGGTTACACTTTGGTGAAATGTGAGTCTTGCTTGCCAGTACGTTTATGTACTGACCCCTTTTGGGGCTGTGGTTTACGCAGACTACGATTCCGAGGATCCCCATGGTGGCTACTACGTGGAGTATGACGAGACTGCTGACGAGTAGATAGCGGACCCGGGCAGGATCCGAGACTTCGTGGATGGGCTCCGTCTGTTCGTTTCCGGCCTCTTAGGCCTATTTGGTTCTTGTCTGTACCCAGACATGTTGAATGCTTCCGCTGTGATGTAATGATGAATTGTTTGGACATGTGTCCTCTAGATGATTGTATTTGCTATCTCTGCTCTAATGAGAGCTATTTGCAATTTATTTCAATCTTTTGTGTCGTAGAGATCTGTTGTGATATCACTTGTTCCAATGCCGTTGACGTACCATGCGTGTATGTTTTGAAGTACGTCAATGGAAGTATCCTGATTTCTATGGGATAGTTTACGTCGACGCTGAACAGATAGGGGTTGGCTGTCACACATACGTGTGTTGGCCTACTCGTAAGAGGACGCGGGTGCCGGTAAGCCCCGTAATCCAATCTACTACTGTTCAACAGAACGGCGAGTATCCTTTAGAAGTCCGGGTGCGACAACAAGATAATAGAAGTAACGTTTTGATAAAACTTTTATCTGAGAGAGGTAAGACCATGCAACAATTTGTTTTTGAAACCCCAACTATTTTCTGAACAGAAAACTTCAAAGACGAGAGATGTTTCAAAAACAGAGCGGAGCAGTTGCAAACAAGTAAGAAATAAACTCTTAACCGAGAGAGATATGCCTTTAGAATCTTTTGATAAGATAATAAGGAGGGAAAATATACTAAAATTCCCTTAGATAAAAATAATTTAGATAGTAAATAGGTTTTACTCAAAAATACTTTTCTTTCCTATCTGACGTCCATGCTAACTAAGGTCTCCTAAGGTCAGGATGGCTCTGATACCAACTCTGTAAGGACCCCAGACCGGCAGTCTGAAACCCTCCGTATGCATACATTCACGATCCCAGAAAGATCAGTCGTGAACAACATACAAAGTTGGCACACAGAAATACATCATCCATTACACGAATACATAAAGGTATTACATAAATGATCACATGATCAAGTTGAACACAAATGCCACATAGGGCAGGCAACTTATCAAACACAGCGGAAGACAATTAAAACACAACGTAGTTGAGCCCAAGTCACGCCTTAACCTACAGGCTGGTGACCCGGAGACGATCCTAGTTCGCAAAGCCGTCAGCTCCGTACTCCTCTTCATAGATCTCCTTTGGAGCCTCCTTCTCAAAGTCTGGCAAGTAGATACCAGGGGCGAAACCATGATGAGTACATTTGAATGTACTCAGCAAGACATCCATCATATCACTTACCAACATGCAAGTATGCTTATATGGTGGAATAGGTAGGCTATAAATAGGGTTCACTATGAATGATGTTCATATATGATGACACCACAGTTGCAGTCAGGTTAATCTGTATCTTCGTTGAAGAAGATACTTCAGAAGAAAATAATATAGTTATATTTCTCTTGTAGATATCACATGTACAAGAGGTTTTGTAAAACTTTGTTTAAAGAATATTTTCTCTTTGCAAAACTTCTTGGAATCAGTTTCCAGAATTCTTGCTTAGAGTAGAAAAGGTTTTCTTTGCAAAACATTTTGTTTTGTATAACAACATCTGGCTTTTCATCATCGACGATACCTCCACGGTATAAGTTTCCATTTCCTTTCCGAACTTCACAAGTTCAACACTTCCCTTCAAAAACTCCTTTTTGAAAACTTCCTCTTTTGAAAACATTGACACAATGATAGCTACATGGCCATTCAACTGTCCATATCCGAGGACGCGGCTATTCGAATAATTTTACTCTGCAGAGGTGTACACAATCCACAAGATCCAGAAGATCCGCCGGGAATCATCCGCGGACTGCTCACAACAGTATGCGAACATCGGATAACTGGTCCGGACTCTCCACCTTGGTCAAGCCAGTACATGACTATCTCTTCAGTCGGGACTTTGCTCCCCGGCATTGCGTCGCACACCGCCACGTCAGGAACCCAACTGATGCATCCGGAGGGAAAATTAATCCCACACTTTGCATGTCGCTTGTTTAACAACTTGGCAACATTTCGGTTCAGAGGATCTCATCCCCTATAGCACATTGAGATAGACCATCCACTAACAAGAACAAGTTTCAAGCCTGGCCCCGTTCCCATGTTGAGGTAGGGTGGCAGTACGTCTTGGTTGTCCAGCGAATACTAGGTTATGTGTCATTTTTTAAAACAAACACTTTTCCAAAAATGACTCCTTCACAATCCTCCCGTGGACAAGGTCTCACCTTTCCACCGGATTTTTTTTCATAAAGCCTTTGTTTTGTAAAAGCACAATTTTAGGGTGTCCACTTAGGGACTAGTATATTTGATGGTAATAAATACCATGTGGTGGCTTATGGGCTTGGTATTACCAAGTTTAACTATTGGCATGATAGTAACCTATATAATAGTATAGTAGTAATAGCCACATCAAAAATAGTTTTGATAATCAAGTTTTGGTAAAACTTCAGAGGTAAAACATGCATGATAGATAATGATAAGTATTGTATCAGCAAGCATCAGGATGGCTTGCCTGGTAACTCCTTGTGTCCCTGGCTTTGGAGTGGCTGGAACTTGAAACAGAGCTTCCCGACACTTCCTTCCTCTTCGTTTTCTAACGTCGTAAAAAGAATAAAGGACACACATTCAGAACCAATCAAGGCAAGCAACAATACATACAGCAAGGAAACTAATAATAACCAATCACCCAATTATTAATTGAGGCAAACAATCAAACAAACACACTTGGCAGAAATGCCATTTAATAAGACAGCTCAAGGTTGGAGGAACATATCTCACAACCTCAATATCATGGATTCAGTGGGTGTGCCACTCTCATACCAAGATATTAATAAACCCAAAATACACTTAGTTTCACAGGGTGAGACTACTAAGAGTATATAAAACATGCACAATAATAATCATGGCAATGGGTCTATCAACCAAACCACAAAAAGAAAAAGGTAGCTATCCTACTAAGTCTAAATTCACATCAAGAATAAATAAAACACATGATTTGCAAAAGTTACTTTTACAAATCAGTGAGCCTACACAAGTGCAACAAGTCAATAGACTCATCACAAAACACATGATTTCTCATAGTGAGAACAATAGAAACAATGACTAAAAAGGAGGAATCCTATAGACATGCTTCTACTAAGGGCTTTTCTATGCAAGCATGCATCACATGTAAAGTACTAAAAAGCAAACAAGGAACCATGTTATCATTATGGGAAATGAAAACATGTCCTCATGCAGGGATACACAAATATCTACCAAACACAAGTTGGCAGGAAAAACAATTCAATACAAGAAAAATGCTAGGGAAACTAGTACTGCTTAAACATGAAGAATCAATGGATGCATTTCAATCAAGTAGTTGAAATACAACCAGAGGGTCCATGTCATAAAAACAGTAGTGAAAAACATCTATACTTGCTATAACAAAAATATCCCATTTAACAAAACAGTGCATCAATTTGCAGGGCAACTCCTACATACTAGTGGTAGTAAAAAGGGCATTACTAGAGGAATCAAACAACACTCCAAAGATGGATTTTTTCCTAGAAAGCCACACATGATTAAAACCACTTACAAACATAAGCATACACATTTTCATTAGCACTCAAAATCCCAAGCAAAAATACTACGCACTCATTAGTTAGAGAACTATATAAAAGAAACACATCTAGTGTGGGGGAAATAATGTTTCCACCAAAAATGTAATGACACGAGTGGGTGTTCCACTAACATATCAAAGCATTAAGAGGTCACAAGGACTCTGGTCATACTTGCTAAAAATTAACAAAAGACTAAACTAGCATCTAGTGCATTAACCATACTAGTAGAAAATAATAGGATGCTAACATAAGCAAGGTAATGCTACTCATGCTATTATCCCCACACAAGTGAAAACTTTAGGAGTCAAGTACTCATAATAAAATCACCAAAATGCTACTTGTCCTATGAACACAACACAAAAATATGTGGCTACACAACCACAAATGTTTATGCCAAAAATTCTACACATGAGAGAATGTTTCCAACATTTGCACAGTGATGACTAAACTACTCAAGCTTCTCTACCAACTCAAAGGCAAGCTAGCAGAGGTGATACCAACATAATATAAGTACCAACATGGTACTGGACCTAATCTCTCAACACCACAATCCAAGTTCTTGCACATAAATTTATCACTCAAAAATACTATGCAAGTATTAACTAGAGATAAAACATATGCTATTCTCATAAATCATATTTCTTCTCCACTCAAGTCCACACAATCTAACATGCTAAAATAGCTAAATAAACCTTAGAAAACAAGTTCACATAAATTGTACATGCTAGAAAACAATATTGCAACACAAAAATAACTTCACACAAATTAAATAGCTGAAATGCCAAAATGGCAGAAACATGCAAATTAAAGATCTGTCCACCAAATTTTCTATGATGCTCTAAAAATTAAACCCAGCTAGTTTTGGATAGCCCTAAACATATACAAGACCATCCAATTGAGTTTGCATCAAAATTCATCTTTACTTATTTTATACAAATCACCAAAGTGTTCTCTGGTGTTTTACCAAATTGCATGCCATTTCAAAAATATTAGGAATTTATAAACAAGGTTAATTGCTCCTGTTAGGAAATTTCAAGGGCTTTCCAATGCTATTCGATACACCTCACTCTGAGTTGTGAAATTAAAATGGTGCTCATTTTGGTGTTTCTGGTTCCTGTTTCCAAAACATTTTTCATTTCTAAAATATTCATCCAAATGTAGATCTACAAATTGGAGATGGTTTAGATTTTGTTGCTTTACCACTGTGAATTTTAGCTTGGTCAAATTCATATTTTAGGTAGGTTTTTAAAGCCAAAAGCAAACATGTACAATTTCTGAAAAAAATTAAAAGGAAAAAGGTGTGGATGGGCCAGATCCAGTTGTTGGGCCGGCCAGACATTTTGCACCGCGGGCAGATCTAGCTGCTGTGGCTGACCAGCGGGCCAGGCGGCCACGCGGCAGCCACGCGGGCAGATGCGCGGCCCACGGGCAGGTTTGACCTGCCCAGCGCGGGGTCACTCGCCGGCGGGAGAGCTCCGGCGAGGTCCTAATCGACGCATCCGGCCACCAAAACGCGAATTAAAGACATCTACGCGATGCTCTCGTTGCGGGGAACCACACGAGCGCTGCCTCGTTTCCAGGGAGTGGCCGGAGAGCGGCGGCGACGGTGGCGCACGGCGGCCGAGAAGCGAGCGCGGCGCGGCGATGATTGAGAGGGCAAGGGAGAGGGGAAAAGCTGCGGCGAGGAGCGCCTGCTCACCCTAGACATGCGGGGACGCTCGACGAGGACGGAGGAGGCTCGAGGCGGCGGCGATAGCTCGCCGGAGTGCGCCGGGCTCGGAGACGAAAAATGGACGGCGCGGGCTCCCTGTGCCATCCCTCCTCGATTCCTCTTGCACAGGGGGCAAACACGACTAGGCGGAGAGGATAGGCTACACGGCGGCCGGCGGCGAGCCCAACTTTGGCCGAATCGACGGTGGCCACTTAGCTAGGGTTTCCGTTTTGGAGATATTTTTCAGGAGAGAGAGAGGAACTCGAGGGGAGAGAGAGAGGGGGCAGATAGCAGACCAGTGCACATGGGGGGGGGGGGTTCTTATCCTCAAGTTACCTTCCACTCGAAGCAATGGAGTAGGGGACTGCTGCTATAGAGGAGCTAGGAAGAAGAAGGGTGACTCGGATTACATATAGGTCCCTAGCTATTTACAAAAAGGTCCTTTTCCTCTCTGAAAAATGTGGTTTTCACTAGGAAAACAAAGTCATAAATTGAAATCCTTTTGCCCAAAATTCTTATTAGTTGAGATGCACAACATATGTGAAAATTGGCTCAATTGGAGAAACTTGATAGTTCAAAGTTGTTCAAATTTCAATTCTGACATAAATGGACATTGAATTTATTAGACTACTTAGGAGTTTCCAAAAATGATAATTTTTGGCACACATTCCTTATTTATGATATAGAGCATGTGGTATTTATTTCATGGCATTTTGAAAAAGTTTGTAGAACAAACTTGTTCAAAATTCCAAATGTTGCTGTGGAGAAAAATCATGTTTTCAGGACTTTAATGGATTCAATTTTTGGTCTCCTCTTGTGTGTGTTCCTTATTTGATATAAGGAAGCACTGGTATTAATCTCAGATCATTTGAAGAAAGTTTCCAATAGTAACTTGTTTGAGTTTTCTGTTTCTGGAAATATTGGAAATTCAATCTAATAAGGCACTTGGCTTTTCCTTAACAATGCTTTGCCAAAAAAATTATGTGACTAGAGATAGCAAGTCAATGCTCTCCAATACTTTTGTTTTTAAGCTTGCAAGGTTGGAAAAACATTTGATAAGATTTTGGTGAAGCATCTAAGAATGACTCTTTTTCTGATAATCTTTTAGGGAAATTTATTTAGTGTTTCCTCTTTCTTAATTTGGGCCTTGGAATAATATTCAACAAGTATGGGATTCATAAGATAGTTTTGAAAAACTCTTTGATCAATATTTACTTTATAAAATATTCCCAAGGTCTTTGGAACAATATGTTGAATATTTTTAGTTTACTGCTTTGCTATCTTTTTAAGTTTGCAAGTTTATAATTAGTTTGTTTAGTTGCACTCAAACAAACACAACCAAAGTTTATTGGTCAAGAAATTAGCAAAACAACTGTGTTATCAGGTATTCCAAAATTGGGATGTGACAAGGTTTTTGAAGCGACAAAGTACCAAAAAAGAAATACTTTAGCCCTACGGATTCAAGTGAGTGTTACTGTCTTGTAGACATTCCATTTTGCTTACCTGATGTTAAGTGTAATTGATGAGTATGCATGAATGCGTGTGTACATGTGCGCAGGTCCCACTTCATATTGTTCATCATTAGAATCGATCAAGGACAAGTTGAAGTCGTGGACTCGTTAACCTGGGACGCTGACACATGGAAGAGCGCGCGTCAGATGCTTCAAAGGTATATATATATCGGCCTCTTTCGTTCATCGGCCTCTTTTTCGTTCATTTCCTGATATCAAGTAAGTAATAATTAACTCTTATATTCATTTTTCTTTTGTCGGCCAGGTTTGGCAAATGTTCATCAAGGAAGAACCCGGTACATGGGCAGACAAGCTCCACTTTCAGATTAACAAAGTAAGTAGTACTACGTACCCTGGTTTCAATACCATTACCATTCTCTTGATTATTATTAATTTGACTGAATTATGTTCTCGTATATAGAGCGTCCCCCAACAACCACAAGGAACTGATTATTCTGGATACTACGTTTGCGAGTTCATTCACAGGATTATCAATGAGAAATCCCGTACTTCCAGAAATCTAGAGGTACGTAACCAGATCTTCACAACTTTATTTATGTTGCCATCAATTATATTTAGTTTTGTTCATAACTTAATTGTTTTCATCTACTTCTTTTAAAGATGCAACGAAAGCGGGCGATGCTCAAACACTTCCAACATTGCAAGGCAGTTGCAGAGGAATTGGCAGGATTTCTCCTCACGCAAGTCATAGATGAAGGCGGAGAATTTTTCCATCCTATGAACCAATGTTGATGCTCCCTTCTCTATGCAAGTATACAGCTATTGGAAACGAACTTCAGATTATGTAATGCTCGGTCGATTACTTCGTGTTACATGTATATATATATATATGTACTTTTATTTGGTGCATCATCATTTAACCGCAAACACGGAATCGGAAACACTTAACCGCAAACACGGAATCGGTTCCGGATACGTATTTCCGATTACGTGTTTCCGATTCCGTGTTCGTAAAAAACGAAACACGGACACACGGAATCGGAAAGACGTAAACGGAAACACGTAAACGGAAACCCTGAAAATACGGAACACGCCCTAAACCCTAAACCCTAAAAATAAAAAGGAAAAAAAAGAAAAAAAAAAGCATTAGCACCGGTTGGTGTTACCAACCGGTTCTAAAGGTCCTCCGCCTACGCGCACTCTTCGACGCCCACCTGGAGGCCTTTAGCACCGGTTCGTGACAGACCGGTTCTAAAGGGGGGCCTTTAGTCCCGGATACGTAGCACCGGATGTGTATCCGGGTCCAAAGGCCCTTACAAACCGGTGCTAATGCCCTGTTCTCCACCGGTGCTCCTGTACGAAATATAAATTAACAGATGCTCCATGGTGCCCATGCTCCTGTACGAAATATAAATTAACAGATGCTCCATGGTGCTCATGCTCCTGTACGAAATATTGTTCAGTTTGTACAGGTATATACCATTTGATACCTCGGATACCTGTACCTTGGGTATGTATGACGTATATATACTCTTGGGTATACATACCTAAGGTATCTACGTGCCTTACATACCTACAATACGTATAACCTGGTGTACGCGTACCTAACAGCTAAGTATATATACCTGTACATATATGTATACTTTTTAGGTATATATACCCCAATATGTGCATACATATGGTTACATATGCATACTACATAGGCAAGGTATAAATAGCCGAGGTATCCATGGTGTCTACATACCTAAAATATATGGTATTTCATACCGGTGTCCATGCTCCATGGTGCCCCATTTGGTGTGTGTGTGTGTATATGTGTATGCATCTAGCTATATACTGAATCTGTACAATTTGGTTATATTTGTGCATTCTATAATATGAATTATCGAGTTGAAATTTTGTATACATATTGATAAAATGTATCATTCTCATACAGAATTTTGTTCATATTATTCTGAAACTTAAATATATTCTGAAACTTAAATATGATGTTTGGATTTTTTTAAATAAAAGAGCTCCAGTTGTTTCGTAAGGACGCGAATAATATTTGAGAGACGCGTCGGTTTATTTTATTAACTGTCTCCACTTTATTGAAAAAAATTAACTACCTCCTACTAAGTATGATCTTATTAACCGCCTCCAACGCCGCCGTTCACACGCGACTGCAGCCTTCTCACCTTCTTTTCCTCCTGCCACGCATTAGTGGCGAGGAAATTCCGTTGCCACACCATCTTGGATCGAGAGTGGTATATATTGCTCCTCGCCGTAGTCCTAGTGAACAAAGCACCGCCATTTCCCTAGATCCAGTCGACGCAAACTGGTTTGCCAAAAGAAAAAACGCTTGGCTATCGTGCGTGCCTCAGTACAAGATCGCGGCGCCCACTACAGCTTTCAGGGACTCTTCCTCGTTGTCGGATTCCGGGAACTTGTCCCCTCCCGCGCGCCGCCATAGCACAGAGAACATGCGCCCGGAGGAAAACGAGGTGGGGGAGGATGAGTCGCCCAAAGAAGACGTTAATCTAGAGTCGCCCGAAGGATGAGTCGCCGCATCTCGAGTGGTGGGAGTTGGCTGAGCACAAGGCTGAGCAGCGGGCCGACCAGGCCATACATGCCGTGCTCGAGGCCGAGGGCATCGAGCATGACGACGGGACCATCATGGAAGAGGATCGCGCGGTGGAGAGTCCATTGCGAAGAAGCTCCAAAAAGAGGAGTTGTCCTCCTCCGATTCCGACGAGGAGTAGCGGCTACCACCACCTCCAGCGACGGGCGTAGACGGCGACTTAATGTTTTAGTTTGTCAAATTCCGTCAAAGTTTTTAACTTTTTATATGAATTTAATGAAAAAACTCCGGTTCCGCTGTTATGTATTCATGTGTAAAAAACAAGGAAAATAGCCGTTGACAGGGCCCCATATGTCATTGATACGTCCAAAACGTATCTCCTTTTTCGAACACTTTTGCTATTGTTTGCATCTAAACTTGTGGGTTTTGGATACAAGTAACACGGACTAACACTGTTTTCAGCAGAATTACCTTGGTGTCTTGTTTTTGTGCAGAAAAATCAACTTTTGGGAAATTGCCCAGAAAAGATCTCAGAGACCTTATTTCACCCGAAGACCCCCGGAGCCAGAAGGAGACCCGGAGGGGGGCAAGGAGGATGCCACACCACCCTTGGGCGCCCCCTAGGCCGCGCCACCAGGTGGTGTGGGGGCCCCAGGCACCCCCTCGGGCTCCCCTTTCGACTACATAACCCCCGTAACCCTAAAACAATAGGGGGTTCGTCATATTCCAGAGAAACACCACAGACCGCCACCGCCACCTCGAAACTCAATTCGGGGATCAGAAGTTCCTGTTCTGGCGTCCTGCCGGGACGGGGATTCGAAGGATATCATCGCCATCATCACCGCCACTAATTCTCCATCAACCATCCATGATTCCCCCGTCCATGTGTGGGTAAACACCGCTGTAGGCTGAGAGGGATGGAAGGGATTGGATGATATCGTTCATGTAATAATGCCAGATTGTTAGGGCATAGTTCCTAGTATCCATTGTTAGTGTTTTCTACCGTTGTTCCAACTTGTTATGCTTAATGCTTGTCACTAGGGCCCGAGTGCCATGATCTCAGATCTGAACATGTTATTTTTTATGAGTATAATTATGTTTCTTGATCATATCCGCAAGTTGTTTACACACATTGTTGTCCGAAACCCGAGGCCCCAAAATGACAGAAATTGGGACAACCGGAGGGGATGGCTGTGTTGTGAGGATCACATGTGTTCACGGAGTGTTAATGCTTTTCTCCGGTGCTTTATTAAAAGAAGCACCTTAATTACCAGTAGTTTCCCTGGAGGCCCGCTGCAAACGGGCTGGTAGGGCAAAATATGTTGTGCAAGTTTCTCATTGCGAGCACATATGACTATATTGGAACACATGCCTATGGTTTGCCTAGAACTTGGATGCTTTATTATTATCTATCTGCAATTCCCATGTTTTGATTATTATATGAACTATCTTATCCATGCAACGCCCATTCATCCATTCCCTAAGCCTACGGTACTTTCATCCTGCTGTTTTCCGCAATTGCTACTGTTGTTACTATTTTACTTCTGCTGTTATTTTACTACTACTGCTACTATAAAACTGTTACCACTGATAAACTATTGCGAGCAAATCTACTTTCAGGTGCAGCTGAATTGACAACTCAGTTGTTAAGGCTTATAAATATTCTTCGTCTCCTCTTGTGTCGAATCAATAAATTTGGGTTTTACTTCCCTCAAAGACTGTTGCGATCCCCTATACTTGTGGATCATCAAGACTATTTTCTGGCACCGTTGCCGGGGAGAATAGCTTTATTTATTTGCTCACTTGAACGTGATATTGTTCGCTGCAAGCCTTTCATCATGGGTAAAACTCGTGATGGAAAAGTCTCTATATTACCATCCACTACAAGGAGAGGTACAACTTTGAACACCTCTGTTGCTCTTGATTCATCATCATTTATGAGTAAGCTTCTTACATCACCACATGCTACACACATTGTTACTTATGCTGAGTCTGAAAATGCTTCTGATACTTTTGATGATGCTTCTACTGTGCTTGATGATACAGGTTAACTAGGTCCTTTCCTAGATTCTACAATTGCTAAATCCAAACAAATTGAAAACACTGAAATTCCTGTTGAAAATGTTGGTACACCTATTAATTCACCCGAGATTCCTAGTGATGATCTTGGATGAAACCTACATTGAACTTAATGATGACTTTATTAAATAATCTCAAGCTACTACTGGTGCAAGTGCTCTTAAGAGTCTTCTTGCAAGACATACTATTAAATATAAATCTTCTCATGATGCTAAGTTTGCTACATCTCTCATACACATTAGAGATAAGGATTTAGATTTCTCTCTAGATTTCTCGTACATATCTATTGTTGAGAAAGAACCTTTTTGTGGTACTGAAAGTAAAAGTGTTATGGAACATATGAAAGATCTTTCATCTTTGAGTAGTTTATTTTCTGATGATACTAACTTACGTACTTACTTTCTTACCAAGATCTTCCCATTCTCTTTGAAACATGAAGCTAAAACTTGCTTTAGCAATTTGTCACATGGATCTATTGATATTCCTATGGGTTTGGTTAATGCTTTCTTTCAAAAATACTTTCCTGCTAGTGCTCAACATGTTGTTGTGCAAAGAATCTTTAACTTTGAGCAAATTGAAGGAGAGAAATTGCTTGAATCTTGGTCAAGGTTTTGTTCTTTAATAAGAGCTAGCCTTGGCAATCCCTTACCTAAAAATGAGCTCCTAGATATATTTTATAATGCACTAACTATTGAATCTAGGACATACCTGGATAGTTGTGCTAGTTGTGTTTTCAGAAAAAGAACTCCAGAAGAAGCTGAGTAATTATTGGCTAAAATAGCCAAAAATAATGATGATTGGACTATACCTGAGCCTTGATGGAGTGTAGACACACGATCGTTGGGAGACCCCAAGCACACGGTGTGAAGAGTGCATCATCAAGTTTTCCCTCAGAAAAGAAACCAAGATTGAATCGACCAGTAGGAGGAAGAATCACTTCTGAAGGTTGATGCAGGTGAGATGGCAGGGCGTACTAGCGGTTCAGCAGCAACGTGGAACCTACACAACACAATCAATTCACTTTGCCCCAACGTAGTAGTAAAGTTGTCAAACTCACCGGTTTTGCTGATAACAAAGAGGTTAAATGTATGGTGTGGAAAAAAGTATGAGAACAATATAAAATCAGTGGAAGCAGTGTGAAAATAGTGGAAATAGTGGTTGTATTATGAGTATAAGAAAATGGACCGGGGTCCACAGTTCACTAGTGGTGTCTCTCCATAAAAGATAGCTAACATGCGTGGTGAACAAATTACAGCTGGGCAATAGATAAATAATAAAACATGCATGACATAATGATTACTATGAGATTCATGCGGGCATTACAACAAGATACATAGACCGTCATCCAACTGCATTTATGACTAATAATCCACCCTCCGAATATCATTCGAACAAACGTTGGGGTATTAAGTTGCAAGCAACAGATAATCACAGTAAGCAAAGTGTGTAATGTAAACGTTGGGCACTAAGTTGCAATTGACAAATCATGAACGTATAACAATACTACTATGAAGAGATATAGTTCACGGGTCTAACATTGTAGGCATTACGTCGAGGCATATGGACCACTATCCAGCATGGATCCATATCTAAAAGTCCACCTCAAGAAATCTATCCAGCAAATCCATTCGTATTAAGTTGCAGCAACGAAGTGATTGCTTTGCGTGCAACAAACAAATGCATAAGAAAAATACGTAAGGTAATCATGCATATAAACCCTCTACAAATAAACCCTCTTTTGGAGGTGAAAACAACTACGTGGCCAAGGTAATCATGAACACTGGAGAGCATTTCAAGACAAGATTAAAACTCTCTACAAATATAAGTGAAGCATTTAGGATTGAAATGAACAAAATAATCATAATCTCATGGTTCATTGGATCCCAGCAAATACAACATGCACAATTACATAACGGGGGTCTCGATTATGTGAGACAGCTCATGTGACTCTAAACATGGAGGCATAAGGGAGAAAACAACCATATAGATACTTCTATGGACCCATAGTCCCAAGATGAACTACTCACGCATCTGTCTGGAGGTGATCATGGCGATGTAGAGGCCTCCAGTGATGATCCCCTCTCCGGCAGGGTGCCAGAGCATGACTCCAAAAGCCCTAGATTGGACTTTCGAGGTGACGACGCCTCTATGTTTCGTGGAAAACAACTTTGTCTCCATAATTTTTAGGGTTAAAGGCAATTTATGGGCGAAGAGGCAACTTGAGGCGGTGGCCAGGGCCTCAAGGGGCCCACCAGGCGTGGCCAAGGGGGTGCGCGCCTGGCACTCTCTTGGTGGCCCCCTGCCCCCCACCCCCCGTCTCTTCTTTGGACTCCGTCTCTGTTCCGGGAAAAAGTGATCTTCGTGGATTTACATCCCTTTCCGAGAATATTTCCTTAAGAACTTTTCTAAAATAGAAAACAACAGAAAACACCAAATGGCCCGGGACACCTTGTTAATAGGTTAGTCCGCGAAAACATCCAGAAAACGGAAGAAAACATGTGGAAAACAAAAGGTATTGGGTAGAAAACAAGCATGGAACATCAAAAATTATAGATAAGTTTGCAACGTATCAAAGATGGGTAGTGGATAGTGGTGTATCCCAACATATGACCGGAAGTATTGGCGCAATGAGTGATATTATTCCTCCATCACCTCTTCTCAATTGTGTCACTATTCAAGACAATTGATAACTTAAGGTATTGGGACGAGGCAAAGTGGTCATCTCTAATGATCTATCCATTGAGAATGTTCTCCTTGTCGAGTCCCTTGGTTTCAATTTAGTGTCCATGTATCAACTTGCAATTTTTGCTTTTGCTTCTTACTTTGACGACAAGAATGTGATTGTCACTTGGAAAACGACTCTTAAAATAGCATTTGTTGGGTTTGTCGAGAACAGCATGTATGTAGTGGACTTCTCAAAAGGATACACGTGTGCCGCGACATTCCTAATGGCTAAACTTTATGTGGGGTGGATTTGGCATCATTGGTTAGCCCACACCAATATGAGGACTTTACTGTTGGTCTACGCTTCAGAATTTAATTTTTTTTGCTCTACGTAGTCTGCCAAGATCACTATGCAGATAACGAGGCATGCACATACATGCGAGGATCAGGATCACGACTCGCCGGGAAGCCGATTCGATGTAGTCGTAGAAGAGTTCTGAACAATCGTACATCCTCACAACTAGGCCTAGTTGTAAGGATATCGCTAAGTCTTTCCTCGTCAAGGATCACACGTGTAATCCCTCTTACAGTGTACACGCGCACGCTTGTGTCAACCCATCAACGCTCCTCCTTCCATGACTCGGCACCGACAAAGAGAGACAACCTTTCGGTGTTGCTAATTGGTAGCTCTAATCAACTATGATTAGAGCTATTATGAATCTGGATGTTCTCAACACATGAGATAGAAGACCTAATTAGAGCTAGGTCTAATCGAGAGATTATAACTCAAAGCCCAATTAGAAGAGTCTCTAATTCAATTAGAAGGGCTCTAATTAGAAGCTCTAATTAGTCCCTCAATTCTACTAGAGAGAGAGAGATAGAGGCTTGAGAGCCAATTGTGTGTTTTTCTATGAGCCTTGGGGTCCTTTATATAGTGGGAGCAAGGAGAGACTTCCCAAAGAGGGAGGGAGGAGTCCTAGTTGAGCTAGGAGCTAGGATCTAGGAGATCGAGACCCTTAACTATCGTGTCCTGATACACGCCGTGGGTGTCGAGGAAGAGTCGAGCGAGAGCGGCTCGGGGTCGTGGTCCGGTGAGGGTGGTCAGCTCGGAAGAAGGAAGGACGGCGGCGATATTGGCGGTCGCGGTGGCCGGCGCTTCAAGCCGTTGTCGTGGAACCTGGGAGTTCGTGATGCCAGGGGGCCTGCATGCGGACAGATCGGAGGCGTGGGGGTGGCCGGGCGTGGAAGCAGTCAACAAAGGGGGGCGACTGGCGTCTCCCGCCTCTCACAACCCGCCACGTGGAAAGAGAGCGGGTCCAGCCATGTGCACCTACGGGCCACGCTGCGGTCGTGCCTGCAAAGCGCCTGCTAACGGCTGCAGCGGACCCGGCTTTTCGTCAGCGGCGGTTGGACGGATCGGGGGTGCTCCTGTTCCAGACGAAGGCACGCGTGTACGGGCAAGGCACGTGGAAAGGGAGGTTCCGCATAGTAGCCCCCCCCCCTCCTGAGAGTATTCAACTCTCCAGGATGAAGACGTTTTGCGCAAACCTGTGGAAGAAGCTGGCACCCCCTTTGCTGCGTGAGGTGTCGTCTATTGCTGAGGTGGTGCCTTGTACCCCACGTCGACATACCCGTAGCGCGAGCGTGCCTTGTTCGACAGGCAAGCCCCTCAAAAAAGCTTGTGCTCCTCAAGGCTTTAGGAGTAGTTCCTGACAACATGGTTGTCGATGATAAGGTTTTACAAGACTTTCGAGATCTGTTTGACTCACCCTTGAAGGATGATCATCTGAGAGTGGCCGCTTCTATTTTTGGCACGGACATGCCACCACTTGGGGCACCGCAGGAGATGAGTAGCCCGGTGGTATGTGCACTGAGGAGGGGGTGTGCGTTCACACCTAGGAGTGGAGTTTCAAATGTCTTATGGATTTAGGAATAGACATTCTGATTTGGAACCCTCGCAGTCTGAATGAGCCCGCAAAGAAAAATGCCATGAGGGAGTTTGTGGAGTCTCTGCAGGTAAATTTGGTGTGCTTGCAGGAAACTAAATTAAACATGGTTGACCGTTTCACGATTCTGCAATGCCTTGGCCCGTCTTTTGATGGTTTCGCCTTCCTGCCAGCCATTCAGACCAGAGGTGGGATTATGATAGCCTGGGATACTACAGTGCTCAATGCCGCTCATATTAGCATGGATGCACATACATTGACAGGAGAGGTCATGACTAAAGAGAACAAAAGCTGGTGGCTGTCAGTAGTGTATGGACCGCAAACGGACACAGAAAAAATTCAGTTCCTTCAGGAGCCGGCGGAGAGACGCCAGCTATGTCCTGGTCCGTGGATTATCGTGGGAGATTTCAATATGATTCTTGCAGCTGATGAGAAGAATAACGCAAACCTGAACAGGAACATGATGAGTCATTTCAGGAATTTTGTTCATACTCACGAGCTGCGTGATCTGTACCTACACGGTAGGAAGTATACTTGGAGCAATGAAAGAGCGACCCCCACACACATTGATCGAGCATTGGCTTCTGTTGACTGGGGAATCCTATACCCAGCTTGTATACTGCAGGCATTGTCTAGTAATATCTCGGATCACACCCCTCTACATCTTTCTCTTAGCACGGTGGTGAGGCCGAAGCGGAGGTTCAGGTTCGAGTTGTTTTGGCTAAAACTCGAAGGCTTTGAGGATGCGGTCAAGGAAGGTTGGGTTTATGATGTGGCTATTGTGGACCCTTTCAAATGCCTTGATGCACTCTATAGGAACCTGGCCTCATTTCTCCAATCTTGGGGTCAGCGTAAGATTGGTAACATCAAGATCAAATTAGCTATTGCAAACACGATCATCCTGAGATTAGAAGCTGCCCAGGACAGAAGGCAGCTGTCGGAGGGGGAACTGTGGTTAAGGCGCAAGTTGAAGTGCGCAATACTATGGCTATCTTCATTAGAACGCACCATGTCTAGAAAGAGGTCAAGAATGAGATGGCTGAAAGAGGGAGATGCTAAGACTAGGCTTTTTCACGCCGTTGCAAATGGCAGAAGATCCAAGAACTTTATCCCCATGGTGAAGGTTGGAGACACATTGGTCACTGACCAATCCCAGAAGGAGGAGGCCTTTTTCCAGGAATTTCAGGGATTACTGGGATCTGTGCAGTCTAGGGAACATACACTGGATCTGGATTATATTGGTATCCAAACCAATGAGTTGCAGGAGCTGGATGGTTTATTCTCCGAGGACGAGGTCTGGGAGTCCATTAGGGAGTTACCTTCGGACAGAGCTCTGGGGCCGGATGGCTTCATTGGAGGATTCTACCACAGGGCATGGAATATCATTAAGCCAGACATCATGGCGGCACTTCAAAAACTGGCAATAGGAGATGGGAGAGGTTTTTCCAAGCTTAATAAGGCTCTTATCACGCTGATCCCCCAAAAGCAGGATGCCATGGAGACAGGAGACTTCATGCCTATCAGTCTGGTACATAGTTTTGCCAAGTTGTTTTCCAAACTACTTGCCAGCCGGCTGCGGTCAAAACTGGGCGTTCTTGTCAGCCCGAACCAGTCTGCTTTTGTGAAGGGTAGGAGTCTGCATGACAATTTCATTCTGGTGAGACAAGTGGCTAGGAAAATCAATACAAGGAGAGAGAAGGGCGTTCTTGTTAAATTGGATATCTCAAGGGCTTTTGATACACTGTCCTGGGCTTTCCTGCTTCTCAGACAGAAAGGATTTAGCGATTGGTGGTGCAAAATAATCGCCATCCTACTTAACACAGCTAGCACAAAGGTAGTGGTCAATGGCGTTCCAGGCCGAAAGATTTGCCATGCCCGGGGGTTACGCCAAGGGGATCCAATCTCTCCCATGTTGTTCGTTCTAGCGATGGAGGTGATCACTCTTACGGTGAAGAAGGCGGTGGAACAAGGCATGTTCTCGCCACTGGGAGGTTGCACGGCGTTGCAACGGGTATCTGTCTATGCTGATGATGTGGTCCTTTTTTTCAAGCCCACAAAGTCAGAACTTCTTGCTGCCCAACAAATCTTGGATCTGTTTGGTGAGGCATCTGGACTGAAAGTAAATTATGCAAAAACATCGGCAACTCTAATCCGAGGAGAGGAGGTGGATGAGGTTCTGGTAGCACATGAGTTGGGATGCACAATCACCAAATTCCCAATCAGATACTTTGGTCTCCAGCTGGCCCTGCGACCTTTAACTAAAAAATGAATGGCAACCTTTGTTGGACCAGGTGTTGAGGTGTGTGCCAGCTTGGGAGCATGATTTGATTGCCAAAGCTGGACGGCTCACCCTGGTTAAGTCTTTAGTGGCTGCTAGACCGGTGCATCAGCTGTTGGTGGCAGAGTCCCCGTGCTGGCTCCTGGAGGAGATAAACAAGTGGATGAGAGGGTTCTTTTGGTCAGGTTCCGAACATGCACGTGGGGGTCAATGTTTAGTGGCTTGGGATAACGTGTGCAAGCCATACTGCTTCGGAGGCTTGGGGGTAAAGAACCTGGAAACACAAGGCTTGGCTCTGAGAGTTAGATGGGAGTGGTTGAGAAGGACTGACGATTCTAGGCCCTGGAAAGGATTGCCCATGCTCAAAGATAAAATGGCTGCGGAGGTCTTCAAAAGCTTAGTCCGGATTTGTGTTGGAGACGGCAGAAAAACGCTATTATGGAAGGATAGATGGATCGGAGGGGTTGCAGTCCAGGAGATTTCCCCTCAACTTCGAGCAGATATAAATGCGAGAACAACAAACAAAAGGACGGTGAAGGAGGCGTTGGCTGACAACCGTTGGATCTCGGATGTCAGAACGACCTGGACGACAGAGCTGGCAGCACAATGTGTTAGGCTTTGGATTGATATACGAGGGGCCCCGAGAGATGAGTCAAGAGAGGACCAGTTTTCTTGGCCTATGGCTGCAAATGGTAGGTACTCGGCAAGTTCCACGTATAAGGCTCTAATGCAGGGGCAAATCAGATCCCCGCTTGCCAAGGGAGTGTGGAAGTGTTGGGCGCCGGCCAAGTGCAAGATTTTTATGTGGCTCGCACTTCAGTACAGAATCTGGACTTCAGACCGGAGGGTGAGACACGGACTGCAGGACCATCCGGACATGTGTAAGTTGTGTCTGCAGGAGATGGAGACCACTGGCCATATTCTAGTGCAATGTGTGTTTGCGAGGCAAGTTTGGTGGAGGTGTGCCTGTCAGTTGAGGATTCATCTCCCCATGCCCACAGTGACGGTTACTTTGGAGGACTGGTGGCTAGACGTCCGTGGTAGGTTCCAGGACAAGCAGAGGAAGTCTGTGGATTCATTGGTTACTCTGGTTGCGTGGATGCTTTGGAAACAACGCAATGCAAGAGTGTTCGGCAATGTCAGCCAGTTTTGTAATGATGAGACACTGGCGGCGAGGATCCTGGAGGAGTTGAGCCGTTGGATCGAGGCGGGAGCTGGAGTTGGAGTTATCCTTCGCGAATAGTTAGTTTAGGGTGGAGTTGTGTGGAGTGTGTGCGATAGCATCATTGAGAGCAACGATAGCTGTTGTGAACTCTTGTATATTAACTCTCTCTTCTATAAAAATCAGGTATGCAATTGCATACCCTCGAAAAAGGAGCTGTTAGCTGCACCATGGCCCCTAGCCCAACTCGGATTGGGAGGTGGAGTCCATCTCCACCTCCTCTCTCCCTTCCTATTTCCTTTTTCCATTTTATTTTTTCTCTTTTCTCTCCAATAAAATTCAGAAAAATACCAGGACAATGAGTACCAACTTGTGAACCTAGTGGGGCCCACCTGGCATCCCCCTAAAATAGGGTTCGGCCATGAGGGAGAAATCTGCCCCCTGCTGACACTTCTTCCTTATTTGGAAAGTACTCGAAACTCCTCCGGAAGCACTTGACTCCTATAGATAAAATCATAGATATTACGTAACGATGTTATAAACATATTTTTAACACCCAGAGAAATCTCATGTACACTGTTACCTCTCATATATATTATGCCTAACACCGGCATAATTTCTCTCCTATAGTAACTTCCCTGAAACCACTCCGATTGACACCAGACTTGTTTCTATGATATCGTAACAACATAGAACATTCATAAAACCAATAACACCATATATTTCTCTCAATAAAAGGTTGGCACAGCTTAAGTGTGTGACCCTTAAAGGCTCGATAACACACAGACATGTTCGAGAACTTAACCAACAACGGGACCATGGACGTCCATGATGGCTCCTGTGTGTTCCTGAAGAACGAGGGAACCTTATAAGTTACTCATTTCACTTATTACCTTAACTTCACGATACCAACGATATCAAAAGGTGATACTATGTGATCTGGTCTGATCAAATTCTTTGATCATAACACATAAAACTCGTTTACCGATATTTTTCTCTTTTCTCATCCATATCCCTGATGACCCTATGATAGGTCACACAGTGTCTGGCCAAACGATATGTCATCGGTGATACCGAGAGGCCCAGAGAATATATCTCTATATCGTCTAGAGGAGTTAAGTACTAGTCTTGAATGATCTCAGTTCCATTACACTTTCTAGGTCATACCCAAATATCACCATTATAATCCCTAGTTACGACAAGACGGTTGATGATATCCAAAGTATAACTTTCAATCATGCGGTCACTAGATATTATCATAGTATAGGAATTATAGTCAATGTTAACTTCATATGCATTTTCTAAAACACATAATGATTGTTTAGTCTCTTTTAGCAACAACATACACTTGGTCGGTTCTGTACTAATGTTACCCTAACAATAAACTCTTATGCTTTTCTAGACTTTTATCCAAGTCCATGATCAGGAAAATATGATCATCTCACAAACCATAAGCTAATCTTAGAGACAAGATTAGGAACGCTTGTTTGTTTATGTCTTCACACCCACACAAAGATTTTCCTTTGAAAACTCACTTTCCAAGTGCTATAGCAGTTGTAGCATGATGACATAAGCTTAATTCTGAACTTGGAGATAGAATAATAACCGAATATTATTGTCTCTAGGGCATACCTCCAACATTTACATGATCTCCAAAGTGTTGGTCACATTCTAGGACTAACCAATGCTAAGTTTGCTAAACATTGTGTGTGTAGCTCTTGCGCCTTTGTAAAGCAACATGGAGAAACCCACAAGAGCAAGACCAACATCAGCACCACAAGAATTATTGATCTCATTCATTTGGATCTTTTCAGTCCCTTATCTTATGATAGTATTGATGGAAAGAAGTATTGCTTGATGATTGTTGATGACTACTCAAGATATTGCTGGGTGTATTTCTTCAAGAGGAAAAGTGAGACTCAACAAAGGGTCATTGATTTCATCACTTTGGTTCAACGCAAACACAATGCAAAGATCTTGGCAATCTAGAGTGACAATGGCATCAAGTTCAAGAACTGCACCATTGAGGGGTTTCTCAGTGATGAGGGAATTGCTCATCAATATTCCACTCCTTACACTCCTCAACAAAATGGTGTTGCGGAAAGGAAGAACCGGACTCTTATGGATGCGGCAAGTACAATGTTTGTGGAATTCTCTTCTCCTTATAAATTTTGTGCCGAAGCCATCTCCACCGCATGCCATGCTACTAACCGGTTATATCTTCGCAAGCTCTTGGACAAAACTCCGTACGAGATTCTCACTAGAAAGAAGACGAATGTATCTTACTTCAAAGTCTTCGGTTGCAAATGCTTTATTCGCAAGAAAGGAAATATGTTGTCAAAATTTGAGCCTAGATCATATGAGGGTATGTTTGTTGGATATGCCACAAATCATCATGCCTATAGAGTCCACAACAAGTTCACCGGACTAGTTGAAGAAGCTCGGGCCAAAAAGCTCTAAAAAGCTAAAAGAGGAGCCATCTAGACGTGGAGAAGTATTTGGTTTCATGCTTTTCACCACCTTGCCTATCTCTTCAATTGTAAGTGGCTGAATGAGTGAAGCATCCTCCTATAAATTACCATACCACGAGATCATATGTGATATTTGATGAGGATAATGGCTCCCAAGGGGGACGCATAGATCATTGTGTTCTAGGTGATGAAATTCCTCCTATAGTCATAAGAAGAATGTGGATTGGTGACACAATTCCCATTGAGGGACACGTTTTGGCGGAAGGAGAAGGACTATGCTCTACTCAAGTGGATCCTTCACCTACACCGAATGACACACACGCTTTATATTCAAAGTTTTATATGATGAATGGTCATGTATATAGTTGTGCAAGTATATCTTGAAGAAAAAGATTAGGTGTTCTTTCATGATTATCTTCAATACATCATCAAATGAAGAGAGAAGAAAAGATGCAAGGTTGATCAAGCTTGTGATCAACACTCAAAGCTACAAGATGTACTAAGTGGGAATATGTATCTCGTGGTATGGTAAGATATTTTCCATATAGCTTTGTGAACTAACCCATGATATGTGTGTGTGGCATTCCTATGTGTGGTTAGGTATATTTCCAAGGGCGTGCATCAAAAGGAAGATTTCATATAGCCCATGGTTGATGACGTCAAGTGGTTTTCGCATCAAGCTTGAGAAGTGGAAGCTCAAGAGAAGCGTCTCGAAGAATCCTATGATTTATGCTTGCCACCCATTTGGAGATTATGGCCATGTGAAGATTTGCCAAAAAAAAAGGGTATCTCCCAGAACGGTGTGTGGGGGAGCAATTTGCAAGTCTTCATCAAGCAAAGCATGTGCTAGCAAGCACGATCAAGAAAGGGGATCCAACTCGAGAGAGTCAATATCTTCATCAACTAGCTCAAGTGGAATTCTCAAGGCAAAGGTAGATATTTATAGGTTTTCTATTTTACCCGTCTCATGCTTTTGGGAGACCGGATTATAGGATCGATAGTCGTACTATTAAGAGGGGCTCTCGAGTGAGTAACTTAATCGCATCTTTGTGGGGAGCTCAAACCTTTGCATACTTGGCGTATCATCTTTCTTGGTTCTATTTGTCTTTTCTCTAGGGCATAACTCCTTCAAAATGCACCTCCCAGGAATAAATCATGTCTTCAGAGAGCTGATTAGTTGTCGAGCCAGAGGAGTAAATATAAGTGCCACAACATTGGTAATATCTTTAAACATAACATTTAGAGCACATATGGGTCTATACTGTATGATACTATATTAGCATCCTGAATCTTTGGCAGTAGAAAAATGACACCATAGTTTAGTCTGGACATGTTCAACCTGCCATGATACAGTTCCTGAAATTTTTTTTTATATCTCTCAACTCGGGCCAAAAAGCTCTAAAAAGCTAACAGACCCGGAGAAGTATTTGGTTTCATGCTTTTTACCACCTTGTCTATCTCTTCAATTGTAAGTGGTTGAATGAGTGAAGCATCCTCCTCTGACAAGCAGCCATGGCTGCCCCCAAATCATAGGATGTAAATGAACATTGCTTAACTACAAAGGTCTATGCCATTACATGGTTAGCAAGTCAAAGTAGAAATAAGAGATAAAAGACAAGGTAAAAATGAGGGCCCCCGAAGAAACAAGCCTATTAGGTGTAGGGATTGATGTGCAATTAGACGATGGACTACCCTCTTTCCCCTCAAAATCCCTCCTAATATGGTGTAACAAGGTTTACCGATGTGTTCTTTCGATCTACCACACCAAGGTAGCATTGGTTCATGAACTCCTTGCCCATACAAGCCCTCTTAGGGGTGGAGGAAAGTTTTAGTTTAGGATCCGAAAAGTTTCGTTTGAGAAGGGAGAGAGTTAGAGATTCTACACAGTTGTAGAAAGCTCTAGTTTGAGATCTAAAAAGTATCATACGAATCAGATCGACATCGATTAAGGAGCTTGATTTCACCCTTGGGAAGTCTCGAACGGCCCAAGGTCAAGGTTCGACCCACCCAACACTTTCCTCACATAGGAGTAGGTCATGATTCAATGAGGCGTCCTGAACTATTTTAAAAACATCATCGTGCAACTCTGTGTACGGTGACCTTCATTACAAGACCAACATGCACCCCTACTAACCATTACTTAGTCGAACACTTTACTCGGGACACCCCATAGTTATTCGTTGTTCAAGTAAAACAACACAATTATAACTCTTTTTCCTACAATCTAAGTGTGTTCACAAGATTATAAAGATGTCCTACATTTGTTGTGAATATAAGTTGATCAGTGAATCACTTGACCAAAGAGATAGCTTTACCTTTAAGCCCGAGTTACCGAAAATGAAGCCCTAGATAAAAAAGATAGCTTTACCTTTAAGCCTGAGTTGCCACAAATGAAGCCCTAGATAAAAAAAAAGATAGCTTTACCCTTAAACCCGAGTTACCGAAAATCCACAAAATGTTAGACCATTGCGATCATTGCATTGAAACTGGTAGACCCCCAAAATTCACTAGGCTCACATTGTCGTTGTGTCCTCAACTCACCCTTTATATATACGGTCCATGTGCTGCCTCTTAAGTCCCATCTCTAAGCCAAACCACCCAACACTCCCAATGGCCGAAGAAATTTCATGGATGATTGAAGTGGGGAATTGAAACACATTGTTGGTTGCAATATATATTTATCACCATATTATATTACTACCTCTGTTCCATAATGTAAGCCTTTCTAGCAAGCTAAATTAGCTTTCCAAAAAGGCTTATATTATTGAACGGAGGGAGTATTTATTTTTACAACCAAGAATGGGATCTCGATCTGCCATCTAACGTAACTTAGAAAGGAAACACGAATTGGCTGATTAATCAGTAGAAAACGACAATAAAGGTCCTCAAATACAAGATTATTAACTTGGACGAAAGATGTGGCCATGCATGCTCTGATCATCAAGTGGTCTAGCTAGGCCGGTCCAAATTAAAGAAGACCGAATTACATATTGTAAACTGGCAGGAGCGAGCAATATACACATTGCAAGTACGCATGCAACGCAGTCAATGCAACTTGGAAAACATGGTGCATGCGTGTTCAAAGAGCACTAGAAGAGAGAAGGGGAATGCTGCCTTTAACCAACTTTGTTCTAGGTATGCTGGCCACCATGCGTTGCATCTCTGCATTTTCGGAGGGGAAGAAAATTAGGTAGGAACATCAGGTGCCCCTTCCGTGCAACCCAAGGGTCAATCTACCTTAGATATTCTTGGCTCGGCTACTGCTACGGGTCCAACTAGGGTCGGCTGCTCCGTACGTGGCCGACTGCACGGCAAACCACCTCTCTCTTTCGCTCTCTCTCTCACACTCACACACACATACTACGCACACTTTCTTTTTGAAACATTCTCTCGCTACTTTAGAAAACAGCAATATATGCACCACATAAAGCTGGCTAGGTTGTAGAGACCAAAGTGGAATTCTTACAGAGATCGTTGGCTTTGCTGAGCGATCGAACCCACTTTTAACTCTCCCTGCCATTTCAACCTTTCATGGCCTCCTGAGGCCACTCCGTCCTCGTCGAGTTCGGTCACTAGCAGCTAGCCAGAATCATCTAGTCGCCACATCGCAGACCGATCATGCTCTCTCCAGCTTATTGGTTTGATACGTCAAACATTGCCGAAAAAATGGGATCCACTTATATATGTTCCCCCCATGTTGAGGTGGAACGCATTGATTCCTGTCGTCGACTAACTATAGTACGTACCCCTTCAGCATTACCAAGCGAACATGCTTGCTTGTATGCATAAGAACCAAGCATTAATCTAAACATGCATGCATGCCTACTCCTTTTTGAATGTATGTCCCAATAAAACCATCAGGTTACTGATCTACTTTTGAGCCACAATATGTTAATTCAAGTTCTTCAGGACATTGGTGCGATCTCCCTACAAGAAATTTTGATTATTGATCGGTGTTTTCTGGAAACAAAAAACCACACATTGCTTCATATGTACTGTAGAAACATTATGATAGTGTATTTGGTCATGGATCTATAGTAAAGTAGTAATATATATAGAAATTTGCCGATCTTGTGTGATAGATTGTATAAATTTGTTACACTCTTACGAATTCACCATTTATATTGAAATAACAATTATCTTCTTAATTTGTAAGCACATTTTAGTTTTAATTATAATATTCAATTATAACATTGTCTGATACACCACATTACAAAAAATAAAAAATAAATGAAGATAAAATTGTGATAGATCCTAAAGCATATTGTGAAGAGATTATTTTGCAACTTTTGAAAGATCATACATGTATTAAGAGGCGGAGCATACATTTTTTCTTTACAATTTAAATATATTGATCAGATCATAGCAGTATGTTACAATATTCAAAGCCAATTTTGACACGTGGGCCAGGATCACACTTTGTAAAACACCACCACTCAACTCTCTACGGCCTAATCGGCAAAGATCATGAGCGACTGAATTGCAGGTCCACATAAGAGGCGGAGCATAAATCTAGTACTCCTAGTTTTGTAATTAAGTATGCCTGCCAATGATAAGAGAAGAGCAGAACCAATATGTGTATAACTTTATTTAATTTCGTTACAATTATATGTGGCCCTGCTAATATTGAGATTCCGCTACATGCATAGCGGTGTTGAGTGGTTGTGGTTGTAACTGAATGGCATCTCTATATGTTAATCCAATGGTCCCCACGGCTGAATTTCGGCTTCCGTGGTGAAGACACGTCAGATCACTCTCTTTCTTAACCTGTTTAGAGTTCCGGATTGGGTCTACTATATAGATCTACTAGTAAATTAAGCGTATGTTAAACCTGTACAATCCTTCTTTTTATATATTGATTTTGTATGAAGTAGCTGAGTTTTTTGTATCTCAGTTTCTTTTTCAGTCTTGTACGATGATTGCGAGAAAATCCAGATCGAATGTAGATATATGATTTTCCATCGTTTTGCTGGATCAATTAAACACGCCTACATACCTATGCCAATATTGTTCTTTCAATCATATAACAAGCTATGTAATCCAAGTTAATTTCATGAATGGACATTAATTAATACATGTAAATATTGTTTAACTAAGGATTCCCCTTGGGTTCAAAAAGGAATTTATGTTGCAATTTGAAGGCATATTGTAGTACATATGGAACTAGATTCTCCTGACTAAGGTGGCCTTTCGATCCAGCAATCGAGGGCTCCGTCGATTCATAAGGTGGAAAGGCTTTTCTTGGTGACACTATGCATTGTTTATTTGATTCGAAGGAATAGAGCTAGGGAAAACAAGAGACCATTATCCTTTGATCTTGGTTTTAGTATTTTTCATCGTTGCTGGCATTGATCATATACTTGATTCAAAACAATATGCATGGAGCCAAGTGAATAGGAACATTTTTTACCTCATTTTAAAAGAAAAAACAATCTACAATTCGTGTAGTCATTTTCTTACAATTTCAATGCATATGAACAACTTTACAAAGGTCTTTAGGGGCAATGCAAACATCTTAAATTTATTTATTTTCCACGATTTTATTTTGAATCACTATTCTTATCAAGAGTCTTATGATGATTTCTCCCATTTCTGCTAATTAAAATGCTTAAGTTCGCATGCATGTTTTGTATAATTTGTGTTAATTAATCATTTAATTTCATTTTTTTAAACATATATGAATCTAATTAAGATATTTTTAAGTTGGAGGCGATTCGATAAGTTAAGAGCATCTCTAGCAAATCCCTTAAAAGAGGTAGAATTTGGAATAGCCAATTTTTACGGTCACGCGATTGAAGAAATGTGCACCGAATAGATCTCACAAATCTGGCTTGACCCGTAATTTTTTCTAAGAGAAAACTGAAAATCGAACTCCGCATACCTCACATTCCCAGCATTGGAGTCTCTTTTTCTACAGTGAACTGAAAAACCACGTGCAACAGTTGGTAGGAGGGAAATTTCAGCCCAACCGTCACATAATCCGACAAAATTCCGCCACGATGCTCCTATTTCGGCCAGATCCCCGTCAATTTCCTATGAGCCACCATGGGAGCTCCACGGTCGAGAAACATGGGAGCATCGCCATGAGTGGAGTCGGGGGTCGAGGCAAACCAATGCTAGTCTGCTCGAGGGGGGGGGGGGGAAGCCTTGTTGGCGGCCGCCACGACCGGAGGAGGAGGAGTGAGAGGTGGCCGGAGTAGAAGGGGGTGTGGTGGCCGAAGTAGGAGGAGGAGACGGCCACGGGCAGGAACAAGAGATGGCGAAAAGGAAAAGAGAAAAAAGGGATATTTTTACTGTACCTGCTCGTAAAAATGTCTTACAATATACCTGAAAACCTTTTGCGGTACGATTTTACGGGATCTGCTAGAATGTTCTAACCAGAATTCTCTCCTTTTCTCCCTCTCTCTCTATACATATATGTACATAAATTGATAAATATATCGGAAAAGGAATGATGGTGGTTGCAAAAAAGCTTGATTGTATCGGCCTGATGCAACATTTGAGTTAACACAAACTCTCTTTATGGATATACATAAACCGTCTAATTAATTTTCATATCTGAAAATCACATTATTGTCCATATGCATGTGTCAATGTATACGTAGCTGGGAGCATGTCACATCCCTGGCTGACGTCTCCATGCTGAAAAGCGGTGGAGCAACCAGAATGGCCACTACCACCAAGCACCTACTTTGCAGCCCATATAGAATGACGATCGCACGCACGCACACGCATATGCATCCACCGTAGCTGTAGCTATAGCTATATAAGCACATGGAGACATGTACTACACACCAAAGCTACCGCTCCATCTGTCGTCTTCTCACTTTCTTTCATGCGAACGATCGAATTCCAGAGCATGGGCATGGCTGCAAACGTTAGCGCAATGGCGGCACCGTCGACTCCTGCCAACACGAGTACCAGCACGAGCCGGCGCTGGCGTTCGTCCCTGGCGTCGGGCCTCCGCGCGGCGCTGGCGTGCACCATCGTCGGCGTGGTCTCCGTCTACGCCCCGCCCGCCCTGCGGCGCCACATCACCTTCCCGGCCTTTTCCTACGTGGTCACCGTCATCATCGTCACGGACGCCACCGTCGGCACCGCCCTGCGCGCCGCGTCCAGCGCGCTCCACGCCACCGTCATGGGCGCCGTGCCTTCCGTGGTGGCGCTCTGGCTGGCGCACCGCATGGGCGTCGGGGAGTCGGTGCTGGCCACGTCGGCGGTCGTGGCGCTGAGCACGTTCGCGGTGGCGCTTCCCGAGTCCCCGGGCCCCGTGGCGAAGCGGATCGCGCTGGGGCAGATTATCATCATCTACGTGGCCAAGTTCAGGCGAGGGGAGCACCCCAGCCACGAGCTGGTCCTGGAGCACCCCGCGAACGTGGTGCTGTGCACGGCGCTAGGAGTGGTAGCCGCCCTACTGGCCGTGCTGCTCCCGTTCCCACGGTTTGCCACAAGAGAGGTGGAGGACAAGAGCAGGGCGTACATGGAGACCGCGGCGGAGCGGGTGAGGGTGCTCGTGGACGCGTTCCTCCTCACCGCCAACAACGACGACGACGACACGGGAGAAGAAGAAGGAAGAGACGCGGTAGCAGCATGTGGTAGACAACGGCGATGGTGCATGGCAGCGTGCATGTCACAGGCACACCGCCTGGCGTCAGCAAGCGCCGCGCTCCTCCGCCGGATAAGCTCCGTTAAGGTACGTAATTAACCATAGCTCTCAAGCTAGCTACGATAATAATTAATTAAACTAGCAAGTACTGATCATGCATCCGGCCGGAGAATATAACCTTACTTAATAAAGTAATTAATCGTGCATGCGTATCTAGTTCCAAAATTCCTGCTTGCGTAACATAGGAGTAGCGCGCATGCGTGGCCGAAAGAGCTATATGCCAAAGTAGACTGCTAGTGCTACTACTGGAGTCCTTGTCGGAAACCATGCAGTGAAGGTCTCCAGGAATGCATGCTTAATCACGATTCGTTAACTTGGATTTGAATATAATATGCCATGTCAAGAGCAATGCTTTCTTTCCTAGCTGTTGAATTGTTAATGAACTGATGATCTCATGCTTTCATGCATACAGGGCGATTTGCAGTGGGAGCGAGTGCCCGGGTTCCTGAGGCGGTGGATGCCGCAGCCGCCGGTAGCGGACCACGGCCGCATCGAGATGCCCATCAAAGGAATGGAGATCGCGCTCACTACTAGCACGGCCGCAGGAGGCAGCAGCCCTATGATCTGCAGCAGCAGCTGGTTGGAGCAGACGACGGACCAGATACGGCTCGCCATGCTCACTAAACATCACAGCAGCCAGTACAAGGCCCCCATGACGACCAAGAAGATGAACAAATCACCGTCAATGCTAACTACTAGGACGATGACGACGGCGCTGTTGCCGGAGAGGCACGAGGAGCTGTCTCCTTTCCTCTTCCTCTTCTCCATGCATCTCCTCCAGCGCGGCACCTCCTCCTCTCACCCCGATCATGCTCACACCATGACAAGTGCCAGCTGCAAGGTAACGCCGGCAGCAGCATCGGCAGCCCAGGAATCGGACGACGACGACGACTACCTGTCCGAAGAAGAGGAACTAGAGGTACAAGGCAGCGGATCAGAATCAGAAGAAGACGACGAACGGAACAAGACTAATAGCTTAGAGACGTCCAACAAGCAGGGCGAGAAGCAGCCGAAGAAGAGCATCTTGTCTGTACTAAGATGGGTATGGGAGTGGGAGAGGGTGATGACGGCGGCCAAGTGCGCCGTCTCGCTGGGGCTCGCCGTCCTTCTCGGCCTCCTCTTCAACAACGACCACGGCTTCTGGTCGGGCCTCATCGTCGCCACCACCATGACGGCGGGGCGCGACTCCACGTGGGCCGTGGCCATCGCCCGCGCGCACGGCACCGCCATCGGCTCCGTCTATGGCGTGCTCGGCTGCCTCCTCTCGCAGCAGCCGCACCTCATGGAGCTCCGCTTCCTGGCGCTCCTCCCCTGGATCGTCCTCTCCACCTTCCTCAAGCGCAGCCGCGCGTACGGCCCCGCGGGCGGCGTCGCGGCCGCCCTGTCGGGCATCATCATCGTGGGACGCAGGTACGACGAGGCGCCCATGGCCTTCACCATCACCCGGCTGGTGGAGACCTTCATAGGCCTTTCGTGCACCGTCGCTGCGGACCTCGTGTTCCAGCGCAAGGCCAGGCCCACCGCCAGGGCCAGGGCGCAGCTACACCGTTGCATCAAGGCGCTCCAGGAGTGCGTCCATGGACTGGCCGCGAAACAGCAACAGCAGCAGCAGCAGAAATTTTTGCTGGAACAGGTGGCGCTGCTGAAGAAGTACGCCGCGGAGGCTGGCAGCGAGCCGAATTTTCTGTGGCTGGCGCTGTTCCCGGCGAGCTGCTACGACAAGGTCCACGGCAGCCTGAGCAGGATGGCGCAGCTGATTGGACTCTACCTGCACGCACGAGCCATCGTCGTGGACACCACCGGCAGCAGCCAGGTGCTAGGCGCAAACATGAAGCGCTTCCACAGCCTCCTCTCGACCTCCCTGGAGGCACTGCTGGAGGAAGACGACGTCGACCTCGAGGCCGGCAAAGGGATCTTCGGCGAGGACACGGCGGTGGTCAAGTCCTTCCTCGGCCATGCAAAGGAGGCATTATCACAGCAGCAGCACGGGGAAGAAGAAGAGCAGCTAGCTGCTGTCTGCTTGGGTTCGATTGGGTTTTGCATGGGAGAGATGATGAAGGAGGCACGGCACCTGGAGGCCCACATGCTGGACCTCAGCCTCCAACCTAGCCGCTGATGCTGCCTGCCTTTACATGTTCATGTAAATCTTTACTTACTAGCGATGCATTGCATTGCATTGTTCAAAGAAGGAAAGAACAACATACTGATTTACTATCAACAGAATAATTTGCAGCAAATCTAACACTTGCTTCATAAAATCTCATCTCCGTCCAGTCCAATGTCGCCTAATAAACTGCTACAACTCAGAGGAGCTAGAGCTACAATGGACCGCACCACCATGATCTGATCATCACACAAACACGTTTCATATGTCTCCCTTACATGGCCTAACAGGCCAACACCTTCGATGGATATCTGTCTGTGTTCCTCCAAAAACATGCTCACAAATCACCCTTCTAATACATGCCTGCATCTATTCCTACACAAAGCTATGCTGGATATGCCAGAGCGCGGGCACAGGAGTGCCAGAACAATCTAGCTGGTCTGCATCGCCTGGGAGTGGTACTTGTCCAAATCAGCGTCTAGATCGTTGGCAGAAACTGGCTGACTGCCACGCCCTCCCCTACCCCGGCCACGCGCGACAGCACCGCGCCCTCGACCACGCTCGCCAAATCCACCTCCGCCCCTAGGCCATCCTCGACCACGACTACCCCCGCTAAATCCACCTCTGCCGCGAGGCCATCCTCGGCCACCACCATCCATTCCAGGTGCGCTGCAAATTTACAGGATGCAGATTGTGTCACTTACTCCAAATCTTCAGAATAATTTAGCGCAGCACAGTTGAAAACTCATATATGACAATGCAATTTGAACCTAGCGATTAACAACCCCTCCCTCTTTTCTTTGTATACAAGGCCACTATCAAAATTACAATTTGCATCTATACAAGACCACTATCTCTTTTCAAGATGAATTAATTACATTTTTGCCTCGTACGATGGTGCTAATTAATGTAAAACTCGCATGCAGCCATACAAAAATAGCCACCACATGCAACATATTTAATTAGCCCAGAACACGACAGAATTTCTATACAACTAACTCTATGGTTTATTAGTTGGCTTTGTTTTCTTAGTATCTGAAGTATTAGATAGTGGCCTTGTATACAAAGACGGAGGGAGTACTCAACTTTGTTTTCACTTGCACTTGTCAGACTCTCTAGTAGCATGTACATCTATGTGACATGCACGTCTGTTCCTAGGTAAGCCCAAGCAACTGGCAAGGTTTATGTGTTTGGTGGAGCTAAAAAATCCTTACCCATGGGCAAGGAAATCTTTGCCAGATTGGTTTATGCTTCCAAGGCAACAGGACAAAACAGGTGCCCGTGCTACCCTTGCTTCTTAAAGCCATTGCTCATGTTGGCTAGATTCGTTTGCCTCGCTTAGCAAACTGAGCAAAGCATACTAAGTTACTAACATGATGAACATTAACACAAAACACTACATTAGCAATACTATGACTTACAAATTCCAGATGATTTTAGTAGAAATGAGGAAAGCAAAGGCAATTCATATGTTCCTTGAACTTTGAATGGTAAAGACAGTCAGATGCCACAATCAGTCCAATTAGTGACTCTAAGTTAGTCACCAACTAAACAATCCTTATTGATGATTTTTTTTAACAGGCAGTACCAGCTGCTGCTTGATTGTGCAAATGCTAATCAACCCAAAGGGTAAGAACTTTGCTTACAAGTCAGCTTTAGCTTGACAATAATTTTGAGAAAGAAATGTTCTACGACCAACAATTTTAGCCTTTTAGGAGTAAAATAATTCAGTAAATATGTTAGCTGGTACTAACCTTCTGGTCGGAAAATTGAAGTTTCCAATTGCTGGGGTATTCAACGTAAAAATAGCAGGTGCTGGTGCCACAATATTTGTTCCAATGAACTCAATTTTCATAGCTTTGCCATCAAGCTGCACATTGTTGTACCTCTTGAGAGCAGCTATGGCATCCGATCTTCTTGCGAATACAACCTCTGCAGTTCCCTGGCGAAATGGAGTTCAAGTAATGAGGTGATGTGTAATCACTCGAAAGAAGTGAACAGTGTTGGAAGGGCATATACTGCAATGAAATAAAGAAGTGTGGGGGCTGGAAACCTTTGATCTTCCACTCTTGTCATAGTTAATGGAGTAACGCTCAAGATCGCCCACCTCGGTAAAGAGTTCCTGAGAGCAGTAAGAAGCGCATTGTAGAAATGAGGATGAGACAACAAATACAGAGAATTCGCTGGTAGATTCGAAGGCGTTGACCTAAATATTTCATAGCCTTGTTTACAGTGTGTACCGGTAATGGGGCATATCAGTACAGTCCGATAGTAAAAGAACAAGATAAAGAATGAAAATTTCGATTCCCTACAGTTAATCAGGATGAAGCTGTGGATGACTTGGGGTAACTAGTAAGTTCTTTTGTTGAAACCAAGTAAAAGGTATGGCTTTCAGTTTCGGATTTCGGCTGTGTGCATCTCACGATGCAGAGGCCGGGTGTAATGCTTGAACTATTTGAGTAATAAAGCCCTTTATCAAAAAAAAAAAAAAGTAAAAGGTATGGCAACTTGGCAACACAAATGTAATTATTCTGTGGCAAAAGAGCATAGGGTAACTAGTATTGTTAGGGTTCTACTAGGAGCAGGAGGGTCCAGTGGTTTAGTACCTTGATGTCCTCGTTGGAGACGTTGTAATCGAGGTTGGAGATGTAGAGCTTGCCACTTTCGACCACTGACGGTGCCGCCACAATGGGCATCGGCTGGGCCTGGGCAGCATATGCATAAGCCGGCGGAGCCTGCGCTCCCCCCTCCCAAGAAAAAAAAAGGCAAGATTAGCAAAATTGAAGATCCCTTTATCGACAGGGAGCAGGAGGAGGAGTTCACCATACCTGCTGGCGGAAATTGAATTGGTGGTAGGGTGCGGCGGCAGCGCGGGTGGCGGCGCGGGCCTGGAAGCGGCGGCCCGTGGGTGCGGGCCCTCCCGATGCCGAGGCAGATGCTGGGTTGCGGCGGCCGCGGCGGTTCTGAGTCTGAGAGGAGGACTTGTTCTTGGTGATGAGGTCGTCGAGGGACATGTCCAGGGCGTCCGCCATCTCCCTCACAGGGCTGAAGATAGATTCGCAGGGCGGCGGCGGCGGAGACGGAGGATGGAGTCGTTGGAGAGGGGGACGGCAGCAATAGTTGCCTAGTTGGCAAGAGAAAAGCAGGAGCCCAGCTTTGCATTTCTGGGCCCTGAAATGGGCCGGGCTTGGCTTACCGACTTTCCGTATCCCCGTCGTCTTCCTCTTCTCCCCTTGTTCTTCAACGGAAGCAAGAGATTGGATAACTTCACCGACTTCGCCATTGCCGACTGCCGACCCCCGACAGCAACAAACGAAGCAAGCGATTCCGAGAGAAAATAGGAGGAGGAGGAGGAGGATGAAATCCTTCAAGAAGGAATTCACCTTGGGTTAGTATTCTACCTGACTAGCTCCCCCTTCGTTTCCTCTGGAGATATTTTCGATTCGTTTGGGCGCTGAATTTGCTGATGGATCGATGCAGAGGAGAGGGCGAACGAGTCGGCCGCCATGATCGCCAACTATCCGGGCAGGATCCCTGTATGTACCCCTCCCCCCTCTACTTCGCCGCTCCAGAACTCAGTATACATACTAATTGGGATAGGGTTTCTCGCAAAACGATAATTACGAATAGGGTTCCCTAGCATACCAGATTCGCAGCCAACCTCTTCGATTAATTAATCTGAAGAAAAGTTGTCTTTTCGATTTGGTTGAATTGTATTGAACTGAACCGTGCTATCTCCTGTACGTAGTGTGGTCCGGCCCAAATAAGTTTGACAAGAGGATAATGGAAATACTCTTACCAAAGTAGCTTTTACTTATGAAGTTTGTGCTTCGTTCCGTTGGTGGAGCCAGGGAAATATTTGGAGCCTATGCAAACCGCAAGTTTAAGTGTTTAATTTGAGCGTCAAAACCGAATATTTGGATACATATCACATAGTTAAACACCAAAGTGGAGAACGGCGTGATGGCACAACTGCAGATGTTCATAGGTTACAGTAAAGGTGGTAGGGCTCAGCTTCGAGCATTGCTCGGGTCGTAGGTGTTTTGCCTTTTGATTTCCTTGTTACTATGGTTTGGTTCCACCGAAATTGGCCATGATTAAAAAATTCTTTTGGCATTTCATTTTCCCATCCTAAGCTGAGTATTTTCAGCTTTGGTGCTGTTGGCATCATTCAAATAAATTTTAAGATGTTTGCATTGATGGATGCAGAGGCTGGGGGTGAACCTATATATACCTTTGCATTGTTCAAAATAACTGATTGCGATCGACAATCCTCGTGGATTAAACTTAAGTAGCTTAACCTAACTAGTTACCACTGAAATGCTCAAATCCATGAACGAAATACCAGCATAGAAAGAGCAACTCCCGAGCTAACAAGTGAAATATCATATCACTTGTTGCCATTCAAAATGGTTGAGATTTGTAATTAGCGAAGGTTTGTGGCCTGGTCTCTGGCCAGCATGGAATGCACTAGATTTGTTAATATGAAGAAAAGTCCCCTTTTCGATTTGATTGAATTGTATTGAACTGAACCATGCTAGCTCCTGTACTTAGTGTGGTCCGGCCCAAATGAGTTTTACAAGAAGATAAATGGAAATTCTTTTACCAAAGTAGCTTTTACTTATGAAGTTTGTGATTCATTCCAGTGGTGGAGCCAGGAACTTTTTTGGAGCCTGTGCAAACCGCAAGTTTACGTGTTTAATTTGAGCGTCAGAACCGAATATTTGGATACATATCACATAGTTAAACACCTTAGTGGAGGACGACATGATGGCACAATTGCAGATGTTCATAGGTCACAGTAAAGGTGGTAGGGCTCGGCTTCGAACATTGCTAGCGCCATAGGTGTTTTGGCTTTGATTTCCTCGTTACTATGGTTGGTTCCACCAAAATTGGCCGTGGTTAAACAATTCTTTTGACATTTCATTTTCCCATCGTAACCCGAGTATTTTCCGCTTAGGTGCTGTTGGCATCATTGGAATAAATTTTAAGATGTTTGCATTGATGGATGCAGAGGCTTGCTTTGCATTTTTAATTTTTTTGCTGATTAAGATCAACAATCCCAGTGGATTAAAGTAGTTAAGTAGCTCAAACTAAGTAATTATCCCTGAAATGCTGAAATCCATGAGGCCTTGTTTACTTTGGAGGTATTTTCATCCCCAAGGGGATTGGGGACGAGAGGGGATTTGGTGATCACCAAATCCCCACCAATCCCCACAAATACTCTTCCCCTCAAATACACTAGCATATGGTAGAGTTTTTAATTTAGGCAAAAGTGAGGTGGTTGGTGGAGGATGTCTAGGGATTATCCCCTCCAAAACCGGAGTAGTAAACGGAGTTTTTGGGATCCAAGATAATCCCTTCCAATCCCCTAGAATACCCTAGAAGTAAACAAGCCCTGAATGAGATACCACCATAGAAAGAGCAACTCCCGAGCTAACAAAGTGAAATATCATATGACTGGTCACCATACCTCAAAGTGGATTAGAGTTGTAGCTAGCGACGTGAGCGAAGGCTCGTGACCTGGTCTGTGGCCAGCATGGAATGCACGTTGCCCCTGAAAAACTCCTCAAACGATTACCTTTTTGCCTGGGCAAAGCAGACCACACAGGCTCATGTCTGGTTAATAACGTCATGGCCGCTCGATGCAGTACACCGGCACACCAGGACAGCTTCCCAGTGTCGGCGGGTGCTGGCTCCACCCCTGCTTGATTTGTTTTGTTTTTTTTTGACTGAGCTTGATTTGTTCTTGGTTGTCTCCATATTTTGTAGTTGGGTGAACATACATGCGCTACTCTTCCATTTATGCACTTAAGTAAATGATGCCACTGCGTATAGTACTGTAGTTAGTAAACATAAACTTAGAAACTGCAGTGATAGCTGAACAAATATACAGCTGCACGAATCTTTGTTCCCATAGCTATGCACTGTGTGTGTGTGTGTTGTTTCTTTACTTGTGTTTTTGTTGTCAGTAGAGTCTGTTTGCGTATTGAAAATTGATGCCAGGATGTATTATTTGTTGGTTGTCAGGATGTCGGTCATGCTTTTAAGCCATCGCCACCTTGTGCGCTACATGTTTACGCTTTTGTCTGCATGATCGTGTCATTCGGCCTGTTCGACTCAAGTGTATTTTGATGAACACTGAATAGACTGACCTCTTAAACAGATGAATATTTGGAAGTGAAACAAAGTCGCAATTTTTCACCCAGACCACCGATCCATTTACTCTCAAGAAATTTACTCAAATTGACAAGATTTGAGGCTAGATTATCAACTTTTATACTCCATTTTTTTTGGGGGTTCTTCTAAAAAATCCTACATTTCCCTCTCTACTTTTTCTCATAACAAAAATGTGTTGTGTGTATACATGTTGCTTCATCATTGTGCTCATATATATGCATTTGCAGGTCGTTGTTGAAAGGTTCTCGAGGAGTAATCTTCCAGAAATGGAAAAGAGGAAGTAAGCATATCTCCATGTCCATGATGTTTGTTTTATGCAGCCGATTGATGGGTGGTTGTTTGTGACTGTAGGTACCTGGTTCCATGTGAGATGCCAGTTGGGCAGTTCATTTGTATACTGCGTTCGAGGTTGCATCTGTCTCCAGGAACGGCTCTTTTCGTGTTTGTGAACAACACTTTGCCCCAAACAGGTGAGCTCTTCGTTCATGTTGGTGCCTCACGTGTATCCATGTGTTTCAACTTAAGTATAGTTTTTATTTTATTTTGTTTTATGCGAGTTATTAATTTATTAAATCATTTTGCAGCTAGTCTGATGGGGAGTGTGTATGATTCGTACAAAGACGAGGAGGATGGGTTCCTGTACATGTGCTACAGCAGCGAGAAGACATTTGGGTGACCCATCCTTCCACGATCGATATGCAATGCAACACGTTCAGTGCTAGTGTAGTCCCTCCAATGTACATATTATTATGCTCTTAATAATTTATTTTAGTTGCATGTCTCATATCCATGCCGTTGAATTGTATGGCCAAAAATAAACTTATTTCCTTGTGCATGGGTGCTGCTTGCAAAGTCATTGCCAGTGATGTAGGCTTGTATCATTGTATGGTGCCCTGTTGACATTCAATCAAAGTTCATTCAAACGCATCCATGCGTCATTGCTTAGCTAATGAGACCTGTCATCGTCATTTTTACAAGTTGCCCACACGTTTTTAAAATTGTTTTAATTCTGGAATAGTGGTCTTGGGGTGTGAAGCTCGGAGACCGCGCCAATGTGTACAGCGGTCATTGAGCATGTTGCGGCGGAACAGGATGGCACATGATGCGTGTACAGCCAGTATGTTCATGCATGTGATGTGGCCGTGAGAGGAGCACACATCAGATTCATCATCGATTTTTTAAATTAATTTGCTTGGCGGCTTAGCTTAGCGTCGTGCCGTCGTCCCGATCGATGCACTATTCTCCAGTCATGTGCTAGGCTGCTAGCTAGCTGCCCCTTCCTTTGCTCTGTGGAGGAAGCATATTGGTATGTTTAAACAGAAGAAAATTAGGAGTCAACGGCACCATAATTTATGAAGCTAGTTGATTGTAAAGAAGAAGAAGAAAAAGAATAGTCAGATTGATTGTAAAGAAGAAGAAGAAAAAGAATAGTCAGATTGATGTGAGATCATCCAGCAACTATGAATACGACAAGGTAGTGTAGTAGAGGAGGGAGGTGGGAGCTGATGGTGAGCAAGGCGGAGATGGGTGAGGAGCAGGACGAGATCGTAGATCACGAAACGGAGAAGAAGGAGGCGGCCTCAGCTGCGAGCAGGCTGCAACTGTCGTCGTCGTCGCTGAGGGAGGCGCTCTCCTCCACCTCCTCCCTGTCCAGGATGTCCTTCAGAGAGCAGCACCACGACGAGGAAGTCGAGCTGCAATGGGCGGCCATCGAGCGGCTGCCCACCATGGACAGGATCCACACCTCGCTGCCTCTCCACGCCAAGGCCAAGGCCAATGGCAATGCCGCCGACGGCGCCGCCCGTCCGCTGGAGCCGGTGGACGTGCGGAGCCTGGGGGCGGCCGACCGGCGGGAGCTGGTGCACAGCCTCATCGCGGACATCCACAAGGACAACCTCCGCCTGCTCCGGTACCAGCGCCACCGGATGGACAGGGTGGGCGTGCGGCAGCCCACGGTGGAGGTGCGGTGGCGGAACGTGCGCGTGGAGGCCGAGTGCCAGGTCGTCGACGGCAAGCCGCTCCCCACGCTCCTCAACTCCGCCATCTCCACGCTCTCCGTAATTCATTCGCCTGCACACTCGTCTCTCATGTACTGCCATTCGCCACCTGTTCGCTCAAATGCATATCCTGCAGCTGCTCACCAACATGCTGGGCTTCAAACGTAACCAAGAGAGGATCCACATCCTCAAAGATGTCACCGGCATCCTCAAACCTTCCAGGTAACCCCCATCTACCTAGCCTCCTGCTGTTTATACATGTATCTGCCATTTCCTTTCTTCGCCGTCAGTTGACAATATACCAATCTGTATGTACATGCAGGATGACCCTACTCCTTGGACCCCCAGGCTGCGGCAAAACCTCCCTCTTGCTAGCGCTTGCAGGAAAGCTCAACAGAAATCTCAAGGTATCCCGGTCCCCATCTTTTGCACATGAAAAACACAGAAATTCATTTGCTCACTACATACATATGTACGCATGCATGCGTCCATAGGTAACAGGAGAAATTGAATACAATGGTGTCAAGCTGCAAGATTTTGTTCCGGAGAAGACTGCGGCTTACATTGGCCAGTATGATCTTCATGTCCCTGAGATGACTGTCAGGGAGACGCTGGACTTCTCTGCAAGGTTCCAGGGCGTTGGCAGCAGAGCAGGTAACAAAGTTTAACTAACACTATTCTGTTGGAAGCAAGTACCAAAAATCCCAAAACGTTTATGTTCTGTGTTGGGAGCAGGTAAATAACAGTATTCTAATGGAAGCAAATGCCAAAAAGTCATAAGGAACTTGAAAATACGACTAGCCCTTGGTGGCATATTTTTAATAGGGAAAAGGCTGAGGTACACCTGAGTCCAGGACTCAAATGTGGGTGGGCAGCATGAGCACTCTCACTCTGCTAACCAACCAAGCGACTCTCTGTTCTCATATTAACTGTCCATCGTCGCTACAAAACCAAGTGCTCTAATTTTCTTGTACAAAATAGAAATCATGAAGGAAGTCATCAGAAGGGAGAAGGAGGCTGGGATCACCCCTGACCCTGATATAGATACGTACATGAAGGTATCCTCTTTTTCTATAATTTTGTAATGTTTCACACTGAATTATACTGAAATCGCAATCCTTTCTGCAAACTTAATGTTTTGTTCGGTATTCTTAAATAAACAGCCCAGTTAATTTCACCTTTGACAGTTTAAAATGGTATAATACACTTTTTTATAGGCAATATCTATGGAAGGTTTAGAAAGAAGCATGCAAACAGACTACATTATGAAGGTAATTGAGGTTCAAAAAATATCTAGATCCAGTGAATAATATTTCTCCTGTGTGTGATCTCTTTCTTGCGTTACAGATCATGGGACTTGACATATGTTCTGATGTACTAGTGGGAGATGCCATGAGAAGAGGTATTTCAGGTGGTGAGAAGAAAAGACTAACAACAGGTGAATTTACAACATATACAGTTTCAGGATGGTTTTATATTATCTCAAGTCTAATCTTGTAAAGAATATATTTTTTTAAAATAAATTTAGTTTGTTGACTAAAGTTCCTTAACTGCATACTGGAACATATAAACGTTTTCATTTCTTCATAAATGTTTCCAGTACAAATCTCCCGCACATTGTGGGATCTGGGGGTAGGGGATGTCTAGGCAGTCTTTCCCTTACTTTTGTGCAAATAGGCTGATTCCAACCCAAGACCTCCGGAACACAAGTGGAAATACTCTATCACTGCGCCAGGACCGCCCTTCTTCCATTAATTTCTTATGGCCTCCGGGACACAAATGTAAATCTTGTCACAACTAAGCTAACAACAGGGATAGGTTAATCACAAACTTCCATTGTTGATGAAAGAGCACAAGCCACCGTGATGGATGAATCAACTTAGCATGATTTTCTCCTCTTTTTTAAAATATAGCTAGTTACGTGATATATTCAGTTTTCCTAATCCTAAGCTCGTTTTTTATCTATAATATAGTTTAACTAAAATAAAAATAATTCCATGCTGGATGTTTATTTTATTTTTTTGTACTTGCAAAAATGTCTTATGATCAGGAGAGATGATAGTAGGGCCCTCAAAAGCGCTATTCATGGATGAAATATCAACTGGGCTGGACAGTTCGACCACCTTCCAAATTGTTTCTTGCCTCCAACAGCTAGCTCATATATCAGAGTCTACCATACTGGTCTCACTCCTTCAACCAGCACCAGAGACTTACGAACTTTTTGATGATATTATCTTGATGGCTGAAGGACAAATCGTATACCATGGCTCCAAAAATTGCATTATGAGTTTCTTTGAATCATGTGGATTTAAGTGCCCCGAAAGAAAAGGGGGCGCTGACTTTCTTCAAGAGGTATTTAACAAAATACTAGTTTACAGTCTGACTGATTACTGAATTGCGCATGTAACAAAAGCACCAATTGCATCTAGGAGTTCATATAAGGCATGGTGGCACGGTTCTGTTAGCCTGCCGTCTAATAAGTAATATAAGGAAACACATTCACTATACATGGAACCTGGACTTCACCTAACATTAAGACATGCACCACCAAGATGTTCAAATTTGAGCCTCTAATTCTTGTGAAGTTTAATCGGGTCTTACTGTCAGTGAATCAGGTAGAATGCCGATTTGGTACATCGATTTTTTTTTTTTTTTTTCCATATGGACATCATTTTGTGAGTATATAATAACACAACTGGAAATTTTATGTTTCTAGAGCAGTGCAAATAGCAATTCTCTTTTAGAGATATGTTTTGCGTTTCAACACTTGTATAAACTAAGAGTTCAGGCTATAATTTTAATACAGATTCAATAAAAATAAATGTTGTTAATATGAAGTAATTGGGTGTAGGTTGTGATAACCTGAATTTGTCTTGCTTATTAATGCACTAACTTACCATCATAAAGTTGTTCACTTCTCAAAACTTGTGTATATATAGATCTTGTCAAAAAAAGATCAACAGCAATACTGGAGCCGTACCCAAGAAAGATATAATTATGTCACAGTTGACCAATTCTGTGACAAGTTTAAAGCATCTCAAAGTGGTCAGAATCTTGCTGAGGAGCTTTTGAAGCCGTATGACGAATCAAAAGGACATAAAAATGCCCTGTCCTTCAGCATCTACTCATTATCCAAGTGGGATCTCCTCAAGGCATGTTTTGCACGGGAGCTCCTTCTTATGAAAAGGAATGCCTCCCTCTATATAATAAAGTCCGTTCAGGTAAGCAAGTAGAAGCTCTCTTTTGGAGGAAAATGTGGTTGATGCATGGAGATTTTTTGCCTAGTTTTACAGTGCTATATACCAAATGTCACAGGCTAGGTGTTTACAAGTGCAAGTTGAGTTATAGCCGTACCCACAATCTTCATTTTACACGAATTATGCTTAGGATTAGTTAGGATAGAGAGATAGCAAAACCTAGCTACAAACGGTGCGGTGTAATGAGTTCTTGTGTTATTATTGAGGCCTCAATAGAATCTTATGACTACAAACTGAGATCTTAAACTTGTATCATCTATGTTATATTTACATCCGCATTTGAGTCACTTTCAACTACTTTGAAGTGAACTGCAGCATTAACATAGCACATTTTAAGAAAATGTGGATGTCGTGTATAGCTTTAGGTGTGCTCAAATGCGAGTATCGTAGGGATTAGGAGATTTGTAGCCATTTTGCCATAGTTTCTTCTACGCAGTAGGAACATTGAACTCTCAGACCATATAGAAGTCTACAGTGGAAAAACAATGCCCAGCATGTCAGCATCTTAATGTAAATTCAGTTCCTATTTAGTGCGCAATCTGAGGACTTCAATGCTTATATTCTTATATCATTACCTGTACTAGTCTACAGTACCACCACTATAGTATTTTTGGTTAAAGTATCTCTTACAGTTCTCCTTATAAAATCTATTGAATGTACAGTGATGTTGCATTTTTCTAAACATGACCACCATATTAACATACTGGAGTACATATTTTCGCTACAGCTTGGACTGCTTGCTCTTATTACTGGTACAGTATTTCTGCGCACACGTATGGGTGTTGACAGAGTTCATGCTAACTATTACATGGGTTCACTATTTTATGCCATCCTGCTTCTGATGGTGAATGGATTCCCTGAGCTGGCCATGGCAATTGGCAGACTCCCGGTCTTCTACAAACAGCGAGACTACTACTTCTATCCTGCATGGGCTTATGCAATACCATCTTTTATCTTAAAGATTCCAATCTCTTTGATTGAGTCAGTAGCTTGGACATCAATATCCTACTACCTGATTGGCTATACTCCGGAAGCATCCAGGTAAAATTACAACTAAATAGCAAATTTAACTACAGAAACATTTTCTTTATCATTGAGGAATTATCACTATTGACCCTGAGTCATTGAGAGTATAATCACCTGAGTGAAAAATAAAGTATCCCTGCAAAGAAAAAGAGTACAAAGTAAAACATTGTTTATACAAGTTCCTTATCTATCATTGCCTTTACTTCTCTTTTAGAATTTCTCTCCACAAAACCTATTTTTGTAGATGTAATACTTTGTGTTAACATGCATGATTCTTGTGTTCAGATTTTTCAGTCAGCTCCTCATCCTCTTCCTCCTTCACACCACAGCATTATCAATGTTTCGATGCGTCGCCTCATACTGTCAAACAATGGTGGCTGGTTCAGTCGGTGGTACGCTGGCATTTCTGGTCATCCTTCTGTTTGGGGGTTTCATAATTCCTCGCCGTAAGACACTTCCTTTTTTTCATAAACTTCATATTTCTATAAGAGACGAGTCCTAATTTCTTGCAGAAGTATGTTGTACTCAACTGTTAAACAAGCATTGCTAACAATTTCAGTGGCATATTGCTACAGCATTTCTTCCTAATTGGCTAAAATGGGGATTTTGGCTCTCCCCAATGTCATATGCTGAGATAGGCTTAACTGGAAATGAGTTTCTGGCACCAAGATGGTTGAAGGTACACTTTGGCACACCAAGTCTGAACTAATTAGAACGATATGTATTCTCAAACCATACTGAAATTTCTGTGTTGATAGATCATGGTATCTGGTGCAACACTTGGAAGGACGATACTAATAGATAAAGGGCTAGACTTCTCCAGCTACTTCTACTGGATCTCAGTTGGAGCACTTATTGGGTTTATTTTCTTGTTTAATGTAGGCTTTGCCACTGGCTTGACTATTAAAAACCGTAAGTGTGACAAGGCTGAAAATTTTCATTAAGCTAAACAAGTTAAATGTTTTACTTATCTAGAGTAACAGTATCGCTTGAATAGCAAACTCAGTCAAGCATATGCTGGAGAAAAAATAGCATCTGAAGTAGAGCAAATAGTTCCATTCAGAAGAAACATGTTTCCTCTGTTCTTACCTCCTATGAGCCTCTCAGTTCCAGGAACTTCTCGAGCTATTATTTCTCGCAATAAGCCTACCACATTTCACGGAAAAGACCTACATATGTTCATGGATACAAAAAATGGGATGCCAAAGTTACAAGCAGAAACTGATTTGGCAGCTAATAGAACTGGTTAGTAAAATTCTAGATAATTAAACTCACACTGTCAATGGTATATAATTAAAAGTTGACTGATCAATAATTCAATACTGTGCAGGGAGGATGGTATTGCCTTTCACACCGCTTATAATATCATTCCAGGATGTCAACTACTATGTAGACACCCCTGCGGTAATTCTCATGTAGCTTCAACATCTAAGAAGACCGGAGAGCTTAGGGCCATACCAAGGGCTGGTCAGTAATAACTAGTGTATTTCCATGTTGCAGGAAATGAAGGAGCATGGTTACATGGAAAGTAAACTACAACTGCTCCACAATATCACTGGAGCATTCCAGCCAGGGGTTCTCTCAGCACTCATGGGGGTTACTGGAGCTGGAAAAACAACACTTCTTGATGTTCTTTCTGGAAGGAAAACAGGCGGTGTTATTGAAGGAGATATAAGAATAGGAGGTTATCCCAAAGTGCAGCAAACTTTTGCTAGGATATCAGGCTACTGTGAACAGACTGATGTTCATTCTCCACAAATCACAGTGGGAGAGTCAGTTGCATATTCAGCTTCGTTGCGCCTTCCACCAGAAATCGATTCAAAAACAAGAAATGTGAGCTATATTTGCTACTATAGAGAAGAAAAATGACATATACTCAAATCTATATGGAAATAATAAAATTTTAGTGTATATGGTCTGTATACTTGTATCTCAGGTGCTGGGAACAGTTGACATGAAATTGTGAGCTCACCGCATTTGTTTCCCTCGCAGGAATTTATAAATGAAGTCCTTGAAACAATTGAGTTGGACGAAATTAGAGATTCTTTGGTTGGAATTCCAGGGGTAAACGGACTATCGACGGAGCAACGGAAAAGGCTCACTATTGCAGTCGAGCTCGTGTCTAATCCTTCAATCATATTCATGGATGAGCCAACATCAGGTTTGGATGCAAGGGCGGCTGCCATCGTCATGCGTGCAGTGAAGAACGTTGCAGACACAGGTCGAACAGTTGTGTGTACCATTCACCAGCCAAGTATTGAGATATTTGAGGCCTTTGATGAGGTAATTACTTTACTTATATAGCCATCTCCAAGATTCCTTCTCTCAGGCACAAAAATATATGCCTATTAATGGTAGGTTTCAAGTGCAAAATATCTATCGTAGATCTAAAGTATATATTGTTTTATAAGGTGATTAGTTCGATAAGGATATCATAAATCGGCTTTGATCCAATCAAAACGTGAAGAACCAAGTGTTACAACTTCATCCTGAAATTATTATGAAGCATTTGTTCGCCTTCCTGGAACGACTGGAAGTAGCCAGGTAGTAGCATTAATTACCAGACAGGCAAAAAGTTGCATGCTATCTCAGATAGAACTCGTAACACTTTATGTACCAGAAATGGAAGTTTTCAAACCATATTAAGTGTCTACTTAAAGAACCCCAAACTAAGTCCATTACAGAGTCTGCCTCAAACTAATTGTTCGAGAAGCTAACAGTGAAATTACTGGCATTTTTCTAGCAAAGGACAGTGTTAAAATGAGCTGGCACATTCGTTCATGAGCCGAAATTTCAGATAAATTAGAGAAAAGAGAAAACTATCTACTTTGCTTATCTTTGTAAGATTTAAACTTAACTGTGCTGATCAATTAGATGTACATGAGAACACCTTCTTACATTTTCCATTTGTAAATATCAAAATTATCTAGCAAACACAACTTTTTTTAAATATTTATATGTGTATTTTCTAATGTATATGTATAACTGTCCGATCATGCCAGTGATTCAGCTAGTTCAATAATTTAGCATACATTATTCATCATAAACTCCTTCACCAAAACAATTCATATAAAAGTGAAGTACCATATTTACTAATTAGCTTATAATATATATGCAGTTGCTGCTGATGAAAAGGGGTGGAAAGTTGATTTATGCTGGGCCACTTGGGCACCTTTCATGTGAGGTCATCCGTTATTTCCAGGTAATCAGTAATCCTAACTCGTCCTTCACCAAACAATTCATTTGTATGTGATATAATTCAATTTAAACCTATCATTTACAGTAAACAAACTTAACAAGATTTTCTTTCCATCTTTTTCTGTATTTTCAAGAAGTTATGTATTCTTCTGAACCTTTTCTCTAGTCCTCATGATTTGAACTGAACATAGCACCTGAAGAGCCCAGCAATACTAATCATAGTTCATAGTTGCATTCTGTTTTAGTTAGAGAAGGCTATACTCAGTTCACCATCACCTGACTTTTCTCCCCAGTTGCTGCTTGCTTGTGTTACACATACTGGTGAAATAATTTCTCTCTTCTTCTAGGCAATACCCGGGGTGCCCAGGATCAAGGACAACTACAACCCATCAACATGGATGTTAGAAGTTACTTCTACATCTATGGAAGTTCAACTCGGAATAGATTTTGCACAAATGTACAGGGAATCATCAATGTGCAAGTAAGTCTCAAAGAACCAGCACAGTTAGCTCTAGTGCCTTAACATTCTTAATTATAATCATTACACAGTAACTTATGCAAAGTTGTGTTTCAAATAGACTAATGCTTCTAGGCTTCAAGATTTTTTTTCCGAAATGGGGGATCCCCGGCCTCTGCATCAATCGATGCACACAGCCTTTTATTGCACGGTTTAAGAAGTAATAAGTTTACAAATCATGGATCGCATAAGGTTGAGACATGTATCAACCATCGAAAAAATGACAGCATAAAGCTACTAGGCATCCTTCAAGAATACTTGAGAAAAACAGAAAACGGGCATGTGTATCTCAAATGATTAGAATGGAACATAGGCATGGGTCACCATACCATACCTAGCAGAGCTCTCATTTAGTATTTATATTAAACTTAATTTACAGAATATGCATGCTAAGCAGTATGTAAATTTGGTGATCAAAGGGACAAGGACATACTGGTAAAGCGCTTGAGCATACCAGTTCCAGGTACAAGTGACCTCCATTTCCCAACACAGTTCCCTCAGAAGTTTTGGGAGCAATTCAAAGCTTGCCTCTGGAAGCAGTGTTTGTCATATTGGAGAACCCCTTCCTACAACCTGGTGCGAATGGTGTTCATAACAATAACATGCATTTCCTTTGGTGCAATATTCTGGCAGCAAGGAAACATCAACCACATGTATGTAAGCCATCTCTTAACCTGATGCACATACGGCAGCAGCATATGATTAAAGTTGCTTCTTTTGTTGGAGGGTAGAAATGACCAGCAAAGTCTGTTCACCATATTGGGGTGCATGTATGGAATCACTCTGTTCACCGGCATCAACAACTGCCAATCAGTTATGCCATTTGTCTCCGTCGAGCGCTCCGTCGTGTACAGGGAGAGATTTGCTGGGATGTACTCACCTTGGGCCTACTCCTTTGCTCAGGTCCTATAAATCACATGAATATTACTAGTTTCAGAATTCAGATACAATGGATTGTTGCTATGTGCAGACATTGACTTGTCTTTTTGGGTGAAGGTCGCCATGGAGATACCTTATGTGCTGGTGCAAGTACTTCTGTTCATGGCGATATCATATCCGATGGTAGGGTACACATGGACAGCAGCGAAGTTCTTCTGGTTCATGTATACCATGTTTTGCACGGTTCTCTACTTCCTCTACCTGGGAATGATGATGGTCTCACTCACCCCCAACATCCAAGTCGCATCCATACTTGCATCCATGTTCTATACCCTACAAAACCTCACGTGTGGCTTCATCGTGCCTGAACCAGTAAGTCAAGTCATCTTTACTCTAGTATATATAACAATACATTTAGAGATCAAAAGGATGGTGCTTTACAAGAACTCATAAACATATGGCAGCAAATACCGAGATGGTGGATATGGCTCTACTACATCTCTCCAATGTCATGGACGCTCAATGTCTTCTTCACCACACAGTTCGGGGACGACACCGACACAATGGTCATGGTATTTGGAGAGAACAAATCCATCGCAGTGTTCATGAGGGACTACTTTGGTTTTCGCCGTGACCTGCTGCCACTGTCAGCCATAGCTCTGGCGGCATTCCCCATCCTCTTTGCCTTCCTCTTTGGATACAACATCTCAAAGCTCAATTTCCAGAGGCGATAGACACACAGATATTAAAATTATGTACAAAAATTTAAACACGTGTGATTGCTTGCCAACACGAAAAGGTCAGTGTATTTTTGCGTAAAAGTGATACATAGCACAGCAAAATTGCAGCAATGGCCAGCACAGGCTAGTAGTCGAGAGGCTGTGTGATGTTATTGTCAATAGGGGCTCATGGCCACTTTGTCAGTAGATTTTCTCATTTTTTATTATTGTAAATTTGTAATAGAAGTCTTGTACCGATGAAACAAAAGCAACCCTGATAGATTTCAACAGCAATTGGATCAGCTGCTCAACAAAGATTTTTACTGAATCTATTAGCACCAGACACCTTAAGATTAGATCCATCCAAGAATAGGTATGAGCTGAAAAGATATAGGGTTCAATGTATATATGGCTTACTTTTCTTTATGTACTGCTTAAAACTAGCCCACAAATGTACGGCTTGGATCCCAACTCTACTGGAAAGTGGCGATGTATTTGAATGATGACGATAAAAAACCTGGCAACACGCAGTCGTTGAAGGTGCACGGCTTGTCGGACCCACGGATACCACGGTATCCTAGGCCGTCTGCTGCAAACCCCAAGCCCAATCGGCGCGACAGAGGCACTTGCTAGGCTAGGTAGCTGCTCTCGCGAGGGCGCCCACCCACCTAGGAGGCTCATCGACAAAGGACTTGCCCCTTGTCGGCCCTCGCTGGCTCCTTTACCTCTGGAGAGGAGCTCCACATCACCCATGCTCCCGTCTAGAGGAGTTCGCTCCCCCACGGGGACAGCCCATGTGGGGGTGACGCCTGCACCTCTGCGAAGTGACGATGGCGCTGCAGAGCGATAGAGTCGCTTTGGCCGCAGTTGTTGTTCTCGTGTATAAAGTGTGAGCCGCGGCTGCGCGTGCCAAAGCCTCTCCCAAGGCTTTTCCCTCTGGTGTAAGAAGACCGGTCCAGCGCTACAAGACAGATGGAACGTCACCCGGAGCCTCCACAACCCTGCCAGGGACGGTGGCGCTGTCCTCGATGATTGAGGCCAGCTGGTGGCACAGAGCTCTGCTGGTCTCCATTTTGGCACCTTGTGGTAACCCTTTCCCGCCAAGACTGAGAGGGAATGAGGTCCAAAACGCAAGTATAAGGGAGGCCCCTTGGCCTCCCCGAAGGAGGGGAAAATCCTGAGCCCTAGTAGTCTGAAAGAGCACAAGCTCACACCTTGTACTGTAACCATCGCAGTGCAATCCACAGACAAGACAAGCAGGAGTAGGGTTTTATACCGCAACAGTGGCCTGAACCTGGGTAAACTCTCGGTGTCACCATTGACGACCTTCCTAAGTTTTCCTCTCGAGGCCTCTCGAGGTGCGCTGCGAACATGGTTAGCCCCCAGTGTTCGAACCTCTAGAGGAGTCCCTATCTTTGATAGACCAATCTCTGACAGTTGGTGCTCCAGGTAGGGGGGCTAAGGTGTTCCTTCGCATCCTCGCTGCCATAGTCGCCTCTCGCACCAATCGCGCCGTCCACAAGGCTCGGTCCTGGAACCGAGCATCCCTTGGCGGCTCCGGTTCCAGCTTCTCTAGGAGCGAACTTCGCCGCTCCCGCTCCCCCGCCATGTGCCGCGGATGTGACACGACGCCCGTCGGCGAGTCCCGTACGGACCCGACTCGGTCCTTGCAGTCTCCTGCGCAGGCGACGCTCGCCCTGCGGATATCGGCCGTGCACGAGCACCGTTGATAGTGCTCGCGGGAAGCCCTGCCAGGAGCACAGGGGCCGCAGCGTTGTCCGTCCAATGTCGTTGTTCGCGATTCTCGGTCGGTACCCTCCACTGAGCTCGCCTGCGCTGCGGGAGCCGAGTCCGTGGCTCCAGGTGCTTCGCCCACCACCTAGGAGCTCACCAGCTCCGCCGCGGAGGCCACGCCAGTGATCGATACCGCGGAGTCTCGCACGCGCGAGACTCAACCCCACCGAACACGCAACGCAGCGCCACTTACCGCTCTGGGTGACACCCACGCGAACCCGGAGCAGCCTAGCTACCGTGAGCGGCGCACGAGCGCCAGGGCCGGGTGCTGCTACGCGTTCTCTAGGGATCTTTGGGAGGCAAGGTGGCCTTCCGTGTTCTATCCTCGTCTCCCACCTCGCTACACTGGCGATGTTCCCCCCTTTGGCGTTCTGCGGAGGTACGAGGCGAGCGTCCGGGCGGCCGGGGGGTGCGACAGGTGTCTCATGAGGTACTTCCCCCTGGTGCTTCGGGGTGCGCCCCTCGAATGGTTGCTAGACAGCTCCGCGAGCACATGGGAAGCCCTGCGTGTGTTGTTCTTCCTCCGTTTTCGATACGACGACCGTTTCCCCCTCGACGAACCCGAGGGTCACATGACCCTATGGCTCTTCGCCGTGGGAAACGCCGACCCCGACCCCCGGAGGAGGACGACACCACCACGCCGGCAGCATCGCACCCCATCGACAAGGACAGCCTCGAGCACCTCGTCGAGCCCCCAAAGAAGAAGTAGTTGTTCTCTCTAGAGAGGGCAGCCACGAAGAAGGTCTCCATGAACCCCGACGGCACCGGGGCCAACCCTCGCCATCGGGGCCAGGTTGCCTCCCAAATAGGAAAGCACGCTCGTCGCCTTCCTCCGGGAAAACACGGACATGTTCGCAGGAGCAGCGTCTGACATGCCCGGTGTACCAAGTGAGGTGATCGAGCACCACTTAGCCGTGTGCCCAGGCGCCCGTCCTATCAAGCAGAAGGCTCGGCGCCAGGGCCCCGAGAAGCAAAAGTTCATCGTCCGCGAAGTAGAGAAGATGTTGAATGAAAAGATCATCTGCGAGATCATTGATACGTCATAAACTTATCCTTAATTTCTGATGTTCCATGTTGTTTTCATGCCATATGCTACATGTTTTCCTTACACTTTATGTCATTTTTGTCAATTTCCCGGGACTAACCTATTGACAAGATGCCACAGAGCCAGTTTCTGTTTTCTGCTGTTTCTAGTTTCAGAAAAGTTGTTCTCGAAATATTCTCGGAATTGGAAAATTCGAAACTCGGAAGTCTTAGAATTCCCGAAGGTTCCACAGAGTCCCGAAGAGGACGGAGGGGGCCACACCATAGGGCGGCGCCCCCTGGCCGCTCCTGGGGGTGGTGTGGGACCCTCGGGCGCCCAGCGCCATCGTCATTTCGCCCATATATTCCCCCCGATGCGTGAACCCTAAAAAGATACCGCTTTTCCACGAAAAACACCCGAGGCCGCCGTCATCGTCAACCCGAGATCGGGAGGGTTCTAGAGTTCTCCACGGCACCCTGTCGGGAGGGAAAATCATCACCGGAGGGCTCTACACCACCATGCCCGCCTCCGGAGTGATGCGTGAGTAGTTCATCCTTAGACTACGGGTCCATAGAAGTAGCTAGATTGTTTTCCTCTCCTCTTTATGCCTCATTTTTAGATCTCGTGAGCTGCCTCACATGATCGAGATCATCTTATTGCAATTTTACATGTTGTCTTTGCTGGGATCCGATGATTATTGAATGCTATGTCTCTTGATTATCAATCTATCATGTTGTCTTCATGTGTATGTTATTTATTATCTTGCATGCTCTCCGTTGTTAATAGATGCTTTCCCAATGAGTGCAAGATCTGCACCATCAAGCTATTTTCTAACGCCGTTGCCGGGGAGGAAGATAATTTCTGCAACGGGAGTCTCTCACTTCCAATCTCTTTACTTTGTTTTAGTTTTTCTTAGTTTATTTTATTTTGTCTTGTTTGCTTCTCTTTATCAAAAACACAAAAAAATAGTTCTTATTCTAGCTGTAGTTTTATTCCTTTTTTTAGTCTTGTTAAAATGACTACTCCTGAGAACACTAAGTTGTGTGACTTTACTAGCACCAACAACAATGATTTCATTAGTACACCTATTGCTCCACCTGCTGCTACTGCTGATTTTTATGAGATAAAGCCTGCCCTGTTAAACCTTGTTATGAGAGAGCAATTTTCTGGTGTTAGTACTGATGATGCTGCTGTCCATATTAATAATTTTGTTGAACTACGTGAGATGCAAAAATATAAAGATGTAGATGGAGATATTATTAAACTGAAACTGTTTCCTTTCTCTTTGAGAGGAAGAGATAAAGAATGGTTGCTATCTTTGCCTAGAAATAGTATTGATTCTTGCACTAAGTGTAAAGATGCTTTCATTGGAAAATATTATCCTCCTGCTAAGATTATATCTTTAAGAAGTAGCATTATGAATTTTAAGCAAATTGATAATGAGCATGTTGCTAAAGCTTGGGAAAGAATGAAATCTTTAGTAAAGAATTATCCCACTCATGGACTGACTACTTGGATGATCATCCAAAAAATTTATGCAGGTCTAAATTTTTCTTCAAAAAACTTCTGGATTGATCTGCTTGAGGAACCTTTATGTCCATGACCTTGGGGGCAGCAACAAATCTTCTTGATGATAAATTATACTGAATGTCACACTCAGAGAGCTACAACTGGTAAGAAGGTAAATTCTGTTGAAGAAACCTCCTCTTTGAGTGATAGACTTGATGCTATTATGTCTATGCTTGTGAATGTCCATGCTCCTATTAATCCAAATAATGTTCCTTTAGCCTCTTTGGTTTCTCAAGAAGCGCATGTTGATGTGAACTTCATTAAAAATAATAATTTCAACACCAATGCTTACAGGAATAATTTTGGTAGCAACAATTATAGGCCATATCCTTCCAATAATAGTAATGCTTATAGTAATTCTTATGGTAATTACTACATCAACAATAAAAGTGTACCCTCTGATCTTGAGAACATGCTTAAGAATTTTATTATTACACAAACTGCTTTCAATAAATCTGTTGAGGAAAAATTTGGCAAAATTGATGTTATTGCTTCTAAAGTTGTTAGCCTTGCTCTTGATGTTGATTTTATGAAACTAAAGGTTATGCCTCATGATGTTAAAGAAAGCAACACTTTGAATGCTATCCAAATTCGAATTGATGATAATGTTACGATGTTAGCTGAATTGCATGCTAGATGGGAAAGAGAAGATGAAATAGCTAGAAAGAATAATATAGCTAATGTTTGCACCATTACCACCACTAGTAAAACTGAAGCCTCTCATGCTAGTAAACCTTCTACTATCAATGGTAAAGTAATTGGTGTTGGCAATACTCACACTTCTGCTATTAAAAATGCAAAACTGCCTGAAACTGCTAAAAATGTGCCTGGTAAAAGTGCTGAAATTTTTAGAAACATGGGACACAATGGTCCCATTATCTTTGATAAAAATGATCTTGATTTTGATGATTGCAAAATATCTGAAGTGATTAAGTTCTTACAAAATCTTGCTAGTTGTTCTAATGCTAGTGCTATGAATATGGCTTTCACAAAACATATTACAAATGCTCTCATGAAAATTAGAGAGGATGAATAAAGATGTGAAGCTGTCGAGGTGGTGAACTGACAGATGCCATAGGATGGCTTAAGTTTGGGGCCGATGGACACTGTGGGTATCCGGGGAGGGATCGCACGCCTAGATGGCGCGCTCACTACGCTTCAAACACAACGATCTACCCAGGTTCGGGGCCCTCATGAGGAGGTAACACCCCTACTCCTGTCTCTCTCTGTATATGTGGTAACCGAGTACAAGTGTTCCTCAATCTCAAGGATCTAGAGGAAGAAGAAGCTCTACTTCTCTCTCTCTCTAAACAAACTAGCAGCAATTCTCCTATCATGTGTCGACCCTCTCGCAGGAGGGGTGTGGCCACCTTATATACTGGTGGCCACCAACCAGTTGTACAGGATTAGGTGACTACACACAGTGGCGTAGCGCACGCTCGCGTAATCTCGCTGACAGACGCCGAATGTCTTCTCCGTCGCGGCCGCTGCCATGTCCTATCCCCCTTGTCAGAGATAGGACGTGGCCTCGCCCATACCCTACACTGTACCAACGTACGTATACGCATCATCATGCCTTTGAACCGCACGCGCGTACTCTCCCTAGATCCGTGGGATTATAAATGCTCCGTGATTTGTAACATCCCAATTTTGCTAAATTAGGGTTGTGGTGTTGTTGGCATCTCATACATGCATGAATCAAAAATTTAAATCATGTTTCAACCAATTTAAATTTGGAATTTAAATGGTTTGAGAAAACTCCAGCAAATAGTAATTAAAAGGGGTTCCAAAATTTTTTACTGAAAAGTATTTCAATTTCACAAAACAAAAACATGGCAAGATCGGAAATTTTGTAAGCTTTCCAAAAAGCATTTTTGCTAAATTTTATTGTTGCAAAAAAGACCCCAATCTTTCAAATCTCTTTGCTGTTTTAAAAGAGAAAAGGGCTGTTTTGTAAAATACAGGAACCTCAGGGGGTTTTTGTAATTTGTTTTTTTTGTGGCTTTCTTCAACCTCCAGACAGAAGGCAAGCTCCTGCGTGGCAGGGCTGCCGAGGCCGTATGCCACCTCCTGCTAGCTTTCCGTGGAGGGATAAGACGACCACGGAAGCCTCGCGCCGCCTCCTTCACCTTTCCCTCAAAGCTCCGCTTTCCCTCTGCCTCCCGAGAACCAAACCGGAACCCTACCGTCTCCGGCCACCGTCGATTACTGCTGTCTCCGGCCATCCCCTGGCGATTGGAAGGAACCAGGACCTGCGCCCGGTGCTCCTCTACGTCCCCGTCAAGCCACACGAGCTCGGAAGCCATGGACGGCGCGGATCGACGAGTCGTTTCCGAGTCCGACCGCCACGCAATTCTCCACGCCGGCGACTACTCCGGCCTCCTCGTCCTTCCCCGACCGCTTCATCGGGTTCGCGGTGAGCTCCCGGATCTCCCGGTACCCTCCATGCCCCCCCTCTAGCTCTGTACCGGCTCCGCGCCGAGCTCCGCCGCCGGCCGCCGTGGCCATGGAAGACGGCGAGCCTCCGGTGACCATATGGTCAACCGGCGCCACCCCTGGGCTTCCCTCGAACCCCTCTCCCTCGTGGTGTGCTCGGGTTCGCGAATTGCGCGCGAATTCGACCGAATTCGTTTGAACCTGTGAAGAACAGAGAGCTATGAGGTCACGGTGACATAATAATGACGTCATAATACAGTTTCTCTATTAAATTCCAGAAAACAATTAAAATTGATATTTTAATAACTATTGTTTTATTAATCAGAAAAATAAAAGGAAAGTATGGTTGTCCTCAGGAAAATGTACTCTTTCCAAAAATGTCACTTTCATACATGTTTGACACATTTCATTTTTGGACATTATTTAATGCTATTTAATCATTTAAAAATGGAAAAATAAGTTTTTATTCACCAAAATTAGAAAAATAAAAGTTATATACCAAAATGCTCAAAATGACAAATGCAACATATTTATGATGTTTTCAACCTCATTTGAGCAACTAAAATGGTGTTCACCTTCATAATCGCCCGAAACCCCCTCCGGGGTTTATTTCGGGCAAATTTCAGAAAATCTACATAACTGACCTATGAACCCTAGCAACCCAACGATCATGCCTAGGGCTTTATTCCAGTGCATTAACCTGCTCATGCATACATATTGTGCATTGCATCGATGCCATGTGTTGATTGTTATTTCTCTTTCGGTGTTGTTTCCCCCTCGGTAGAACGTGACTCCGAAGAGAAGGCCATCAACTCCAATGGCGAATACTTGATCTTAACCGACAAGTCAAGCACTTATTCCCGAAGACATCTTTATCTGGTTTTCTTATAACCAAGGCAAGCATAACCTCTTATCTGCTCATATATGGTTTCAAAGTGTTTCGAATCTCGTACTTTGCATTCGGTTCCAAACTATTTGATGTCAGTAGATAGAGTTCTCCTATATAATGCATAACCTAGATATCCTGATCCACTGCACCTAGCAGCTATAGGTTTGCTTGTGCGCGCTCCGCTAAACCATGTGAGTCTTGCTTAGCCATGCTTAGTTGTGATCTGATCCATCCGGTTGATGAATCTGGTCATATGCGTGAATCTATTATGTCATGTTGTTATGATTTGAATTAACTTTGATAACTTGACTAAATACTGGCATGGATGTGAGGCCACAATGGGTTGTGGCGTTTTGTCCTGTTCATGCCCCTAGGAGCGAGTTCTCGCCTTCGAAGCCAAGACTGAGCGTGCAACCACACGCGGGGCCTAACAGACCGCGCTCGACTAACTAACTTGTTTGACCACGTCCATGAGTCACGTAGTTTGATATTTCCATCTGCGTGTGAGTCCAAAAACGATTTGGAGAAAACTTAGGACGTGACCGGGACAAGTGATGGACGTACTCGGATCTTGTTCCCGACTCACAGAACAGGTGCCGTCAGGAGGTGGCCAACTCCCTGTTGACGGGGTGGCCCTGTTTGGGTTGACTCATGGATAGGGTCGAGCAAGGTAAAGGTCGTGGCCAGCCACCCTCTGCCGCGCTCCATGGACGAGCGTACATGTGGCGTTAAGAGTCGGATGGTACGTGTGGGTAAAGTGTACCCCCTGCAGGGATAAATCTCCTCGAGAAGCCGTGTCCACGGTTACGGACGACTTGGCAACGGATTCTGTGATCATAGATAACTTCAACGGAATGACTAAAACTTGTTAACCATGAATGAAGGGTGCCTCCCCGGAGATGCCGGGAGGGGTGATCCTTGTATCATGAGATAGTGTGGGAATGCGAAGGACTTGGTGGAATACAAGAAGAGGATGATCTCAGTAGTTGAGTAGCTTTCTCATCTGTTTTGAAAACATTCTATGAGACGTGCTATTCTTCCTCGATTTCAGAAACAAAGATTGCTTTACGCAAATCATCCTTCATGAAACCCTTTTCGAAATAGCAGATATATAATAGGTTAATTAAGTCTTGTTGAGTACCTCCCGTACTCAGGTTTGCTTAATTTTGGTTCAGGAGAAGATCTCACTTCGGTGGTGTTTCAGCGTGGACATCGACGAGTAGTTTGGGGTTCCCAGGTAGCAGCCTGGAATCTATGGGCTGGGACGTCGCCTTATGTTGCGGCCTCTTAGGCCTTTTTGGTTCTTGTTGATTAGCAACATAATTTGCCTTCCGTTGTCTGATGTAATGTTGGGTCATGTGACCTCTGTTTGTAAGCTATACTCTAGTAACACCTGTTGAATACAGCTTTCATGTCTAGAGTGTTGCTTTGATCGGTTGTTGGTTTCGAGCTCATTGTTATACAGTTTTGGCTATGCCTGCATAGTTGTCGCAGTCGAGGGGTTGTGGAGCCGATGATCCATGTCCGAGCCCGCCTGTCGATGTGATCGGCCTGGGGTGAGGTAACCCCAGTAACCCTCAATTGTTGTTGCACTTTCTGGACACATAGCATCTCTGTATAGCTTTGGTCCCGTTTCCTTCAGTTTCATTCGATTCGTGGACGCTTTGATATGCATAGTTGGTTATGACTAGCGTGGACAGAAGGAGTAGTAGACCGGGGATCCGGACTACGTGCCGATGAATCCGGTCTGCCTGCCGTTGTTTGTTGCGGCCGGGGCTGGTAACCCTGAAGCCCTTGTGAGTCCATTGCTAGGAGCACATAACAGTGTGCATATCTCTGGGTCCGGGGTCGTGACAAGACCTGTCACGACCCCGGACCCAGAGATATACATACTGTTATGTGCTCCTAGCCATGGACTCACAAGGGCTTCAGGGTTACCAGCCCCGGCCGCAACAAACAACGGCAGGCGGACTGGATTCATCGGCACGTAGTCCGGATCCCCAGTCTACTACTCCTTGTATCCATGCTAGTCATAACCAACTATGCATATCAAAGCGTCCACGAATCGAATGAAACTGAAGGAAACGGGACCAAAGCTATACAGAGATGCTATGTGTCCAGAAAGTGCAACAACAATCGAGGGTTACTGGGGTTACCTCGCCCCAGGCCGATCACATCGACAGGCGGGCTCGGACATGGATCATCGGCTCCACAACCCCTCGACTGCGACAACTATGCAGGCATAGCCAAAACTGTATAACAATGAGCTCGAAACCAACAACCGATCAAAGCAACACTCTAGACAAAGAAACTTTATTAAACAGGTGATACTAGAGTATAGCTTACAAGCAGAGGTCACACGACCCAACATTACATCAGACAACGGAAGGCAAATTATGTTGCTAAACAACAAGAACCAAAAAGGCCTAAGAGGCCGCAACATAAGGCGACATCCCAGCCCATAGATTCCAGGCTGCTACCTGGGAACCCCGAACTACTCGCCGATGTCCACATTGAATCACCACCGATGTGAGATCTTCTCCTGAACCAAAATTAAGCAAACCTGAGTACGGGAGGTACTCAACAAGGCTTAGTTAACCTATTATATATCTGCTAACTTCAGAAAGGTTTTATGAAGGTTATTTGCGTAAAGCCATCTTTGTTTTCCAAAGTGAGGGAGGAATAGCACGTCTCATAGGATATTTTGAAAACAGATGAGAAATCTACTCAACTACTGAAATCATCATCTTTTTGTATTCCACCAAGTCATTTCAGCACTTCGTGCTTAAAAGATCACCTCCTCCAGTTGTTCCACACTATCTCAAGCTACAAGGTAACCCCTCTCGGCATCTCCGAGGAGGCATCCTTCAATCGTTATCAGCAAGTTTTAGTCATTCCGTTCAAGTTATCTATGATCACAGAATCCGTCACCAAGTCGTCTTTAACCGCAGACACGGCTTTTCGAAAAGATTTAACCCTGCAGGGGTGTACAACTTTACCCACACATACCAACCGACTCTTAGTGCCACATGATTAGCACTAGCCCGGGAAGTGCCGGCAGAGGGTAGTCGATTCCCAGCCTTTACCTTGTCGAACCATATCCATGAGTCAACCCAAACAGGGCCACCCCGTCAACAGGGAGTTGGCCACCTCCTGACGGCACCTGTTCTGTGAGTCGGGAACAAGATCCGTGTACGTCCATCACGTGTCCCGGTCACGACTTAGTTTTCTCCAAAACATTTTCCGACACACACGCAGATGGAAAGCTCAAACTACGTGGCTCATGGATAAGGTTAAACAAGTTAGTCAGTCGGGCGGGGTTCATCGGCCCACGTGTGGCTGTACGCTCAGTCTTGGCTCGAAGGCGAGAACTCGCTCCTAGGGGCATGAACAGGACAAAACGCCACAACCCATTGTGGCCTCACATCCATGCCGTGATTAGTCAAGTTATCAAAGGTAATTCAAACCATAAACACCTGACATAGAAGATTCACGCATGGACCAGAATCATCAACTGGGCATGGCTAAGCAAGACTCACAAGGTTTAGCAGAGCGCGCACAAACAAACCTATAGCTGCTAGGTGAAGTGGATCAGGATATCTAGGTTATGCAGTATATAGGAGAACTCTATCTACTGACATCAAATAGTTTGGAACCGAATGCAAAGTACGAGATTCAAATCACTTTGAAATCATATATGAGCAGATAAGAGGTTATGCTTGCCTTGGTTCAAAAAAACCAGATAAAGACTTCCGGAATAAGTGCTTGACTTGTCGGTTAGGATCAAGTATTCGTCATTGGATTGCTGGCCTTCTCTTCGGAGTCACGTTCTATCGAGAGAGAAATAACACCGGAAGAGAAATAACAATCAACACATGGCATCGATGCAATGCGCAATATGTATGCATGAGCAAATTAATGCACTGAAATAAAGCCCTAGACAGGTTCAATGGGTTGCTAGGGTTCGTATGTCAGTTATGAGGTTTTACTGGAATTAGTCCGAAATAGGCCCCGAAGGGCAATTCGGGTGATTCTGAAGGTGAGTACAATTTTAGTTGCTCAAATGGGTTTGAAAACACCATAACTAGATTCCAGTTATCATTTTGAGCAATTTGGTATATAACTTTTATTTTTCTAATTTTAGTGAATAAAAACTTATTTTTCTATTATTAAACTATTAAACAGCATTAAATAAAGCCATTTTTTGGACTTTCTCAAACATATATGAAAATGACATATATGGGTAGAGAACATTTTTCTGATCAACTCTATACTTTCATTTTATTTTTCTGAGAAATATTTTAATAGTTATTGAATTCTCCAAATTACACCATTTTCTGGAATTATTTAAAAAGCAAAATATGACATCACAAAGATGTCACTGTGACATCACAGGGGATGAACTTCTCTGATTCTCCACAGAAGGATTCGAATTCGAACAAATTAGTGTGCAATTGAGGGAATGATCTACACCACGAGATGGAGGGGAACAAGGGGAGCCGAGGGGTGCCAACCGGTGACCAAATGGTCACCGGAATGGCCGGCGGCGACCAATCGCACGGCGGCGAGCGGCGGCCGACGGTGGTAGGGCGAACCGGAGGGGGAGGAGGCGATTGGAGGGCATGGGAGTGATCAGGAGCTCACCGTGAGCGTGAAGGTATCGACGGCGTTGCGAGGGACGGCGGAAATCATCGCCGGCGTCGAGAATTCCGCGGCGGCCGGAGCTCGGGAAGACCACCCGATTCCCGCGGTACAGGGCATCCCGGGTCATGTGCTTGCTCGAGGTGATAGAGGAGGTTCCGTAGGTTCTCGTGGTGGGTTCAATTCGGACGGAGATGGCCGGAGATGGCGGGGCCCGACGGCGACCTCCGGCTAGGGTTTGGGTCTCCCGTGCGAATGAAAGGCAGAGAAAGAAAGGAGGCGTGCGAGGGAGGGGAATTCTGCGGGGTTGGCTTCGATCCGGACGGCTCCTCTGCGGCCCCATCCCTTCCCTGTCGCGCTGGAAGCAGGAGGTGGCAAAGCCACCATGGATTTCCTTCTGGCACAAGGTTGAAGAAAGGAAAGAAAAAGGATTTCTCCATAACCCCCTGGAAGTTCCCGAAATTACAAAGGAGCCCTTTTCTATTTAAAAACAGAACATAAACCACTGTTTTGAGGACCTTTTTGGAAACAGGAAAATTGGCAAAAATACTTTTTGAAAACCTTATGAAATTTGCAAGCTCACCATGTATTTGCTTTCCAAAATTGAAATTATTTTTAGAACAAAATTTTGGGAACCAAAATGAGTGCTTTTTGTGGGATTTTCTCAAACCGATTAAATTCACAATTTAATTTGGTTCAGACATGAATAAAATTTTGTTTGATGCATGTATGATATGAACACACACCACACACCCTAATGTAGCAAACTTTGGGATGTTACAAATCTACCCCCCTTACAAGAATCTCGTCCCGAGATTCCCGAAGGAGAAGAAAGAAGGAACACCGGTTTTGAACGATCTTCTCGAACCTTACGGTTCACTTATCGAAGAGGTTGATCCGTAGCACTTGCGAAGATCTCCAGCGGCTACACCTTAGATGAGAGGGGAAACTCTTAAGATTTGATCTTCACGAAGATCGAGTATCCCATGGGTAACTCATGACAGGATGTTCATGAAGAACTTTTGAGTTATCAGGCATGAAACACATCAAGATAACGGAGGGAATAGAAGATGGTTTCAAGTTTATGGACGATGGTTCTTGAAAGGATTTGGAATATGATCTTTGCACAAGACTTTAAATCCTTTTGGAAAAGAAAGGTTGGACAACTTATGATATCGAGGTTTCTTCGAAATAGAATACCAAGATGGGAAGGATGGTCTTGGATACCACAATGTAATATCCGTAGACGAGGGAGAACACGAGAAAACACTGTAATCGTGTGTCAGAGGGAAGTTGATACATGATCATGTTCACTCTTCAGAGTGGACACAGAAGATAACGGAACTTCCACTCCGTCAAAACTTTGTCGAAATCTTTGTCAAAGACCGGGATGTTACTTCACAACGGAGGATGAGTAACCAAAGGATGTTGGAGCACCGTAGTTAAAAAGAAATTCTTGGTCATACCATAAGCTGGTTAACCAACGAGGATTGAAACACCAGAAGGAATAGGGAATCTTTTTCCTATTGTGGTTTGGACGTAGCAATACATCTACCACATGGTTAAGATCCCATGGCTGAAGTAACTGACAAATTCACACAATGTGTGAGATGAACAGAACTTCAAGTATAAACAACCTTAAAAGGGGAACTGATAACTGGTGGTTACGAAACACCACGAGTTTTCTCATGATGAACTTGTTTCCACTGAAACAAAGGTTTGGAAGATCAAAGGTTTGGAAGATCAACGAAGAGACATTGGAAGAATCAACTTCCAAGTTCTCCTGGAGGTTCTAGATACAGACAACAGGCTCACGGCAAGCCTTCTATAGGTCATCAAGTGAAAATAGAACTCCGGTTTGGAAGAACAGAAAGGGGGAAACTTGTTAGAATGAGCCACACCAGAATTCTTATGGGGAGTGGCTGTGCTTACGGATTCAAAGAGATATGACATTAGGCCTTCCGGCTAATTGCGTCAACCACAAAATCAACCATGCTGGATTTTTTAAAAGACCTAGTTCAATACTCTTGAGGAAACACCAACCATCGTTGCTGCTTGAGATTCAGCTCTGGTTAGCGGGTTGATAACTTAAACTCGGTATATTTGATCAAAGAGATTGCACCGGTTATCAACGAGATACATTTAGTGGATTCTCAAGATATGGACTATGATGCCAAGCTCAAGAAGATGAGCAAGATTGCAGAACTCATGTATTAGCAACTTGCGAAAGACGGTTGCATCTACATGGTTTAGTTGCAACAAAACACATCGGAGTCCTTGTGACAAAGATGATAACAAAGATAACGAAGGTCTTAGACTTCTTCTCTTTCACGAATAATCAGTCAGTGGCTTAGTGGAATACAAACTTCCTTAAGTGGTTGGAGGTAAAAACCAACCATCTCAAGAATACTCCACACATGCACGACCGACTAGGGATTATTCCCGAAGGAACAAGAAAACTCTACTCGGATCCACGGCAACAACTTTCACCAGGAGCACATGGACCGGGGTAAGTTACTTCGAACATCCAGAACACAACTTCGTGATGACACAAAGATGGTTCTCGAAAGTTTCCAACATTAATGCCATTGTTCAAAATGAACCTCTTGTAACTTGGAGAAAATAGGAATGTCATCGATGGGCTCGACAACACGCTTATCAAATCACTCCAAGAAGAGGGGTTTCATATGATATATGAACAAGGCAGAACATTGGTCAGACCAAAAGACATGAGGTGTACTCGGGCCAAACACCATGAGTGAAAACACCATCAGGATAGTCCTTGAATCTGGACTTGATCTGACGATAGCCCAAATCAAATCAAGGTAGAATGACAGCATGTCCATTAAAGAGATACTATCATACTTCAACACGAGGAAAACTAGATATCCCTTATCAAAGGAACAAGTTAGGATGAGCTTTTGTCTTTCAACTCTCCAAGTTAGTGTTTTAAGCTCCACCAACTAGTCCGGGATATCCAGCAAAGTTCCTTGGAGAAAGGAGTAATTCAAATTACCCCTTATTTAGACATTACGGTCAGGTAAAACCTGGTGATACTTCTAGAAAGACAACCAGCATATCACAACTCACCGGTATGTCTTAAAAATCGAAAGGGGGCATGCTTTTCAAAGCAACCGATATGATTTTGAGAGCTTCGGCATAAACCTAACTCTCTGATCGAGAAGGTGCATCAGGATGAACGAACTTGTTAACACAGTCAACCTTAAGTTGAGACCGGGTAACCAATAGTGCTAAGAAGGATACAGATGTTTCTTAGATTTTTCAAAGCAATCAGAATTGCTATGAATAACTGATACACATGTCGAAGAACAGACCCATCATTATCAAGCATTCAAGCTTGGGGGAAGGGGGATTGAAGATGTGTGAGAGCATCACTTCATCATTAAGGCCATAAAACTCAACACGACCTCTTGATATAAAGGAGTGTGATACTCGAAGGTAGAACAGAACAGAAACTAATAAAACTTCTTTATTCTGTGAATTACAAAACTTTGACCTGGTCCTTGAGATGAACGAGGTTCTGGAGTTTGTTTCTCCTGACATCCCAAGGTGGAATGTTTTGACGGAAAACAGGAGCAAATGCATTGGAAATATCCAACACACATATGTAACTTGGTTTCCAAAACAACGGATGGAGTTCGGAAAGCAACTAAAGAGTAGGAACGTGCTCTGGAAAATCCTGAGATCACGTTGAATGCACGGGGTAATGCTCATGTGTAGAACCCATGCAAAAACGAGAGGTGTAACAGAGTCAAGAACAAGGATATGGAATCATAAAGAACACTCTTGTTGTGATCCCTTTTTGGTTCCAAAGGAAAGCCTACGGCTATGAGAGTTGGAATTTCCTAACCATCCTGAGTAAAACAGATTCCTCAGGATTCAACGAAACAGAACTTGGGTTAAAGATCAGCATCCTGTACTGATAGAGTGAGCATCACATGGTTGTAAAACCACACAATTCAACCCACGGCAATTCAGCACATTCCGGGACCTTCGGTTCAAGTCCAAGGTTAGAAACCAAGAGAAAGGAGTAACTACTCTCTTAGTGCCTTAAAGGACACTATGAATAGTAATCACGAAGTATCTTTCAAAAAACAACATAGCTCCGAAAGAATTTGAGCAGGGGGTAGCAGATACATTCGAGATGGAAAGCAGATCTCGAGGTTCAGGATTTAGAACTTGGAAACATGTAGGAATATGGAATCCGGACAACTCTGAGGGATTAGAATGGAAAGGAAATCTCCCAGATTAAGAGATAACGGAATATGGAACACACACGACTCTAGAAACTCATAACTAGGTCAACTTGGGTAAAAGACGTCCTTGCCAGAGAAGGCACTTAGGTTTTGAATGACTAGAAGGGATAGCAAAACCTTTTCAAATCAAAACAGGTAAGGTGACCCAGAATTAGAGCAATACCAGGTAAGGAGTAAAAAGAATCCTAAGAAGGTTTTCACAACTCATTTGAGGTTTCAAAGTAGTTTTCCCAAACACTAGACTCGACATCGACCAAGCAGTAAGGTTTTCCTACAGGCAGTCCTGCTCTGATACCAAGACTTGTCACGACCCCGGACCCAGAGATATACATACTGTTATGTGCTCCTAGCCATGGACTCACAAGGGCTTCAGGGTTACCAGCCCCGGCCGCAACAAACAACGGCAGGCGGACTGGATTCGTCGGCACGTAGTCCGGATCCCCAGTCTACTACTCCTTGTATCCATGCTAGTCATAACCAACTATGCATATCAAAGCGTCCACGAATCGAATGAAACTGAAAGAAACGGGACCAAAGCTATACAGAGATGCTATGTGTCCAGAAAGTGCAACAACAATCGAGGGTTACTGGGGTTACCTCGCCCCAGGCCGATCACATCGACAGGCGGGCTCGGACATGGATCATCGGCTCCACAACCCCTCGACTGCGACAACTATGCAGGCATAGCCAAAACTGTATAACAATGAGCTCGAAAGCAACAACCGATCAAAGCAACACTCTAGACAAAGAAACTTTATTAAACAGGTGATACTAGAGTATAGCTTACAAGCAGAGGTCACACGACCCAACATTACATCAGACAACGGAAGGCAAATTATGTTGCTAAACAACAAGAACCAAAAAGGCCTAAGAGGCCGCAACATAAGGCGACATCCCAGCCCATAGATTCCAGGCTGCTACCTGGGAACCCCGAACTACTCGCCGATGTCCACATTGAATCACCACCGATGTGAGATCTTCTCCTGAACCAAAATTAAGCAAACCTGAGTACGGGAGGTACTCAACAAGGCTTAGTTAACCTATTATATATCTGCTAACTTCAGAAAGGTTTTATGAAGGTTATTTGCGTAAAGCCATCTTTGTTTTCCAAAGTGAGGGAGGAATAGCACGTCTCATAGGATATTTTGAAAACAGATGAGAAATCTACTCAACTACTGAAATCATCATCTTTTTGTATTCCACCAAGTCATTTCAGCACTTCGTGCTTAAAAGATCACCTCCTCCAGTTGTTCCACACTATCTCAAGCTACAAGGTAACCCCTCTCGGCATCTCCGAGGAGGCATCCTTCAATCGTTATCAGCAAGTTTTAGTCATTCCGTTCAAGTTATCTATGATCACAGAATCCGTCACCAAGTCGTCTTTAACCGCAGACACGGCTTTTCGAAAAGATTTAACCCTGCAGGGGTGTACAACTTTACCCACACATACCAACCGACTCTTAGTGCCACATGATTAGCACTAGCCCGGGAAGTGCCGGCAGAGGGTAGTCGATTCCCAGCCTTTACCTTGTCGAACCATATCCATGAGTCAACCCAAACAGGGCCACCCCGTCAACAGGGAGTTGGCCACCTCCTGACGGCACCTGTTCTGTGAGTCGGGAACAAGATCCGTGTACGTCCATCACTTGTCCCGGTCACGACCTAGTTTTCTCCAAAACATTTTCCGACACACACGCAGATGGAAAGCTCAAACTACGTGGCTCATGGATAAGGTTAAACAAGTTAGTCAGTCGGGCGGGGTTCATCGGCCCACGTGTGGCTGTACGCTCAGTCTTGGCTCGAAGGCGAGAACTCGCTCCTAGGGGCATGAACAGGACAAAACGCCACAACCCATTGTGGCCTCACATCCATGCCGTGATTAGTCAAGTTATCAAAGGTAATTCAAACCATAAACACCTGACATAGAAGATTCACGCATGGACCAGAATCATCAACTGGGCATGGCTAAGCAAGACTCACAAGGTTTAGCAGAGCGCGCACAAACAAACCTATAGCTGCTAGGTGAAGTGGATCAGGATATCTAGGTTATGCAGTATATAGGAGAACTCTATCTACTGACATCAAATAGTTTGGAACCGAATGCAAAGTACGAGATTCAAATCACTTTGAAATCATATATGAGCAGATAAGAGGTTATGCTTGCCTTGGTTCAAAAAAACCAGATAAAGACTTCCGGAATAAGTGCTTGACTTGTCGGTTAGGATCAAGTATTCGTCATTGGATTGCTGGCCTTCTCTTCGGAGTCACGTTCTATCGAGAGAGAAATAACACCGGAAGAGAAATAACAATCAACACATGGCATCGATGCAATGCGCAATATGTATGCATGAGCAAATTAATGCACTGAAATAAAGCCCTAGACAGGTTCAATGGGTTGCTAGGGTTCGTATGTCAGTTATGAGGTTTTACTGGAATTAGTCCGAAATAGGCCCCGAAGGGCAATTCGGGTGATTCTGAAGGTGAGTACAATTTTAGTTGCTCAAATGGGTTTGAAAACACCATAACTAGATTCCAGTTATCATTTTGAGCAATTTGGTATATAACTTATGACCTCCCTCCGAGATAGATAATATCTTTGTCTACCCGGTTTCTCCAAGTACAACTCGGACAACCCGGAGAAGACTGATTTCTTCACTTGGCTCCTTGATCTTCTTACCGAGATAGATCCATCTCGGTAACCTTCCTACTCGGTAATCACCCATCTCGGATAAGGGCATGTCGGTAAACATTATCTCGGTAAACAGTACCACAGACACCATTTCTTACCAACCTTGCCCCTCCTTAGGGGTAGCCCCCCGACATTAGTCCCCGGAGCTGGTATGGGCCAGCGAACTTGGATGTTGGGTCATGCCAGTTTAAACCAACAATCTGCAGAATACCCGACCGAGATGCACCCATCTCGGTCAATTTCCATCTCGAACTCGGATTCAATACACAACTTCCATTATCGATTTACCACCAAGATCCGAGATGTTTGTGATGTATTGGATTTTTTTTCCGAGATCCCAACACTTAGGCGTTTTTCCACCAGTTTTGTCGCGCGAGGCAGAGACGCCTCGTTATCTTCGCGTAGAAGGCGCGCCACATGGCGCAGAACCGTTGCCCACATCGCCTCGATTCCAGCACGGCACAACGCACGCCCCACGCCCCTTCCTGTGCCTTGGGCCCACGCGTCGTCGCGTCTGTTCGCAGTGGACTTGTGGTGACCCAGCACACCACTGCATGTAGTGCGCAAGTCGGTGACATAATACTCACAGAAGGACTTATCCGTGAATATTACATCTCTCAGAGTCGTACAACAGAAACACAGAGGGTCAAGCAAAACTATAGGATACAAACTTCATTACAAAATCTTGAGAATCTCTTTGATGTATCAAGAAGATCTCCTGCAAATAAAACATCAGAAGAAGCGATTCGAAGCTCCAAGCTGGAGAAGAACTCAAGCTCAGAACTAAATCCACTACAGGTGATGCCAGCCCTAATATATGGCTTGATACAACTAAGTCCAAGAATGGACTCCACCTACACCTTGATAGCTTCTCCTCCACCAGCGTTGTTGATTATGATGCTTTACCTACTAATTAATAGATGCCTCCATCTGGCTTCATGAGGTAGCGATGGCTTCACGATGACGACTTCCCTCAGGCTTCAACTCTAAGCAGGGGGTCAAACGGGAACGAATGAGTAACGAGCGTTACTCAGCAAGTTCATGATACATAGTGGGTAGCTTGATGCACTAACTACAGCTTTAGACTCAAAAGAGTCATAAGCTAATGCAAGATTTTGTAAAACTTTCTTCAAGAGGTTGCTTTTAATTTCTGAAAACTATGCCCGCCAGATCTTCACAGGACTAGAACTTCATGGAGTTGCCTTTCCTGCGGCGGTCGCAGCTCCTTCCCGGAATAGCGGGTAACATGCCACATCCTTTTACACTCTGCAGAGGTGCGTTACTTTACCCATGGACGACCAAGACCATGTTGCACAACCAGGTGTACATTCCTGTCCACTCCCACTCAGGTGTGGGGCCCGGTTGTTGGTCCAAGCCAAACCGTGCTTCTCCGCACAACGCATGCCCACCCATTTCTTCCAGCAAGTTGAATGCCTGATTCTACCCCTCACGATGGAGGTCTACGCGCCCCTGGCAGACACTCATAGACCCCAGAGTCCGTGGGACGTAAGGGCTCCCACCCATGTGCATGTAGTCTCGCAAGACCTACATCGTACGTCTCTGGCAGTCCGTTGACATGCGAACGAGAAAAGATCACATCTGACTTACTTCCCCCATAGAAGACCCATGGTTAACGCGAATTTACGGTGCAAGAATCCTGACGGCAGTTGTGATTAATCCTAGGTAAATGTAACCTTCCTTTGACCTATTCATCTTACCATGGTCCCATCCGCCCACCAAACAGAACACTACCACTCGGGTAGTCATTCAAGTAGTCATATTATTATAAAAATAGGATCATGTATTCTTTTGAGATTAGGTGGTAATACGATAGAGTTTTTGCAATTAGTTTGTTATGAAGTGCTGCAAAGGATATGAGCAAGTGATGAACTTGCCTGATTGAAATAACCATAATAATCAATGTCTACGGTTCAAGGGCCGCGTAGAAAATCCCGCCATCTGAAAGATCGCAAAGTAGTCCCGGTAAGGACTACAGAATACACTGTCAAGATGATACATGTATATTAATGAGATGCATCGTGAAATACCCTACAAAATACCCCAGCTTACAAGTGTAAGCTACGTTTCATACGATACCTTAATCACACAGGTTTGAGGTGAAATGTTTCATCACCTGTGGTGATGTGGTTATTAATTATTTTAGATTTACATGTGTTTCGCTTTTACTTAACAAATACTTGTTATCATGTTTATATAGTGGTGTTTATTACTTGGTTAGATAACAAGACAACAACACATGGAAAATAACTATTGAAAAGATAATAGACATAATTTATTTTATGTTCAAAAGTGTAGAGCTAATGACATCAAGTTTATTTGAAAATGAGGAACTAGTACAACTAACTCTATCATCACATAACTAGCTAATTACTTGTGATGATAGGTTTATTAGGTGTAAAAACATTAGGGTCTTATTAATAATGAAAATTACTGTTGTGGTAATTATTTTCTGGTTATGATAGAACACTATAGAATTTCATTATACTTTTTTAAAACAAGTTTATAAGTTAAACAAAATGTTTAATGTTTGTCATATTTGAGTTGGAAATGTTTTTCTCTTTAATTTGATATATCATTTGAAGTTTTCCGAAAAGATTTGAATAAGATATTAATTTATTACTTTTAAATTAATTAAATGGTTAGGCAAAATATTGTACACATGAAAACTTGGTCAAATGACTTTGAAAACATCATAGATGAGTTGCATTTGTCATTTAAAGCATTTTGGTATATAACTTGTATTTTTCTGATTTTATGAATTATTTATTATTTTTCTCAATTTTTAAATGAATTAACTTAAATTCAAAATATTTAATTTTTAAACCTTATCAAATATTTTTGAAAAGTTCATAAACACATAGATTATAATTTTCTAATTAATCTGGTATATTAATTTTATTTTTCTGATTTATAGAGCTTAAGTTTTTGATTTAATAGGATTAAGGTTTATTCTGTTTTAAATTGACAGGTGGGGCCCACCTGTCATATCCATTTTTAAATCAAAAATAAAAAGAAAAATAAAAGAAATTTCTTCATGACTTCATGATGGCATCATTGTGATGTCAGCACAGAGGGGAATCCTCCATCACGGATGCAATCCGAGGATCTAGTGCAAATTGGCGATTCTCGTTTGTTCCACTCGCTAGAGGTGATCAGGGCGAGCGTGTAGGTGGCCGCGATGTGACCAAATGGTCACCGGCGGCTTGCCGGCGTCCATGGGCGCGACGGCGACGTACGGACTTCGGTGATTCGACCGATTTTTTGGTCGATTTTTGAAAGAAAAAGCACCCATTGGTGCAGCAGCATACCAGGAGTTGGTTGGTGTAGGCAAATTGGCATGGGAAGCTCCACAGCGATGGCGCGCTTCCATGGCGGCTGGATACAGTGAAGAAAAGGATCGGGCGAATTCTTTGGTTCTAGCACTTCCCGGCTTGCGAGATTCCTCAGGGAGATAGATGAGATGATGATGAATCTCCCGGTGGCCTTGAATGCTTCAGAGATGGTTGGAGTGGGCGACGGTGACCGGCGGCCCGACGAACTAGGGTTTCGGTTTGCGTGAAGTAGAGAGCAGGAGAGAGAGAGCAGGCGAGGGAGTGAGCGAGAGAGCTCAATGCGGACGTCACCCGCGACCTTATACTCGCAAAACGGCGGCGACATGAGGTGGCAATCAGGGATGCCAGTGGTGGCACGCCTCTGGCCTTCTGGCCGGAGGTTGAAGAAAGAAATAAAATGCCACATTGCAATAACCCCCTGAAGTTTCTATTATTTACCACTAGGTCCTTCTGTTATTAAAAACTGAAAAGGAAAGCTTGTTTTCTAGGCTTTTTTGTGAACTTAAAAATTATTAAAAATCATATTTGAATTCCTTATCAAATTTCACATCTCACCATGTTTTGTTTTGGTGAATTTGAAGAATACTAGTATTTTTTATTTAGGGTGCTAGATTAAGTGATTTTGTAGTTTTCACTACATTTCATTTATTTAATGGCTTTAAAATTATGCTTAGGCATGTTTAATAAAAGTACACACTCCAATCATGTGGATACCAAGGTGGTGTATCATAATTGGACAAATTTGGATACAATCCCTTTTGGAAAATAGTTTGGTAACACTACTGAGGAGTGTTTTTATCTATTATGAAAAATTCACCAATTATGAAATATCACTCCAAGTCATAACAGATGATTTTTAATTGGTGAAGGGACTTGTTTTCTTTTAGGTGGCTTTGTTATTTTCATAACTAAGGTTCTTATCAAGTCTTGTGGACATTTCTTTATATTGGGGTGCAAGCCATATTTGTTATTTTATGCATTTAATCATGAGGAAAACAAGAGTGGCTTTGGAATCTTATTTGCTTGTTTTCCTCATAGGTTCCAATATGGATATTATCCCATGTTTGTTTAAGAACATGTAATCATTTACATGGTTATCTACAGATGAATCTTTGTTGTTATATGTAAGTCTTGTGTATGAAAAAGGATGCAAAACCCTTGTTGTTATTTCTTACTGAATACTTGTTTCCATTTAAAAGATTTACTATGTGTTCCTCATCTCTGTTGAGCTTGATAAGGCATAGAGGTTATGGATTAAAATTAATTAATGCTTTACTGAATAAACTCTTCCTGAGACAGTGTTGCTCATTGTTGACTTTTGTTGCTTGATGTTCTTCTCTCTAGTTGCCACTAGTCTTCTGTATTCACCTTGTGTCATTTGCAATTAATATCATCTCTTGGATTCCACCTTCAACTATCTTCCCCTGGAGGCGAAAACAACCAGTGTTTCCAAGCAAAGATTTTACTTAGATGATTATAAAAATATGGGAGTTTGTTTTATGACATCAATTAGACTTAAGCATATAAGAAGAATCTTTTGACAGGTTTGCAAGGCGTGTCCCCAAATTACTCTTCATATCCTGGTGGCATAGATGTACTAGGTTATTCAACCTTCTGTTTATTTGTGTATGACACTCAATTGTTTGAGTATACAAAAGTGATCTGTTAACATGGTCTAGAAACTTGTTACCAAACTACTTCTATATAACACTAACATTGGAGTATCACACAATTTCAAGAGGGTTAATAAGATCAGATCAAGATATAAGAGTTTCCAAGTACTCTTATAGCAGCTTAGAGTAGCACTTCTAGCACACTCTTAATAATCTTCTTGAAGATCTTCTGGTGGTGGTTCCTCTTTTCTTGTGGGTGCTTCTCTTGTAGAATGACTTAGAGAAGATTGGAAACAAGATAGAATGGTCTAGACAACATAACAAGATCTAGATTAAGAGTTAGTTCATGCTTTTCTTATCCTTCCATATACTTCTCATTTTATTTCCCACAAGATATTTACTTATTTCTTATATGATTGGTTTTACCTTAGTTATCAACTTAATTCCTCTAATAGAGATTATATCTTATTCTTATTCATTTCTTGTATCCAGAGATTCTTTAGTTGTTGAATGTTGATTTGAATAGAAGTGTGGAATGCTTATGAAATGATGACTTAATAGTAAGTTGATCAAATGGTTCACTGATGTGTTGAGCTTTCCTATACTCACTTGTATAAGATGATTGAGACAATGAACATGTAAAGCTTATTGGGTTTTAATAACTTATGTCATAGTTGTTATTTGTTTTCTCTAGTGTCATGATTTTACTTTATATTCTTCTCTTAGTTACTTTGTCATCCATAATTCAGATATAGGGGTTTGGGATTATTATATGTAATGATCAAGGTTTAACAGTAGTTTAAGAAGATTTATTTCTTCTTTAAGATACTTCTTTTATAGTTGATGAGATATGTACATATTCGATAAATGTGTTAATACAATTATTATATCATTTCCCATTGGTGGGTTTTGAGTTAAAACTTGTGGGTATCGTTTGTGTTCTATTAAACCTTTGTTATTTGATTGTGAAGGTGCACTAAATAATTATGAGATAATTTATAAAGGTGTGGTGTGAATGGTTGATAACTTAGAGAGTTGTTGTTTTATAGGTGATAACATCTCTATTGATGAGATGGTTAAGTTGTGTATTACTTATTTCTGAAAGTATGATTATCAATTATGAGATCTGGATACTCACCCCTCTTTGAGTTCTAGATACCTAGTGAATTATCCCAAGTCACTTATATACTTGTGGTTAAGGTTGTTGAGAGTTTGTGTTGGTCAAAACCAATTTATGGTTTGTGTAACCAGATGATTTGGTTTCCTAAGATACTTGTTATAAAGATCATTCCAAATGTACTCTTGACTAGATGAACTAGAGCTGTTTGATCATGTCAAGTGACACTTTGGTCACTTTGATTCGTTTAAACTTTCGCGCCAAAATTTCTCGTACTTTTAGATGCATGCTTTGCAAATACACATATTAAATTTAGATCCTTATAACTTCCCAAAGACTGGGATGTTACAGTATCTCCCCCCTTAACAAGAACTTTGTCCCGAAGTTCAACCTCTCTCACGTAGGAATAGGTAGAGAGAACTTCTGTAGACCGTTGAGTCTTCGCAACTGTTTTCTTGTGTTGACTTTGACATGTGTAGCCTCTTGTCTTGATTGGTTATCTTCCACTGTCTTGCACTATGATCTAATACTTTGCCAGTTGTTATGACAACTCTATTTTGTTACAATACCTTCCTAATGGTCTCACGAAGAACACGTGGTACTTCCACCACATAGTGGATAGCAAGTTTCGTTCTCCGATGAATAGGTACGGTTTCCTATCTATCACAACTTTCTGAAGAACATTTGGTATATCCATCGGGTGATGAATAACCAATAAGATTCTCTTGGTACCCTGGATATTGTCTATGTTTAGGACTCCATTTGGTTCAATCTAATGGTCTTAAGAGGACATGTTCAAAGAAACTTTTACAACGTAGTGTACACTAACTGAGACTCAATTATTAGTGAAAATAGCTTCGAGTTTCCTCGAGTTTTAACTCTTTCCTATAGGTGACTATAACCTATACCACTGGTTAGTTCCTATGGTCCTTCCATATCTTTGGGTATTGACTTCTAGAGGGTGACTCTATAAGTTAGCTTATCGAACTTCTACATATCTGTTTCTAGGATATAACTACACATGTTATCATCTTGGCATCACTTCTAGTTGCTCACCATGTGTTGATGAAGTATCTCACCAACTCCAAACAAGATGTGAACGTGGTCCATTACCATCAGTGGCTTCATTGATTTCTGCCTTCTTGACTTCCTGGTCTTCCAGAGCTTTGGTGGTTGTATCAATCTGCTGATAACTCAGACCGCTCTCATACTAATCCTATACCCTCTAGACCAGTAACATCAAGATAGAACTCAGTGTTTGCACATGCATTTGCACATAGAGCTCAATCTTCATGTACAGATCTAGTCAATCAAAGATCCAAATAAAATCCAATAAATCCCAAATGCGGTTATCACACATGCATTAAAAGCCTGTGGAATAGAAGTACTTAGAGTAAAACATCTCAAGTACCAAGGCTCTTAAATTCTATACACTACAAGTAGGTATATATTACCTTGTAATTCTATTCTACATAACCACTCTTTGCCTATGTAATGCCTTACTGCAATAGAATAAACCAAGACAAAATGATCCTAGAGTAGTTGTTATCTAAGTTGGTTCCATATAGGACTATGTACCCTATAAATTAAATTACTTCATCTTGATTATGATAAGCTTCTCATGGTATCTGTTGACCCTTCATGGTGTTGATCACATCGTAGGAGTAGTAATTTAGCTTCCATCAATGTCTGTGCCTTCTCCTAATTCTATACTATACTACAATGATTCATCTCTATACTTGATAACTAAGGATATGGTATATACCCCGTAGTTACCATGGCTTAATGACAGTTCAGGATTCTCAAACATTCCTTATTGTTAACTCCTATACTTACTCTATACCATGTTCTACTCCATCCTATACATTCATAGAATGGGGTAATCATCACTATGACTTAATCATCTGTGACTATGTCACAACTCTTCTTCTCGATAAAACTGATACATTCTAAACTTCTAACTATTCATACCTAGGTATAAAGAAAATAGATAAGTATATTTACTCAAGTTGAGTAAGAACATTCTATACAAGTATGATCGTATAATTCTTCAGTGGATGATCATCATAGTTGTAGGAAATGTGGTTTAGATAAAATGGCTTCCTATAGTCTTTACCAACCTACAGATCTCCTAAAAGGTTTTAAACCTAAGGTCGCTTCGCTCTGATACCATCTGTGGTGACCCAGCACACCATTTCATGTGTAGTGCGCAAGTCGGTGACATAATACTCACAGAAGGACTTATCCATGAATATTACATCTCTCAGAGTGGTACAACAGAAACACAGCGGGTCCAAGCAAAACTATAGGATACAAACTTCATTAAAAAAATCTTGAGAATCTCTTTGATGTATCAAGAAGATCTCCTGCAAATGAAACATCAGAAGAAGCGATTCGAAGCTCCAAGCTAGAGAAGAACTCAAGCTCAGAACAAAATCCACTACGGCTGATGCCAGCCCTAATCTATGGCTTGATACAACTAAGTCCAAGAATGGACTCCACCTACACCTTGATAACTACTCCTCCACCAGCGTTGTTGATGATGATGCTTTACCTACTAAGTAATAGATGACTCCATCTGGCTTCATGAGGTAGCGATGGCTTCACGACGACGACTTCCATCAGGCTTCAACTCTAAGCAAGGGGTCAAACAGGAACGAATGAGTAACGAGCGTTACTCAGCAAATTCATGATACATAGTGGGTAGCTTGATGCACTAACTACAGCTTTAGACTCAAAAGAGTCATAAGATAATGCAAGGTTTTGTAAAACTTTCTTCAAGAGGTTGCTTTTAATTTCTGAAAACTATGCCCGCCAGATCTTCACAGGACTATAGCTTCATGGAGTTTCCTTTCCTGCGGCGTTTGCAGCTCCTTCCCGGAATAGGGGGTAACATGCCACATCCTTTTACACTCTGCAGAGGTGCGTTACTTTACCCATGGACGACCAAGACCATGTTGCACAACCAGGTGTACATTCCTGTCCACTCCCACTCAGGTGCGGCGCCCGGTTGTTGGTCCAAGCCAAACCGTGCTCTCCGCACAACGCATGCCCACCCATTTCTTCCAGCAGGTTGAACGCCTGATTCCACCCCTCACGATGGAGATCTATGCGCCCCTGGCAGACACTCATAGACCCCAGAGTCCGTGGGACGTAAGGGCTCTCATCCATGTGCATGTAGTCTCGCAAGACCTACAACGTACTTCTCTGGCAGTCTGTTGACATGCGAACGAGAAAAGATCACAGCTGACTTACTTCCCCCATAGAAGACCCATGGTTAACGCGAATTTACGGCGCAAGAATCCTGACGGCAGTTATTATTAATCCTAGGTAATACTTTCCGAAGCAGATGGAACCTTCCTTTGACCTATTCATCTTACCATGGTCCCATCCGCCCACCAAACAGAACACTACCACTCGGGTAGTCATTCAAGTAGTCATATTATTATAAAAATAGGATCATGCATTGTTTTGAGATTAGGTGGTAATACGATAGAGTTTTTGCAATTAGTTTGTTATGAAGTACTGCAAAGGATATGAGCAAGTGATGAATTTGCCTGATTGAAATAACCATAATAATCAATGTCTTCGGTTCAAGGGCCGCGTAGAGAATCCCGCCATCTGAAAGATCGCAAAGTATTCCTGGTAAGGACTACAGAAAACACTGGCAAGATGATACATGCATAATAATGAGATGCATCGTGAAATACCCTAGAAAATACCCCAGCTTACAAGTGTAAGCTACGTTTGATACGATATCTTAATCACACACGTTTGATGTGAAATGTTTCATCACCTGTGGTGATGTGGTTATTACTTATTTTAGATTTACATGTGTTTCACTTTTACTTAAAAAACACTTGTTATCATGTTTAGATAGAGGTGTTTATTACTTGGTTAGATAACAAGACAACAACACATGGAAAATAACTATTGAAAAGATAACAGACATAATTTATTTTATGTTCAAAAGTGTAGAGCTAATGACATCAAGTTTATTGGAAAATGAGGAACTAGTACAACTAACTCTATCATCACATAACTAGCTAATTACTTGTGATGATAGGTTTATCAGGTGCGAAAACATTAGGGTCTTATTAATAATGAAAATTATTGTTGTGGTAATTATTTTCTGGTTATGATAGAACACTATAGAATTTCAATATACTTTTTAGAAACAAGTTTATAAGTTAAAAAAAATGTTTAATGTTTGTCATATTTGAGTTAGAAATGTTTTTCTCTTTAATTTGATATATCATTTGAAGTTTTGTGAAAATATTTGAATAAGATGTTAATTTATTACTTTTAAATTAATTAAATGGTTAGGCAAAATATTGTACACATGAAAACTTGGTCAAATGACTTTGGAAACATCATATATTAGTTTCATTTGTCATTTGGAGCATTTTGGTATATAACTTGTATTTTTCTGATTTTATGAATTATTTGTTATTTTTCTCAATTTTTAAATGAATTAATTTAAATTCAAAATATTTAATTTTTAAACTTTATCAAATATTTTTGAAAATTTCATAAACACATAGATTATAGTTTTCTAATTAATGTGTTATATTACATTTATTTTCTGATTTATAGAACTTAAGTTTTTGATTTAATAGGATTAAGGTTTATTGTGTTTTAAATTGACAGGTGGAACCCACCTGTCATATCCATTTTTAAATCAAAAATAAAAAGAAAAAGAAAAGGAATTTCTTCATGACGTCATGATGGCATCATTGTGATGTCAGCACAGAGGGGAATCCTCCATCACGGATGCAATCCGGGGATCTAGTGCAAATTGGCGATTCTCGTTTGTTCCAGTGGCTAGAGGTGATCAAGGCGAGTGTGTAGGTGGCCGCGATGTGACCAAATGGTCACCGACGGCTTGCTGGCCTCCATGGGCGCGACGGCGACGTACGGACTCCGGTGATTCGACCGATTTCGTGGTCGATTTTTGAAAGAAAAAGCACCCAAAGGTGCAGCAGCATACCAGGAGTTGGTTGGTGTAGACGAATTGGCACGGGAAGCTCCACAGCGACGGCGCGCTTCCGCGGCGGCCGGAGACAGTGAAGAAAAGGATCTGCCGAATTCTTCGGTTCTAGCACTTCCCGGCTTGCGAGATTCCTCAGGGAGATATATGAAATGATGACGCATCTCCCGGTGGCCTTGAATGCTTCAAAGATGGTCGGAGTGGGCGATGGTGACCGGCGGCCCGACGAACTAGGGTTTTGGTTTGCGCGAAGCAGAGAGCAGGAGAGAGAGCAGGCGAGGGAGTGAGCGAGAGAGCTCGATGCGGATGTCTCCCCGCAACCTTATACTCGCAAAACGACAGCGTCATGAGATGGCAATCGGGGATGGCAGCGGTGGCACGCCTCTGGCCTTCTGGCCGGAGGTTGAAGATAGAAATAATATGCCACATTGCAATAACCCCCTGAAGTTTCTATTAGTTACCACTAGGTCCTTCTGTTACTAAAAACTGAAAAGGTAAGCTTGTTTTCTGGGCTTTTTTGTGAACTTAAAAATTATTAAAAATCATATTTGAATTCCTTATCAAATTTCACATCTCACCATGTTTTGTTTTGGTGAATTTGAGGAATATTAGTATTTTTATTTAGGGTGCTAGATTAAGTGATTTTGTGGTTTTCACTACATTTCATTTATTTAATGGCTTTAAAATTATGCTTAGGCATGTTTAATAAAAGTACACACTCCAATCATGTGGATACCAAGGTGGTGTATCATAATTGGACAAATTTGGATATAATCCCTTTTTGGAAAATAGTTTGGTAACACTACTGAGTAGTGTTTTTATCTATTATATGGAAATTTCACCAATTATGAAATATCACTCCAAGTCATACCAGATATTTTTTAATTGGTGAAGGGACTTGTTTTCTTTTAGTTGGCTTTGTTATTTTCATAACTAAGGTTCTTATCAAGTCTGGTGGACATTTCTTTATATTGGGGTGCAAGCCATATTTGTTATTGTATGCACTTAATCATGTGGAAAACAAGAGTGGCTTTGGAATCTTATTTGCTTGTTTTCCACATAGGTTCCAATATGGATATTATCCCATGTTTGTTTAAGAACATGTAATCATTTACATGGTTATCTACAGATGAATCTTTTTTGTTATCTGTTAGTCTTGTGTATGAAAAAGGATCTGGAAAACAAGGTATTAAGCTTGTTTTTATCTACCTCCACATATCAAGATATGTGGATGCAAAACCCTTTTTGTTATTTCTTACTGGATACTTGTTTCCATTTAAGAGATTTACTATGTGTTCCTCATCTCTGTTGAGATTGATAAGGCACAGAGGTTATGGATTCTCTAACATTAACTAATGCTTTACTGAAATTCTTCCTGAGACAGTGTTCCTCCTTGTTGACTTTTGTTGCTTGATGTTCTTCTCTCTAGTTGCCACTAGTCTTCTTTTTTCACCTGGTGTCATTTGCAAGTAATATCATCTCTTGGATTCCACCTTCAACTATCTTCCCCTGGTGGTGAAAACAACCAGTGTTTCCAAGCAAATATTTTACTTAGATGATTATAAAAATATGGCAGTTTGTTTTATGACATCAATTAGCCTTAAGCATATAAGAAGAATCTGTTGACAAGTTTGCAAGGCTTGTCCCCAAATTACTCTTCATATCCATATGGCATAGATGTACTAGGTTATTCAACCTTCTGTTTATTTGTGTATGACACTCAATTGTTTGAGTATACAAAAGTGATCTGTTAACAAGGTCCAGAAACTTGTTACCAAACTACTTATATATAACACTAACATTGGAGTATCACACAATTTCAAGATTGTTAATAAGATCAGATCAAGATATATGAGTTTCCAAGTACTCTTATAGCAGCTTAGAGTAGCACTTCTATCACACTCTAAATAATCTTCTTGAAGATCTTCTGGTGGTGGTTCCTCTTTTCTTGTGGGTGCTTCTCTTGTAGAATGACTTATAGAAGATTGGAAACAAGATAGAATGGTCTCGACAACATAACAAGATCGAGATTAAGAGTTAGTTCATGCTTTTATTATCCTTCCATATACTTCTTATTTTATTTCCCACGAGATATTTACTTATTTATTATATGATTGGTTTTACCTTAGTTATCAACTTAATTCCTCCAACAGAGATTATATATTGTTGTTCTTCATTTCTTGTATCCAAAGAGTCTTTAGTTGTTGAATGTTGATTTGAATAGAAGTGTGGAATGCTTATGAAATGATGACTTAATAGTAAGTTGATCAAATGGTTCACTGATGTGTTGAGCTTTCCTATACTCACTTGTATAAGATTATTGAGACAATGAACATTTAAGCTTATTGGGTTTTAATGACTTATGTCATAGTTGTTATTTGTTTTCTCTCGTGTCATGATTTTACTTTATATTCTTCTCTTAGTTACTTTGTCATCCATAATTCAGATATAGGGGTTTGGGATTATTATATGTAATGATCAAGGTTTAACAGTAGTTTAAGAAGATTTATTTCTTCTTTAAGATACTTCTTTTATAGTTGATGAGATATGTACATATTCAATAAATGTGTTAATACAATTATTATATCATTGCCCATTGGTGGGTTTTGAGTTAAGACTTGTGGGTATCATTTGTGTTCTATTAAACCTTTGTTATTTGATTGTGAAGGTGCACTTAATAGTTATGAGATAATTTATAAAGGTGTGGTGTGAATGGTTGATAACTTAGAGAGTTGTTGTTTTATAGGTGATAACCTCTCTGTTGATGAGATGGTTAAGTTGTGTATTACTTATTTTTGAAAGTATGATTATCAGTTATGAGATTTGGATACTCACCCCTCTTTGAGTTCTAGATACCTAGTGAATTATCCCAAGTCACTTATAGACTCGTGGTTAAGGTTGTTGAGAGTTTGTGCTTGTCAAAACCAATTTATGGTTTGTGTAACCAGATGATTCGGTTTCCTAAGATACATGTTATAAAGATCATTCCAAATGTACTCTTGACTAGATGAACTAGACATATTTCATCATGTTAAGTGAAACTTTGGTCACTTTGATTCGTTTAAACTTTCGCGCCAAAATTTCCCGTACTTTTAGATGCATGCTTTGCAAATACACATATTAAATTTAGATCCTAATAACTTCCCAAACACTGGGATGTTACAGGACTCAAGTGCCCACGTCGTAGAACGTGGGATTTACTGCGCCAGTTAGGCATGGTGAATCCTCTACGTGTGTTTCTCCGGGCGCAGTAAATGCCACAATCCCACTATTGCAGTCACGTTAAATCCGGGCAGTTATTGCGCTCAGGGGCTATAAATACCCATGGCTCCCCCTCTGTCTCACTTTCCTCGCCATTTTCCCCCGTCTCATCTTCTTCTTCCTCGTGCGCGCATGCAGAGCACACCGCTCCACCGTACGCCGTCGAATGCCACGGCGCACGAGGAATCCACCGCACCTCCGCACGTCACAGCTCACTGGAACGCGGCTGCGCTCCAGGACTCCATCGCGCATCACAGATCTTCCCAACTCTGCGCCAGCGCGCTACTCTTCTCCCCGCGTCATTCTCCATCGAGCCTCTCGCCGCGGAAACCAAGCCACGGCTTTTATCTTCTGCGCCGCCGCCGCTCTCCTCCGTCCCCTTCTTCCCGAGCGCTCCCTCTCTCCTGTGATCATCTCGGAGGAGAAGAGATCCACAAGCACCAAGATGGAGCTCGACACCGTGGAGGAAATCGAGCTCGAAGGACCCGCGTCCACACGTGGAGCGTAGGAAGGATCCGAGGTAGACGCCAACTGTGGTGACCCAGCACACCACTACATGTGTAGTGCGCAAGTCGTTGACATAATACTCACAGAAGGACTTATCTGTGAATATTACATCCCTTAGAGTGGTACAACAGAAACATAGAAGGTCCAAGCAAAGCTATAGAATACAAACTTTCATTACAAAATCTTGAGAATCTCTTTGATGAATCAAGAAGATCTCATGCAAATGAAACATCAGAAGAATCAATGCGAAGCTCCAAGCTGGAGAAGAACTCTAGCTCGGAACTAAACCACTACGGCTGATGTCAGCCCTAATCTATGGCTTGTAAGAGCTAAGTCCGTGAATGTTCTCCACCTACACCTTGACAGCATCTCCTCCACCAGCGTTGTTGACGATGATGCTTTACTGACTAAATAAGAGATGACTCCAGCTAGCTTCATGAGGCAGTGATGGCTTCATGATGACGACTTCCATAAGGCTTCAACTCTAAGCAGGGGGTCAAACGGGAACGAATGAGTAACGAGCGTTACTCAGCAAGTTCATGATATACAGTGGGTAGTTTGATGCACTAACTACAGCTTTAGACTCGAAAGAGTCATAAGCTAATGCAAGGTTTTATAAATCTTTCTTCAAGAGGTTGCTTTTAATTTTGAAAACTATGCCCGCCAGACCATCACATGACTAGAACTTCATGGAGTTGCCTTTTTTGTAGCATTCGCAGTTCCTTCCTGGAACAGTGGGTAACATGCCACATCCTTTTACACTCTGCAGAGGTGCGTTACTTTACCCATGGGCGACCAAGACCATGTTGCACAACCAGGCTCGAGATCATGTCCACGCCCACATAGGTGTGGGGCCCGGTTGTTGGTCCAAGCCAAACCATGCTTCTCCGCACAACGCATGCCCACCCATTTCCACCAGCAGGGTGAACCCCTGATTCCACCCCTCATGATGGATACCTAGGCGCCCCTGGCAGACCATCAGAGACCCCAGAGTCCGCGGGAATTAAGGGATCCCACCCATGTGCATGTAGTCTCGCAAGATCTACGGCGTATGTCTCTAGCAGCCTGTTGACATGCGAACGAGAGAAGATCATAGCTGACTTACTCGCCCCATACAAGACCCATGGTTAACGCGGTATTTACGGCGCACCGAGTTCTGACGGAATTTGTGATTAATTCCAAGGTAATACTTTCCCATGCAGATGGAAACTTCCTTTGACCTATTCATCTTACCATGGTCCCATCCACCCACCAAACAAAACACTACCACTCGGGTAGTCATTCAATTAGTCATATTATTATAAAAATAGGATCATGCATTCTTTTGAGAATAGGTGGTAATACGATAGTGTTTTGCAAATAGTTTGTTAAGAAGTATTGCAAAGGATATGAGCAAGTGATGAACTTGCCTGAGATTGAAATAACCATAATAATCCACATCTTCGGGTTCGAGGGTCGCATAGAAAATCCCTACATCTCAAAGATAGCAAAGTATTCCCGGTAAGGGCTACAGAAAACACTCGCAATATGATACATGCATAGTAATGAAATGCATCGCGAAATACCCTGGAAAACACCCCAGCTTACAAGGGTAAGCTATGATCGATACGATACTAAGATCACATTGGTTTTAGGTGATGTATGATTGTTTTATTACTTGTGGTGATGATGTTGATATTTCTTTTAGTCTTATGTGTGTTTCACTTTTATATAGCAAAAACTTTTATCATGTTTAAGTAGAAGTGTTTATTACTTAGTTAGAGAATAAAGCAATATCACATGGAAAACAACTGTTGAAAAGATAACCCACATATTCTTTTATGTTGTTGAAATAAGTGGAGCTAATTAACAAAGAGTTTAAATGAGAATGATGAACTAATACATCTAACTCTATCATCACAATACTTGCTAATTACTTGTGATGATAGGTTTAGTAGGTATGAAAACATGAGGGTTTTATTAGTAAGAAAAATTATGATGCGGTAGTTATTTCTGGTTATAATGGAATATTATAGAATTCCATTATACCTTTAGAAACAAGTTTATAAGTGCAAAAAAAATTGTGTTTGACATCTTTGAGTTGGAAATGCTTTCCTCTTTAATTTGTATATCAGTTTATGCTTTCTGAAAATATTTGAATAAGTTATTAATTTATTCATGAACTAAATGACTAGGCAAAATATTGCACACATGAAAACTTGGTCAAATTAATTTTTAAACATCGTAGATGAGTTGCATTTTTCATTTGAAGCATTTTGGTATATAACTTGTATTTTCTGATTTTATAAATTATTTATTATTTTCCTCAATTTTAAATGATTTAATTTAATTAAGGGAAATTTTAAATTTTAAATTTTATTAAACATTTTTAAAAAGTTGATAATCATTTAGATTATATTTTTCTAAACATTTCCATATTTTATTTGTATTATTGGATTAAAAGTTATTGAATTATTAATTTTAATCATTTTTGTGCCTATTTTAAATTGACACGTGGGACCCACTTGTCATATTTGATTTTTTAATTCAAAAATAAATAAAAAGAAAAGAAAAATCTTTAGAACGTCATGCTGACATCAGCATGATGTTAGCAATGTCCACAGTGAGCAATTTCTTCCACGGTTTGCTCGAATTGGACCGAATTGGCCAGAGAGGATTACACCAATCGACGCACGGGATCGCGGGGAAGCTTATGCTGGTGGCGCCGCCCCTATTGACCACCGGAAGCTCGCCGGCATCCAGTTTCCGTGGCGTCAACGATGGCGTACGACGGCGACTATGAAACCAAGTGCAATCGAGAGGGGAAAATGGTCCTTGAGGACCGGTAGCTCACCCTAATTATCGTGGACGTCTCGGGGAAGTGCGGTGATGTGTTGAGCGCCGGCGGCGTGCAATTCTTCGTGGCGGCCGGAGTTGGGGACGATGTCCAATTCGTCGACTCCCGAGCTTCCCGACTTGTGTGACTTATGGAGGAAGAAGAGGAGGACATGACGCATCTCCCCGTTCCTCCAATTTCTTCAGGGATGGTCGGAGTCGACGGCACGACGGCGGTGACAGAAATCTAGGGTTTCGGCTTGAGGGGATTTTTTTCACAGAGAGAGAGAGTGAACACGACCGAGAGAGAGGGGAAGTGAAGAGGAGCTTGGCCTCTCCTAGTCCTTATCCGCGCTGAAGAGCGGCCGAGAGGAGGTGGCAGCGTCAGCAGCAGCTCGCCCATGTCTCCTCTGCCTTCTGGCAGAGGAAGAAGAAGAAGAATTAAAAGGCCATTTTCAATACCCCCTACAAGTTCAAGAATTCACAGAAAGTTCCTTCTGTCTTAAAAAATGAGAAGAAACATATGTTTTCAGGGCCAAATTGAAAACCGAAAAATTATTAAAAATCACTTTTGAAATCCTTATCAAATTTTGCACCTCACTATGTTTAGTTTTGGTGGAATTGAAGAAGATTTAATTTTAAACTTGGGTGATCACTTTAAGGTTTTTTTTGTTATATTCTCCATTTAAATTTCATATGAATTAAAATCTACTTAGTGTATGCTATGACATGAAAAAAACACCACTAACATGTTATTGAAATAAGGATATGTTTTTCAATGGACAATTGTTAGGTATAAGTCTTTTAGGAAACAAACTGTAAAACTACTTTGTATTGTTTATTTTTTTATGTATCATAGAAAAACAACCAACTATGGAATACCATTCCAAATCCTAACAAATGCTTTGGTTAGAAATTGAACTTGTTTTCTTTTATAATACTATGTTATTTTCATAGTTAAAACTCTTATCAATTTTGGTTGACATTTTACTGAGGTGTGTGTACTCCATGTTTTCTATTTTCAGTACATGATCAAGTGGAAATCATGAGTTGCTTTGGACCCTCATTTGTTTGTTTTCCACATAGGTTCCATTATGGATTTTATCCAATGTTTATTTTGGAAACATGTGATCATTTGCATTGTTATGTGTAGATGGATCTTTGTTGTTATCTGTTAGTCTTGCGTATGAAAAGGATCTGGAAAACAAGGTGGCTTGTTTCCATCTACCTCAACATAACACCAGACATATGAATGCAAGGCTCGTTATTATTTTCTCATTTGATAATTGTTTCCGTTAAAGTGATTATTAATTGTTCCTTATTTAGGATGAATCTTGTCAAGGCATAGGGGTTATAGTTTCTCTAACGTCACCTAATGTTTCACTGGAGAATTTCTTATGCTCCCTTACTGAGGAAGTGTTGATTCTTGTGGTCTTATGTTGCCTTATGTACTTGTCTCTAGTTCCCACTTGTCTTCAGATACTACCTTTGTGAGTTACAAGTAGGATCATCTCCTGGATTCCTACCACAACTGTCTCACCCTTGTGGTGTAGACAACCATTTACTCCAAGCAATTATTTTACTTAGATGATTATAAAAGTATGTAAGTTTATTTTATGACATCCAGTTACCATATGCATATAAGAAGAATTTGTTAACAAGTGGGCCAGACTTGCCTCCAAATTACTAATCATATACAATTGGCTGAGATGTACTAGGTTTTTCAATCTTCTGTTTGTTTGTGTATGACACCCAATTGTTTGAGTATACAAAAGTGATCTGTTAACAAGCTTGCAAGACTTGTTACCAAACTACTTCTATATAACCCTAACATTGGAATATCACACTAGTTCAAGAGAGTTAATAAGATCATATCAAGATATAAGAGTTTCCAAGTACTCTTATGATATATTATAATAGTACTTCTAGAACATTCTAAATAATCTTCTTGAAGATCTTCTTTTGGTAGTTCCTCCTTTCTTGTGGGTTGCTTCTCTTACAGAATGACTTAGAGAAGATTGGGAAACAAGATATAATGGTCTAGCCAAAATAACAATATCTAGATTAAGAGTTAGTTCATGCTTTTATTATCCTTCCATATACTTCTTATTTTGTTTCCCAAAATATATGTACTTATATCATATATGGTTTGTTTTACTTAGGTATCAATTCAATTCCTCTAATAGAGGTTATAACTTGTTGTTATTTATTAGTTGTATCCAGAGATACCTTAGTTGTTGAATGTTGATGTGGATAGAAATGTGGAGTGTTTGTGAAATGAGGACTTAAGATAATAAGTTTGTTCAAATGGTTCATTGATGGGTTGAGATCTCATATGCTCACTTATATAAGATGAATAAGACAATGAGCATGAGAAGATTACTGGGGTTTAATGACTTATGTCATAGTTGCTAGTTGTTTTTCTCAGGTGTCATGTTGTTACTTTATATTCTATCTCTTTATTACCTTTGTCATTCATAATGCAGATATAAAGGTTTGGGAATATCATATGTAATGATCAAGGTTTAACAATAGTTTAAGAAGATTTATTTCTTCTTTTAGGTACTTCTTTTATGGTTAATGAGTGATGGTGCAGATCGTGCACTCGTTGGGTGACCCCAAGAGGAGGGTGTGATGAGCACAGAGGTAGGAGTTTTCCCCTTAGTTAAGAACCAAGGTTATCGATCCAGTAGGAGAAAGAGGACCTTCGGAAGGTTGATGCCACTGACGGTGGTGTTGGCGCTTCACCGGTGTCAACAACAATGTGGAACCTGCACACAACACAACCAAGATACTTTGCCCCACCGGTACAGTGAGGTTGTCAATCTCACCGGTCTTGCTGAAAACAAAGATTAGACATATAGTGTGGAAATAGTGTATGCTTGCAGTAAGTAACGAAAGCATGAAATTGTTGTGGTTTGTTTAACAGTGTGGAAAATGGACCGGGGTTCATAGGTTCACTAGTGGTGTCTCTCCATAAAGATAACATGCTGGGTGAACAAATTACAGCTGGGCAATTGACAAATCGAGGTTGCACCGTAGTGCACATTATAACTTGATGACTACTATGATATTTAGTCCGGGCATTACAACAATATACATAGACCGAAATCCATCTGCGTCTATGACTAATAATCCACCCTCAGTTTATCATCCGAACTCCCTTAGGTATTAAGGTGCAAGCAACAGATAACTGCATTAAAAAATGAGTGTAATGTAAGCAATGATTGTGCACGCGGGCACTCACACCGCTGTTTTCTCCCTAGTGGCAACAACACATCCTCCCATGTTACGTTTCTGTCAGTCGAGCACAGGCGAAAAGGAGGCATGAACCCACTATCTAGCATAAATACTCCCTCTTGGAGTCACTAGCAACTACTTGGCCAGAGAAACCACTAGCAACGGAAATCATTCAAGATCACAAATAACATATGCAATAAAGACTACAATCAACTTGGCATAAGTTCAATATTCATCGGATCCCAGCAAACACAACATATAGAATTACATAAGTTCGATCTCGATCATGATAGGCATCTCACGAGATCTAAACATGGAGGCATACGAGGAGGAGACAACCATCTAGCTACAGCTACGAACCTGTAGTCCAAGGATGAACTACTCACGCATCACTCTGGAGGCGGGCATGGTGATGTAGAAGCCTCCGGTGATGATTTCCATCTCTGTTAGGGTGCCAGAGACAACTTCACAACCCCCCTGATCTAGGGTTGACGGTGACAGCGGTTGCGGAACTTTTCGGGGATTTTTTATCATGTGTTTTGGGTTTTCCATCCGGGGGGAAAGGGCAAAGGTGGTGGAGGCCTGGGCCCATAGCTGGCGCGGCCAGGGGGCCGCGCCACCCTATGGTGTGGCCCCCTAGTGCCCGTCTTCGACTCTCCTTCGGTGTTCTGGATGCTTCCGGGGAAAATAGGCACTTCGGGCTTTGTGGGGTCCAATTCCAAGAATGTTTCCAGAACAACTTTTCTGAAACCAAAAACAACAGAAAAAAGGGAACTGGCACTTGGCATCTTGTTAATAGGTAAGTCCCGGAAAACGTATAAAAATGCTATAAATAAGGGAGAAAACAAGTAGCAATTGACATAATATGATCATGGAGCATAAGAAATTATAGATACGTTGGAGACGTATCAGGCATCCCCAAGCTTAGTTCCTACTCGTCCTCGAGTTGGTAAATGATAAAACACAATAATTTCTGAAGTGACATGCTACTAACACAAACTTGATCAATCTAATGTAAAAGCATATGCACGCCAAGATCATAGAACTTCAAACACAAACATGATAATAGAACTTTAATAATAAAGAATAGCAATTACTTTGCATCACGAAGAGTATCTCAAATAAAGGATAATGAATAATAATGCAAAGAAAGATAAACATTTGTTTCAGGTATTGAGAAAGCATCGCAAAGTGGTATTTCGCCAGTCCTTAAGAGTGGGACAAAACATAAATGCCAGGACACTTTCAAAGTTCATGAGGAAGACTAGAACAAATAATTTAAGAACAAATAATATCACATCATGAAGTAATTATTGGTGTTTATGGGACAAATGCACATAGAACTCGTAATGGCAAAAATTCTCTCTCAATTGTGCATAAAGTTAGAAGATGGAGACTCAACATAAAAGTAAAAGAAAGTCCCTTCGCAGAGGGAAGTAGGGATCACTCATGTGCTAGAGCTTTACATTTTATTAACCAGAGGTATTAAAAGTTTGACACTCCTCCCATCCATCTTTCACAAACCATGGCTAACCGAATCTCAGGCGCCTGCCAACAATCACATACATCGAGGAGTGTCTATATTTTAGGAGAGGTGTATGTTAAGGTCAACAAATGGTAAACAGACAATACAGTACGTCACAAGCCAACTGGATTCACAAAAGCGGCTCCCATAGTGAAGGATGCAACTGGTGTAGAAGGCCATCCCTCTTTCTCTTTTGTTTACATAATTATGCTTTGACTGATAAAGCAGGGGCAAAAATGGTGAAGATAATTTGTTTGTATTAATTTGGGGCTGGGCACCCCACTGCCAGCTCTTCTATCATTTGGATAAGCGGATGAAGTCACTATTCCATGGTGTGAAATCCAATCAACGAGTGAGGTAAAGATTCTCTATTGACGTCCTCATGAGCAAAAACAAGAACACAAAACAGGAGCAATTTTGAAAGTTTTAAAGGTAACACATGAGCAATTTACTTGGAGTGGCAGTGAAATACCACATGTATGTAGGTATGGTGTACACAATGGACAAACTTTGGTTTAAAGGAGTTTGGACGCACGAGTAGAGCTCATACTTGGTACAGGTGGAGGCTAGCAAAAGACTAGGAGCGACAAATCAAGAGAGCATAAGAGCCATAATCATGCATAGCGACATAAGCATCATTAATTAAAACATAAGAAATATCACAAAGTTCAAAAACTAAGTGGTCATGGATGCTATCCGTGACTGGTTAATAGTCATAAACATGGTGTGAGCATGCGCCAAGTCAACCAAATAAAACATTCGAAAGAGAATACCATATATTGATGCTTTACTATGACAAAAACAACTCATGAATCTTTCAAGACATATTAAACACTCTCAGATATTCAAGGCTATTCATGCTACTCAATAACAACAAGGCTTTAAAACTAAAATAACATTTGGCATGGCATGAAAAATTTCTAGCCACGGTCTATACAAGCTTCTACTTGCACTGTTATAAATTCTACATCAAGGAGCAGTTTTCTTTTCCCAACAAGCACCATACAAAACATGCTTTAAAAAAAATAATCTTTATGATACAACAAGCAAACATGAGGGTACTCACATAAGACTACTAAAACTAACAGTACTAATAAGAGATGCATGCAAAACATGAGTTAAATAAATGCAGCAGCCAGACAAATTTAAGAATACAACGTATTCTCATGAAAAAGCGGAGGTGTCACTCTCCAATAAAAGAATGATGGGGTCCAACCAAGCTTATTGAAAAAGTAAAAACAAACTGAAAGCAAAAAAACAAAAACAAACTGCAAAAAAAAGACGCTCCAAGTAAAGCACATAAGATGCGACCGGATAAAAATATAGTTTCACTAGAAGTGACCTGATAATTTGTTGATGTAGAAGTGGATGCCTTGGGCATCCCCAAGCTTAGATGCTTGAATCTTCTTGGAATTTTCTGGGACGTACCACCGGGGCATCCCCAAGCTTAAGCTTTTCACTCTTCTTGATCACATCATATCATCCTCTTCTCTTGACCCTTGAAAACTTCCTTCACACCAAAATTCTCACAATCTTCATTAGCAACGTTAGTGCAATCGAAATAATAAATTCACATGGTTCAGTTTCAACACAAGGCTAGCACTCAAAAAAACATTAGATACTGTCACAACTTATTTTAAAACTCTTTTTCTCAAAAGACACCAAAACAAAGAGATTAAAATGCAAATGCAATAAATGGCAGAAATCTGTCAAAACAGAACAACAGATAAAAATCGACTTTTTAGAAAATCTTATGTTGCTCAAATCAAAAAGTGATAAACTAAGAAAAGTTGCATATATAGCTCAGGATTACGTACAAAAAATCTCAGGTCATTTTCAATTTTCTGTGATTTTATACGTATTTAACAGTGGACAGCAAAAATCTGTTTCCTGCGCAGAAATCCGAAATATAGTCTCAACTTTCCACTAGAGGCTTTACTTGGCTCAACAAAAACACACAAGAAAAGATACAGAGGGGTTGATAAGGAAATACAAAACACCCAGGTGCAAACCACATAAAATAAAACAAAGAAAACCAGGTTGAAAACAGGGAAATAAAACGGGTTGTCTCCTGGTAGCGCTTTTCTTTAACGCCTTTCAACTAGGCCTAAAAAGCAACTCAAGTATTTTCAGGTGCAGAAGCATCAGCATTATAATTTTCTCTAATAATAGAGTCAAAATTTAGCTTCATCTTCTTTCTAAAAAAGTGTTCCAAACCTTTCTTGAGGGGGAATTGATATTTAATACTTCCCTCTTTCATATCACTAATAGCACCAACAGTTCTAAGAAAAGGTCTTCCCAAAACAATAGGACAAGAAGCATTGCATTCAATGTTCATAACAACAAAATCAACAGGGACAAGGTTATTTTTAACCATAATAAGAACATCATCAATTCTACCAAGAGGTTTCTTCTTAGCATTATCAGCAAGATGAACATCCAAATAACAGTGTTCCAACAGTGGTAGATCAAGCATATCATAAAGCTTTTGAGGCATAACAGAGATACTAGCACCAAGATCACACAAAGCATTGCAATAAAAATCATTTACTTTCACCTTAATTATAGGATCCCAACCATCATCTAATTTCCTAGGGATAGATGTTTCAAGTTTTAGCTTTTCTTCCCTAACTTTCATGAGAGCATTGGTAATATGTTTAGTAAAGGCCATATTCATGGCACTAGCATTGAGAATTATAGCAAGATTTTGTACAAACATAATAACTTCCGAGATATTGCAATCATCAAAATCAAAATTGTTATCATCAAAAGTAATGGGACCATTATCTCCTACATCTCTAAAAATTTCAGCACTTTTATTAGAAACAGTTTCAGCAATTTGAGGCAATTTAGCATGTTTCACTGAAGGGGTGGAGACTTTGTTAACACCAACTAATTTACCATTGATAGTAGGAGGTTTACTAGCACTTTGAGTACTAGTGGTGGTGATAGTGCAAACTCTAGCAATATTATTCTTTCTAGCCAATTCATCTTCTCTTTCCCACCTAGCACGTAATTCAGCCATCAACCTAACATTATTATCCATTCAAACTTGGATGGCATTCAAAGTTTTACTTTGTTTAACATCTTGTGGAAAAACCTTCAATTTTAAAAAATCAACATCAATAGCAAGCTATCTACTTTAGAGGCAAGAACATCTATTTTACCAAGCTTTTCCTCAACAGATTTATTAAAAGAAGTTTGTGTGCTAATAAATTCTCTAAGCATATTTTCAAGATAAGAGGTAGAGATTTTATTGTTATTGTAGGAATTTCCATAAGAGTTACCATAACCATTATTAGGAGGATAGGGCTTATAATTTTTTCCGCCAAAATTATTTCTATAAGCATTGTTGTTAAAATTATTATGTCTAATAAAGTTTACATCAACATGCTCTTCTTGTGCAACCAAAGAGGCTAAAGGAACAATATTTGGATCGACTTGAGCTTTACCATTAACAAGCATAGACATGATAGCATCAAGCCTTTCACTCAAAGAGGAGGTTTCCTCAACATAATTTACCTTCTTACCTTGTGGAGCTCTCTTAGTGTGCCACTCTGAATAATTTATCATCATATCATCAAGAAGCTTTGTTGCATTGCCCAAAGTGATGGACATAAAGGTACCTCCAGCAGCTGAATCCAATAGGTTCCTTGAGGAGAAATTCATCCCTGCATAAAAAGTTCGTATAATTATCCAAGTAGTTAGTCCATGAGTGGGACAATTCTTCACCATAGTTTTCATTCTTTCCCAAGCTTTAGCAACATGTTCATTATCAAATTGTTTAAAATTAATTATGTCACTTCTCAAGGATATAATCTTAGCAGGAGGATAATATTTTCCAATGAAAGCATCTTTATACTTAGTCCATGAATCAATACTATTTCTAGGCAAAGATAGCAATTCTTTAGCTCTTCCTCTCAAAGAGAAAGAAAATAATTTCAGTTCAATAATATCTCCATCCACATCTTTATATTTTTGCATCTCACATAGTTCAACAAAATTATTAAGCTGGGCAGCAGCATCATCAGTACTAATATCAGAAAATTGCTCTTTCATAACAAGATTTAATAAAGCAGGTTTAATCTCATAGAAAGCAGCAGTAGAAGCAGGTGGAGCAATAGGTGTGCAAATAAAATCATTGTTGTTTGTGCTAGTGAAGTCACACAACTTAGTATTCTCAGAGGAACTCATTTTAGCAGAATAACAGCAAGCAAATAAATAACAGTTGCGAAGCAAACTAATTTTTTTTGTGTTTTTAATATAGAGAAGAAAAACAAGATAAAAATAAAAACAAGACAATAAACAAAATAAAGAGGTTGAGAGTGAGAGACTTCTCTTGCCGGAAGACTTCCTTCTCCCCAACAACGGCGCTAGAAAAAGTCCTTGATGGTGCAGATCGTGCACTCGTTGGGAAACCCCAAGAGGAGGGTGTGATGAGCACAACGGTAGGAGTTTTCCCCTTAGTTAAGAACCAAGGTTATCAATCCAGTTGGAGAAAGAGGACCTTCGGAAGGTTGATGCCACTGACGGTGGTGTTGGCGCTTCACCGGTGTTAGCAACAACGTGGAACCTGCACACAACACAACCAAAATACTTTGCCCCAACCGTACAGTGAGGTTGTCAATCTCACCGGTCTTGCTGAAAACAAAGATTAGACGTATAGTGTGGAAAATAGTGTATGCTTGCAGTAAGTAAAGAAAGCAGGAAATTTTTGTGGTTTGTTTAACTGTGTGGAAAATGGACCGGGGTTCATAGGTTCACTAGTGGTGTCTCTCCATAAAGATAACATGATGGGTGAACAAATTACAGCTGTGCAATTGACAAATAGAGGTTGCACCGTAGTGCACATTATAACATGATGACTACTATGATATTTAGTGCGGGCATTACAACAATATACATAGACCGTAATCCATCTACATCTATGACTAATAATCCACCCTCAGGTTAGCATCCGAACCCCCTTAGGTATTAAGTTGCAAGCAACAGATAACAACACTAAACAATGTGTGTAATGTAAGAAATGCTTGTGCACGCGGGCACTCACACCGCTGTTTTCTCCCTAGTGGCAACAACACATCCTCCCCCGTCACGTTTCTGTCACTTGAGCACATGCGAAAAGGAGGCATGAACCCACTATCTAGCATAAATCCTCTCTCTTGGAGTCACTAGAACCAACTTGGCCAGAACAACCACTAGCAACGGAAAGCATGCAAGATCACAAATAACATATGCAATAAAGACTATAATCAACTTGGCATAAGTTCAATATTCATCGGATCCCAGCAAACACAACATATAGAATTACATAAGATCAATCTCGATCATGATAGGCAGCTCACAAGATCTAAACATGGAGGCATATGAGGAGGATACAACCATCTAGCTGCAGCTACGAACTCGTAGTCCAAGGATGAACTACTCACGCATCACTCCGGAGGCGGGCATGGTGATGTAGAAGCCTCTGGTTATGATTTCCTCTCCGGCAGGGTGCTGGAGACAGCTTCAGAACCCCCTGATCTAGGGTTGATGGTGACGGCGGCTGTGGAACTTTTCGGGGATTTTTTATCACGTGTTTAGGGTTTTCCATCCGGGGGGGATTAAATAGATGAAAGGGAAAAGGTGGTGGAGGCCTGGGGGCCCCACACCCATAGCTGGTGCGGCCAGGGGGTGCGCCACCCTATGGTGTGGCCCCTGGTGCCCATCTTCGACTCTCCTTCGGTTTTCTGGATGCTTCCGGGGAAATAGGCACTTCGGGCTTTGTGGGGTCCAATTCCGAGAATGTTTCCAGAACAACTTTTCTGAAACAAAAAACAACAGAAAACAGGGAACTGGCACTTGACATCTTGTTAATAGGTTAGTCCCGAAAAACGTATAAAAATGCTATAAATAAGGGAGAAAACAAGTAGCAATTGACATAATATGATCATGGAGCATTAGAAATTATAGATTAGTTGGAGACGTATCAATTACCGAGTTACCTTCATCTCTGTTCTATCCGAGATCATCCGTCTTGAAACTTGTGCTTTGTGTTTCGCATATGCAACACTTTGAGTGCCAGAGAGAAGAAGACCACGAGCCCCCCTCGGACAATTGGGCAGAGGACCGGTCTGAGGATGATGCCAAGGAGCTCGACAACCAGGATAACCTCCCTATCCTGGACACCTATCTCGCCGCCCAAGCTGGTAAGCACCGAGTTCTAGCCTCAATCCAAGACTAGTCCAAGTACGACGAGGGTGACAGTGACGATGATTGCACTTTATTAGAGGTACCCGATCCCTTCTCGGTCTTATTCGCGTATCCTCTTCCCTCGCTCTCAGTTGATACGGGAGAAGAGGTGGTCGATGCGAGGCCCGTGGCCATGGCCGCCCCCGTGGAAGTGAAGAAGAGGGCCGGAAGCGGCACAGTCGATCCCCCGCCCAAGAGACAGAAGAAAGGCGGGAACAAGGAAGCCAGGAACAAGGGGACTAAGGTCACGGCGAGCCGCCGAAAGAACAAGCGGCCCATGTCGGATGGGTAAGTCTATTCCGAGATGCTTTGTGTTTGCATTTTCTTTACTGTTTTGCCTCTTTCTCCCGAGATGACTCATTTGCCTTTGGTTTTTTCTCCTCTCCCTTCTTCTCTCGCAGTGATCCGATCAACATTGAGATCACCGAGATGCCAAAGTTCACTATGACCCCGAAGCGCTTGATGGTGCAGATCGTGCACTCGTTGGGAGACCCCAAGAGGGTGTGATGAGCACAGCGGTAGGAAATTCCCCTTAGTTTAGAAACAAGGTTATCAATCCAATAGGAGGAAGAGGATCTCAGAAGGTTGATGCCACTGACGGTGGTGATGGCGCTTCACCGGTGTGAGCAACCACGTGGAACATGCACACAACACAACCAAAATACTTTGTCCCAACGGTACAGTGAGGTTGTCAATCTCACCGGTCTTGTTGAAAACAAAGATTAGACGTACAGTGTGGAAAATGGTGTATGTTTGCAGTAAGTAAAGAAAGCAGAAAATTGTTGTGGTTTGTTTAACAGTGTAAGAAAATGGACCGGGGTTCATAGGTTCACTAGTGGTGTCTCTCCATAAAAGATAGCATGCTGGGCGAACAAATTACAGCTGGGAAATTGACAAATAGAGGTTGCACCGTAGTGCACATTATAACTTGATGACTACTATGATATTTAGTGCGGGCATTAGAAGAAAATACATAGACCGAAATCCATCTGCATCTATGACTAATAATCCACCCTCAGGTTATCATCCGAATCCCCTTAGGTATTAAGGTGCAAGAAATAGATAACTGCATTAAACAATGAGTGTAATGTAAGCAATGATTGTACACGCGGGCACTCACACCACTGTTTTCTCCCTAGTAGCAACAACACATCCTCCCCCGTCACGTTTCTGTCACTCGAGCACAGGCGAAAAGGAGACATGAACCCACTATCTAGCATAAATACTCCCTCTTGGAGTCACTAGCAACTACTTGGCCAGAGCAACCACTAGCAACTGAAAGCATGCAAGATCACAAATAATATATGCAATAAAGACTATAATCAACTTGGCATAAGTTCAATATTCATCGGATCCCAGCAAACATAGCATATAGAATTACATAAGATTAGTCTCGATCATGATAGGCAGCTCACGAGATCTAAACATGGAGGCATATGAGGAGAAGACAACCATCTAGCTACAACTATGAACCCGTAGTCCAAGGATGAACTACTCACGCATCACTCCGGAGGCAGGCATGGTGATGTAGAAGCCTCCGGTGATGATTTCCTCTCCGGCAGGGTGCCGGAGACAGCTTCAGAACCCCCCTGGTCTAGGGTTGACGGTGACGGCGGCTGCGGAACTTCTCGGGGATTTTTGATCAGGTGTTTTGTGTTTTCCATCCGGGGGGAATAAATAGGCGAAAGGGCAAAGGCGGTGGAGGCCTAGGGGCCCCACACCCATAGCTGGCATGGCTAGGGGGTGCGCCACCCAATGGTGTGGGCTCCCTGGCTCCCATCTTCGACTCTCTTTCGGTCTTATGTATGCTTCCGGGGAAAATAGGCACTTCGGGGTTTGTGGGGTCCAATTCCGAGAATGTTTCCAAAACAACTTTTCTGAAACCAAAAATAGCAGAAAAGAGGGAACTGGCACTTGGCATCTTGTTAATAGGTTTGTCCCGGAAAACGTATAAAAATGCTATAAATAAGGGAGAAAACAAGTAGCAATTGGCATAATATGATCATTGAGCATCAGAAATTATAGATACGTTGGAGACGTATCAGCGCTCTGCTTCCGGGAGATCAAGCAGTAGGACTCCTCCCGTGACCGTGCTTCCGGATATTGGCGGCTACATAGACCTCGACACAGAGGACACAGAAGCCCACGACAGGGATATCCCCGAGATGCAGATCCCGGAGAGGGAGGACCAAGATCTCAGTGTCGGCGACATGGGCGCCGAGATGGAAACCAATGAGGCTCCGAAACGCCCGGAGTTGGCCACTGAGAACCAACAAGAGAAGCAGAAAGAGCAAGAGGCACCAGCGCAGCAATAGGCGCCAGAACAGCAACAGGTTCCACCACCAGTAGCAACAACACCACCAACACCACCGAGAGCGACGGTACCATCTGTCACACCTTCTGCCATCCCGGATGCAACATCACAGCAGCAGCAACAGCCACATGCCCAACAACAACAGCGGCAACACCTACAGCAACACCAACTCCCCCAGCAGCAGCAGCAACACCGACACCACCGGCAGGCCCAACAGGAGGTCCTGCCTGCACTCGGCAATGACCCGTAGTCCAGTATGCACCCTCGCAGGCCACCGGGTTTGGAGAGGGCAGCTCACAGAAAAGCACCGGGGGACTTGAAAAAGTGCCCATAGTCCCTCGGCCAAGGAAATCCGAAGTACAACAGAAGAACTCCGGGCTGGGGAAAACTAAACCCGGCACTTTGGCGATCAACACGGACACCCAAATTGTGCAGCATCAAGGACTTGGGACGCTCCAGCAGGATCTGGAGGCGACCTTGGACCACGTCGGCTACATTGATCCGGACTATGCCGGGAAAAAATTGGGCCCACTGGACCATTACCGCAAAGACTGGAATCGGGCCGATGTTGGTCTGATATCGATGGCGGTTGCGGCCTCCACGAGCACGCTAGCGCACAAGATGTTCTGTTTGCGCCGCTGAAGATGCCGAGCTCACTTCTCGAGTAAGTAACATCTTCGCTTTTTGGTTTTTCCGAGATTGCAAATTGTGAATCCGGGATCAACACCTATATTCAGTCCCCGAGATTTGAGCCGAGTAGGCAATACTCGACCGAGTTGAACCTTATTCGGGTCGAATCATCCAACTAACTATTCCTTTGTTTCTTCTCAGATTTGCACCAAGACTCGTGCCAAGCTATACCAGAAGCTTCTTTGGGCCCACCTGGAAACCACCGAGCTCAGCGTCAACCTCCAGAGGGAATTGGGAGGCAAAGGTAATTTTTTCCACACTGAGATATTGCGTATGCTTTCCTCTGCATCAATTTTCTAACTCGGGCTCTGTTTTCTCTTTCACAGCTATCTTGGAGAAGCAGCTGACAGAGTCCATTACCAAGATCTCTTCTCTGGGAAGCAAGTGCCTCATTCTCTATCTTGCGTTTTATGTTTACGCTTTTTCCTTCTCGCTTGCTAATTATGTTGTTCGATGCAGATGATCATAAGATTTTTGCCGAGAAGCACCAGGACTGCACCGTGCTGGCTGAATCTGCACATAGCAAGATCTCGTCCCTGGAGAGTAAGCCTTTTTTTCCTTTTTCCGTACTATGTTTCCATGTTCCCGTCTTCTTGCTAATCGGATTGTTCTCTGTACACCTGAACACAAACTTTTTGTTGAAAAACATCAAGATTGCCTCACTCTGGCCGAGATGCGGATGCAGATCAACGATTGCGAGGCCAGGTTCAAGGACGAGCTCCAAACCGAGAAGGCCGAGGTTACTCAGCTGAAGATGGCACTAGCCATGATGCAGAGGCAAAAGGAGGAGGCCGAGAAAGCCAAGTATGAGCTAGAGAAGAATACTGCTGCCGAGATGGCCCGCCAAGATGTGGAGATTAAGAACCTCAAGGACAGAAACACCGAGCTCGAATCCTTGGCGAGTGCCTCCCGCACCCTGCTGGACAAGTGCCACTTGGACACCGATAGGTGGCATTCCAGGCTCAATACACTCAACCTGGAACTGCAAAGTAAGGCTCACCCTTTCTTTGTTTTCTTCAAACTACCAACTTGATACACCAAGCTGATTCCAGTTTAACTCGGAAAACCTATCTCTCAGGAGCGTTCCCAGACATGGAAGCCAGTGCCCTACAGGTTGTTGAGAAAGCCAAGAAGAGAAGGGAAGAGGGTGGGTTTTACGTCACGGAGGCCGTCACCATTGAGGATCTCGTCGAGGGAATCAAAGCCCGAGTTATGCCCCCTCCGGTCTATGGGAGCCAGCCTCGTTTCTAGTGCACTCCGGCTCTACAAGATCTTCTGGCCAGAAAATGAGCTCCCCGAGACAATCGACGAGCTGGCCAAGAACCTGGACCAAGTCAAGGGTCGCCTCAAGGAGTGGCGCACTTCTTCAGCTCTAGCTGGCACAAACGAGACGATGCATTTATTCCTCTCTTGGTACGACAAAATCGACCTCAATGCTTTCAAGACCATGCGGACCAAGTCCAAATGGTCCATAGAAGAGGCTTGCGTCCGGGCTCGCAAGGAAACAGCATACCGGTTGGCCTCCTATGCCGACACCAAGGAGTATGTGGATGGTCCCCCTGAGCCCGACACCGAGAGCGAGGACAAAGATGAGGATGTGGACGATGCGGCCGACAATGTCGACGAAGAAGCTGAGGAGGATGATGACTCCGAGGAGGTTGACGAGGAGATGTAAACCGAGATCATCCCGGCGCGAGTTGCAGAGGCGGCCTCCACCCCAAGTGCCAAGATTGTCACCGCCGAGATGGTCATCTCCGAGCCCGCCCCGAGCTGAGTACTCTAGAGACTTCAACCGAGATAGTTGCATCCGAGCAAATCACCGAGACAGTCGTCTCCGCGCCTGCCACCGAGACGGTCGCCTCCGAGCCTGTCGCCGAGTCCAGTAGCCCGGAAGTGACCGCCACAGACTCCACTCCCTTGGCCGCGGCCTAAATTTCTATCAAACACTTTTAAATTCTCAGATCCCCGGTATGCTCGGTGCAGTTGTAAGAAATACGCTTATCGTTTGCCACTCTGTTTTATTTAAGTTTGTGCAAGACTGGCTGAATGCCGAATTGCTTTAATTCGAGTCCCCGAGTTCGTTTTCTTACCCACCCGGATTTTTTCTTCTCAGCTCTTGCCTGCCACTTGTGGCTTTTTGACAGTCGAGTCACGAGATTTCGAAAACCAAGTTTATAATATTCACAACTTTGAGATAGGAAATAAAACTGCCCAACACTAAGCTGAAAAAACGGAAGAAAAAAACAACTTCTGTCGGTTGACTAACTCTTTCTTTCCTTCGTAGTTTTTCATGTGATCATTGTCCCTTGGCTTGTTCTCTCACTTGCCATGAAGCCGAGTTTCGGATAGAAGCGAAGTCGGAGAGTTGTCCCTTAGGTTTAAACACACTACTAAACTTACACATGAAATTCCGAGATGATTAACCGACATACCAAAGTAAGAAGTAATAACACAGAACAAGTTAGGCACAGGCAGTCCCCGAGTTCCTTCCCGGGGTGCCGACGTAGATTCAACTCGGTGAGGAGATACATACAATGCTTTTTCAGGAATGAAAACGACGGAGTAGAGATAAATTCCAGGGGCGCTTAGTTTCCCCTCTGGACTTATCCATCATATTCTTCTGTGGTACCTGTGCATCAATGAGATAGTACGCATCATTGTGCAGAGCCTTGCTCACAATGAACGGACCTTCCCATGGAGGGGAAAGCTTGTGCATCCCGGTTGTGCGTTGCACCAGCCTAAGCACTAGATCTCCTTCTCAGAATACCCTTGGGTTTATTTTCCGGCTATGATAGCGTCTCAGATTCTGTTGATATACAACCGATCTCGATAGAGTTAACTCTCTTGCTTCTTCTAGCAAATCAACATCATCTTCTCGGGCTTCTCTTGCCTATGCATCAGTATAGAGGGTCACTCTCGGTGAGTCATGCTCAAGGTCAGTGGGAAACATGGCCTCTGCTCCATATACTAGGAAGAATAGTGTGTATCTGGTAGATCGGTTAGGGGTAGTCCTTAGACTCCACAACACCGCCGGCAACCCGTCCAGCCAACAACCCGGGGTTCGCTGTAATGGCTCAATTAGCCGAGGCTTTATTCCGGATAGGACCATGCCATTAGATCTTTCAACTTGCCCATTTGATTCCGGATGCACGACCGGCGCAATGTCTAGCCGGATCTTCTTCTCCTTGCAGAACCGAGCAAAAGCTCCCTCAGCAAAATTGGTTCCATTATCCGAGATGATCCCATGCGGGTAGCCATATCTTAGGATAATGTCCTTCAAAAATGTCACAGTTGTGTGCCCATCACACTTCCGGATTGGTTTCACCTAAATCGACTTGGTAAACTTGGCAACCATGACCAGAATATGATTCATGTTGCCCAGAATATGAAGGGCTCCACCATGTCCAAGCACCATACTGCAAATGGCCAAGTGATAGGAATAGTCTTGAGCTCGGAAGCAGGCATATGGATCTTGGTAGCATATCTTTGGCACCGATTGCACTTCCTTACTAGATCTTCTCCTTGCTGCAAGGTAGTGAACCAAAAGAATCAATGCCGAAAGCTTTCTTCACTAGAGCCCGAGATGAGGCGTGGTGCCCGCATTCCCCCTTATGTATATTTCTAAGAATCTCTTCTCCCTCTTCTGGCTCAACATAGCGCTGGAGCACGCCTGTGGTACTTCTCTTGTATAATTATTTGTTGATGATGGTGTAGCCTTTGGATCTTCTCTGTATTTGCCTGGCCGAGATCTCATCACTCGGTAAAGTACGATCCGCCAAATAAGACATTATAGGTTGAGCCCAACTCGGTATCGCCCAAGATGGAAACATGCGCTCATCAACCTCCATTGGATCAGCCGACATGACTTGCTCTGAGATAGGAACAAGTCCTCGAGTCCCCGGGTACTGTCGGGGGGTTACCCCCGAGTAGGGTAAAGACAAGTGGTAAAAGCAACTATCAGAAGAGAGGTTTGGTCGAGTAGCCGCCTACCCGGTACTTGCTACCCGGTCGACTGCTACTCGGTCTCACCTCAAGATGACCAGAAGAAGGAATCAATCAAGTTCTGTCCATTCGAGTAGAAGAGTTGGCCCGAGTAAAACTGGCGGGAACCTACTCGGGCCAGAAAGTCAAAGGAGCCATTCTGACACAGAATCCCGCGTATCCTGGGTCCATACTTGGCGCTATTCGAACTACTGTTCATCTGGGACCGGCCTGCCTGACAGTGACAGCATGGAAGCAGGCGGTCGCAGGATAAGGGGGCCCCACTCTGTGTTTGGCACAGTGATACCAGTCTGTCCCCTTGGTTTTGCCCAACGACTTTCCGGATGCAGCCAAGATTAGGAACCAAAGCTGTCAGCGGGAACTCGGAAGAAGGACGATGTGCACACTATGTTGACACTTGTTCATGTTTGGACGTATCCGGCTGGGCACCATGTATATAAGGTGCCCCGCCGCCTCCTGCGTGAGGGCGAAACACGAGAGAACACAATCGAACACATTGTGACCTAATTCTTGACCTAGTTCATCACGTAGAGAGGAGAGTGGCTACTCGGTAGCAAGAACATCGTACTGTGGCTACTCGGTGAGACACCAGAATACATAGAGAAAGGCAGGAGTAGGGGTTTTACCTCCTCACGAGGGCCCTGAACCTGGGTAGATCGCGTTGTTTGCAGTGTTTGCTTCTTACCTCACGCGGCTACTCGTCGCGTGATCCCTCTCCGAGCACCTCCAGCGTCCTTCGTCCCCACATCTTTAGCCATCCCATGGCATCTGCCGTGACACCACCACGACAGGTACTGCGAGGCAGTCCCCGAGTTCTCCTTCACGCTCCCCTCATCGATCTCCATGGGAGCAGCTTCTGATTCGGGCATAGCCGGGACGAATATTGAATCTGACTCGGGAGATGGCTTGATGGAAGGCTTCCTGAGGTGCTCCAATGCAATTCCTGCCAGGATGGCCTGCCGAGAAGAACCCAATTTGAACAAAGCATCACCAACATCATTTTCAGCTTGGTGGATGTGGTGGAACTCATATCCATCAAAGAATCCCGAGATGTTCTGGACGAGGAACCGATATGATGCCATGTTGGCATCCAACGCATCCCAAGCCCCGAGGCATGTTGAACCACCAGATCCGAGTCGCCATAACATATCACTCAACAGACACCAATTTCCTTGGCCCCTTGTAGGCCTCTTACTCGGCCACATTAGTGGACGCTGCAAAATAGATTTGCAAGACATACTTGAGTTGATCATGCTTGGGTGAGGTGAGCGCAACACCGGCACCGAGACCTTCTTTCACCCTAGAGCCATCAAAATGCATTCGTCAATAATTTGTTTCCGGCAACGGAGGCTCATACTGCATCTCGGCCCAATCAACAAAGAAATCCGCCAGGGCTTGAGATTTGATGGCTTCTCTTCTCGCATACATCGGGGTGTAAGCAGCTAGCTCAATCTCCCATTTGGCTACTCGGCCACTTGCATCCTTGTTTCCCATAATCTCCGAGATGGGGGCAGTACTCACCACTGTAATCGGATGCTCTTGAAAATAGTGCTTGAGCTTCTTGGCAGCCATATATACTCCACATGTCATCTTCTGTTAGTGTGGGTAGTTCTGCTTCAAGTTGGAGATCACCTCACTAAGATAGTATATGGGCATCTGCATTGACTTCCCCTCCTCTTCTCGCTCCACTACCACCACAACACTAACAACTCGGTTGGTGGCTGCAATATAGAGCAACATGGGCTCCTTAGGCAGGGGAGACGCCAAAACTGTAGCTATACCCAGCATGGTCTTGGGATCTCGGAAAGCCAAATCGTCTTGCAGTGTCCAGACAAATTTGTCACTTTTCTTCATGAGCTGGTACAGAGGTAAAGCCTTCTCGCCCATTCTCCCAATGAAACGACTAAGGGAAGACAGGCACCCAGTGAATCTCTGTACATCCTTCAACGATCTCGGAAGAGACATGCTCTCAATTGCTTTTATCTTGGAGAGGTTGGCCTCGATACCTCGGCTGGACACGAGGAAACCAATTAACTTCCCTGCCGGAACACCAAAAGTGCACTTGGTTGGGTTCAGCTTCATCCGATACTTTCACAAGTTCGCGAATGTTTCTCGGATATCTTCTAGGAATGTGTGTTTCTCCTTGGTCTTGATGACTATGTCATCCACATACACCTGCACATTTTTACCGATTTGCTTGTGCAAGCATTTCTACATGCATCTCTGGTATGTGGCCCCAGCATTTCTCAACCCGAAACACATGACACGATAGTAATAAGCCCCGTACGGGGTTATAAAGGCAGTCTTTATTTGATCAGCCGATTTCAGGTGAATCTGGTGAAAACCAGAATATGCATCTATGAAAGATAAAAGCTCACACCCGGCCGTGGAATCGATCCCCTGATCTATCCGGGGCAGCAGGAATGGATCTTTTGGACATGCCTTGTTCAGGTCGGTGTAGTCTACGCACATGCGCCACACCACAACGACCATGGGATCATCCTTGTTCTTCACGACCATGACCGGATTGGCCAGCCAGTCCGGGTGCAGTACCTCCATGATGAACCTACTTGCTAGCAGCCTTGTGATCTCGTCACCAATGGCTTTCCTCCTTTCAGAAGCAAAACGATGCAGAGCTTGTTTCACCGGCTTGGCATCCGGTCTCACATGCAGAGAGTGCTCAACCAACTCCCTCGGGACACCCGAAAGGTCCTGATTGGACCATGCAAAGACATCCCGATTCTCACGGAGGAAGTGGATGAGCTCGCTTTCCTATTTCTCCTCCAACCCGGCACCAATGATGGCAACACGCTATGGGAACTCGGGGTCAATCTGCACCTTCTTGGTCTCCTGGGAGGCCTGGAAGGTGGCACTATGTGAAGAGTTGGGCATCTCGGGCATGCCGAGTTGAGTTGCCTGAGCCATGGCCACAACCTCGTGTATCTTCTTCTTCTCGGCAGGAATGACCATCGACTCGGCCAGCCGAGATCTAGCTGATGCGCACTCGAGAGAACGCATGTAATCACCCTAGATGGTGATGATGTCATTGGGACTAGGAAGCTTCATCTTCAGATAGGCCGCGTGAGTGGAGGCCATGAACTTGGACAGAGCTGGTCTGCCGAGAAGAGCATGATAAGGCCTCTGAAGATCCACCACCTCGAACTGCAAGCATTCAGTTTGGCAGTTCTCCTTGGTGCCAAAGAGCACATCAATCATAATCTTGCCAACAGGGGCACAAGATACTCCCGGCACAATGCCGTGGAAGGTAGTCCGGCTTTGTTGCAGCATGTTCTCGGTAATACCGAGCTTCGCCATTACATCTCGGTACAGGATATTGACATTGTTGCCATTGTCAATAAGCACCTTGTTGAACTTCATGTTGATCTTTGGCCCACTGAAGTTTGGGTCCAGCACCAGGGCATACCTACCCGGGTTGGGCATGATCTTGGGATTATCCCCCGAGACCAAACGATCTCCTCCTCGCACCATTACATGTACTCGGGCATTGCCGGCATCACTGTGTTAACCTCCTTTGCGCACCTGCGCAAGCTCTTCTTGTCATCCGGCTTGGTGGTGAACACCATGTAACTCTGGTGATGTTCCTGGTAGTCATTTTGGCCTCTGCCGCTACCATTATTGTTGTTGTTGTAGTTTTTGTTGCGATTGTTGTTGTTGTTGTAATTGTTTCGGTTCTCGGTGTTGTAGTAGTAGTTGTTGTTGTTGGCTCTCTGAGCCACTTGGTTCACATTTGCGGGCCTCCTCTGAATCTCCGCAGGCCTTGGAGCTGCTGCCCGGATAGGCTGAATGTTTGAACCCGGAGCTGGTAGAGGTGGGGGAGCAGGCAATTGGCCGAAACCCTCGCTTTTGATCTAGTCCCACGAGCTGCACTGCCTAGAGGTATGATTTGCCGGCCTACTCGGATGCCGAGTGTGGTAGCTGCACTGCCCATCCCTCATCATCTCAAAGGTAAACCTTTGCGGTGCCTCTCCGGACTGCTTGGGGTCCGTCATTCCTTCTTGTAGTTCTGGTTCTGGTTCTGCCCATACTGGGGCCTAGTGTTCCCTTTTCCTCTGGCTGCTTCCTGCATCAGGTTGATCCGGATCCACCGCGTCCACATGGTTTGAGCCATAGCGGACATCCGTCCTATCATCTCGCCTCTTGTTCCGGAAGTCTGAGCGGTCATTCCGCCTGGAACCATCATTGTTGTGGTGCCTCCTACTCGGCTCAACCGAGTCGAGTAAAGGCTGTGTCGGATCTCCGAGAGCATACATGTCGGCGATCTTGATGGTCTCGGCTAGTGTACTCGGCATCTCCCTCTGCAGCTTCTGCCCCAGCATGCTGCCATGTCGGCACCCTTGTGAAAACCAAGCAATGGCCTGCGACTCATTCACACCTTCACAGGTGTTCCTCAGTGTTCTCCACCGAGTAAGATACTCTCGGTCAGTCTCCTCCTCTCTCTCTGCTTGCACGTAGAGAGTTGCTGCGGACGGTTTGGCCTCTTGTAGGTGCTGGTGAAGTTGCTAATGAAAGCTTCCGAGAAGTCAAGCCAGCAGTTAATGATGTCCCTCGGCAAGTTGTTCAGAAAGTTCCAAGCTGGGCCCTCCAACATATGTGTCACATATCTCACCGCCCACCGGCGGTTACCACCGGCAATGTGCACGGCAGTGACGTAATCACTCAACCAATCTTCCGGCTTGGTGCTGCCGTCATAGGTCTTTGTCCCTCTTGCCAGCTGGAACTTGTACACAGCCGGCTCATTCATGATCCGGGGACCAACAGAGTGGTCCCGGAGGGCCTTGCTCCTCCATCTCCTCTGACAGGTAGATCATGTCAAGCTTGTACCTTGCATCACTCGGCTGTAGCACTTGGGCCCCCAACCAAGCTCCAACACCTCCAGCATCAGCATAGCGATCATTTCTCTAGTACCTAACTTGCTCCATTGCCGAGTAACCATCATTGTATCGGTCTTGATGTCCAGCAGTAGTTCACAATCACTCAGTACCAATTATTTTGTAAATTTGGAAGAAGCGGTATGACATTGTAGCTTACCACAAGTGATGATGTAGACAAAATGACAAATAATAGCAGAACGCCATCTAGAACATAGTTTGCAGCCGTAGTTGATTAAAATAACACAACTGAAATATTAATTATACTATATAGCTCTATTATCTAAATCCAATAAAGTACCACTAAAGAAGATTATTAGATCACATGCGTTATTTCAGATCTCCGAGTCACAAAAAAGTATTTACTATTCACGATCTTGATGTAAAGTGGAACAATTTCAAGCTTATGAACTACCTACACAAATGATGCCCCTTAACAGAACCAAGTTGATCTAATCATAACTTGACAATCTTCTTTTCGTTAAAACAAAATCTTTCATCAAACAAATGTAAGTCAATAGCAAAACTAAGTCTAAAAATACTAATTTCAAATGAGCCGGGGGTGGCAGCAGGAGGACTCCAACTTACAAGCACCTCATGATATTGCAAGATTTATCGAATCTCGTGAGCTCATGATCCAAATACGTATAAATAACTATAAAAGTTAATCTACTGTATTAATCGAATCGAGGGCCGGTCTGGTTATAATATTGTGATAAGCGCAACACCTAATTGCAATATTGCGATAAGTGCATCACACTAATCTAGTGTACTAATTTATGGTTCATAAATCTCCAAACACATGTTAGAATCATGTAAATGAATTGAAGAAGAGAGATAACAAAGCATGGACTTTTCTGTAGGTATCATTGCAAGATTGTAGAAATTTAACATAAGTGTATGTACCCGTGCATCCATGTTCACGCGGTCCTGCCATCCTGTTCTACCAGCCGCATCGAAAGAGCTGCTACCACAATCCTTGACTCATCTTTCTGCCTCCTCACCGCTGATATTCTGGTGGCCAGATCGGGACGCTCCAGATCTAAGTTACCCCAAGCACCCATCCACCGGCGTTACCTCCTTCACTACGCTACCCCGTCTGAACTATCGGCGTCACGCCAGTCTGAACCACCGTATCACGGATGTGTCAGGTTCTGAGAGGAATGAAGCGATGTTTCGTGAAGTGGTGGGGCGAGCTGAGTTTGAAGCAGAGCAAGGGATTAGAGGAGAAGAGGAGGTAACAGTCAAAAAGAGGAGAAGAGGATAATGAAAAATTGTTTTGTGTGAGTGTGTGTCGAGAGAGAGACACACCTGGCAATGGCTTTCGCCTATTGTAGGCTTATCCTAGGCGGTGTGGTCCTTCCACGGTTCCACCACCACTCACAACGAAGAGAGTTAGGGGACAGAATTGACAAGCTCCGATCCGGGCGTCCATGCCTTGATCCGGGTAGGCGCCTCCGCTGATCATGTCTTTCCCCATGTCTCCTTTCCACAATGCACCGCCCCCCCCCCCACTGAGTCAAGCGGCGCCTCAAATCCCCATTGTGCCCTCATGTGCGGCTCTTCAACGGCCCCCAGCCCTCTCTTGGATTCGCACTTCCCATACCTCACCGGCCTGTGCTATACCCCGTGCTGGCTGAGATGATGTCGAGGCTTCAGCGGGCGGAGATTCGTCTACGTGATCTCAGCGAGCGGCGACTGCAGCATCGATGGCGGCGCTGGCCGGCGTCCAACGAACATAAACCCTAGATTGGGAGTGGAAGAGGTTCATTTTTTTTCTTTTGATTGTGAGGATGTTTTTTTTATTCCAGCGGCCACGAGGTTAGCGGTGGAGACCCCACAATTGGGCCCGCATGGTGGAGTAACGTGAGCGGCACATGCGTTGAGAGAGCTCGCTCGACACCGGGATTAAAGCCTTAGGGAGCGCTTGGATGGCCGTTTTCCGGCCAAAAACGATGGATAAAATTAAGGATCTAGGTTGGTCCATTTATTTTACAGGTCAAGGCGGGTGGGAAAATACGGAGCGGAAAAATCAACGTGCTTACCAAGAGGGGCCTTAGAGCATCTCCAGTGGCTCCTCTAAACAGACGTCTACACCCAAATAGAGGACCCTGCGCCGAAAAAACGCTTCCAGTGGCTCGTCCAAAGGAGCGTCCAAAATTTAGAGGACCTCTCCGTCCAGAACGCGTCCTCCAGGGCTGGAGGACGAATGGATGATCCTCTATACCAACTGATGGCGCTCGGCGACGTGGTGAGATAGTCGGGCGAGTGGCTGAAGCCGCAATGGCTGTCCGTCCCGTGGTAGTTGAGATTCGGTCTCTCTCTTTTTTTAAGCTGAGGGAGCCTCGATCTGATCAGTTGGTTTGGTGCCTTGTAGCTAGTTTTTTTACATGTATTCAGACTGCCGTGCAATGAATAGATAGGAAATCCAACAAATAGCTCGATTGGTCTTTGGTACTTTGTAGCTAGCTTTTTACGTGTATTGCATTTTCAGATCCAAGAAAATATTTTTCAGATCCAAAAAAATTATTGAACGGTAGTTATAAGATATTTTTTAAAAATATGGGAGAGTATAGACGTCCTAAATATAGACGTTCCATTGGAAAACTAGCAACCTCTAAGAAAAAATATTTTTAGATGATCCTCTATATGAATACATGAAGATATAGAAGACCAAATTTAGAGGAGCCATTGGAGATGCTCTTAGGGCATCTCCAGTCGTTGCGCCTCCCCCCCCCCCCCCCCAGGGCCCAAAACGCCGCTGTTTTGGGGTCGCCGTGGCGCCAAACGGCGCTAATCTGGAACCTGGGGGGCAGACTTCCCAGTCGCCCCCCGAGCCCAACTTTCGGCCCAAAAAAACTCGAGATTTGAAATTCGGCGCATTTTATTGATTCACGCAAATTTCATACATTTCGACGCAAAGTTAAACTAAAAACAGCAAATTTAAACTAAAAAAAACTACTTCAGTCCTAGACGCGCAGCGATCGCCTGGCTGTAGTCGACGTCGTTGCCGTCGTCGTCGTCGTCCTCCGGGCCGTCGCCGTCACGCCTGCTTGTCCCCGCGCCAGAGTCGCCCCACCTGCTCACCGCAAGGGCTCGCAGGACCTCGGCTTCTTCGTCAGAGTCGGGGTTGAGCACGACGTAGGGGACCTCCCTCGTCTGCGGCGGGGGAGGAATGCGGCGGTAGGCCGCATTGGCGGCAGCCTCTGCTCGCACTGCGCCTTGCGCTGCTCGGCCTCAGCGAGCAGGCGGCGCTGGAGCTCCAGCTCCTCGGCAGTGTTGTGCGCAGGCTCCAGTCCTCGGCAGTGCTGTGCGCAGGCTCCAGTCCTCGGCGACGTCGTCGGCGACAGGCTGGAGCATGTTGCGCGACAGCTCCTCGACGGCCTTAAGGTCGGGCCACTCCTCGTCCACCTCCGTCTTCGGGCGGACGGTGCGCTCGAAGTCGGCCTCCTGCCGCTGGCGTGGCTCGCCGATGCGCAGGGCGCCGCCGCTGCGCCTGGGGACAGGCGCGCCGGAGTTTAGAAGGGGAGGGGTGAGAGACATAGACTGCGCGCCGGATGAGGACGACATAGCCGACGACGAGCCGCCGCGCATCCACCGCGGTGCCCATGAGGGGTTCGGGCGGGGCGGCATCTCCAGCCGGGGCTCGTTGCCGGCGTGGATGTAATCCAGCATCCACTCGAGAGTGCGGTGCTGGCCCCCCCACCAGCGCTTGCGCCCCAGGCTGTTGGCGCGGCCCTCGACGGGGCCGTTGTTTCCCTCGGCGGCGAGGTCGGCGTCACGGCGGCGCTGGAGCTCCTGCCACCAGAAGGCGTCCTGGCCGTGCGGCCTCCAGTAGAGCCGCGCGGCCTCGTCCGCCGGCAGGCGTTGGCGCACCTCCGCGATGGCCTGCCGGAACTCCGCGTCCGTTGAAGGGATCGGGGGCACGGGCACTCCGCCCACGCTGAGGGTCCAGCGAGGCTGACCGCCGCCGGAGCTTGGGAGGCGCATGTCCGGCGGGCACGGGTAGCCCGCCTAGTACAGCGCCCACGCCTCGTTCCGGCGAAGGTGGCGGCGAATCCAGCCATTGGCGGCGGCGGCGCCTTCGTAGTTGGCCATCTGCTGCGAGGAGGAAGGAGAGAGCACGGGGGAGAGAGGAGAGCGCCGAGGAGGAAGGGCGAGGGAGCAGCGAGGTGGAAGAACGGGGAGTGCGGCGGGGGGATTTTGTAGTCTGCCGGGCATTTACTGCGGCGCGTCCCCTCACTGCCGCCCGCCACGCCATTACGCCGGCAGACTTTTGAACGGGCGCATGCACTGGGCGGCCGCCACGCTATAAACTCCGGTAGCCTTTGACCGACGCGGGATCCGAGAAGATGATCACGGGGGTTTCTATTCCCGCGTTTTTTCGACGCGTCACTGACAGAGCTGGCCCGCGCGGGCTGCAGCGCAGTTTCGCCCCCCCCCCCCCCCCCCAAGCCGAACCCAGCGGGCTGGGTTTGGCCTGGGTGCCGCGGTGCGAAGCGGCGCTATTTGCCTTCTGGGGGGCCGACTGGTGCGGAAATGGCGCTATTCGCCGCTTCCGGCGCTAAAAAGGCCGCATGGGGGGCTCTGGGGGGCGATTGGAGATGCCCTTAGTTAATGGGTTTCTGCGTAGCCAAATTGGTTGGACCAAATATATGAAGATATAGAAGACCATGCACGCTCCCCCATATTTTAAAAAACAAAAAAAACGTTCCGCCGAAACTGGCTTCCCGGGCAAAATATTCGATTTGCACCGCCAAAACTTCTCCCGTCTATTATCCCCGCCCCATTCCCCTCACCTCCATGCTGACCGCGCTCCGACCACAAGCCCCCGCTCCATCCTGACCTGAACCACGTCCCGACCAGGCCGTCCAGGCTCAACTTCTGCGGAGGATGCAGTAAGTGCTTCTCGATTTGTGTGGATGCTTAATCATTGCGCATTTGTTTGTTTCTGGTGTTCGGATCGGGAATATGGCATGGTTGTATTTCCTCGTGCTCTGTTTCAAATCCGGTTCTTCGATTGAGAACATGGCATGGGTCAGTTCGATCGAGTATTACTAGTAGTAGCCTAGCACTGATTCGGTTTTGATATGAGGCAGGAACGAAAATGCCTTCTTCCGCGTCTTCAGTCAGCGAGGATGCGGTAGGAGAGTTCACGACCTCATCTCTGCGCGCTGACAAGCACTAGAGCTAGAAATATTCAGAGTGGTTCAACACTTAGCGAAGAACAGCGAGGAAATTAGGGAATTATGCTGAATTCAGATACGCAGTTCACCAACCAGGAACACTGGTGGTTCTAGGGTTTTAACCCGATATTACACGATGAGCTCGATGGCTCTGGAATCCTCTAGATATATCGATTACAGGGGCAGTAGCGTAAATCCTTCGAGGGAGTGGTTGAGGACGACAGGCTTTTGCCGGATCGCTACAGCGACGCGAGGAAACAGCTGGACCCTCAGATGTTGACGAAGCGTTATCCGTGCATCCTGGCCGTCCACTTCAGTTGTTCGCTTGCTTCCCGCCATCTTCTTTGTTTGAATGAGCTCGAGGAAGGCTAGGTCCTGACAATTCCCCCCCGATAGCATCAGACCTGTCCTCAGGGATGAAGTTTGGAAAAACCTTCTGGATGAATGTTGCGTCTTCCCAGGTTGCATCCTCAACCGGTAGATTGATCCATTTGATGAGCCATCTAACCACTGGTATTTGGATATCACCTTGGACCCTTGGAATCAATTTCCTCTCCAGCAATTGTTCAGGCTCCAGCAGGATTGTACCATCTTCGTTGATGAGAGGGAGGTGTGGGTTGGCCACTGCTTTGGGCCCCAAGTGTTTCTTTAGCTGGCTCACATGGAAGGTGGGATGCAGTTTGCAACTTTTAGGTAACAGTATCCTGTATTATACATTGCCAATTTTCTGCAGCACTCTGAAGGGACCATAGTACTTTGAGTGCAGCTTGAGGTGTCTGTGGATGCTCAAGGAAGTGTGCCTATAAGGTTGGAGTTTCAGGTATACCATGTCACCAACAGTTAGTGTGCGTTCAGAGCGATTTTTATCAGCTTGGACCTTCATTCTGTTCTGTGCCTTAAGGAGATTATCCTTGATGAGAGCAGCAGTTTGTTCTACAGTTAGTACTGATGAAAAATCTGCAGTCAAATCAGTAGGGTATAATGCAGCCTCAGCAATCATGTTTGGTTGTCTGTTGTACAGGGCTTGAAATGGTGTGATTTTGAGTGCAGTATGGTAACTGGTGTTATACCACCACTCAGCAAGTGAGAGCCATTTTTGTCGTGGGATAATCACGGCAGATGTTACCTGGGGTAACTGATCTTGGGGCAAGTCGACACAGGTATTTGGGAGAGGGTTTAGCTCGAAGGAGAACATGGCGAAAGCAATCTAAGAACCGGAAAGCAACTCGCCGGCTCTCGATATGATTATACTGGATACTCGATAACAGGTGTTACAACTATGACTTGAATCTCTGGCAAACTAAACCTAGGGGCCGGTTTATAAAGCACCCGTACACCCCTAACTTGCCCTTCAAGGCACATCTTGAGTCCTACTCGAACTCCACATACAAAGCCTAACTTTCCTTATCGCAACCCACAAGCCGGGTTACGAATCTCACAAGCCTTTGGGCCTTCCAGTAACCTCTTTACCCCTATCCGGGTATCGCGTAGCTCACCTTGGGCCGGATTACACCTTGAAGTGGGCCTACCGGGTTACTATCCCCCCATCAGTAGTCCCCAGAATAGCCTGGGCTTCCAAGATTTACTCTTCGAAGTGCTGGCTATTCCCTACAGAAATATTGGATACAAGAACACATAAAGATCAAGATACAATATGCTGACAAGCGGCTGAGATTAACACCCAGGGGATCAGGTAGCAACCCGGCTTCCCCCCAAAGGCTCTCCCTCAATCTTCCAGACCTGAATCTTAATAGGAAACTCGATGATTTCACATCTTCCTCAATAACTGTCGCTAATACCAGGAAGGAAATTCCCCCTTCCCCTTTTCTCGGGATCACATTGGTCTGTGCATGGAATGCGCCTTTCAAATTTCGAAATGGCCAATTATTACCCCGCACCCCCCGGGTCTCGACCGTTAAGCTAGGCTTTTCCACCCGGGCGGTTTATAAATAGGGCTCAGGGAACAAATCCAACTCTCAACGGCTCACTTTCCCCATTTCACTTCTTCTCAAATCTGAGCTCGCGGAGTGCCACCACGGAAGCCCCACGCACCTCGCCGGAGCCCATCCGCCGTCGCCTGCGCTCCGCCACCGCGCGACTCACTCCAACTCCCAAATCCGTCGCCAAGCGCCCGATTCGCCGACCAACAACCTCGAAAGGACATCAATCTTGCGCCATCTGTCTCCGCAAAGCTCTACTTCAATCCCCTTTGGTAAGTTCCTCGTATCCCTCAGCTCATCCTCGCAATTTCTCATCTTTTCCTCAGATCAGATCTGAATCAAGTAGTCCGCGATTTCTCGGGCCACGCCGGATTAGCTCAATGATACTTACCATAGACATCCTCATAGGTAGGATTCATAGCTTATATTACTCTCCTAACTCCAGTAGTCATTAACATGGCCATAAATTTAGAAATAAGATCCCCAATCTAGGCTCGGGCCATATAAAATTTCCGCCCTTGTTCTCCCTCCTCAGAAAATCTCACTTCTCCGGATCATTCGCAGATGGTAGGCACATAAACACCCTCATAACTTCTCCAAACATTTGCTTTTACGGAAAGCTCCATAGATTTTGTAATAGCACACAATACCCGGACACATCATACTTGGCTCGGCAAGGCAATACCCGGTTTATGCTTAAATTGCCGGTAACTGCTTATCTACTAACTTCCGAGTTTTTGTTTCTTACGCCCTTTCCTTCAATGTTTTACCAGGTCAACCCCATGGCACCCAAGAGGCAGGGGAAACAGCCGGCTAAGGCTAAATCCACAAACTCCATATCAGCCAATTGGGGGAAATCCTCTGTTACCACGGCCAAACTGGAGGAGTTGGTCGAGCTGGGAACCCTACCTCCACAGGAAACTATCCACTGGAGAGTACCAGGCAACGAAACCCGACCTTCCCCAGCAACGGACGAGGTAATATGTTTCGTTGAACACGTGACCCGGGGCTTCAGGCCTCCGGGTCACCCTTTCTTCCGCGACGTCCTAGACCACTACAAACTCCGTATTTTCGATATAGGCCCAAACTCCATTTTAAACATCTCCCATTTTATCGTTCTTTCCGAGTCTTACTTGTGCACTCCGCCAAGTCTGGCTCTTTTCGTCGAACTTTTTCAGTGCAAGCCGTGTCGCGAAAGCGGCGACGGCGCACTTCTTACTTGCGGCGGGGTTTCCATCCAGCGCCGCAAGAACTCCCTGATGCCTCCTATTACTCTCAATTCTCATGTGAAGCACTGGCAGCTCTCATACTTCTACTGCCAGGATACCTCTCCACCCGGCGAAAAGAAGTTGCCGGGTTACTCGGAGGGTCAGCTTGACATCTCCGAGACCTTCAACGCCTTCGCCCCTGACTCGGACAGGGAGGCGATCTTGCCTTTGCTAGCTAGGATCTCCATCTTGTCAGCCCGAGGTCTCATCGGGCTAAACCTGGTGAAGACCTGGGTCAGCTTCCGCATCCAGCCAAACTCCATTCGTGAGAAGCTGATGTGCGAATACTCGGGTCTTCCCACAGACCCTATCCGATACTCTCCTAGTACCCTTGCTCCTAGTGATATGAACAAGACGATCAAGGGTTTTTTAACAGAGAAGCTCGAGGTGATCCGGAGCATAGCCGGACTAGAACCTTTTACCCTCGAGAATCCAGCCCCCGCAGTAAGTTTCCTACCTCTTGATTTTGACTTCTAACAGCTTACTTTTATTCTCTTCTCTTGACTCGATATTAATCACTATCCTGGCATCTTCTCCTCAGGCCGATGATGACTTTTGGACGGTCGACACCCCTCCTAATTCCGAAGATGCGGAGGAGGAAGACAATGTTGTTAACTCGGATGAAGGTACATACTTGATTCCCTTGCACACGTTATATCCCGCCTTTTCTTCTTCTTTACGCTATAACTCGGATATTTTTCAGAGCAAGAGGACCAAAGCGAAGAAGAAGAAACGGACAGCAGGAGCGGATCCACCAGCGAGGAGGAAGAGCCGGAGCTGGCCACCAAAGCCGGAACAAAGAGGAAATCCCAGAGGATAGCCCTCCAGGTTTTTACTTCATCTCATTACACTTTGGTTTTTTGTTCCCATAGCGTCACTCCGGGGCTAACCCCATCTCCACCCTTTTTGATCATAACTGAAGGAGCCTCCCGCGACTAGGCGCCGAGTAACCCGGAACCATCCGGGCAACGAGACCCTTAACCCGGTCGCTTCGCCGCCCCCGGTTCAACACCCTGGTATTTATCGTAAACAAAATTCCTTTCCGGACATTCCTTTGTAATGTAATCCCAGACCTTTCTTGCCATTTTTCAGTCTCTTCCGGGTCTAGTGACGGCTTCTCCTCAGACTTCCCGGTAAACACCGGGTAAGCGCCTTTTCCTGATATTATACCGAACTTTCATCCCCTTTTTTTCATAATCAAAGATTAATTGCGCCTTTGCACCTTCTTCAGGGCCACGGTTATTAGTAGCGACCAGGAGGACACCGAGGCTAAGGTCCGGGTCGAGAACGAGCCGGCTGATGATGCTTTCACCGCGGCTGGCGACGAGCAAGTGTCGCCACCGGAGCCAGCTAGGGATGACGCCGAGTATCCAATCGCTTCGCACGCAGGCGAGAAGGAGAAGGGAGCAGCTTCGAGCGCGGGAGGGGGACCAGACTCCGACATTCGGATGACCCGGGTGCCACCTCCTGTTACAAGAAAAGCTCCTTTCCCTTCTTTCCAGGTACCCGAGTCATCTAACTCGGATAACGCTGATTTTAACCAGCTAATGAGCGCTCTTCTCGCCATGAAAGCTTCGGAAGGAAATGTCCTAGAGCGTATGGCTGCAGCACATCAGGTAATCTTGTTTGACACTTCTTACTATACATCCAGTCCCCAAGTTCCGAGTATAATTTTCAGTAATTATCCTCGGTACTTCGCATAATAATCTACTGTAATCATTTTCTCAGAGGAAATACTCTCGTGATATCCGGCTTACAGCTTCACCCGGTCTTTGCAGGCAGAGATTACTCAGTCAGATGAAGCGTTACTTAAGGCTGAGCAGCTCTTGCTGGCTGAAGTTAAGCGTAGGGAGGCCCTTGAAGCGGAGATAAAGACTTTGAAAAAAGATGTCTCCACATACAAGAAGAAGTATAATGCCGCCCAATCCTCGCTGAAGAACTTATCGACTCAGATTACGGACACTTACCGTATTTTGCTAAGTAAGTTTGTTTACTTGCAACTAGCTTGCTTAGCTCCATTTTGCCGTTTGTAATAACCAAAATTACTGACATGCTTTTGTGTTTTTCGATTGCAGGTGCTAACCTTGCTGCTCCGGAGGAGAATGCCATTACTCAAGTTAAAACTCTGAAGACTGTGCTCCGGACGTTTTTTGCCGGTACGAAACTTCTGCTGGATGCTATCAAGTGGCCTTCTGAGGTATACCCGGGCGAGGAGAACCTTATGCAGGCCTTTTCCACAGCGCCTGGATGGATTGAAATACTGAAGCGTTCGTCCTGCCGAATTGGGATGACCCGGGCTTTAACGCTGGCGAAGGCTTATTTTCCAAAGCTTGACCCGGCGAAGGTAGTATCCGGGTTCCCAGAGTTTAAAGCTGACGGATCCAAATTCAAGCCCCAGGATTTCAAAGCTATACAATCTGCGGTACGTCCTTCAGCCACAGCTTTGGCCGACAAGATGGATCTAAACACGATTATGAGCTCGTATGATTCTGAGGGCAAGGTTATCCTGGTGGAGGCACCCCCCCCTATTGATATGTTGGACAAATGGTCGACTGATCTGGCTAGGAGGAAGGAAGAGGCTGCAAAGAGGGAAGCAGAGCTGGGCGTAAAGCCGTCTACCTCTACCCCAGCCGTGCCTCCGCCTGTTCGTCCAGATGTGAAGAGCCCGGGTAAAACTGCTGGCAAGGCCAAGGGGCAAGTCCAAGACTTAGACCCGGAGGACCGCTCTCAGGATGCCGAGTAGGATGCTACCTAGTGCTTTGCGTTTCTCGAGGCTGATATGACATATATTTTTTTTGCGGTGCGCCTGTGCACCATTGGTGCTGATACTATGACTGTATGCTTGTTAACTTATGATAACTCTTTGCCTCCCCTGGCTTTTGATAATCTCGATCCTCGTGTCACGTATAAGCTTATTCTCGATACTTTGAATTTTTGTTTTCAATTTCCTTTTGAGACTCGGCTAACCGAGTATCGTAGGTTTTGATAGATGAACTTTTCTTTAAGTCCCCAATACTCGGAAATTGAGGTTTACAGGCTTTGGTAGTTAAACAGTTTGTTTCTGTTTCGAAGTCCCCAGTCCCCATGACCCAAAGTACGAGCTATGGGGGCGTGGCCTTTCTCAGATGACATACTGCTGTTTACCAAGCTGAATACCAATAGCTGTTCACATAAATACTGAAGTCATGCTTAATACTTGTTGAGTTTCCGGCTTTTTTAGCCTTATACTCTGCATGGACTTGTGGTTTAGATGACCCTTTTGATTATCTTGTACTGTAAGCCGGCTTTCGCGTGGATACCATGTCGTTGCATCTATACGAAAAACAAGATCAAGCAAGCCCCATTGGGCTGCATAGTCTGATTGTAATCGTACGTGAACAGATCATGCCACTTTAGCGCGAGTCACATCGAGCTTAAGTAAGAATAATCAAGAAATTTGGCTCCTTCGTCCAGTTATAGGATTGTAGCCGCACCCGTTTCTACGAGTAATCAGCCCCCATAACTCATAGGCATCATGGCCGGGTCTCCGGGTTTGTGATTACTTATTGAAGCAGATCACCCCCCGGAGACCTATATTCACGCAATGTATTTCGATGATACTGATGTATTGATAATAACAATGTTACTTACTTGTAACTGAAGCAAAGACCATGATACGACTCAAGAACATCTTCTTTTATTGAAAGAAACTTCTTCTTTTTTTTTTTTTTTAAATCAGCAGGCCGCCTCATTAAAAACCTTCCAGTCCCCTTAGGTACCCTGGATAGGAAAAGAGTGCGTATGAAACCTGCCGCCCATTACACTGCTTTAGTTATTCTCGAGAGTCGGCCTCGCGTTGGTACGGCCGATGCACATTCTCCACTTGCTATGCCCTTTCGTAATGAGTACCGGATTTGCTAGCCAATCCGGGTATATCGCCCTTGAAACGTGATCAGCTGCGGATGGTGGTACGTCTTCTTCTTCCCTGCTGAGAGTTTTGAAAGTATCGCTCCTGATGAAGCCTACCATCTTAGGGTTTTGTTCTGCCCTAACTTTTGCTTTGTCCCCCTCAGGAGTTGGCTTTTTTGACGTTGTCCTCTCTTCTAGGTCTACCTGGGAACGGTAATGTTTGAGCTCTTCCTTCCTACAGGCTTGCTCGGCCATTGCCGCGTCTCCCTCATCACACTCAGCTGCTATATCTCGGTTTCCGTGTATTGTAATGGTCTTCTTGGGACCCGGGATTTTCAGTTGTAGGTACACATAACACGGTCTCGCCATGAACTTGGCATAAGCCGGCCTTCCAAACAATGCATGATAAGGACTGCGCAACTTTACTACCTCAAAGGTAAGCCACTCGACTCGATAATTGTCCTTTGACTCCCCGAAAGCTACTTCCAGTGCCACTTTTCCTTCGGGGCATGCCGAATGACCTGGCACTATCCCGTGAAAAACTGTTGTACTTTTTTGCAGCTGTGATTCCTTTAAGCCCATGCGCAGGAAAGTTTCCCAGTATAGGATGTTGATACTACTTCCTCCATCCATCAAGACTTTTTTCAGCTCGTAGCCGTTGACCTGTGGTGCCACTACCAAAGCTAAGACTCCCGGGTGATCAATTCTGTCCGGGTGATCCTTCCTGCTCCATGTTACCTCTTGCTCTGACCACCTCAAATACCTTGGAACAGCGGAAGAGACCGAATTAACTGCTTGTTTCAGTATCTTCTTATCCTTGTTGGAGCCTCCCGTAGTGTGCACATGATATTGACCCAGCTGTTTGGGGTTAGCTTGAAAACCTCCCGCTCCCCCTTGATTGTTACCTTGATTTCCAGCTGGCGGGTTGCCGGCTGGGGGCGGTCCGTTGCCCAAATTTCCACCTAGGCCCGGGCCTCCTCCTCGGCCTGCACCTCGCATGGCTCTGTTCACTTCCTCGTTCTTCCACCTTTGTAAGTCGGCACATTGCTCCAATGAATGATTGGCCGGCTTGCCATTCCTGCTATGCTTTGGGCACGCCATCCTAAATATGTCCCAACTGTTGCTTGGTCTTGGAGGTCCTTGGTAGTGTCCCCCATTGTGATTTCCAGTATTAAAATTCCCTTCGGATCTAGGTCTTGAAGACCCGGCCTCCGTATTGGCTACAAACTCGGAATTCCCTTCAAACGGGCGCTTGTTTTGGCTACTTCCATTATTGTTTGGCGCCGATGCATTGCCGGTTTTCCCACTGCTACTTGTATTTGCTTTTGCTTTCTTGTCATCAACTTCCTCCTCTGTGGTATCCGTTGCAGCGTGTTTGTTGCACGCATCCATTAACTCTCCCATTGTAACCTCCGCTGCATTCCTACTAGATTTCATGCGAGTTAGCTTTTGCACTAAAGGAACATACTTACATGTTTTTGCCATAGCTTGTAGCGCATCCTTAGGCTGGATATCCGTAGACGAGTGGAGTATCTCCATAACCCGGCGTACCCAGCTGCGTGCTGACTCCCCTTTCTTCTGAACGCATCTTTCTAAATCATCAATAGTAAATAACTTTCTGCATGTCCCATGAAAGTGCTTGATAAATGCGGTCTTTAGCTCCTCCCACGATTTGATCGATTTTTCCGGTAGATTGGTGAACCATAACTTTGCTGCTCCCTCTGACATCATTAAGTACATAAATTTGGCTTGGAGGTTCTCGGATGCGTTGCGAATTGACATTGCCATCTCATAGCTGCTCAGCCACGTTTCTGGATCCATTGTTGGCTCATAATTCACTACTTTCCCCGGTTCTTTGAATTTCTCCGGGTAAGGTTCTGCCCTGATATCGTCCGAGAGGCACTTTGGTCCCGCAAGGGTGGTTGGGGCTGGTCTTGCCCGGGAAACGCGTGACCCGGCTGGGGGTACCGCGGGGTGCGGCACCGCCGGTAACTCGTGCGCTGCAAACCCGGCCCCGGCTCTTCTGGCCCTGGAGCTGTCCACCACTGCCTGTGCTGCTGATACTGCCGGTACTGTCTGGACGCGCGGTGGAGGCGGCATTTGCTGCTGCTCTTCCCTTCGTTGTGCCGCACTTGTTTGAACATTGCCCTGTTGCTGACTGACGTACGGCGTCCCATGCATCCCGCTTCTATGATCCGGATAATTGGCTTGCTGTGCTACCGCGGTGTGTAGCAGATCGATTGCTCGTCGGGTTCCTTCCGCGTGAGGCGAGTCTCCCACAGGAATCTGGTTTAATGCGAGCGTTGCTGCGTACACGTTGTCCATGGGATTGTTGTAATGACCTGCTGGTGTGCGGAATCGTGATGGTGGTGGCGGCATGGTATTGCCGGCTGTCGCCCCCGTCTGTGGCAAAGGTAACCCGGCTGGCGCGTTTACCGGATGTGCTCCCGTTGAAGGTCGCGGTGTGGTCCCTTGGTTCGTCGGTGGAATCGGCTGATCTTGAGGCGTGAACACCAGGGCAGTCGGGTTAATAACCCCTCCTGTTGCCGGCAGCATAGTTCGGTGCCTTTGGTGCATCCTTGTCGTTTCCTCCCGGAGCCGGGTCTCTCGGTCATCCAATTCGCGCTGCCGCGCGACCATCCCCTGCCTTTCTGCTTCCACTTGCCTTCTTTGCTGCTCCAATGCACGACGAGCCACGTCCAGGTCTCTTACACGCTCTGCCGCGTTTTCTGGGGTGATAACTGTGGCCAAGACTGTGGGGTCCAAAATCAAATTATTATCAAACAGAGCCGGGTGACGCGGGTTTGAGGGGCCCGCCCCCGGTGTCCGGTTTGCTTGGAACCCGAACATATTTGCGTGTCGCTCCTCGTCTGCTGGGCGACTGGTGACAGACGCCGACTCTCCATCGACCTGGGCCAAGACCGGGTCAACTACTCCTTGCTGCTGGGCCGCTGCCTGAACCGCCCCGGCTGGCGCCGCGGCCGCGTTTTCTTGATTGAGATTGGTCGCGGGAGCCGCATAGACCGCAACCCGGCGCATGATGCCCGGTGTAGATTCGTACTGTTCTTCCTCGCTGTTTCCCCTTTCATATCGATCCTCCGACAAATCCCGTATAGACTCGGTATCATCTTCCCTCTCCATCTGACCCGTTGTTCCAATCGACTCTTCCTTTTCCGATCGGACATACATGTCTTCTCCTGACACAGAATCAGATCCAATATTATCACAATTCGAACTGGAAGTACATACCATACCGACGAAGACGTTGACGCTGCCGACTGTCACGATGGATCCGGTTTCGAGGTGATCTGACTCTGGCCCCCAGCCAGAATCGTCTACCATCTTCTCTCCTTTGCTGTTGACGTAGATTTCTCCGACGATGAGGTTCTTCATGTTCTTCCGAGCTTCTCCCGTGATGTAAACACCTTTGGACGCAGGCCCCACGGTGGGCGCCAACTGTCGTGGGATAATCACGGCAGATGTTACCTGGGGTAACTGATCTTGGGGCAAGTCGACACAGGTATTTGGGAGAGGGTTTAGCTCGAAGGAGAACATGGCGAAAGCAATCTAAGAACCGGAAAGCAACTCGCCGGCTCTCGATATGATTATACTGGATACTCGATAACAGGTGTTACAACTATGACTTGAATCTCTGGCAAACTAAACCTAGGGGCCGGTTTATAAAGCACCCGTACACCCCTAACTTGCCCTTCAAGGCACATCTTGAGTCCTACTCGAACTCCACATACAAAGCCTAACTTTCCTTATCGCAACCCACAAGCCGGGTTACGAATCTCACAAGCCTTTGGGCCTTCCAGTAACCTCTTTACCCCTATCCGGGTATCGCGTAGCTCACCTTGGGCCGGATTACACCTTGAAGTGGGCCTACCGGGTTACTATCCCCCCATCAATTTTGCCCATTTCTTGGGTTGAAGAAAAGCTAAACATCTCAAATAGTTCTCCAGGCACTGGTTGACTCTTTCAGTCTGGCCATCAGTCTGAGGATGGTAAGAGGTGCTGAAATGGAGTTTCACCCCCAATTGTTTGAATAGTTCCTGCCAGAAATGGCTAGTGAAAATCTTGTCCCTGTCAGTCACAATTACCAGTGGAGGACCATGGAGTTTGAAGATATTATCAGTGAAAGCAGACACCACTGTGCTTACAGTGATAGGGTGTTTAAGAGCTATGAAGTGGCTATATTTAGTGAATCTATCCACCACCACTAAGACCATATCTTTGTTGCAAGAAGTTGGCAAGCCCTCAACAAAATCCATGCTAATATGAGCCCAAGCAAAATCAGGAACAGGCAATGGCTGAAGAAGACCAGGGTACTTTGAGTGCTCTGGCTTATTAATTTGGCAAACTGGGCATTCCTTGATGTACTCAATGATGAATTTCTTCATAGCCTGCCAGTGAAATAATAATTTGACTCTTTGATATGTTGCCCTGTGGCCTGAGTGACCTCCCATTTCAGAATTATGCATAGCAGCAACTAATTTTGTTTGCAGCACTGGGTCCTTGCCAACAATTATTCTGTTTTTGTACCTGAGGATACCCTGTTGTAGTGTGTGATTTTTTAGGGCCAGGGGATCAATAGCTAACTGGGCCAGCATTTTCTTGCATCTGTCATCCTGTTGATAACTAGATGTGACCTCAGTAATCCAAGCAAGAGTAATAGCAGAGGCAGAAAGGGCATTAATTTTGTACTGGACTCTAGATAGGGCATCAGCCACTTTGTTTGTTTTCCCTTGCTTGTATTCTACAGAAAAATTGTAGCCTAATAGCTTGATAAGTAATTTGTGCTGGATGCCTTCAGTCAACTTTTGTTCTTGGATGTGTTTTAAGCTTTCTTGGTCAGTCCTTATGATAACAGCTAATGCAGCAAAGTAGTGTTTCCAGTGCTTTAATGCCTCTATAATGGCCAGAGCTCCTTTGTCATAGGTGGAAAATCCACCTGCCTTGGGTCCTATGGCTTTGCTGAAGAAGGAAATGGGTCTGCCTGCTTGCATTAATACTGCCCCAATTCCATATCCACAGGCATCAGTTTCCATAATAAAAGGCTCAGCAAAATTTGGCAAGGCTAAGACAGGTGTTGTGGTCAATTTGTCCTTGATGCTAGTGAATGCCTCCATCTGAGCTTTTCCCCAATTGAAATTATCCTGTTTCAGGCTCATGAACAGAGGTTTACAAATAATACCATAGTTTTGTATAAACCTCCTGTAGTAGCCAGCTAGGCCAAGGAAACTTCTCAATTCAGACACATTAGAGGGAATGGGCCACTTGGCAACATCAGCAATTTTAATAGGATCAGTAGCAACTCCATTAGCAGTAATAATATGGCCCAAATATTCCACTTGCTTTTGTGCAAACACACATTTGTTTTCCTTGGCAAACAATTTGTTCTCCACCAATGTTTGGAATATTTTAGTCAAATGATCAATGTGATCATCCATGCTTTTGCTGTAGATTAGGATGTCATCAAAGAACACCAAAGCAAATTTTCTCAGGAATGGAGCCAAGACAGTGTTCATGAGTAGTTCAAAAGTGGCTGGGGCATTTGTCAACCCAAATGGCATCACTAAATACTCATAGTGGCCAAAATGAGTGCTGAATGCAGTTTTCTCAATATCTTTTTCTAGCATTCTAATCTGATGATAGCCACTCCTTAAATCCAACTTGGAGAATACCATAGCTCCATGTAGTTCATCCAGTAAATCCTCAATTACTGGGATGGGGTATTTGTTTTTGATTGTTTGGCTATTAAGTTTCCTGAAATCATTAACCACCCTCCAGGTGTAGTCTTTCTTTTTCACCAGTAGAGCAGGGGAGGAATAAGGTCTCACACTGTCTCTAATGATCTTGTTTTGAATCATTTCTTGAATGATTTGCTCCATAGCATCCTTCTGATGAAAAGGTAGTCTGTAAGGTCTTTGATTGACAATTTTGGCCCCAGGGATTAAGGGTATAGCATGATCCATAGGTCTCTGAGGAGGTAATTCTGTTGGAGTTGAAAATAATACTTGAAACCTTTTGAGTAGTGCTTGGATGAGAGGGTTGTCATGGCCTTTGTTTGGAATTTCCTCCCCTATTTGGTGTATCAAAATCACAGCACCACAAATAGGATCCTCAAACAATTCTTCAGAGGTTGCAATTTCAGAGACAGGTACAGTTGGCAGGCTCTCATCCTTAAAGGTTATTTTTGTGCCAAGTGGTGTAGTCACATGTACTTGCATTTCTTGGAAATCCAGTTCCGCTGGGCTGTGGTCAGACATCCAGTCAGCCCCTAATATTGCATCATAGCCCTGCAGCTGCAGTACTCTGAAATCAGAGGAAAATTCATGTCCCTGTATAGTGAAAGGACAGTTATTGGCCATGAATTCAGTCCAAAGTGTCCCTCCATTTGCAACTTGGACCCTTTTCTTAGCTGTAGGAGACAGTTGGCAGCTTGCTTTCTTTGCCATGCTAGGAGTGATAAAAGTGGTTGTGCTACCACTATCTATCAGTGGAGTTGCTGGTTGTTTTCCAATGAACAATGTTACAGTGAAAGTGTATCTTGCTGTTCCAATACCCATGAGAGCATGCCTTGATATTTGCAGTTCAGGGTCCTGCTTAATCTGCATGATTACAGGTTCTTTATCCTCTAAAGTTTCAGTAAAATACACCAGCTCAGCTCCTTCAGGGATTTCTTCTTGTATAGCATGTATTTGTGCTTGGTTTGCTATCTTGCAAACCTTTTTATGGCCAGGGAACCATTTTTCCTTGCATTTGTAACAGTTCCCAGCTAATTTTGCTTGTTCAATAAGTGCAACAGCATTTGGAGCATTGGTTTTCATTGAGTCAAACTGGACTTGTCTTCTGGCAGTAGGTATGAAATTATTGATGGATTCTTGAACTGGTTGAGCTTGTTCCATACGTCTGGCAAGCCAAATGGCTTTCTGTAAATCTTGGGGCTCATGGCACTGCACATAGTGCTGAATGCTGTCTTGCAGTCCAGCTATAAAACTTTTTCTGTAGTATTCCACAGGAATAGCTGGATTGTCACGGCGCATCAAGTTCATTGTCTGCTCAAACTTGAGTACATACTCATTCACTGATCCAGTTTGCTGTAGAGCATGAAAAAATCTCACATTGTCGCATTCAGATGCTTCAGAAAACCTATCTCCCACATATCGACAAAAACGATACCATGGAAAATTTGGTGCTGCAATTCCTGTGCCTCTCCACCACTCCATGGCTGGGCCTTTCAGATAAGTAACTGTTATTTCTGTTTTGAGTTCAGCAGGTGTTCTGGCAGCTTCAAAGTACATTTCTACTGTCTGAATCCATGAAGTTGTATTGTTTCCATCAAACTCTGGTATATTCTATTTAGCTGGTTTGACTATGGCCATTGTCCTTCTTCCATCAGTATGATTATCCCTCTGATTCTGCACACCACTAGCACCATCCAATTGGATAATCTGCATGTTATTGTGAGCAGGATCCACAGTCACTACTAGGGAAAAGCTTACCCCAGGCGAACAGAAAAGGACTACCACAGGCGCATTTCGGTTCGCCTGGGACCATATCGCCAGCGGTAATGGCTTACTCCAGGCGAATAGTGAGATGCGCCTGTGGTAAGTTGGCATACCCCAGGCGAATAGGCCTTGTGCGCCTGGGGTAATACATTTACCTGTGGCGAACAAGAGATGCGCCTGGGGTACCGTACTCTGTTCGCCTTGGGTATGGTTTTGCTGTATCAAAATATAAAAGATATCAAAATAACAGAATTACAGGAAAATGACAGAAATAAGTCTCAAAATGACAGAAATATACCATAGTCTCAAAATGACAGAATTAAGTTTTATAACAGAATTATTTTCGATCATCAACACATAGTCTCGATCATCACCACATAGTTCAACAAAATTACATAGTTCAACAAAAGAACCATACTACTAATTAATAAATCCAGGAGTTAGCTAGTGAGATGAAAATGATTATTTGTTCTAATTTGGGCTGATGTAGTGGATGACCATCATCATGTCCAAGTTGGGGATGTCAGTATCCCTCATGATGATCAGAATAGCTCGGCCAGCCTCCATACCAACTCTTGCGGAATGGAATTGCCTCCATGCTTGAGAGTTGAGGATGACGCGACCATCAGCATTATCCCTGGTGATCGGAACTGTGGTGACATCTCCTGATTCTCCACGGCGTACTCCAATGGTACCTTTATGCTCCATGCCAGCACTGTCCGCTACTGCCATAGGTATTTTCTAGAACACACAATTCCAAGAAAGAATAAAAGCACAATGTCACATACCGGCCACATTATAACATAAGCAACTATAGGAATAAGAAAATGTTAAAAGACATACCATGAGATGTCCATTGGAGATGTTAGTGTTGGTGATGCGATGCACGAAAGGGGACCCGATGTAGCTATCTATCTGGGCAAGTCTCTGAAGGACACGGTCCTTCTCAAGCTCGCTAAGATTCGCTCTTTGAGCAACCACCACATGTTTCCATGGGTCCTCCTCGTCCATATCATCCTCAGTGTCCATATCATCCTCAGTGTTCCCAATTTCCTCCTCACTCCCGCCATCCTCGCTCGCAATCCCGCCCATATACAGAATTTTGATACGAGGTTGCGGTCCTTCCATAGAGAAGTGAATGTAATCACCTCCGCTTAAATTGTACTTGGCAATGATAGCCTGCAATTGTTCCCCGTAGAAGTAGGTCTTGTTTCTTTCTTTCTTCACTCGAAGAATGTAAGTGGTCCCGTGAACATTGAAATCCACGTTATTGCCAACTAACTCGTTGAACTCTTCACGAATATTGCATGGTAGAATCTAAACAAGAAATATAAAGAATCTTTTGTTAAGAAACACAAGTCTCAAGCTAGATAGTAAAACGAAAGAACAAGTTAACATAGAAATAATTGTTAATTACCAACGAATCAACGTCACCGTCGTGGAGCTGAAGCATAAAAGAAGTCCCGGTGAATCGTCCTTGGGCACATCGGGACCGACATACTTCGCAAGCCATGTTCTATTAAATTAAGAAAGTACACATAGAGGTTAGAGGAGCATAGCTATCACAAAACAAAGACAAATGGCAGCACCTACCTATCACAAAACAAATGCACAAAAGCTATCTACTTTAATGGAATATCCAAAAACAATGTTGTGTGTGGTACCACCAGATTACTGTGTTCTAATTGCATGCTGGGGTTTGAACGCAGATAGAAAAAAGGATAAATGAGATGGGGACAAAAGTGATGGGTGCTTAGCCAAATAAAAAACTCCAGAACATGCTATCGATCCGAACGCTCGTTGCTATGAATTTCCTCTGTTTCCTCGTTCCTAAGTTTTGCGTTTACGTTCCTAAATTGGGGACATAGACCATTGATCCACAACGAAAGCAAACATTCCTCTGGATCCACGACGACGGGAGCACCGCGGCCACCAGGAGCAGGCGCACATCCTCTGGATCCACAACGACGACGGGAGGGCCGGAGTGGGCTGGGATGGAGGGGGGATGGGAGGGAGGGGGGATGGGAGGGAGAGGGGCTGACCTGGATCAACAACGACGACGACGACGGAGTGGGCGACGACCTGCTCTGCTCCTCCTCGACACTGGCGACGGCGGCGGCGTGTGGGTGCGTGTGGGCGCGGGTGCGGGTGCGGGTGAGATCTGGTCACTTAAAATACTAAAGCACATTGGCACCGGTTTGTGATACAAACCGGTTCTAAAAGGATCTGTCCACTGGGCCCCCCACCCTGCCGCAAATGGCCTCAAGGCCTTTAGGACCGGTTTGTGATACAAACCGGTTCTAAAAGGATCTGTCCACTGGGCCCCCCACCCTGCCGCAAATGGCCTCAAGGCCTTTAGGACCGGTTTGTGATACAAACCGGTTCTAAAGGATCTGTCCCCTGGGCCCCCCCTCGCGCAGCAAATGGCCGCAAGGCCTTTAGAACCGGTTTGTGATACACACCGGTTCTAAAGGCCTTGCGGCCATTTGCTGTGCATAGAGGGGCCCAGGGGACAGATCCTATAGAACCGGTTTGTACCACAAACCGGTCCTAAAGGTTTTCTCATTTTTTGCAGCAACAGCGAGGGCTTACCCCAGGCGCAGAGGTTCGGCTTTCGCCTGGGGTATGTGTTATACCAGAGGCGAACATCTGCTCTATTCGCCTGGGGTAAACGAAGAGTGCCAGGGTGTGGTGTTGGGTGGCCCTGCCACACTTTACCCCAGTCGCTTCCGTAGTTTGTTCGCCTGGGGTAAGGGACTTACCGCAGGCGCACCTCTCCGCTGTTCGCATGCGCTAAGTAGCCCAGGCGCGTCTACTTTCGTGTTCGCCTGTGGTAGGATATGCTGCTATAAGCAAATCTCTAGTAGTGAGTTGAAGGTCCAGTCTTCATATCCAGTGCCAATTGCTGCGGTTTGTGTCCAAAATGGGGATGGCGATAAGGTACTTTCATCGTTCCATCCAGATGCAATTCTTTACCTGTAGCGTTGTCATGTAAGGTGGCCGAACCCATTGTTGCCAGTGAGCTTTGCAAATCCACAGCCTTTTTGCCATGGCCCTGAGGTGTTGCATTATGTGCAGTCATGCCCAGATCCGTGACAACATGAGGAAGGTCGCCCTTTTGAGTGGGAAAGGTTGTCATGAAGTTCGTCAGAGAAAGATGTAATTCAGTCAGAGTTTTCTGAACATTCTGAAAATTGGATGCCACCGAGTCACGGAAGGCAAAGAACTCAGATCTATCTTCTTCTCTGGCGCGTTGGAGAGTCTGAACGTCGAGCTGTAGCGGTTGGAACTCGAGGTGTTCCGTGGATGCGGAATCCTCAGGATTACCCATGTCACCGTGTCGAAATTCAGAAAAACAACGAGGGTTTAAGGTACAGTACAGACCCTGATCACTCGATGTTCAGTAACTGTTGCACAAAGGAGGAATTTTACGACAGCAAACGCTGCAACCAACCTCTTGAGAGCAATTTCTACCGTCGCCTGCACCGCCGTCGTCGCCCGCCGCCGGAGTACAACCAATCTGGGAGGGAGGGAGGGATTTTACTACAGCGACGTTGTGTCTCTGTAACCTCCTGCCTACCAAACCTGTACCGATCGATCACCGCCACCAACGCCGTCTTGCGCCGCCGCCGGGATAGGGTGGGAAGGGAAGGATTTTACGGCACCCCAACTTCTCTTCTGCACCCAGATCCAATCGCCTCCGAGGATGGACTGGCTCTGATACCAATTGACAAGCACTAGAGCTAGAAATATTCAGAGTGGTTCAACACTTAGCGAAGAACAGCGAGGAAATTAGGGAATTATGCTGAATTCAGATAAGCAGTTCACCAACCAGGAACACTAGTGGTTCTAGGGTTTTAACCCAATATTACACGATGAGCTCGATGGCTCTGGAATCCTCTAGATATATCGATTACAGGGGCAGTAGCGTAAATCCTTCGAGGGAGTGGTTGAGGACGACAGGCTTTTGTCGGATCGCTACAGCGACGCGAGGAAACAGCTGGACCCTCAGATGTTGATGAAGCGTTATCCGTGCATCCTGGCCGTCCACTTCAGTTGTTCGGTTGCTTCCCGCCATCTTCTTTGTTTGAATGAGCTCGAGGAAGGCTAGGTCCTGACACGCGCGCAGGAGGAGGTGGACGCTCTCTGCCGTAGGCACGGCGTCGTCGTCAGCAAGGGCTTCACGGTGAGCCCCGCCGAGGAAGACCGGAACGTGAGCTCGCCACCGCCGGCCGGGGCCGTGTGCGTGCACGCGCACGCGCTGGAGGCCGGCTTCTGCTACGAACCGCACCAACACTTCTTCAACAAGGTGCTGAGCCACTTCGGGATCGCGCCGAGCCAGCTCGCGCCCAACTCTGAAGATGTTAACCTAGTTGGTTTAGGATACATCCAAGTGGAGTCCTAGATGAATTAGCTAGCTATTAGGAAAGTTCTCACGTGTGAGTCCTAGTAGATTTAGGACTCCTATTCCTAGTCTGTTTTCACTAGTACTCCTGGACGTGTATTTAAGCACCGGCTAGGCTACCTGTAAATCACAACGAAAATCAAAGAGCAATAAAGAGAAGCAAAACAGGGGCGATACGCACCTGTGGCAATCATATAGTTTCTGTTTTCTGTCTGACGCTAGTTCGCGAGTCGCCGAAAGTTCCGATCACTTTGACGTATACGGATCAGAGCTACCTAGCTGATCGATCAAGGATCCTAGCAACGTTCACCTAGTTGATCAAGAAGATCACGTACAGCCTAGCTGCTCACGTACGGTACGAGCCAATCGATCAAGAAGCTGCTTCAAGAGGCTAGCTCAACACAACATACGTGTGTGTTTTGCTTGCAAAAGGCAGTGATCTAGAGGCTAAAAACCAACAATTGGTATCAGAGCCGCGACGAGAAGACGATGGGCGACAACGACAACGAGTCCGTCAACTCGAAGTCCGGCAAGACCAACGACTCTAAAGCGAACAAGAACGGCGTCAAGAAGGTGAAAAAAGAGGCGAACGCAGCAACTAGCCGGGTGAGCGGTGCCAACGTCATGGCGCACCGCAATATCCCGGTGCAGTACCCGATGCTGACCGACACCAACTACGGCGTTTGGGCGGTGAAGATGAAGATTATTCTCCGATCACTTCGAGTGTGGCAGGCTATCACCGACGATGAAGTCGACGACGCGTGCGACGAAGGTGCCATGGCCGTCATAGCCCAGTCCGTACCGGATTCCGTGCTGATGACATTGGCGGAGTACGAAACGGCAAGAGAGGCATGGGACGCACTTAAGGAGATGAGGATTGGAGAAGATCGCGTCATGAAGGCTCGGGCACAAGTGCTGAAGCGCCAATTTCACAAGTTACAGATGGAAGAAACGGAATCGGCCAACGACTATGCCATGCGTCTCACCACTTTGGTTGGGGAGATCCGCGCGCTTGGTGCAAAGCTCAAAGAGGTCGAGGTTGTGGAAAAGTTTTTCAGTTCGGTGACTGATAAATTTACGTACATCATCGGCACGCTTGAGCAGCTAACCGACATCGAGGACATGACCATAACGGAGGCGATCGGACGCTTGCGGACGTGGGAAGAAAATTCTCGTGGTTGTCGGAAAGGCAAGGGAGAAGACGTCGATCAACTGCTCTACTCACGCGCTGACTGGGAAGCCCCAAGCAGCAAAGGAAGGCGTGATGGCGAAGGATCGAGCAACTCAAAGCGGGACAGGAACAAAGAAAAAGGCAACGGAAACGACAAGCCACAAGGGCGTGACAAAGATGATCAATCTGACGAGCAGAGGCCACGGAATTTGGATATGTCCAAAGTCAAGTGCTACAACTGCAATAAGATGGGTCATTTTGCCAAGGAATGTCCGGAGCCTAACAAGCGGGAGATGAGGGCAAATTTGGCGAAGTACGAAGACGACGAACCAGCTCTTCTAATGGCCGAAGTTTGCGATCTCGCCGAAACGGTGGTTACGACACCGAACGAGAAGGTGCCACTTCATGAGAAGAAGGTGTCACCAAACCGGAAGGTGCTACTTCATGAGAAGAAGGTGACGCCTAAGATATCCGGTAAGAAGGATACGCCTGACCACGGTGACCGAGGTGATCAAAATGACCACGATACGGACACCGACGACGATGATGCGGAAACGGCAGAAGATCTTGGCAAGGACGCTGCAGCTGAGACGGGGCATAGTGATCACGATCACCACGAGGCGCAAAGTGATAACGACCACGAATATGATGGTCACGGTCACGACGACTACGCCAACGACACCGATGCCGATGACCTAGCGCCAAGGATGCCAAGATATTCGCCACCTTCGCAAGCCACAAAGGACTCTTGTCCACGTCGCCATAAAACCCTCAAGACAGTCTACAAACATGCCAAGCCAGTTACGCTCGAGTACTCCGGACTATGCTTGCTCGGAGTTGAGGAGCCGGCGAATTTTGTAGAGGCGAGCAAAGATCCAAGTTGGAAGCACGCCATGGATGAGGAGATGAAGGCGATTGAGAGCAATGGCACATGGACCTTGGTAACCCGACCTGCAAACCATAAGCCTATTGGTTTGAAGTGGGTTTACAAGTTGAAGAAGGATACGAAGGGTGCCATTGTGAAGTACAAGGCAAGACTCGTTGCAAAGGGCTACGTACAACGTCAAGGAGTTGACTATGAGGAGGTGTTTGCACCGGTTGCTCGACTCGAGACCGTGAAGCTACTTCTAGCTTTGGCAGCACAAGAGGATTGGAAGGTTCATCACATGGATGTTAAATCCGCTTTCCTCAATGGTGATCTCACGGAAGAAGTGTACGTTGAACAACCCCTCGGCTACGAGAAGAAAGACGAAGAAGGTAAGGTTTACAAGCTCAAGAAGGCACTATATGGACTAAAGCAAGCGCCAAGAGCTTGGAACTCAAAGTTGGACCGAAGTATGGTCTCTCTCGGATTCACTAGATGTCCCGTCGAGCCCACGGTCTATACGAAGCACTACAAAGATTCAAACCTGCTAGTTGGAGTCTATGTCGATGATCTGATCATAACCGGAGATAGCGCGCAAGAAATTAAAAGTTTCAAGGCGCAAATGAAGCAGAAGTTTGGCATGAGTGATCTGAGATTACTAAGCTATTACTCAATGTTCAGGATATCGCTTATCGTTAAATTATCGCTCGACCCATGATAAGCGATATATCGGCTTATCGGCCGATAAATCGATTTTATCGGTCGACTATTTATCGGCCATTTTTCTTGTAAATCCGAAATTGTAGCACTGAAACATCTAAAATATGCCATAAAAATATATTATATCGGCACTAAAAACTCTAAATTATGATACATAGATATATTGTATTCAATAATACTAAAAACTATATGATGGATGTCATTAATCACATGTTTCAGTGCTGGAAAATCGATATATCAGCTTATTTATTGGCATATTGACCGATAAAATGGTCTGAATGGTAAACTCCATCGATATTCATTTATCTTATCGGTCACCACCCGATAAGCGATAAATCGGCCGATAAATCGGCATATCGGATGATATTTGGAACAGTGCTATTACTTAGGCATCGAAGTGAAGCAAAACTCCGGAGCAATTTCCCTATGTCAATCGGCTTACGCGGTGAAGTTGTTGGATAAGTGCGGCATGGCAGAATGCAAAGCGACACAAGTTCCAATGGACCAACCTCACAAGTTGAGCAAGCATAGCTCAAATCCGCCGGTGGACACCACAACGTATCGAAGCATTGTGGGCAGTCTAAGATATTTGGTGCATACCCGACCGGACTTGGCATATTCAGTCGGGGTCGTGAGTCGTTTCATGGAGAAACCGACGACTGAGCACATGGGCGCCGTAAAGAAAATATTGCGCTATGTGAGAGGCACTATCAATCTTGGTTGCACGTACACAAAGGGAAAAGAAGGATTGATCCTTCACGGCTATTCAGACAGCGACATGGCAGGTGATGTTGATGATCGGAAGAGCACATCGGGCATGGTATTCTACCTCGGTCCGAATCCGATCAGCTGGAACTCTGAGACGCAAAAGGTGGTGACATTGTCTTCCTGTGAGGCAGAAGTCATAGCGGCGAGCAAGGCAGCTTGTCAAGGTGTGTGGCTGAGAAGACTTCTAGCTGATCTTACAAAGAAGGAGGTGCAGAAGGTGTCACTGAAGATCGACAACCAAGCTGCAATCTCATTGTTCAAGAACCCGGTTCATCACGAGAGGAGCAAGCACATAGACACCCGGTATCACTACATCCAGGAGTGCATTGAGGAGGGGATGATCAAAGTTCAACACGTGAACATGGACGACCAGTTTGCCGACATTCTTACCAAGTCCCTCGACAAACAGAAGTTCATCGAGATGAGGAAGATAGTCGGAGTACAAGAGATGGAAGCAAAGCAACCAGGTTAAGGAGGTGAATGAAGATGTTAACCTAGTTGGTCTAGGATACATCCAAGTGGAGTCCTAGATGAATTAGCTAGCTATTAGGAAAGTTCTCACGAAAGTTCTCACGTGTGAGTCCTAGTAGATTTAGGACTCCTATTCCTAGTCTGTTTTCACTAGTACTCCTGGACGTGTATTTAAGCACCGGCTAGGCTACCTGTAAATCACAACGAAAATCAAAGAGCAATAAAGAGAAGCAAAACAGGGCGATACGCACCTGTGGCAATCATATAGTTTCTGTTTTCTGTCTGACGCTAGTTCGCGAGTCGCTGAAAGTTCCGATCACTTTGACGTATACGGATCAGAGCTACCTAGCTGATCGATCAAGGATCCTAGCAACGTTCACCTAGTTGATCAAGAAGATCACGTACAGCCTAGCTGCTCACGTACGGTACGAGCCAATCGATCAAGAAGCTGCTTCAAGAGGCTAGCTCAACACAACATACGTGTGTGTTTTGCTTGCAAAAGGCAGTGATCTAGAGGCTAAAAACCAACAAACTCGTGGCGGACAATGGCGGGCTTCGTCCGGATCTGCGATGACCTTGACGTGGAGCCATCGTTGGCGGTGTTTCGGCATTTCTTCGCGATATGGCCGCTTAATTGCAGTACCACGTCTGGGTACTACTTTTTCCGCAACAGGAGGAAAAACCACCGTGTCTTCTGGAACATGCCAACTTCAACGCCCTGGAAGGAGAGTTTTTTCTTGGTGTGGTCGCCGGTGCCGTGGGCTTGCCCCGTGGTGTGGGGCAAACCATCTCAGAGCTCTCGTGAGCCGGTTAGGTACCTCACCGAGGTTGACAGCTCTGTGGTGCGAAAGCTGAAAGAGGCTGTCGATCGCGGCTCGTTAGATATCAACCATTTTTGTCATCTTGATGATGACAACACCGACCATGAATCTGCCATGACACCACCACTGCCTGCTCCTTGCACTAATGCTAGCTGTACCCAAGGTAAATGTCCATCTATTCAATTTCTAAGCTGATTCCCATACATAATTGAACGCGCATTGATATATCTGTTGTGTGACAGGGACCGATCCTGCTGCCAATGCAATGGTGAGCACTGCCCGGGCGGAGAAGGGGGCACCCCACACACCCAGGATTTCGGTGCGGTTGGGGAAGAAAAGGAACCGTGAGGAGGCCCACACAGAGGGTCCATTCCGGCTCGATCTCCGACGTGTGTCCCTGCCGGGCTTCTCCGCGCACGACACACCTGATGTGAACGCGGCCGATACGTCCATGGCACCGATCCAGGTTTGCTCAAATGAATATTTGGAAAAGCATTATGTCAGGCCAATGAAATGGGGAATCCTTGATTTGATAGGTGTACCTCTACACGTTATTTGTAGGTGAAGGCGCTGCTGCCTGAGCTGCTTGATGCCGCCAAGAAGGCCGACGCTCTCCGGGAGGAGGAGATGAAGCAGATGAAGGCCCAGCTAAGGCAGGCCAGTGAGAACGCTGGCGCTCTGAGGGAGAAGTTGAGGAAGGGCAATGAGGTGGCGAAGCTGGAGAAGGAGAACGCTGACGCTCAGCTGAGGAAGGTTAAAGCCAAGGCCAATGGGGCGGTGAAGCTGGAGAAGGAGAAGGCTAACGCTCTGAATGAGGAGCTGCGGAAGACGAAGACCCAGCTAAGCGAGGCCAATGAGGCGACGAAGCTGGAGAAAGAGCACGCTGACACTCTGAGGGATGAGCTGCGGAAGATGAAGCCCCAGCTAAGCGAGGCCAATGAGGCGAAGAAGCTGGAGAAGGAGAATGCTGACGTTCTGAGGGATGAGCTGAGGAAGATGAAGTCCCAGCTAAGCGAGGCCAATGAGGAGGCGAAGCTGGAGAAGGAGAACGCTGATGCTCTGAGGGAGGAGCTGAGGAAGATGAAGGCCCAGCTAAGCGAGGCCAATGAGGCGACGAAGCTGGAGAAGGAGAACGCTGACGCTCTAAGTGAGGAGCTGAAGAACGTTAAAGCCGAGGCCAAGGTGGTGCTGAAGGAGGCGATGAAAGTGATGATTAGAAGTGCAGCGAGATAACAAATCAGTCAGATCTTTAATAGTATAGATAAACACAATTTCACCGTTCTGAATGTGCTCGTAATGCTGAGCTTGACAGCACCAAATAGGCGTGATGCCCCTTTTTCTACTTTCATTGTCGCAGTTGGAAAAACATCGCCGTAACATATTAGTCCTACGTGACTACTTGCTTGACGTTTCTCTAGTTGACATGTCTCGTTTACTGCTCATTCACCACTACTGCTTATTGGTTTGGAATTTATTAAAAGAGAGATGGCTCCCAAGTTCATTGTACCGGTGAACTCCCTACCATGAGGGTCTGACGAATGCTCAACGAGAGAACAATCCAATGAATGTGCTGAGATGGTGAATCGAATGGAAATGTAATTACTTTTGGAGGATGTAACAAAATTCAGCTCTAATCAAGTGTGCTCAATCCATGTCAATGTTGATATAGTAACAAAATTAGGGCGTCCTCAAGTGTGCTCAATGTAGAAAGAACCTGAATCGACTACTCAATAGGCCATTGATGCCCCCTTGTGCAACTTTTTCTCTCTGTGTGTGTGTGGAATTTTTTGGTTTTTTGAGTTACAACGAAAAGTACAAGAGGTGTGTACTAAAAAACAACTAAAAAAGAAAGGTGTCTAAATGAAGTTGTCAATCCATGATGAAAAAAGGGTATAAGCATTCCTTGTTGCCATGTACTTAATCCAATTGAGCTCCTATTCGAAAAAAGGATCTGGGCCGAAATAAACCTTTTCTTTTAAAAATTAACGATTTTACTAAAAAAAAAGGGGGCTTGTTTAGCATTTGTTTCAAAAGAGAAATACATTTTAAATTACTTCCTATCCCAGTAATAAGATGATGAGCTCGGGGTTCTATACTTACCTAATTTCTGAATGATGCAGTTATAAACCTCGAGTGTGCTCATGAAGAAGGTTGGCAAGGATAAAACCAAATTCGCCATTTCAAATTTACCTCCATAGGTGACAAATCAGAACATGTTAATCATATTTCAATCCTTCTTACTAATGGCATCATATATTTCCCTTTTTTCGTTTTGTGGTCCCAAGTGGGAAGCCAAGATAGGTGAAGGCAACCCTGTCGTGGATGTGTAAAGACAGATGCCATAGGATGGCTTAAGTTTGGGGCCGATGGACACCGTGGGTATCCGGGGAGGGATCGCACGCCTAACTGGCGCGCTCACTACACTGCAAACAACAAGATCTACCCAGCTTCGGGGCCCTCGTGTGGAGGTAACACCCCTACTCCTGCCTCTCTGTGTATATGTGGTGACCGAGTACAAGAACTCCTCAAGCTCAAGGAGCTAAAGGAAAATGGAGCTCTACTGCTATCTCTCTCTGAGTAAACCTCTAGCACTTCTCCTCTCAGAATATCAGCTACCCTCACGCAGGAGGGGGGCACCTTATATACCGGTGGCCACCAAATAATAGTACAGGTTAGGTGACTACACATTGTGCCGTAGCGCACGCCTCCGCTTCTTCACTGACAGTCGCCGAAAGTCTTCGTGGTCTGGTCGTTGGCATGTCCTGTCCCCCTTGTCAGAGACAGGATGTGGCCTCGCCCATACAGCGCACTGTACCAGCGTATGCATACGCATCATCATGCCTAGTAAGTTGAACCGCATGCATGTACTCTCCCTGATTATACGGGATCACAACGGCTCCATTGACTTTGCCTCCGAGAAGAGTAGCATCGTGTCTATCCGGACCCTCCAAGTGCTACTCGGATGATCCAGACAAACATTCATATCTTCACATTGGCTTCTTGTTCTTCCTACCGAGATAGCTCCAACTCGGTAGTCAATCTACCCGGTATCTTTCTATCCGGCACGTACCAACTCGGTACGGCCCAAATCGGTAAGCAGTACCTCAAACACCTTTTCTTACCAACATTGCCCCTACTCGGGGGTAGCCCCCCGACATTAGTCCCCGAAGATGGTATGGTCCGGTGAACTCGGACATTGGGTCATGCCAGCTTAAACCAATCTCTTTCCAAATGCGTAACCGAGATGCACCTCATCTCGGTCGAGTTCCAATCCGAACTGGAATTCGATCCATTACTCCTTGATGAACTTTCTCTATACCAACCGAGTAGACTGCGCTGCTTTGGATTTTGCCGAGATCCCAGCCCTTAGCCAATTTCTCATGGACTTTGCCGCTCAAACTAGGGCGCCTAGTTACCTTCGCGTGTAAGATTCACGACGTGGCGTAGCGCCACTGCCCGCGTCGCCTCGGTTCCTGCGCGGTTGCAGCGCATGCGCCCTACCCACGTCAGTCGCTGCAGCCCTGGCCCACTTGCCATCGCGTCCGTTCGCAGACATGTGCTCAAGTGCCCACGTCGCGCGACGTAGGATTAACTGCGCCCGTTACGCGCGATAAGTTCGCTGCGTACGTTTCTTTCAGACGTTGTAACTTGTTGGAACGCGTAGAGATAAACAAAAACTTTTCCTACGCGATGCTTCCAAGATCTAGCCGAGGTAGAAGGCCACGATGATTACCACTAGACGCGCGGTTGCGGATTATCGATGAAGCGCGTCGGGGCAGTGCAGTCCCACGATCCGGTCCGGCCGATCGAATCCCTTGAACGTCGAAGTGCTAAACGTACAGCACCTCTGCCGGTATCCACACGTACGAGGAGGAGCTCCGACGGCGGACTGCTAGGTCCGGTGCGACAGCTGGACTGAGTGGGGCTAGGGTTTCCAACGCATGGGAGAGTGGACTAACGTGCCCGCTGGGCAACCTGCGCCCCTCTTTATATAGCGTATCGTAATGGGCTTCACAACACTTGTGGCCCATTCCCTCTGTGAGTTCGACTCACAAAACCAGTCCATTTCCGGTTCGGGTCCAACCCGACCAATACTTGCTCCCGCTCTTAAGTGTGCGACCCTGCAGGCTCATGGCGACTTGGACACGATTGGAGTCCAACTCCCAATCGATCAATCGGTAGCGGCTCCTAGCAGAACGTGCCGACTCCCAAGTACCATTGAGTCATGACGACATACCTTTCAATGTGATATTCATCTTAGTCCCTTTTGCCTCACGATATACCTTGTCGAACTATAGGCGATTTATCGTCATCCCTTAAATAGTTCGACTCTCTTCTCGATCCGTGATATGTGATTCATCTGACTAACTCTTAGTCAACCGACACAGTTAACATTTAACTGAGTCGCGCATGGCCATGCTTCCTGAATCATATCACTCGAGAGGGCCCAGAGAATATCTCTCCATTCGGAGGGGAAAAATCCCATCTTGATTATCCACATCACGCAGCTTGCTTCTCATTCGACCCGAACTCTGCCTTTATAGTTGCCTTGTCACAGAACAACATTTGACAGAACCTAAGTCGGTGATCCACAACTCGGATTGTGCGACAACCTCACGTCTAAGGATTACATTGATTGAGACATGCAAATAACGACTTGCTCGTTGCATCTCAATGTGGGTCAGTCCGACTTGCTAAACTCTTTAGCCAAGTCCGTGAACGTTGGAATGGCATCACCATGCCCATGACAAGTGGAACTGTGTCATCAGCCAACACTCACATTAGTCTAGGGTGTGTGTCCAGCACAACCTAAATGAGCAAGGACAATCTAGTATGAACAACATGAATATATAGTTCCACAATCGAATCACATATTCAATGACATATATCAGATGTTCAAAACAAGGACAACTTAATAACTTTATGAATACAGTGGGAAATACATCATACATGATTGCCTCTAGGGCATATTCCCAACATAACTCCACGACCCCACGATTACCTCCGCACTTGATCAGGGGAAGTCACTGCGCTTAGGGGGTATAAATACCCACGCGCCGCCCGTCGTATCGTTTCCTTCGCCATTTGCTCCCCCTTCTTCTTCCTCGCTCACGCCCACACAGAGCGCTCTGCTCCACGACGCGACGACGAGCACCACCGCGCGCAGTAGAGGATACTCCACCATCGCGCGACGCCGTGCTCCGTAGCGCCACTACGCATCAAGATCTTCACCGCGCCCAGCGACCGTAGTGCTTCATCTCCCGCGGCTTTTCTTCGAGTTCTTCACCGCGGAAACACGCCACGGTGTTTGTTCTACGCGCTGCTGCGGCCCTACTTCGACCTTTGCGGCCTGATCCACTCCTCGCGTCCGCGCGCAACTCGGAGGCGCCTGGATCCGGATCTGCCCCGATGGCGCTTGAGCCCGTCTACGACATCGATCTTGAGGGGCCTGCCTCCACCCGCGGGAACTGGGAAGGCTCTGATGTGACAACCACTAATATTCACTGACTCGTCAACACTCGGCGTGTGCAGCCGGGTGTCATCTGCCGTCCTCCAGGCAACGAGGTGGAGCCGCAGCCCGGAAAAGGGCGAATATGTGGTGTTCCTCAGCCACTTCAAGCGCGGATTCGGCCTCCCCGACTCCAAGATCATGCAGAAGTTTCCGCACCACTTCGGTTTGCAACCTCATCACCTCCCTGCAAATGCAATAACCATGCTTTCCACTTTCGTTACCTTTGTTGAGGCCTATCTCGGTATCTACCCCACGGTAGATATCTGGGCCAAATATTTCCACTTTTTCCAACAAGTTCTCCCCAACAAAGCCAATACCCATGCTCCCAAAATCATGACTAAATGCGGCGCAGCCATGTAGGAATACTACCGAGTACCCCTGGGTTCAGGGGCTTGACACCTGCCACAAGTGGCAGAGAGGATTCTTCTATGTGAAGAATCCCGCGCCGGAAGCGGGCGCCGTGCCGGTTGACCTCATAAAGCTTCCTCATTTCCGGATTGATCCCCCACTGCAATGATGAACTGAGGGTACAATCCAAAGAAGACCGTGCCTAAGGCGAACGCCGCCGACAACCGATTGAAGCAACTCATCAAGAGCGGGCTCCGATCCGACGACCTGATCGCCACCTGGGTGAGCCGCCGGATTCTGCCTATGCAGCACAGGGCCCACAAGATATGTTTCATGGGCGGGCCCCGTGACTGCACGCGCACAACCACTTTCGAGCTCGGCAAGAAAGAGGTTGCCCTCTGGGCCAAGTCCATCACCAAGGCCACCCTCACAGATACTTGGGACTGGGGGTTCGAGCCCTACAACCGAGACAGGCTGGCGCCCCAAGTAAGTTTTCTCCATCCTGCCGAGTTGCTTCCATCTCGGTATCTTTCGAATTTACTTAGTCACTTATGTTTAATGTTTCGCATGCCCTACCGAGTAGGATGCATCTCGGTATCATCCGAGTTCACTTAGTTATTTATGCTTTATGTTTCGCATGCCTACCGAGTAGAGTATATCTCGGTATCATCCGAGTTCACTTAGTCACTTATGCTTTATGTTCCGCATGCCCTACCGAGTAGGATACATCTCGGTATCATCCGAGTTCACTTAGTTCTTTATGCTTTATGTTTCGCATGCCCTACCGAGTAGAGTACGTCTCGGTATCATCCGAGTTCACCTAGTCCTTTATGCTTATTGTTTCGCATCTACAACACTTTACTCGTTAGAGTGTGGAAGACAAGCCGGTC